>CM046437.1:2461426-3661426 GCA_025506505.1 Flaveria sonorensis
TTTGTTTTAGTGTTAGCTTACATGAAGTTGCAACCATTTAGCAAATGAACTGTCTTTCTTTTTATCAAGTGTTGCTTGGTCACAGTTTGGGAATGAAGCTCTCAAATAATCATCAAAGGACATAACGGCTTCATGAAGCTCTTGACAATTAAGCAATATATAAGTGTGAGCCTTATGTTTGTCTTCCTCACTAAGAACTATGTTTTTTCCACTTTTATTAAATATTCTTCGAGATGGGTGTTTGAATAAACTTAACCGAGAATCAGTACTCAAAGAATATTGTATATTAGGGACAAAATTGCGAGGCTTGATATTCAATCGTATCTTAACTGTTGGCTCAAAATATAAGGAGCAATAGTTAGAAAGTTCATCTACGAGATAGGATTCAACAATAGAACCTTCAACCTTGCTCTATTTGAATCGTTCTTTTCAATCAACCAAACATCCTAAAGTTAAAGTGAAAAAAAATGTTAGTAATTATATAACATTTAACATGCAAATGAATATTTCGTTGAGTAAAGACGAGTACCTCTCATACGGATACATCCATCGAAATTGCACCAGACCCCCGAGAATAGCTTCATTTGTCAAGTGTATAACAAGGTGTTCCATTGAGTCAAAGAAACCATGTGGAAAAATCTTTTACTCAACAAGTGGGGATCATAAACAGTGAATATATATGAAACAGCCGTGGAAAAACCGAACCTGGTTAATTGGGGAGTATCTTTCACTAAATTAAACTCTTAAGAACCCTAAAACCTGAAAGCACAATCAGTACTAAAACATGTTCGTAATATTCATCTTAACAAAAAAGTTCATTCCATCAACTTCATGTCATGACTTAAAAGAAATCAAACATATAAACTTACTACTTCATGTAAGACGATTTCACGTATGCAGAGAGCAACAGAGAGGAAAAAACGCGAAGCAAGTTGCAAACGAGGGTAGAGAGGGTTGGGACGAGGCTTTGGTTTCCTGAACTTTTGGATGTTGATTACCTGTAGATAGTGGGGGATTTGGAGGGAAGACGAGGTCAACATTGAAGAAAAATGGGTATGAAATTTTCTCAGGCCATATCCATGAACATTTATCTTTATCAATTCTTTGTTGTATTTGTATTATATATTTATTAGTTTAAATGGTTTTTTAATTAATTCTTTTATGGATCTCCTATTTGTTATATATATATATATTAAATGGCTAGTTGGATCACTGATGCTCCATTGGCTCACCCGATCATCTCGATTACTCAAATACAAAACTTGAGACTACCCTCGAGAGGAAACTTACATTTGGTGAAAAAAACCTCCTAACCCACCAGGAACTCCACTTTATTTTTGTCACATGTGGAACTTAAAATTAATACCTTCATCTACTTTTAATTTCAATATTTATTTCGTATTTCATTTATGATAGTATTATTATTTTGATGATTGGTTATTATTCTTATATGAACTTTTTATATTATATTATTCAGTAATTATTTGTCATAAAACAATTGTGTTTACCGGATAATACGTTTAACATGGTTACTTTAATGAGTTAATGATGTCATAAGTGGTTAAGCGAACTAAACCAATTTATACCCAATTTTAAACGCGCCATTAACGTATTGATCTATATATGATAAGGAGTCTTAACGGGTCATTTGCACCCATGTTTGACCATAAGTCGCTACATTAGGCACTGATTGTTTATGATTGACCATTATTAAATGTATATTAACAATGTTTGTATATTAATCACATCGATTGACCAAGTTTGACCTACATTGACTATGCATGACCTAACAAGTTGTATTATGTCATAAGTGTAACAAGGGGTCATAATACGTCATTAGGGGTAGTTATAAGTCATAACAGTCTATAACGAGTAATAATGGGTCATATGTACCCATGCGTGACTGTCGATAGCTATGTTGACTAAAATTTTACCACCACCGGTAATTATATACCTTAACCATGTTTCATCATGTATCATGTAAGGCCCCGATCCCGGAGACCCCATAGTTGGTCATTCATAGCATCATTCATTATTAAAACTCATTTAATATATGTGAACTTAAGAAAATATTGCAGCGGAAGAATAACCAAAAACCATTTCATACATTAATAATTACTTTTGCTAAGTAATACATCGTTGATTTGAAGTTACAAAATAATACTTAGTTGTATTATAAAACAACAACATTATTTTTGCATGAGATTGATGTCAGTCTTTGCTTGCCAAGTAGCTTCAACTCCATGCCACCCTCAGCAACCACATTACCTGCCAACTAAAAATGCATATAAAAAATCAACGTTGCTGAGTGAGTTCTAGTTTATATAATAAAATACTTTACTTTAATAAAAACCTTTCTTTTACTTTCGTTCGTGATCACACATCATATGTATTGATAATAATCATTTATTATCCTTTATCATCATTCATAATCATTCGTTTTGTACTTTATTATCTTTCACTTCTATCTAGATCCTACCATGCCCCATTCTTGGTGCACAAAGTGACTAAAGTCTTAGGGGCAAGTGGCAAGGACCCCGTTTCGTACGTTTCTATCAGTTACAAAGACTGACCGTTAGGTGTGCACTCGGCACACTGTCGAGGTGGCAACCTATAAAGAGTTGTGAACCCCTTTTTATATGCTTGCAAAACTTTTAAGTCATTCATTACATTCCACTTCTCATTATCTTTATCTTCCACTTTCATTACAATAATACTTGACATACAAGAGTATTAACACACCACGTAAAGTCACATACTAATACGTAATATAGATCATCAACTACAGCCACAATCATACATAACATCAACAGGCATAAACCATCAAAACATTCCAGAACTTAACATAACATTCTATTTCCTAAGATTTCAGAAAATCCTAAGTCCCCAAAGAAATACGGATGAACATAGGCTAATACGGCTGAATGTTCAGCAAATGCGGACAAGTAAATGCGGATGAAAATCACAGAAAATATTCTAAGTGTCTAAAGATGTGCGGGTGAACCAAATGAGGATGAACAAGTCAAAATGCAGATGAACAATACTAAATACGGATGATCAAAATACTTAACTATGTAACATAAAACCAATGCGGTTGAATGCTCAGCAAATACGGATGAAGACCAGCACATGCGGATGAACAAATATACTTAACTATTGAACATAAACCAACACGGTTGAATGTTCAGCAAATGCGGAAGAAGATTAGCAAATGCGGATGAACACTTACAAATGTGGAAAAAAACAAAATGCAAATGCGGATGAACAGATTACTTAGGCTATTCCACCAGTTCTAAATCCTCATTCTAACATATCCTTAGCACAGATCTAACATGCTAAATACTTAGAACATAGCTTACAACTACGCAACATCAAAGAAGGCATATAAAAACACACATCGCATATACATCAGTTTCAAAAATGTAGAAAACTCATGCTTTGGTTGTAAAAATCCAGTTAATATGCATTTCAGCCCCAAACGAGTTTAAAACAAGTAAAATAGGGGAATCTAGAACTCACCTCTAACAGCTTTTGAGTAAGACTGCTTCAGATCGAGAGCAATTAGGAGTTCTAACACCTAAACACACCGAAACAAGCAGCCAAACACAAAAGAACACATAAAAATCGGTCCAGCAGCTCGAATCCAACTGAAACTGAATAGAAAACACAAGAAAACCTCACCTTCTAGGAGAATTCAGCTTTCTCACACTAAAATCCGATTGGACAGCTTCTTCTTTCTTCTTGTATCCGAAAGCCGATGTGGGGAAATGGGGGGGGGGGTTGTAGGCGGCCATGCTCCTTTTAAATCTCATAATGGGCAAGTTTGCCACTTGCACAACTTTAACCCTTGACTTGGGATATTTCACCTTTTTTTCTTTTTCTTTTTAAATTTTCGGGTGTTACAAGTCCACCCTTATATAGGTTTCGTCCCTGAAACCTGCCACTCCTTAAACAGCTGTGGGTAATTCTGCCTCATCTCTTCCTCAGTTCCCATGTAGACTCGGACCCCTTCCGGTGCCTTCACTGTACTCGCACCAGTGGAACCACTTTATTCTGTAGCCTCTTCTCTTTTCTGTAAATGATGGCTACCGGCTCCTCCACATAATTGAGCCATTCATCCACCTCGATATCCTCCAGTGACAAGATCATATCTTCATCGGATGAATTCCACTTAACTCATCGGGTAGCTCCAACCTGTAGGCCACTTCTCCTACTCGAGCAATGATTCGGAAAGGCCCTATATACCTCGGCCTCAGCTTACCCCGCTTTCTAAACTGGATGATCCCCTTCCAAGGTGAAACCTTCAACATAACTTTATCATCCACCTTGAATTCAATCGGTCTACGCCTCTTGTCAGCATACGACTTTTGTCTATCTTTTGCCGCCTTCATAAAGGCCTTGATTTTCTCTAACTTTTTGGTTGCAGCCTCGATCTTTTATGCTCGCTAACTCCTTCTGCCTAATGTCACCCAAACATACGGGCGTTCTACACTTCCTACTGTATAGCATCTCATATGGAGGCATACCACTGCTGGCATGATAACTGTTGTTGTATGAGAATTCAGCTAACGGTAAGTGTTCGTCCTAACTTTCTTCGAAGTCAATGACGCATGCTCGAAGCATATCTTCAAGCATCTGAATGGTTCTCTCTGACTGACCATCTGTCTGAGGATGGTAAGCCGTACTGATGTGCAACCTCGTCCCCATCGCATCATGGAACCTCTTCCAAAACTTAGATGTAAACCGAGTGTCACGGTCAGACACTATAGACACCGGTACATCATGACGAGTCACAATCTCTTTGATGAACAGATCCACCAACCTCTGAGATGAATACGTCTCGCGGATTGGTAGAAAGTGAGCACTCTTCATTAAACGGTCAACTATCACCCATATGGCATCGTACTCCCTTACCGTACGTGGTAACTTCGTAATGAAGTCCATGGTGATGTGCTCCCATTTCCATTTGGGTATATCCAAGGGTTGGATCTTCCCGTATGGCTTCTGATTTTCTGCCTTTACTTGCAAGCAAGTAAGGCGCTTACTCACATACTCTGCTACATCGCGCTTCATACCTGGCCACCTGTAGTGTTTCTTCATATCATGATACATCTTCGTAGCATTGGAATGAATTGAGTATCGAGTCTTATGAGCTTCATCCATGATCTTTCCCTGTAGATCCCCGTGATGAGTAATCCACATCTGCCCGAAGCGGGTTCTAACTCCAAGAGTGTTCTCACCTAAATCCACGAGTAGACCCTTCCTCCTTTCGGAGTTGAGGCGATCTTCTTTCAATGCCTCATCTTGAAACTCCTTGACCTGTTTCATTACATCAGAGGTTATTACCAACTGATAAGCCTTTACCCAAATCGGCTTGGGTCTCTCTTTTCGGCTAAGGGCATCTGCCATTATGTTGGCCTTGCTTGGATGGTAGTGGATCTCATAATCATAATCCTTGATAAGGTCCAACCATCTCCTATGCCTCATGTTGAGATCCTTTTGCTCGAAGAAGTACTTCAAGCTTTTGTGGTCAGTGAAGATAGTGCACTTCGTCCCATACAAGTAGTGTCTCCAAATCTTCAATGCAAAGACCACAGCCGCCAACTTCAGATCATGGGTAGGGTAGTTAGCCTTATGGATTTTTAACTGTCGGGATGCATAGGCTATAACTTTCCCCCGTTGCATCAGCACACAACCCTATCCTGAATAAGAAGCATCAGAATAGACCACCAAGTCTTTGCTCCCTTCGGGTAATGTTAAGACAGGAGCTTGGGTCAATCTTGTCTTTAGCTCTTCAAAAGCATTCTCCTTCCCTGGACCCTGAACAAACTTCACATCCTTACAGGTCAACTGTCAATGGTGAAGCTATCTTGGAAAAGTCTTGGATGAACCTTTTGTAATAGCCCTCCAAACCTAAGGAACTACGAATTTCGGATGGCATCTTTGGAGTTTTCCATTGCATCACCGCCTCCACCTTTGCCGGGTCCACCATAATCCCTTCAAAATTAACCACATGACCCAAAAACTAAACGTCCCGCAACCAGAACGCATATTTGGAGAACTTAGCATACAAATTCTCTCTTCTAAGCGTCTCCAATACCTCGCGAATGTGACCGACATGCTCTTCTTCGCTCTTTGAATAAATCAGGATATCATCGGTAAACATAATCACTGATTTATCCAACATCAGCTGACACACCCGATTCATCAAATCCATAAAAGTAGCTGCCGCGTTGGTTAAACCGAAAGACATAACGAGGAATTCGTAATACCCGTATCGCGTCCGAAACATTGTCTTCGGGATATCCTGTTATTTAACCTTTAGCTAATGGTAACCAGATCAAAGATCTATCCTTGAGAACCAGCTAGCGCCTTGGAGCTGATCAAACAAGTCATCAATCCTCGGTAGTGGTAGGTGTCTTCACCGTCAACTTGTTCAACTCACGGTAGTCGATGCACACCCTCATGCTACCGTCCTTCTTCTTTACAAACAAGACCGGAGCACCCCAGGGAGAGATACTCGGTCAGATGAACCCCTTATCCAGTAACTCTTGCAACTAGACCATCAGTTCCTTCATCTTATAGGGAGCTAGTCGATATGGTGCCTTGGCAACAGGTTGGGCACCAGGTATCAAATCAATCTGGAACTCGATCTTGCGGTCCAATGGCACACCTAGTAGATCCTTTGGGAATACGTCTGGGAAGTCAAACATGACCGGTACATCGGACAATCATGGTACTGATGCATCCACAACTTTCACATAGGCCAGGTAGGCACTACATCCACGTCTCATGCACTTCTTGGCCACCATCATTAAAATTACATTCGAAACCGTACTGACCCTATCGCCGTAAATCTTCACCGAACTCCCTTCAGGCGTGGTCAATCGAATCATCTTCTTGCGATACACAATATTTGCCTCATAGGCTGCTAGCCAATCTATCCATAGAATCACATCAAATCCGCCTGGGGGCATCACAAATAATTTAGCAGAGAACCTATGGCCTTCCAACTCTATGTCACAATCCTCAATCAGATCAGAAATTCTGGTAGACTTACCAATAGCAGTTTCACATAAAAGGGCTCATCAATACTTCTACTTCTAACAGGCAACTTATCACAGAAGGCAGTAGAAATAAAACTCCTACTAGCACCAGAATCGAAAAGCACAGAGGCACAAATTTGGTTTACTAGAAATGTACCTGACATCGCGTTGGGCTCCACCCTAGCCTCCTCCCAAGTCATAGCGGATGCTCTGGCCTTCACCCTCCGCCCTCCTTCTTAGTCCTCTTCTTTGCCCTGAAGCTCTCAGCACTCGGCTTCTTGCAGTCCCTGCTCATATGCCCTTTCTCGCCACAGTTGTAACATTTCACCACACAACAATCCCTTGCTATGTGGCCCTCCTTCCCACACTGAAAGCAGACGTTCGATCCCAACACAATTGGGAGTTCTAGCACCTAAAACACACCAAACAAGCAGCCAAACACAAAAGAACACATAAGAATCGGTCCATCAGCTCGAATCCAACTGAAACCGAACAGAAAATATAAGAAAACCTCACCTTTTAGGAGAATTCATCTTTCTCACACTAAAATCTGGTTGGACAGCTTCTTCTTTCTTCTTGCAGCCGAAAGCAGATATGCGGAAATGGGGGAGGGGGGGGGGGGTGTGGGCGGCCATGCTCTTTTTAAATCCCACAATGGGCAAGTTTGCCACTTGCACAACTTTAACACCTTGACTTGGGATATTTCACCTTTCTTTCTTTTTCTTTTTAAATTTTTGGGTGTTACATATCATTATGACTAACCAAGTTTGGCCTACATCACCTATGTTTGACCTAATACATCTTATTATGTTATAAGTGTCATTATAAGTCATAATGGTTTATACTAAATCATAATATACCATATGAACCCACTTGGAACTAATTAATCATGATTGCAACTAATTATCCCTAATTATTCAATCGATCCTCGTTGATCTTCCTAGGCAATATTGACGCTAGTTGCCTTAGGAGACACTAATTGATGATCATTAATCAAAATTAGCTTTAATTGACCATGTGTAACCAATTTAGACATAAAATATCCTCTAATTGATCATATTAACCTTATTTCACTTTAAATCAGGCCAATAGCACCTAGCTAAACATACTTACTATGATTTCATCATAAGAGTCACTAATTACATATAATAATATTCAAATCGTATTCAAAAACCTCGAAATTCAATTCGATTTGAGCGAAAACTACTAATTTGAATTTCGATTCAAATTTTCAATTTCAAATGCGATTTGATTCGAAGTCTTATTATTGAATTCGAATCGAAATTCTATTTTGTGCTTTATGATTTTCGAATTAAAAATATACACATTTACATTTATTTATTTTATATATTAATTTAAAAACATGTATATAAGAAATTAATAATCAAAATTTTTAAAAATATATAATGTAAACTTAAATTTAATCGATACTTTTTACCTTATTTGGCACTTGAAATTTGTCTGTTACGCTTGTATTTTTATTTTGATCATTTGAAATTGGATTTTTCTAATAAATTAACAAAACATATTTGATTAATTATTTTTCTTCCAAATATGAATTGAGTAATCGAAATTTCTTTCGAATACGAATTGAATTCGAATTTTGTTTGAAAATTTCGTATTAGATTCGATTTGAAATCAACTTATCTTTTTCGAATTCAAATCGAATTCAAAAGTTGTTTGGAAAATTAAAAGTTCAACTTAATTGATTTGATTAACTTGAATTTCGTCCGATTCGAGGAACACCCCTACAACTAATTTTTCATTAGTTAATCATGATTAACCGAAATCAGAGCTAAGTTACTGTGTTATACCATTATTGACCAACATTGACCCTAATTGATCATCATTAACTATTATTTACCCTAACTGATTATCATTAACCATTATTGACCTCTGTTGACTATATAATATTTGCACAATCTAACCCTAATTTATCACAAGTGATCCTAAATGATTTATTATTAATTCTCCATAAGTAAATTCACATTTAGCTAACTTGTTGGAACGTCGAAGCTAGCCAGCTTTGAAGTAATAGGAATTAGGTAAGAATCAAGGACCGATTCGACAGTTATACATGACTAACTATGAGTGCAAAGTTTTTTAATAACTTATAGTAAATCTTGCACCTTAACGAGTCGTATTGGTTCTTGAGGGTTATAATAGCTTTTAATAGATCACGATGAATCTCGCTTGATTATATTAATATTAATTTATTAAGTTTGATGAATTATGTCAATAGATAATCAAAACTCACTTTCTTATATATTTACTATAGTTTTTATTAACTATTCTATTATTTATTTGTAGTTGTTATATATCTCTTGATTTCGTGAGAAATTTTACAAAGGTTTTTATTGTGTGACTTATTTAGTTTTCAAAAACTTATTTCTTGATTCTAATATGGCTTTCTCTATAAATTTTAACTAATTTATTTTCAACTATCCTAAATATCTATTTTTTTTAATTTTGCTAAGGATTTTGATACGGATTTTACTACGGGTATTAATATTTATCATGTATTATTTTCCTAGATTTAGGTTTTGCTATGGATTTTACTATAGATTCTTTTGATGATATTTTTTTATCATTATTTAAAATCTTATATTTTTACTTTAGCTACGAAATTTACTACGGATTTTATTAAATTATTTTTTAATGTTTATTCCTTACTCTTGCTATGGATTTTGCTACGGGTGTTGCTAAACTATTTTTACTTATTTTTTTTCAACATTTTATCTCTTGAATTTGCTACGAAATTGCTACGAATCTAACTAAATCTTTTTTAATATATTTATTTTAAAACTTTTGCTATAAATTTTCTTATAGATTTATCCGAAGGCAAACCGTAGCAACATGTATGCGTTGCAAACCCGTAGCTAAGCCGTATCCAATTTGCTATAGAATTTTTTCATAGCAAAAATCCATAGGAGATACTTGTTTGTGTAGTAGTGTATGTTGAGTATAAATGTGGACTAAACTCCTGTAAAGGCTATTTAGTCCCATAATTATTGGAAAGGTAATACGATAAACATATACCAACCACCACAAATCACCTAATGTACAAAATCATTAACTCCTCCAACTTGTGAATATCATACCATAAATATATGGACTAAATTTTACGCTAGTAAACCATAATCACACATACACAATGATATGAGGAATTCACAACAAATGTAATAACTTTCCAAGCATACACACAAGGATGCACGTCTGAATAACAATCATACATGTTCCAATCCCCATCCACCATTCCTAGTCAAATGTCATGAATACACATACATACATATACATATTCATGAATAAATACCCTAACACATACGGTTTTCCAACATAATATGGTCAAGATACCCATGAGATTTAACATATAATCAAGTCAAACAAACACACATAATCATTGAAGAAGATTCAAGACCATGTTAAAGTCATCAACATAATCATCATAAAAAATAACATGTCCATCATCAAAGTTAGTTGGGATTCATCTAATCTAAGTGAATCAAGAGTTTTAACTCATGCTAACTATAAAAACACCTAAGAAACTTGAATAATCAAAAAGATACATGGGGAGATGAAGATATTATCAAACCAAATCAAGTTAGATAGGTGGAGTGCTTGATCTTCGATCTTGACTTCTCTTCCTTTAATAATTGCTCAAAATGGTTTTGGGGCCGTAGAGAACTAGGGTTTTTAACCCCCAAAATTTTATTTAGGAAATGAGGCTCAATTTAGGTTATAAAGTAAGATATATGCCGAACAAGACCGTGTAGTAAAGTGACATGGCCATGTCACGCATCAGACGTGAATCTTGATCTGATGCTGACATGGAATGTGACATGGCCATGTCAGAATGTGACGTGGCCATGGCAGTAGTCAAATTTCAACAATTCAATTTATTTCTTGAGTTTTTCATCAAAATCACTAAGTCACGATCCAAACCTACAAAATTCATATGAAACGTGATTAAATGTCGTTCCAAATGAATTGGCGACAAAAAAGCATTCAAAATGGGAGACAATATGTATTATTAACATGTATAATTTTAAACATATCAATTAATAATAATGGTATTATTATTTTCATTTGCTAAAAATGAATTTAATAATACAAAATAGAACGGGTTAGATACGGGATATAAAGTTTTTGACGCTAACATGAGAACAAGGTGTGTTACAGATTTAGTTATAGTTTAGTATATTTGATCCAAAACACAACCCGGTAATAGGTATCAGAACCTCAACACTTGCTTTTTGGATCTGAATCAAATTAGATCTAAGAAGCAAATGATATACTGAAATCAGTGCAAATCTAAGTTATTTATAGCCTCGGTTTGTAATCAATCAAGTCAGAAACCAAATTAAGCCAGTTTGTTATGACATGAATAAAAACACCGTTTGATTATTTATTAACCTCGTTTTATTGATTTTGTCTTACAAAGAACCAATCAAAGAAAGATATTGAGAAATATGACCATGGATTAGCAAAGTGTTCCTAATTGAAAGGTTCTACAACATTATAGAGTGATTGTTGTGACAATCTCGATTTTTGGGCCTGAAAATTTTTTTAGAAACCAACATGAGCAACACATAATAATGAATTTGGTTGCACAATAGGAGCCCAGGAATTAGGCCCTGGGCTTAGGCCGACACATACACACCCCATAATAGGTTTTGACCCATCAACCCTAATGGACCATTGGCCCACTATGCAATGGACTTTGTCCCATTAAGCCATAACGGGCTATTGGGCCACTATGTTAATAAATTAAAGAAAGTATAAACCTTAACAATATAAAACTCAATAACTACAATTATTTAAACATAACAAGTATTTGTCCAACAAATAAAGATTACCCAACATACTACTTACACTTAAATAAATGAAATGTTACTTAAAATTATTAACTTTATAAAACCAATCAAGTTAAATAAGTAAGATAACTAATAAGTATATAACAACCCAAGACTTGAATATTTATAAAACAAGTTATGAACAATATATAAAATAGCTAATATTTTATAAAAAACTATATGTAACGTGCCTTCCCTAATGTGAAACAGGAGGTCACGTCAAATGCTAACATAACATTTTAAGTCCAAATGAATACTTAAATTGTGATGGTAAGTGAAACATCAACTTACAAAGCCTAAAATGCAACCAAAATAAATACTAAGTAGTTGTTGTTGCTGTTCGCATGAATTTTCAAATGGAAAACCAAAGGCTTGTTATTCAACTAACATAACTTATATGTGTGTCACCAATCGCTTGGGTATATTTCAATTTTTTTGTAAATTAAAAAGGTTTGTAAACATTTCTATACTCTATACATATAATAGAATTAAACTGTAAGATCATCTGAAGATTATGAGGCTGATGCAACCAACAAGCCAGAACAACCAAGTCTTCCATGCATGCATTAAGGAACAAAGATGAACTAGCTTGGGAAGTCTTACACTCTCAAATGTGTATCTTCCGAAGCTAACAGTTCAAAAGAAGTTACTTCGAAAGTTTCACACTAAAACAGAAAAAATTATTCTAAGTGTGAGATATTCCGAAGCCAAAGACCAGCATCTTCCGATGCCAAAGATGAAATATTCCGAAGCTTCAGAGACAAAGTCTTCCGAAGCTATGAAGAGTGATTTCTTCAGAGGATAGAGAAAATATGCTTTCTCTGAATCAACTTTAGATAAAGCTGACACACTTTCCGCTACCTGCTCTGGTGGTTCACCTACTTTACACAAGTTGGTGAAACTTTCATGCTTCATCAAAAAGTAGGAATGGTCTTTGTCTATAACTTACCTTACTTGTTCATGTAGACTTTTTATATTAGGAAAAGTCAGTGAGCTATGGCATGTCATAGTCACTAGTCAAAAGGCAATCTGCCTTTTGACTTTAGATTGATCTTGTTGTCTAGATTAGTCAAATCCCAACTGTCTTTACATGTAAGTGATGATTGTAGGTTGTAGTATAAAAGTGTCTCAGGTCCTTGTAATTTAGATATGCTTTGTAACACTAGTAAAAGAACTTGAGATCAATATACAACATCCTTGAAAACCAATTTTGCGTTGTTCTTAGTTCTATCTCTTTAATTTACTTGTGTTCTCAGTAGCATCTGTTTTAAGTTACTAGTTCCCTATTTGAATTGTTAAGTGATCTAAGATCTCTCCTCAGTGTGAAACTAAGTGTTAAGTACCCTTACCCGGTCCTGCAATTGGTATCAGAGCATTCCAGGCTCTTGATTGTAAGATCTCACCATCTTTAATCCTCTTAGCATCATACATCACTTAACTCTTCAATAGGCAGCTATCTCTAAGGCTGATATGGAAACTGGAACTATGAAAAAGTCCCCACTGATCACTCCTGAGGATTTTGACACTTGGTGCCAAAGAATGGAAGGCTTCATCAAGTCTCAGGATTCCAGGATGTGGGAGTCTGTTGTCGATGGACCTCATGTACCATGCACCTCTTCAGCTGCTGCTGGTGGTGGCATGATACCGAAGGAGAGGGCTGACTTTTCTGATAAAGACTGGAAAAGAATTGATATTGATCAGAAAGCCATGACAGCCCTCCAAACTGCTCTTCCAAACTCCATCTATAGACGTTTCAAGAAGTGCAAGACCGCTAAACAGCTATGGGATGCACTGAAACTAATGTATGAGGGGTCCAATAAAGCCAAGGGGAACAAGAAGGACCTCCTGAAGCAGCAGTTTGAAAACTTCATCTTCAAGACAAGTGAAACCATGACTCAACAGTATTTCAGGTATGTTGAGATTGTGGATACTCTGGCTGATGTTGGAGTAACTATAAAGAATAGGGATATTGTTAGGAAGTTCATGTCCTCTCTTCCCAGACAATGGACACACTACTGTGTGGTCATTAAGAGGAGTGAAAACCTCAAGACCCTTACTCTTACTGAGTTATATGGGATACTCAGTGGATACCAGATGGAGATAAACATGCAAAATTCATATGCTAACTCCAATACTCACCAGAGTTTAGCCCTTCATGTGGGTTAAAGGGATAGTAGAGAACCATAACATCATCTTATCTGCTACCCTAAAACTTCACAAAAGGGTCCTTTCATCACCTTCCCAGAGACACCTAGAGAGAGCTACATCCAAAGTAGTCCCTTCCAAGAGACAAGCACCTCTCAAGCCTTTCTCTCTACTGATGAAAGTTCAGGGAACTTTCTTTTCACTCTTGAAGACCTGGATTGTATTCATCCAGATGATCTGGATTACATGGAGATAGTCCAGCAGATGGCTCTTCTCACTCACAGAGCCCAGAAATTCTACAAGAGGACAGGGAGAAGGTTTCCCAGCAATGCTACCAGTGGAAAGTTTAGACTGGATAAGAGCAAAGTGAAGTGTTACAACTGTAACCAGATGGGTCATTTTGCCAGAGAATTAAAGGCACCTAAGTCAAATGGTGGCCAAGCATCATCCAGGCCAAACTACACTGAGGGAGGGCACCAGAATGAGAAGCCAAGACAGCAAGCTGCTATTGCTATTAAAGAAGGAGGCTTTGACTGGAGCTTTCAGGCTAAAGATGCTTCACCAAATCAGGCACTCATGGCTGACCATGATGAGGCTAAGGTACTAGAACATCTTTGCTCTCCTGAATGTATTGCTAAAGTGAATAGATACAGGTCCTACAACTTGGAAATGAGATCTGATATTAAGTCCTTGAATATCCTAAAAGCTGATTTTAAAAGAGTTGAAAATGACTATAAACTTTAGATAGAAGATTTAGAGAAAACAGTTTCAACTCTTAAACATGAGCAGACAAATTACAGGTCTCAAATTAAAGATCTCATTACCAAGTTGACTGAATGCCAGGCTGAACTTATGATCAGCAAAGCCCGGGCTAAAAAATGTGTTCTTGAAGAAGAGACCTTCAAGAACATCATATCCTTATCTCTGCATGCAAAAGTCTGTTATCAGAATAAGCAGGGACTGGGATCTACTGAGATAGCTCCACATGCTCTATTATCTATAAGATCTCCAAGGTGTGGAACTGGTGAAGATGAGCTTCCCCTCATATACCCTAGTGTTGAAGAGGATGAAGAGGAGATGGTGAGGGATGACTCTAAAATAAGTGAAGAGAGTCAATCCAAAAGGGTCACCATGCTCCTAAGGAGAGTAAGAAGGCTGGTATGACAAAGATAAAAAGGAAGAACTTGATCAAAAGAGCAAAGAAAAGATCAAAAAAGGCTCAAGAGATCAAGGCAACTTTTGACTCCAAGCAGAAACAAGTATTTATCTCTACAGGGTTTGAAGTGGTAAAGGCTGAGGAGTCAACTACAAACTCTAGTACCAGGAGTTTTAGCATAGTTCCAACTCATTCCAGCAAATAGAAGGCTGAATTGTTGTGTACCACTGCTACACAGTCTGAACCATCCTCCTCCAAGAGCAAGTCTCTCCCTAAGAGAATTACTGCATCATCTGTGAAGAAGAAGCTAGAGAAAGAAAGTGTTCAAGTTCATTCTTGCTCTCAGAAGAAGACTCCCAGAAGGAAGCAGATGGAATGCATCATGTGTGGTAGCACTTCCCATCTGGCTAAAGATTGTATCTACAATCCTAAAAGCACTATCCACATATTTAACGAGAAAGCTTCTGGGAAGATGAAGGAAAGGCTAGCTTTGGAAGGAAAATTTGTTTCCTTCAGAAGCTCCAAAATGAAGAAGAAGGCAAGTGAAAAATTTCCTTCGGAAGAAACTTTGGTCTCGGAAGAAAGGAATGCTTCCGAAGTACCGAAGCTTGCTGCAGTGAAAGCAAGATCTTCCGAAGGTCCAGTCTTCAAATCTTCCGAAGCTGCAAAAGCTTCCAAAGCTTTGAAGGTCAAGCCAAATTTTCCAAAGGTGGTGTAGAGATGAAGGAGGACCGTGTGACTGAAGATTCTTCATCAGGAAATGATCCTCAGAGCCTGAACATAGGATCACTTACTGTTTCATTGCCTTCAACTCATTTTAACAAGCCCAAGACCAATGAGGCTTGGGTTTTCAAATGTAACTAAATCATCTCTTTTTATGTAGGGACAACCAAAGGCAAACAAAAATGTGTGGATCATTGATAGTGGCTGCTCCAGGCACATGACAGGCAATGAGTCCTTACTTCAAAACTTTGAGAAGTTTGATGGAGGGCCAGTTGCTTTTGGAGGAGATGCAGGAGGTTACATCACTGGTAGGGGCATGGTCTCAAATGGTAAGCTCAGCATTGAGAAGCTAAACTTTGTCAAGGAGCTTGGATACAATCTTTTGAGTGTGTCCTAATTTTGTGACCAAAAACATCACATGCTCTTCACTGAGCATGAGTGCATTGTTATTAAGCTCGGGGTGGTTATTCCTTAGGAGTACTTCTTGCTCAGAGCCCCAAGAAAGGGAAACATGTACAATATGGATCTGCAAGAAACAACTCCCTCTAGAGAAGTGTCTTGTTTTCTATCAAAAGCAAATAGTGATGAGTCTTTCCTCTAGCATAAAAAAATGTGCCATGTAAACTTCAAAAACATAAATAAATTGATTAAAAATGATTTGGTAACCAGAATGCCAAAGAAAGAGTTTATAAGTGTTGACCATTGTGTTGCATGCCTGAAAGGGAAGCAACACAAAGTGTCTCACAAGCCAAAGGAAACCAACTCCATCACTACTCCTCTACACTTGTTACATATGGATTTGTTTGGCCCTACCAGTGTAATGAGTCTAGGAAGGACCTCTTATTGTTTAGTGATAACATGACTTTATAAGATTCACTTGGGTCTTCTTCCTTAGAACTAAGGATGAGACTCCTGAGATCTTGAAGAACTTCATTCTGAAAATTGAGAATCAATGTGATCACAAGGTTAAAACCATAAGATGTGATCAGGGAACATAATTTAAAAACCAAATCCTTGATACATTTTGTGATGAAAAAGGTATTTCAAGACAATATAGTGCTCCCAGGACTCCTTAGCAAAATGGTGTTGCTGAGAGGAGAAACATGACACTTATTGAGGCTGCTAGAACCATGTTGTCTGACTCTAAACTGCCTATCACCTTCTAGCCAGAGGCTGTCAAGACAGCCTGCTATGTGCAGAATAGAGTTTTAGTAGTTAAGACTCATGGTAAGACTCCTTATGAACTGTGGCACAAAAGGAGACCATTCATTGGTTTTCTCAAAACATTTGGATGTCCTTGCACCATCTTGAATACCAAAGATCAAATAGCCAAGTTTGCTGAGAAATCAGATGATGGACACTTTGTTGGATACTCTTCTCAAGCTAAGGCTTATAGAGTATACAATCTCAGAACTAGAATCATCGAGGAGTCAGCCAATGTGACTTTCAATGAACACACACCCTGTGTGAAAGGTTCTAGTCCAGATTGGCTGTTTGATCTTGATTTAGTTACCAATTGTTTTAACAAGTCTTGTGAGAATGTTTCAGGATCTATAGATAACAGATCAACAGAAGATCCTGATCTAAGATTTGAGCTGAGAAGACCAATCAAGAAGACTTCTTCAGCATCAGTAGTGACTAACCCTGTAATTGAGGCTCCTATCAGCACAAGCATGACAAATACTGCTGATTCAACTGAATTGCCTTCAGATTCCAACTCAGAGGCTCAAATTTCAGGAGAAGGAACTTCTAATGTAGGAGGAACTGGAGGTGGTGACAGTGATCAAGAATATCTTGATGCTGATAACCACTCCATTGAAGACAACATGAATGATGTCACACACTTATTGGATCAATTTTCTCTTGATAAGTGTGCTGATGTGGTGGGAGACACCTCATTGCCAGATTAGAATTTCTCAAATTTAGATCTGTCTAACCAACTTGTTGTGATCCCTCAACTTCGGATCCATAAGTCACATCCCACCATAAACATCATTGGAAATGTTGACTCAAGGGTAAGAACAAGAGGAGAACCTAATGACAACCATGTTTGTCTACATTCTTGTTTCTTATCGCAGATAGAGCCAAAGAAAGTTGATGAGGCTTTGAAGGATGGAAGCTGGATTGAAGCTATGCAAGATGAGCTGCTTCAAATCAGAAGACAGAAGGTGTGGAACTTATGCCCTCTTCCTCAGGGGAAAAGTGTCATAGGAACCAAATGGGTATTCAGGAACAAGAGGGATGATAAAGGGATCATCATCAAGAACAAGGCTAGACTGGTTGTCCAAGGATACACTCAAGAAGAAGGGATTGATTACACTAATGTCTTTGCTCCAGTTGCAAGACTTGAAGTTGTAAGAATATTCCTGGCTTATGCTACATCCAAGGATTTCAAAGTCTACCAGCTTGATGTGAAATGTGCTTTTCTCTATGGGGTGATTGATGAAGAAGTTTATATCAAACAACCACCTGGCTTTGCAGACCTAGATCATCCTGATTATGTCTGCAAGCTTGTTAAAGCTCTATATGGACTGCATCAAGCTCCAAGAAAGTGGTATGAGACACTATCAACATACCTCTATCAACATGGATACAAAAGAGGTACTATTGATCGGACTCTCTTCATCAAAGAAACAGGGAATGACACACTGCTAGTTCAAATATTTGTAGATGACATCATCTTTGGTTCAACTAATCCAAAGCTCTGTAAAGACTTTGGGATACTGATGAAGAATAGGTTTGAAATGAGTGCCATAGGGGAACTCAGTTTCTTTCTAGGAATTCAAGTGAAGCAGGTTGAAGATGGCATCTTCATTAGTCAGTCAAAGTATGTACAGGACATACTTACAATATTCAAGATGACTGACTGTAAGGTTGCAAAGACACCCATAGCTAGAAACCACTCCCTTGGTCCTGATCTTGAGGGGGAGTGTGTTGATGAACATCTCTACAGGGCTATGATTGGGTCACTTATGTACCTTATGCTAGCAGGCCTGATAATATGTTTGCCACATGTATATGTGCAAGATATCAAGCCAACCCCAAGATGTCACACCTAATCACTGTCAAAAGGATTCTCAGATACCTCAAAGGTGCTCCAGATCTAGGCTTTTGGTATCCAAAGAATTCAGACTTTAATCTATATGCTTATACAGATAGTGACTATGGTGTCTGCAACATGACTGCAAAGTCTACATCTGGGGGATGTCAATTCCTTGGTAGAAGGATAGTCTCTTGGCAATGCAAGAAGCAATCCTATGTGTTTGCATCAACTGCTAAAGCTAAATACATTGCTGCTGCAAGCTGCTATGCTCATGTGCTTTGGATTTAGAATCAAATGCTAGACTATGGGTTCAACTTTAAGGAGACTCCCATCCATATAGACAACAACAGTGCCATCTCTATTACAGAGAATCCTATGCAGCACTCAAGGACCAAATACATCAACATCAGGTATCATCTGATTAGGGATAATTTGAAAAGGGATTGATCAAACTAATGAAAGTTAACACAAACGAACAATATGCTGATCTGTTCACTAAGTCATTTAATGAACAAAATTTAAATATCTTGTATCAGCTATTGAGATGGTTAACTTTGAATAGATTTTCTTTAATAACTTAATCAACTTAATTTCTTAAAATTGTGTGTCCTAAGTTGTCTATTAGATCACCTGATAAGCCCAGTTCTCTTTGAAAGAAAACTAACTTTTAACTGATATTCCTTAGATTTGTGAAAATTTATCTTCGGAAGAACTCAAATTGTCTTCGAAAGAAATTTATGTCTTTAAATCATTTAACAGCTTATCTAAGATTTACCTTCGGAAGAAATTCTTAGAGTATCTTCCGAAGCTTAAATTTGTATATAAGCACTTACATGCATTCAAAGAACAAATATCTTCAGAAAGCAACTAAGTCTCGGAAGACTTATTTACTTCTTCCGAAGCCAAATTTTCAAAATTCTTTAAAATATCTTCCGAAGCAAAAACTGCCTTCGGAAGCTTTGCTACAAAGCTTCCGAAGCCAAAATTGTCTTCAGAAGTTTTACAACTTCTAAGAAAACTAACTTTTTGGGCGCACTTTTTCAGAAGTAGGACCCACTTGTGGATTTCAAAGTTTATCTTTTTGTCATAACTTTGTCTCAAATCTACAGCATATATCTTCCAAACGGTTCTATTTAGTCTCTCTACTCTCACTAATCCTTACCCTAAATTTACCCCCAAATTTCATCTTCTTCTTTCTTTCTTCACTGTAAAGCTTCCTCAAATGGCCAACCTTGATCATTGCAATGACCCTGATTTTTTCATGCACCTACACAGGCAACACAATCAAGTTGCCCTGTTACACTCTGAGAAGGATCCAAGCTTCTTAGATGTGTGTAGGTACCTTTCTTCATCTCACTACTTCACCTCCCTTACAATTGATCCTCCTCTCTATGAGGATCAGTTGCTTGAGTTTTGGAGGACCTTTTAAGAGGTCACCATGGACGGGGAGAAGGCATTATCTGCTACAGTACAGGGAAGGACAATTTTCATCACTCCAGCCATCATAAACACCCATTTGCAGCTAGATGATAAAGCAGGTGAGATGTCCTTTCCCAAATCTGCTGTCAACCACTCCTTTCAGTAGATGGGCTATGAAGTTGACTTCTCAGTCAAAACCTTTAGGAAGGGGAATGTCTCATCTCAATGGAAATACCTCCTCCATGTCATCATTCACAGCCTTTCTAATAAGCATGGAGGATGGGATCAAGTTCCAGAAGACCTCTCCTTTATAGTCCATGGGATGGTACAAGGGGTCAAGTTCAAGTACTCTAGTTTGTATATACTAATTTGCTTGCAAACTTGGACTCCTTAGAGTATTACATGTTCCCTAGATATGTTCAACACATTCTCAACTGTGAGTTGGGACCACAGTTGAGGGGAACAAGTAATATTCTTAAAATAGGACAAATGAGGCCCGGCATCTTCAAAATCTTGAAGAAGCTAATTGTTGGCTTCTCTGGGGTAGAAACAGCCCTTGTCCCAAAAATATTTGAGCTCATTGCTCATGGTGAAAACCTGACAGCACCATCTAGTGTTGAACCAACACCCTCTACCTCTCACCCACCTCAAACACAGTCTACCATCACCATCACCTACAAAAGAAAATCCCAACGAACCCCTGCACTTGCTACTAAGTATGTGCTGGCCCCGTTATCAGAACCCATATAGGAGGAAGTGGAATCTCGAGCTCCCACTTCCCCTGAGGAGCAGACCACTCCCCTCTTTCCACAACTCAGCGCTGAGGTTCCTCATGCTCGGCCTGATGAGCTAACAACCCCACAAACAGCCTTAAGCCATCACTTTGAGTCTCAATACTCTAGTGATCAACCTTCTGGGGAAAGCTACCATCCCCAACCTCTTGATCTATACCGCCCCATTCCTAGCCTTGACTTCTATTCTGATGAAGATTTGGGCTTTAGTGAATACCATAAGTCTCTCCTCTCTTCCTACAATCAAGGAAAGATGAGTACTCCTGCTTCCCCCATCTCTATCCCACATCAGCAAACCCCTACTGAGGTGGATCGTCCTGAACTTATTCAGGAAATCCATATGGCAGAGGCTATCACTTTTGCAAGTGATAACATCACTAGGACCTCTACCATGGCAACCCAGCCTCTTGATACTTCTCTGGAAGTTGTCATTGGGCAAGGGAAATCCAGCAGCCAAGAAACCCATGCTGGTGATGAGGAAGAAGACTTAGGTCCAATTCTCTCATCCCCCAATGATTCTTCATCTGAAGATGAGGGGAGTCTGCAACAAAAGGTGCACAAACTGTCACATCTTTGCACCTATTTTGTTTTAAAGATAGCTCACCTGGAATCTCAGGTGACTATCTTACAGAAGAGGGTCAATGACCAGCAACTTGAGATCACCGATCTCAAGGGAAAGTTAGCTGAGAGACCCATGAGGATAACTCATCCAGGTCCACAAGAACCTATGGATGTCATGGATCAACCTCCCAGCTCACCTATGCAAGAGGGTGATGCTACCAAAAAGGGGGAGAAAATTCTGACACTCACAGAACCTAGGAGTTCTTCCTAGAGTATGGACATAGAGGAATCACCACCCTCTCTTGCAGATGTTCATACTCAGCAACCTCCTCTAGACAGTGATCTATATTTGCTCATTCAACAACTGTTTGAGGAGGGAATACCAAGAGCAATGTCTGCCCCTTCTGAGAACCCAATCTGGGTTGGGGGTATGATAGTAATAGGAGAGCTCTTGTGATCTCTAGATCTCAGGGTCAACTATAAGTTTTCAACATTTCACACCTGAGTTACTATGAGAGCATCAACTTGGTAGATTTGCCACTTGCCAACCCAAGCAATAACAGACAAGCAGCAAGATTGGCAGAAAGAATCCAAGACAGGGTGCTGGAGGAGTTTAAATTGAGATCAAAATTATATAGACAGAGGCTAGCAGGTGAGATCTTTGGTTAACTGGATGTTGAGGTAGACCCGGAGATTAGCTTCAAAGGGAAAACCTTG
Source organism: Flaveria sonorensis (assembly GCA_025506505.1). NCBI lineage: Eukaryota > Viridiplantae > Streptophyta > Magnoliopsida > Asterales > Asteraceae > Flaveria > Flaveria sonorensis. The sequence goes on from CM046437.1 coordinate 2,483,881, forward strand.
ACTGAAGGCCCAGAGGTTGAACCTGTGAACCTTGAGATAGGATCTCCCTTTGCACCCATTACCCTCAGTTAAACACCAGCTGGTGATGGTGTTTCTCAACCTCTCTCTAGCCAGAGCTTGAAAGCTGAACCAAGCAATGAAGGCCAAAGCTCTCTCCAGCCAGAGTCACCAAAGCCTATGGTCGACAAAGGCAAAAGGAAAATGACTCCTGAGGAGATTGAGGAGGAGAAGAGAGAAAGAGGAAGAGGAAGTTGAGGGGAGAGAGTTCAAGTGGTTCCCCAGGATTTATGGAAGCTACAATCAGGGCTGCCCCCAGGCTAAACACTCAGGAAGATGAGTTAAAGGCAGCCAGGCTAAACTACCTGGGAACCAGAAACTATAAATGTTGATGAACTCATCTCTCTCCCCTTAGATGAGCTGAATGAACTGGCTGACACAGAGCTGTCAAAGGAGAGGAGGGAAGCAGAGGATGTAGCACTACTCCTCAAGCACAAAGAAGAAATGAGGTGGAAAAGACTCTACAAGAACATTCCTATCCTCTCCCCAGTTCAAGAAAGTCCTGAGCCAGAGACTGTGGCCACTGAACAATCTCAGGTAGCAACTGAAGAAGAAAGACTAAAGATGATCAGCTACCTGAATGCCACAGGTCTCTATCAGGCATATGCACTTCTTCCCTTACCATCTGAGTGTATATTGTTTGAATACAATAAGCAGATGGAAGAAAAAGCTAAAAGAGAAAAACAAGCTGAAAAGAAAAGATTAAGGGAAGAAGCTGCAAAGTCAAGGGCCATCATCCATAAAAGCCAAAAGAAGTCTACTGACAGACAAAGGATGATGAGCTTCTTGAAGGTATATGGATTCTCCAGAAGGAGGCTTGGCCCGATGTCTCTATCCATAATGGATGAGCATATCAGGGTAATCAAGCAGAAGATAAAGAAGGGAGAGCTGGTGGACTTGCATTCTCCACCAAGTCCAGCTCAACCTAAAGCTAAGGTGAAGGTTGAACCCACTGAGACAACACAACCTGAACCTGGAGCTGCATCTCAGCCAACTTCATCTTCTGATCCATAGCAAGGTCCTCCTCTCTCTTCTTCTGAACCTGTGAGAGAGGAGATCCCAACTGATTGCCAGAAGATCATCCTCAAGGAAGAAAAGAAGAAAGGCATCCACCTCCCAACCTCAGGATGAGTCAGAGCATCCTGAGGGAGTGCATGAAGAGGTCTCACAACAAACTCCAATCATAGTAGAGCCTCTTGCTGTTGGAAGACAAATTATGTCATGGTCTTAGGATAAAGATCAAGACAGATGGTATGTCATAAGAGATTAGGAAGACAGGTATGTCTATTCCTCAGAAGACATGCTCAATCTTCCTCTGCATGATCTCTTTGACATGAGAAGTTTCTATGTTAGTCTGAAGGATCCAAACCTTTTGATGAAGAAAGGTATGCTGAGGATCCTAATATGGACTATCAAAATCTAAAGAAATTCTCTATTTTGGTAGCATCAGCCTGGGGGGAGTTTGTAAGATCATCTGAAGATTATGAGGTTGATGCAACCAACAAGCCAGAACAACCAAGTCTTCCATGCATGCACTAAGGAATAAAGATGAACTAGCTTAGGAAGTCTTACACTCTCAAATGTGTCTAAGTGTAAGATCTTCCGAAGCTAACAGTTCAGAAGGAGTTACTTCGAAAGTTTCACACTCAAACAGAAAAAAAATTATTCTAAGTGTGAGATCTTCCCAAGCCAAAGACCAGCATCTTTCGAAGCCAAATATGAAATCTTCCGAAGCTTCAGAGACAAAGTCTTCCGAAGCTGTGAAGACTGATTTCTTCAGAGGACAGAGAAAATATGCTTTCTCTAAATCAACTTTTGATAAAGCTGACACACTTTTTGCTACCTGCTCTGGTGGTTCACCTACTTTACACCAGTTGGTGAAACTTCCATGCTTCATCAAAAAGTAGGAATGGTCTTTGTCTGTAACTTACCTTACTTGTTTATGTAGACTTTTTATATTAGTATAATTCAGTGAGCTATGGCATGTCATAGTCACTAGTCAAAAGGCAATCTGCCTTTTGACTTTAGATTGATCTTGTTATCTAGATTAGTCAAATCCCAACTGTCTTTACATGTAAGTGATGATTGTAGGTTGTAGTATAAAAGTGTCTCAGGTCCTTGTAATTTAGATATGCTTTGTAACACTTGTAAAAGAACTTGAGATCAATATACAACATCCTTGAAAACCAATCTTGTGTTGTTCTTAGTTCTCTCTCTTTAATTTACTTGTGTTTTTAGTAGCATCTGTTTTAAGTTACCAGTTCTCTATTTGAATTGTTAAGTGATCTAAGATCTCTCCTTAGTGTGAAACTAAGTGTTAAGTACCCATACCCGGTCCTGCATAAACTATGATAACTGGTTTCTTGGGATTCGAACCTGGAACTAACCAGATGGAGTAGATAATTTCTTTGTTGAATAAGTAAAAATCCCTCCTCAAGTCATGCTTGCATTTTTCATTGCACATGACTTTCCCTCTGTATACATCTAAAACTCAGTTCTTACATTAGATAATAAAAGGTTGAATACTCAGTTGATTTAATCCATACTACATCAACATTTTCATAATAGATTTTTTTCTTTTAGCTTTTCATTATTTATTTGTATTAGAGAATTTAGTGATCAAATTTTTATCTACAACATGCAGGATAGGTGAAGGTTAATGCAACAGTCTCACAAGGTGGAGAGAATAACACTTAACAGATCAAATAGGGAACCAGACAAATAAAACAAAGAACAAAAGTAAAGAACACAAAAGAACAAAAAGATTGGTTTTCAAGGATGACATATATTGCTCTTAAGTGTTTTACAATTGTTACAAGGCTTAGTCCTAAGGACTGGTTACATGAGACACTTTATACTACATCCTATAGCCGGACATACTTTGAAGGCCAGTTGGAACACTAATCTAGACAACAAGATCAATGTAAAGTCAAAAGGTAGATTGCCTTTTGACTAGTGACTATGACATGCCATAGCTCACATCCTAATCTATTACAAAAAGAATAAAAGTACAAGAGTGGAAAGTTATAGACTCAAAGACCATAATCAACAGTTGACAAAAGTATGGAAAAATCACCAACTTGCATAAGGTGAGTCTTTAGAGATGGTAGCAGAAAGTAGTTTAGCTTTTGTCAAAAGAAAACAGTCTCTTGGAAGAAATCAGTCTTCAGGCTTCGGAAGACTTTCTCTTGAAGCTTTGAAATACTTCACTTTTACCTTCGGAAGAATTGGGTCTTTGGCTTTGGAAGATTTGACACTTAGTGAATTACTTTGTGCATAGTCAAGTCTTTTGAAGTAACTTCCTTGTACTTCAATATGCATGCTGAGAGAACTTTGGTTTGCATTAGCCTCTAAGATAACTCTTACAAACTCCCCCTAGACTAATGCTACCAAAACTTGAGGATGACTCTGAGTCTTGATCGTTATTTTTTTTCAGTCCTCATTAGAGTCAGAACCATTGCTTTCTTCATCAATTAATCTATATTCCTCATACTCTCAAACTACCTCCTCATGTTCAAGAGATCATGTAGAAGAAGGTCAAGCATATTTTTCCAGATGTATATTTCTTGACCTCTTTGACCTCTTGTGACATACCATCTGTCTGGTTTTAAGAGTAAACCTAGGACAGGATGGGTCTCTCAGTAGCAAGAGGCTCTACTTGTAGTGGAGTTGGTTGAGCAGCCTCTTCTTTTCACCCTCAGGATGTTCTGACTCATCCTGAGGTGCAGAGGTGGATGCGTTGGACTTTTTCTTCTTCTTTAAGTCCCTCCTGATGGCCATCCTCTTTCTCTTTCTATACTTCAACTGAGAAGGTTGGTCTTGAGTACCAGTTCTTCCTTCTTTATCCTTCTCAGTTGGGTCCTTCCCCTTCACATGTTCAGAAAAAGAAGGTTTAGGACCCTATTATAGGTTAGAAGATGAAGCTGGCTGTGATCCAGCACTAGGTCTAGGATGTGTTGTCTTTTGGGGTTCAGCCTTGACCTTAGCTTCAGGTGCAGCCTGACTGGGTGGAGAATGCAAGTCTTCCAGCTCACCCCTTTTGATCTTCTGCTTGATCACCCTTATATGCTCATCTATTGTGGATAAAGACATTGGACCAAGTCTCCTTTCATAGAACCCATACAACTTCAAGAAGCTCACCATCTTCATTCTATCACCAGACTGTTTTTGGTTAGCTCTGATGGTGGCTCTTGACTTAATAGCTTCCTCCCTCATCTTCCTCTTAGCAGCTTTCTTCTCTTTTAAAACTTCTTGCTCCAGCTGCTTGAGGTATTCAAATTCAATATACTCAAACGATAGAGTGAGTAGAGTTGCTACCTTATAAAGGCCTGTGGCACTCAAGTAGGTTATCATATTTTGTCTATCTTGTTCCCTACCAACTTGAGTTTCTTTTTCAATAGCCATAGTCTCTACATCAAGACTTTCTTGAACTAGAGAGAGGACAAGGGATTTATACAACCTTTTTCTTTTCCTTTCTTCTTTGATCTTGAGGAGTAATTCAGCAGCCTCAGCCTCCTTCCTCTCTTTTGACACTTTAGTGTCAGCCAGCTCAATTAATTCTTCCAAGGGAAAAGAGATTATTCATCAATGTTGTAGTTCCTAGACCTTAGATAATTCAATCCAGCTGCCCTCAACTCATCTTCTTGAGTATTTGGATTAGGGGTAGTGCTGATTGTAACTTGCATGAAGCTAGGGCTCTCTCTCATCCTCTCTCCCCTTGCCTTCCTTTTCCTCTCCCACTTCTCCTCCTCAATCTCCTTAGAGGTTAGAATCCTCTCTCCTTTGTCAATCACTGCTTGTATGACTCAGGGAGGAGGGAGCTTTGGCTTGTGTGACTTGGTTATGAACTTGAGCTCTGGCCATGGAGAGGTTGTGAGACACCTTCACCAGCTGGTGTCTCTTTGAAGGTACTGGGTACTGAAGCAGTTATAGTCTCAAGGTTCATAGGTTCCTCTATTGGGCCTTCAAATGAGGTTTCCCCTTTAAAGCTAATCTTAAGGTCTGCCTTAGTATACAGTTGACCAATAGTTTTTCCTGCTAGCCTTTGTCTATATAAATTTGTTCTTCTCTTGAACTTTTCAAGAACCCTCAGCTGAATCCTCTCAGCTAACCTATCAGCTTGCTTGTTATGACTTGGATTGGCAAGTGGTAGATCAACTAGAGGAAAACTTTCATAGGATCCCAAGGTTTGGAAGTTAAAAACTTCCTGTTGACCCTGATATCTAGAAAGCGCCAAGGCTCTTTCGTCATTGTCATGCCTCCACCCTACTATTGGATTCTTAGCAAGGTGGGATGGAGGTGGCATAACCCTTAGTATACCATCCTCAAATAGACTTTGAAATAAGGCATCCATATTGATATGGGCCTGAGGAGGTTTTTAAGTGTGGACAATTGCAAGTAAGGGTGGTGAGTCCTTAATGTCCATACTCTAGGCAGTGCTCCCAAGTTCTGTGATTGTAGTTAAGAATTCCTCCCCCTTTTTTTTAGCATCACCTACTTACACAGGTGAGCTAGAGGTTAGGTCCACCACATCCACAAGTTCTTATGGACCTGGTTGAGCATTCCTAACAAGCCTCTCAGCTAATTTGCCCTTGGTCAAGCCGATAGAAATAGCACTATTGTTATCATTATGGATAGGAGCCTTCTTGAAGTTGAATTCATAATCTAGCATCTGATTCTGAATCCAAAGCACTTGACATAGCAGCTTGCAGCAACAATGTATTCAACTTCAGTAGTTGATGAAGATATATAGGATTACTTCTTGCATTGCCATGAGACTATCCTTCTATCAAGAAATTGACATCCCCTTGATGTATACTTTGCAGTCATGTTGCAACCACCATAGTCATTATCTATATTTGCATATAGATTTAAGTCAGAATTCTTTCGATACTAAAGTCCCTATTTGGGAGCTCCTTTGAGATATATAAGAATCCTCTTGACAACAACTAGGTGTGACATCTTGGGGTTGGCTTGATATCTTGCACATATACAGTGGCAAACATGATATCAAGCCTGCCAGCTGTAAGATACATAAGAGACCTAATCATAGCCTTATAAAGATGTTTATTAACACACTCCCCTTAAGATTAGGTCCTAGTGAGTGGTTTCTGGCTATGGGAGTCTTAGCAACCTTACATTAGTTAGATGAAATTTAGTTAGTATGTCTTGTACATACTTTGACTGGTTTATAAAGATGTCATTGTCAACCTGCTTCACCTGAATTCCTAGAAAGATATTGAGTTTCCCCATGGAACTCATTTCAAATCTATTCTTCATCAGCCTTTCAAATTCTTTGCAGAGTCTTTTGTTAGTTGACCTAAAGATCATGTCATCTACATAAATTTGAACTAACATCAAGTCATTTCTTGTTCTCTTAATGAAGAGTGTACTGTCAATAGTACCTCTCTTGTAACCATGTTGAACAAGGTATCATGTTAGTGTCTCATACCACTTTTTAGAGCTTAATGCACCCTATAAAGAGCTTTGTCAAGCTTGCAGACATAATCAGGATGATCTGGGTCTATAAAGCCAGGTGGTTACTTAATATACACTTCTTTATCTATCACCTCATATAAAAATGCACACTTGACATCAAGTTGGTAGACCTTGAAATCCTTGGGTGCAGCAAAAGCAAGGAATATCCTTATAGCTTCAAGTCTTGCTACAGGAGCAAAGACATATGTTTAGTCAATCCCTTTTTCTTGAGTGTACCCTTAAACTACTAGTCTTGCCTTGTTCTTGATGACAAGTCATCTATCATCTTTCTTGTTTCTAAAAACCCACTTGGTACCTATTGGCATCTTCCCAGGAGGAAGAGGACATAGGTTCCAAACACCTTCTCTTTTGAATTGAAGCATTTCCTCCTGCATTGCTTTAATCTAGCTTCCATCTTTCAAAGCCTCATCAACTTTTTTTGGCTCAATTTGGGATAAGAAGCAAAAGTGCAGACACATATTTTTATCATGAGTTTGTCCTCTTGTTCTCACCCCAGTCTCAACATCTCCAATGATGTTTCTTGTAGGATGTGACTTGTGGATTCTCAGCTGAGGAATCACAGCAAGTTGATTTGACAAATCTAAATTAGTGAAATTTAGATCTGGTTATTGAGTATCCCCCACCACATCAGCACACCCATCAAGTGTAACTTGATCCAGAGAGTGTGCAACATCATTGATGTTGTCTTCAGTGGAGTGGTTATTAGCATCATGAAATTCTTGATCACTTTCACCATCTCCATCTCTTCCTGCATCCGAAATCCATTCATTTGAGTTTTATGCCTTATTGCTGGAATTGGTGGGCACCTCAGATGTATCAGCTGAAGAATTTGTCAAAGTTATGCTAACATGATTTTCACTTGTTGGGTTTGTTACCACTGGAGCTGAAGGAATTCTATCATTTGGTCTTTTTAACTTAAATCTTGGATCAGGATCTGCTGTAGATGTATAAACTGTTGTTCCTGAAACATCTTCACAAGATTTGTTAAAACAGTTAGTAACTCAATCAATATCAAATAGCCAATCAAGACCTATGTTCATTGAAGGTCACATTGGTTGACTCCTCAACTACTCTAGTTTTGAGATTGTATACTCTATAAGCTTTAGCTTGGGAATAGTATCCAATGAAGTGTCCATCATCTACTTTCTCAGCAAATTTGGCTGTATTAGCTTGGATATTCAAGATGGTGCATGGACATCCAAATGACCTGAGAAAACCAATGAATGGTCTCCTTTTATGCCACAATTCATAAGGAGTATTACCATGAGTTTTGACTACTAAAACTCTGTTCTGTACATAGCAGGCAGTGTTGACTGCCTCTGCCCAGAAGGCGATGGGCAATTTAGAGTCAGAGAGCATGGTTCTTGAAGCCTCAATAAGTGTCCTATTTCTCCTTTCAGCAACACTATTTTGTTGAGGAGTTCTAGGAGCATTATATTGTCTTGATATACCCTTTACATGTATCAAGGATTTGGTTCTTGAATTCAGTTCCTTGATCATATCTTATGATCTTTACCTTGTGATCAAATTGATTCTTAATTTTCAGAATGAAGGATCTCAAGATTTAAGGGGTCTCATCCTTACTTATAAGAAAGAAGGCCCAAGTATTATTTTGAAGTCATCTATGATCATAAGACAATATGAAGTTCTTCTTAAACTTATTACACTAATAGGTCCAAAGAGATACATATGTAATAAGTGTAGGGGAGTAGTAATAGAGTTCATTTCCTTTGGCTTGTGAGACACTTTGTTTTGCTTTCCTTTGAGACATGCAACACAATGGTCATAACTTGTAAACTCTTTCTTTGGCATTCCAGTTACCAAATCATCTTAAATTAATTTATTCATGTTCTTAAAGTTTACATGCCATATTCTTTTATACCAAAGGAAAGATTCATCACTATTGGCTTTAGATAGAAAGCAAGAAACTTCTCCTGAAGGGGAGGTTTCCTGCAAATCCATCATGTACATGTTCCCTTTCCTTGGGGCTTTGAGCAAGATATTCTCTTGAGGAATGATCTCCCTGGGCTTGATAACATTGCACTCATGCTTAGTGAAGAGCATGTTATGTCTCTGGTCATAAAATTGAGTACACTTAAAAGATTGTACTTAAGCTCTTTGACAAATTTTACCTTCTCAATTCTTACCATTTGTGACCCTGCTCCTTTCAGTGATGTAACCACCTAACGTTTCTCTAAAAGCAACTAGCCCTCCATCAATTTTCTTAAATTTTTAAAGTAGAGAGCCAATGCCTGTCATGTTCCTTGAATAACCACTATCAATGATCCATACATTTCTCCTAGTCTTCAACTGTTCCTTCACATGAAAAAGAGATGGTTAGTTACATTTGGAAACCCAATCCTTGCTGGTCTTGGGCTCATCAAGATGAGCTAAAGATTGTTCAACATTTATTGATCCTATATGCAAGCTTGGAGGATCCTTGGCTGTTGTAGATGAAGAAACTTCAATCATATGGCCTTCTTTTATCTTCCACACCATCTTTGGAAGATTAGACTTGGCCTTTAAAACTTTGGAAGTTTTTATGACTTTGGAAGTTTTAGAGACTGAACCTTCGGAAGCTTTTGCATCTACTGCAGCAAACTTTAGTGCTTCAGAAGCATTTTTTTATTCCGAGACCAAACTTGCTTCCAAAGATAGTTTTCCACCTATCTTCTGTTTGTTCACCTTGGAGCTTCCGAAGGAAAGTAATTTTCCTTTCGAAGCTATTTTCTTCTTCCTCTGAGAAGTTTTCTTCTTGTTCATATGGATGGTACTCTTAGGATAATAGATGCAATCCTTAGCATTGTGAGTTGTACCACCACACATGATGCATTCCACATGCATACTTCTGATGGTCTTCTTCTGCCGAGAAGGTTGATCTTGATCTCTTTGCAGCTCCTTTTTCACCTTCTTAGATGATGCAGTAAGCTTCTAACGGTGAAACTTGCTATTGGAGTTGGATGGTTCAAGCTGTGCAATAGTTGTGCATATTTGTTCAACCTTCTTTTCTTGAGCAGGATCATTTGAACTTGAACTAGGACTCCTGGTACTAGAGTCCTTAGTTAAGTGTTTAGTATTCACCATCTCAAACCCAGTAGAGATAAAGGCTTGTTTTTTATTAGGGTGGAAGGTGGCCTTGATTTCTTTGACTTGCTTTGATTTTCTTTTACAAGCCCTAATCAAATTCTTTCTAGCAGACTTGGCCATCCCTGGTTTCTTCTTTTCTCAAGGAGTATAGTGACCCTTCTAAGGATAACCTCATCACTCACTTCTGGTTCATCCTTTACTACATCCTCTTCATCTTCATCCTCTTCTTGGATAGGATCAATGAGGGCACCTCATCTTTACTAATTCCACTCCTTGGATATCTGACAGATAATAATGTGTGTGGAGGAGCTATCTCACTTGATCCCAATCCCTGCTTGTTCTGATAACAAATCTTTGCATGTAAGGATTAAGATATGATGTTTTTTAAGGTTTCCTCTTCAAGAACGTAATTTTCTGCCCTGGCTTTGCTGATCACAAGCTCAACCTGGCATTCAGTTAACTTGGTAACAAGATCTTTGATTTGAGTCCTGTAATTTGTGTGCTCATGTTTAAGAGTAGAAATTGTTTTCTCTAGATTTTCTATTTTAAGTTTATAGTCATTTTCGGCTCTTTTGAAATCAGCTTTTAAATATTCAAAGACTCAAGAACAGATCTCACTTCTATGTTATAGGACCAATACATGTTTACTTTAGCAATGCATTCAGGAGTACAAAGATGTTCCAATACCTTGGCTTCATCATGGTCAGCCAATAGTGCTTGGTTTGGAGAGACATGCTCTACCTGAAAGCTCTAGTCAAAACCTCCTTCTTTAATAGCAACAACATCTTGTTGCTTTGGATGGCTTGGCTTCTCAGTTCTAGAAGCAGCATTAGTATAGTTTGGCCTGGATTATGTTTGGCCACCATTAGTCCTTGGTGCCTTACACTCCCTAGAAAAGTTCCCCATTTGGTTATAGTTGTAACACTTTACTTTGCTTTTATCCAGCCCAAACTTTCCACAGGTTATATTGCTTGGCTTGGGAACTTTCTTCCAGTTCTCTTGTAGAACTTCTTGACTCTATAAGTGAGAAGAGCCATCTACTGAACTATCTCTATATACTCCTGATCATCTGGATGCGGTCAAAGTCTTCAAGAGTGAAGAGAAAGTTGCCACAACTTTCATCTAAAGACACAAAGGCTTGATGAGCTTGGTTCTTGGAATAGGCTGCGTTGAGTTCCCTTGGTGTCTCCAGGAATGTGATAAAAGGTCCCTTTTATGAGTTTTTAAGGTAGCAGATGAGATGATGCTATGGTTCTCTGCTATCCCTTTCAACCACATGAAGGGCTGAACTCTGTTGATTGATGGATGAGCTGGTGGAGGATTTTGCATGTTCATCTCCATCTGGTAACCGCTCATGATACCATAAAGCTTAGTGAGAGTAAGGGTGGAAAGGCTTTTAGTTCTCTTAATGGCCACACAGTAGTGTCTCCATTGTCTTGGAAGAGAGAACATGAACTTCCTCACAATGTCGTAGTTCTCAAGTTTAACTCTAACATCCATAAGAGTATCTACAATCTTAACATACCTAAAGTATTGTTGTGACATAGTTTCACCTATTTTGTAGGTGAAGTTCTCAAACTGGAGCTTCATGATATCCTTCTTGTTTTCCTTGGCTTACTTAGACCCTTTATACATAAGCTTTGGTGCATCCCAGAGTTCCTTTGCAGCCATGCACTTTTTAAAGCCTCTGCAGATAGAGTTGGGAATATCAGTTTGAAGAGCGATCATGGCCTTCTGATCTACATCAATCTTCTTCCAATCTTCCTCAGAGTAGTCAGCCACGTCCTTTGGTATCATCCCACCTCCGGTATTTGCTGAATTAGTGCTTGGGATGTGAGGTCCTGAGACTACAAACCTCCACATCCTGCTATCTTGTGACTTGATGAAGCCTTCCATCCTCATACACCAAGTATTAAAGTCATCAGGAGTGATTAGTGGAGATTTAGTCATGGTGTTGGTTACCCTATCAGCCTTAGTGAGAGCTGCCATTTGAGCTAGTAAGTGTTTTGTGAAACTAAAGAGATTTAAGATAGTGAGATCTTACAATCAAGAGCCTAAAGAGCTCTGATACCAACTGTAGGACCGATTATGGTTAAAGTTTCGCAAGGTGGAGAATACAACACTTAATAGATCAAATAGGGAACCAGGCAAATGAAACAAAGAACAAAAGTAAGAATACACAAGAACAAAGATATTGGTTTTCAAGGATGATGTATATTTCTCTCAAGTATTTTACAATTGTTACGAGGCTTAGTCCTAATGACTAGTTACATGAGACACTTTATACAACATCCTACAGCTGGCCGTACTTTGAAGGTCAGCTAGAACAATAATCTAGATAACAAGATTAATGTAAAGTCAAAAGGCAGATTGCCTTTTGACAAGTGACTATGACATGCCATAGCTCACATCCTAATCTATTACAAAAAGGATAAAATGTGAATCCAAGGATCAAAACAGGAATTTATCAGCTTGATTGAACAAATAATGATCGCAGAATTATCACAACTCGTTGTTTAATTAATTGTTTAAGAAATTGTAATTGTAACGTAAATCAATGAAGAACATATGAGAGAAATGGAAAACAAGTTAAAATAATATGATAACCAAATTTGCTTCAAATGATTTCCATTAATACTGAATTGGTTACAATCAGTTTTGATTTTTGCTGATATGATAATTGCTAGGTGATGTTCTTTGTGTTCTTGGTGTTCTAATAGTTATTCTGGTGTAATCAGAATTATTGTATTGTTTTTCTGTGTATTGTTTGTGTGTGAAAAGAGTGCACCCATGCCTTCTAATTATAGGCAGAGGGATTCACTTTTATATGGGTAAAAGTAACTTTCTTATTGTGGTAAGAAAGTTACACAAATAAAATTTTTGACGTGACATACAATATTCATTTCTGACAGAAGTGCAGTCTTCCGTAGATGTTGACTTGATGACATCACTCCAGAGAGTTTGACTTGTTGACATCCTGAGGCTTCCTTGATGAATGGAGTTCACGCAAGTACTTTGTTCTTCCGTAGGAGATAGCCTTCCATAGGAGTTAGCCTTCCGTAGGAGTTGGTTCTTTGATCTTCATATTGAACTTCATCCGCAGGAGCTAGCTTTCTTCTTCCGTAGGAGCAGCAGTTACTTGATCTCGCGAGCAGACTTGTTCTTCCGTAGATGTTATACTGCTTCCATAGGAGATCGACGGATGCATATTCCTTGACTTGTTCTTCCGTAGATGTTCTTGTACTTGGCCAAATTCCAAAATTGACCAAGTATGATGTTTTCCTGCAATTACACATATAATCAACACAAATAATAATTTGGGTTAACATATACATATCTTGCATACAAAAAGATAAAGATTTACAAGAGTTCATTAGAAGTGATGAATAATCTTCTAAACCTATAAAATCAATCTAGACCTAACAGTACTCCCCCTTAGGTTTAGAAACTTGTAATCAGTTGTTCAATGTTTCAACTCCTGAACACTTTCCAAAATCTTTTTGTTAAAGTCTGCAACAGCATCCTTTTATTTAATGTTGTGGGACCCTTAAACCTCATTACCCTTCTGTGGTTGTTTGGATACACAATCAAGTTTATCCACAAGTTAATTCTTCCACAAAACATCTAAGGAAGGCAAACTTTCCTTATTTTATCTGTATTCAATCGACAGAAGTATACTTTACTTTACCATAGGATACCAATCTACGGAAAGTCAAATTTGTTATGTTTTTGCTGTATGATCCTAACATGTTGATAGATCATTTGTTGATTACTGTTAGACCTTGTTGACTTTGCTACATGGCAAATGTACAAGAGATTGATTTGGTTAAAAACTTTAGATATCCTGCTGCCAAGTTAGTGCTCAAGTTCTATTTTTCTTCATTTAAACGTGATAAACTCATTTTTCATGCTGATGACTACTCCCCCTAAATTTTTGATTAATCATGAACCTACGCATTTAACAGAAATTTATGAAGAGAATAGCATGAAAAGCAATTATCTATCCATCATATTAGCAAAGAAAAGAACATAAACAAAATCTTTTTGTATTTTTGTTTATAAGCAGACACTACACACAACATATTTACAAGCAATTTAACCATAACATGGGATCATACTATGATGCTAAGCAACTTCCTGAAGAATTTTGTATGAGGATAGTAGACATAGATCTAGTGCTGATTGCAAGTATTATGATCCACATAAATTCAAGCAAGAGTATACATTCAACTTGTCATGCTGTTTGTCATGTTTTGGTGTTGATTAAAGATAGACAAATATGGACTCCACATTCAATTCACATTAGAGTTTCTCCTCCGTTTATGAGTCAATTCATCACTTTTTCACACTTAAAAACTATGTTCCTTAAATCATAAGCTCTATCTTAAGATTTCTTTGAAATCTTATTAATGTTGGTGATATGATTTTTATGCTCTTTAAGATAATATTCAATTGATCACATTGGATTCTTTTAGAGCTGTTCTTTTTTGGAACTTATTGATGATCAGCATCAGGTCACCAGGTCTCTACTTACGTATGACAAAGGTTCCTATGAACCTAGGTCTTTGCTCACGCAAAACAGAGGGTCCATGATGCGTAAAGATAGAGGTTATAAAGTGTCGTAACATAGTGTGCTTGGGTGACTGAGTTGATCACAGCAGGATAAGACTTACTTGCTTGCTCCTCAAAATGGAATTGCCCACAATTAGTCACCTTCGCATTATGTTAAGCATGGACGTATTTATTTTCCACTCAAGTTGAACCTACTCATATATCAAATCACATCTGATCAGTCTTTATTGGAATTTAAAAACCAGGCAAGTAAACAAAGGTATAGTGTGCGATCATTTCCCATGATATGAATTGCTTTTTCAAGAAAACATATTAACAAGACAATATTTTTTAAGTTTTATATGTTTTATGGATGTTTTTAGCTTTTTCATATTGAGAATTTTAAAGGACAGATCATGCTTTTCTTTATGATGATGACTAATCTAAGTTGATCATGCCTAAAGGCTCAATTAAGAAATTAAATCTCACTGAGTCAAAGGCTGTAGTGAATAAATCCGCAAGCTGATTTATTGTATCCACTTTGATCAACTTGATTAAACCTTTTTCTGAGCAGTCTCTCAGAAAATGATATCTAATTTCTATATGTTTTTTTTTACTATGTTGCACTGGATTAGTAGTTATGAACATAGCAACTGAGTTATCTATGTGAATTGATGTTTAAAGAAAATTGTAACCATAATCAAGGAGTTGGTTTTGCAACCACAAAACTTGAGAGCAACCAGCTGAAGCAACAATGTACTTAGCCTCAGCTGTGGATACAGATACATTTTTTTGCTTTTTGCACTGCCAAGAAACTAGTCTTGGTCCAATGAATTGACAGCCACCAGTTGTTGATTTTCTATTTTTGTTGCAACCTCCAAAGTCATTATCAGAATATGAATAGAGGGTGAAATCTCCTTCTTTAAGATACCAAAGTCCAAGAGCTGGCTTCCCTTTGAGGTATCTGGAAATCCTCTTAACAGCATTCAGATGTGACTCCTTAGGGTCTGATTGGTACCTAGCACAAACACACACAACAAACATTATGTCAGGTCTGCTGGCAGTTAAGTACATCAAAGATCCTATCATAGATCTATACAATCTTTGATCAACTGATTTCCCTTTAGGATCAGGTACAATCTTATCTATTGTTAATGCTGGTGTTTTGCATGAAGAAGAGTCAGCAAGGTTGTACTTCTTCAAGATTTGGTGCACAAACTTCTCCTGATTAATGATATTCCATTTCATTTCTGATGAACTTTTAAACCAAGGAAGAATGTTAATTCTCCCATGGAACTCATTTAGAACTCAGATTTCATCAAAGATTCAAAGTCTTCACACAATCACTTGTTTGTTGACCCAAAAATGATATCATCCGCATAGATTTGGACAACCAAGAGGTCTTGATGATCATGTTTGAGGAAGAGAGTCTGATCAATTGTTCCCCTTTTGTAACCATGCTTGAGCAAGAAAGAAGACAATGTTTCATACCACTTTCTAGGTGCCTGATGAAGACCATACAAAGCTTTGTCAAGCTTGTATACCCTGTATGGGTAATCAGGATCTTCAAAGCCTGGTGGTTGGGCAACATAAACTTCTTCATCAATTTTACCATATAAGAAGGCATATTTTACATCCATCTGGTAAAATGTGAACTTCTTATGTGAATCATAGGCTAGGAAGACTCTAATAGCTTTAATCCTTGCAACTGGGGCAAAGACTTCATCGTAGTCTATCCCTTCTTCTTGAGTATACCCTTGTGCTACCAGCCTTGCTTTGTTTTTGACAATGATACCTCTATCATCTAGTTTGTTCTTGAAAATCCACCTTGTACCAATTGGATATTGACCTTCAGGAAGATCAACTAGATTCCAAACTTTTTGCTTTCTGAATTGCTGAAGTTCTTCTTGCATTGCTTCAATCTAGCTGTTGTCTTTTAATGCAGCAGTGATGTTGGGAGGAACCACTTGTGAAAGAAAACAAGAGAAAAGACAAATATTGGCAGCTCCCCCTTGGCTTCTTGTGGTTCTTTCATTAAGATCACCAATGATGTTTTCTATTGGATGATACTTATGAATTTTGATGTTAAAAATGATTCAATTGGAATTGATGATTCTAAGTTAGTGATATTGGTTAATGAAAATGGAGATGGATCCAGCTGAGATGGAGAATCAACAAAGTAGTCGAAATCCTCATCATTTTGTTCTTCTGATGCTGAATGAAAACCATCTTTATGAGTTTGTGTTTCCGTAGATGTAGGAATAACTTTCGCGGGAGTTACAGGAACAACTACAGATGTTGTAGTTTGTTGATCTGAACATGTTGTGAATGTAGTTGGAATATCTCCTGATGGATTGGGAACTTCAGTTGAAGGCAATGAATCATCTTCGAAAGTTGATAGGACATCTACGGATGTAGAAGAAACTTCTGCTGATGCATTGTTCACTACTCTGGATGCATTAGTAACTTCTGCGGATTCATGGTTAACTTCTGCTGATGTATTTGTTACTTCTTCGGAAGTTGAATTTTCATTTCCATCAGAAATTCCATTACTTGTTTGAGATGAAGGGCTAGGATCAGCAACACTTGAAGTATGTGAATGCGATGATCATGGAGGATCAGCAGTCAATGGCACTTCACTCATACTTGGAGGTACATAAGGATAGCATGTATTCAAAGGACCTGTAACATTCAAATAACCAGTGTTAAATGAATTTGTTAATGCATCTATATCAAACAGCCAAGATGATCCATTTATAGATTTTGGAAATAAGGATTCATCAAATGATACATTAGGAGTTTCCTCTATAATGTTTTGATGTGGAATGTAGACTCTATATGATTTAGATGTTGATAAGTAACCAACAAAGAAATCATCATAGGCTTTTTCAGCAAACTTTCCTAATTCATCTTTGGTGTTTAAAAATAGACACATGACACCCAAATGCTCTAAGATATCCTATAAAAGGTTTTCTTCTAAACAAAAGTTCATAGGGTGTTTTATTATGTTCTTTGAAAATTAAGGTCCTGTTTTGAACATTGCATGTTGTGTTCACTGCTTCAGCCCAAAATGTGATTGGCAAATATGAATCAGCTAGCATTGTTCTTGCTACTTCAATTAGAGTTCTGTTTCTTCTTTCAGCAACTCCATTTTGTTGTAGAGTTCTTGGAGCACTAAATTATTTTGCTATGCCTTTGTTCCTGCAAAAGGAGTCTAAAACATGGTTAACAAATTCACATCCATTATCACTTCTTAAGATTTTGATTTTTATATCAAGTTGATTTTCAATCTTAGTGATAAACTCCATTAACATTTTTGATGTTTCACTTTTATGTTTTAAGAAAAAGACCCAAGTGAATCTAGTGAAATCATCAACAATCACCAAACAATATTGCCTTTTTCCAATGCTGATCATATTGGTTGGACCAAAAAGATTCATGTGTAGCATTTTGAGTGGAGTTGTGTTTGTGTTGATTGTTTTGGACTTATGTGACACCCTATGTTGTTTTCCTTTATAACATGATGAACAATGATTAGAACAGTAAAATTCTTTCTTGGGAAGGCCAATGACTAAGTCATTTTTATCAGCTTATTCAAATTCTTCATGTTTGAATAAACCATCCTTATATGCTAAAGTTGAGCTTCATCTTCTGATGACTTAGAAATCAGGCAGGTTTCATTGCTTGTCATTGAGGTGTTGTTCATGTCCAAGACATATGTGTTTCCTTTTGTTGGTGTTTTAAGAAGGATCCAATCTGCTGCTATTTGAAAACCTGGCTTAAGAATGTAACAGTAAGTGTTATCAAATAGAGTGGTATAATTTTGATCACAAATTTGAGATACACTCAGCAAGTTTTATTGTAAATTTTCACAAAAATTTACTTTCTCAAATTTGAGTACACCATTTGTTGCCATTCCTTCACCAACAATTTTACCTCCCTTGTTATCCCCACCAAATGCCACATATGAAGCATTTTTGTGTTTGAAATCATGGAGGAGAGAACAGTTTCCTTTCATATGCCTGGAACAACCATTGTCAACATACCACTTGTTGTCAGTCCTCCATTGATGTTCCTGCATAAATAATGAAATCAATTAGAGAATAGAGCCTAAGCCTTAATGGTCTTGGGCTTGCCATTGGTATCTAAGATTGTTACTCCCTCATGGATGACCCTAGATGTCTCAGGATTGTTTTAGACTCATTTGATTCATTTTGGGGTGAGGATGATTCTACTGAAGATGAACTTAAAGCACTTTGTTCTTGATCCACAAGCACTTCCTCTGTCACCTCTTCTTTGAGTATCTTGTTCTTTGAAGTTGATGATGATACTTGATTAGAGAAACTTTCTGCATCTTTTGTCTTTGATTGTGGTACTTTAATTACCCTTTTCAAAGTGGTCATAGAAGGCTTCGTCTTCCTGCAAATCTACCTTCTTGTGAGGAGTCTTGGTTTGAGAATATTGCTTCTCCTTTTTTTTTTGATCATCTGTAGATGTTGGCTTCTTTGCCTTTGGAACCTTTTGTTTTGGTTGATGCTTCTTTTGCTTTGAACTTGCCTTACTTTCAGTGGATTGTGAGTCTAATTCAACATTCTCAGACTATTGCTTCTTTGGAACTTTTGATTTGTTCTTCTTGTTGAAGTAGCATTCTTGAGTAGAATGGTTATTCTTGTTGCAAATAGCATAGTGTTTGTTGAAGTAAAAATCAGCAGTCATATGAGTGTTCATGTTGCATATGGAGCAATAGCTGCTGAAGTAACAATCATCTGTGTTGTGGTTATACATGTCACACCACTTATAGTATTTTTCTTCAACTTCACTTCCAGACTCCATCACTATCTTCTTATGCTTCTTCAATTCTCTCTCAAACTTTGCGGCTGAAGAATCTTTACCTCTACCACACATGATGTCAAATGGTTCTTGTTTCTGAGGATTCACAACTCTGTTGTTTCTTACCTTTCTTGTTGGCATTGTATGACTCAGTAGATGATTGCTTCTTCCGTAGATCTTCTACGGATGTTGACTATTTTGAAAGAGCAACATTTGTCTTCTTCCGTGTATTTTCTATGGATGTGTAAGGCCCCATTCCTGGGACACTTACAGCTGGACCGTCATCGAATAAAATATTCAAAATAAACATTTCCTTTTTGCAGCGGAATTTAAAAAATTTCATTAATAATTAAAACATGTTATCTCGTTACATAAATCGTTTACATATCAAAATACAATAACATGTCAAAATGTGGATGCTAGACTCAAAACGTTCCTAGTAGCGTATGCATCCATGCCTGCAACTCCTCAGCATCAACAAGGTACCTGCCAACTATCATGCATACAAAAAGTCAGCGATGCTGAGTGAGTTCTAGTTTTATAAATGAAATACTTTACTTCCTTTAAAACATAACCTTCGAAATCGTATGCGATCACACATCATACGTACACATTGATAATATTATTATTATCTTCATCATTGTTCAATTAATACATTCATCATTATCTTTCACTTCAATCTGGATCCTGTCTCATGCAATACCCCCAACTCGTGCTCGAAAGCTGATACTGTGCCGGGGCCTGTAAACAAACCCCCGACTCGTGTCCGAAGACTGACACAGTACCGGAGTATGCGACAAGGATCCCGTCTCTGTTTGCAACACCCCCGACTCGTGTCCAAAGACTTATACTGTGCCGGGGTCTGTAAACAAACCCCCGACTCGTGTCCGAAGACTGACATAGTACCGGGGCGAGCATCACGACATCATTCGGGTCAATCTCAAGGATTAGGCCCCCTTGAGTCTATCTCAAGGATAGACTCCCTGTGTGCATCCTTCGGGTTAGCTAAACCACACACAATTGAGCTAACAACCTAATGGTTGTGCAGCTCCTTCATTGCTTGCAAGACTTTCATTCATTCTTTACTTCCCACTTTTCATTATCGTTATCTTTCACTTCGTTACATAATACTTTACGAACATCAAACATCAACCCACGTAAAGCCATACATCATACATAACGTATAATAAAGCATAATACATATGTTTTGAAAACCATTTAATGAAGAAAATCAACACTACACACTCACATAAACCACAACATAACATCATGCATAAGCCACCACATCCCAACGGGACCTATCTCAAACATCATCTCTTAAAGCCCCTAAGAAAGCCCTAAGTCCAAAACTAGGCACAACAAGTCATTCTAGGAGCATCAGCAGAAAATTCTATGTATAAAAGCTCCTGGGCACATGGGAACTATTTGGGCGCATCAGCACTATTGAGCGTTTCAACAATTAGCCACAAAAACCATTCTGGGCGCATGGGCACTATGCAGGCACATGACCCACACTTAGCCAATTTTCACACTTTTAGGGCGCACGGCCACTATTCAGGCGCATGACTTGGGTGCACTAGCACTATTTGGGCGCACCAACTTTGGGCGTATGAGGACACTTAAGCACATAATGTTTGGGCGCCTGAGAACATTCTGAAATATGCCTAACACTGCCAAATACACCCGAAAGGCAATCTAACACTACCCAAGCATAGATCTAACATACTAAGGGCATCTAAAACCTACCAAGCACAATACTAACCCATAACAAGCTTAGAACACACAACCACAGCGCATAACATCGAACAATAAGCTGAAACATATGGTTATCTTTGAAAATCTTTTACCCGGTATGCATAATAGCCCCAATACTTTAAAATCTATAAAAGAGGGGTCTAGAAACTCACCTTGAAGCAGCTCTTCAACCCAAACACTTTCACCTGTGATTTCAACTTCAAAATTTCAAGAACAGCCTTCTTAAAACATCAAGAACTGGGTTACAAGCTGCAAACCGAGTTAAAACCCGAACATAAGTTCAAGAAACTCACCTTTTGCAGCTTTTCCTTCCTTCTTCTTCTCCAAAACCGGCACCCTTTTCTTCTTCTTCTTCTTGACCAAGAACAGAAAGCAGATATGCTTTAAAGTGGGTGGCCATACCCATCTTAATAATAAAATATTAGAGTTTTGTCCTTTTACAACTTTAGCCCCTCCACTTATGTCCATTTACCTTTCTTTCTGGATACTTTTCTTTTCTCGTCTTTTAAATAAAATTTTGGGGTGTTACAGGATGGTTCTGAGACGGCCTTCTTCTTCTGCAGGTGTTCCGCGGAAGTGATTTTCTCTTCTTTCATGGATCCAACAGTTGTTTTTGATGAATGAGTTTTGTGCTTCTTGTTAAGCTCATGAATTCCTTCATTTAATTGAGCAATTCTTGTGTAGATGGTCTTCAACATATTTTTTTGTTTAAGAGGATAAGGTAGCTTAATCTCCTCAAGAACTTTGGGAACTATAGGTTCAATTAACACATTCTTCCCCTTACCAAAACCAGCTCGTTAGGCTCATCAAACTCATCCAGGTCATCACAATCATCAAAGTCAAATTCTGATTCAATTTGTTTTAAACATTCTGATTCAGATGGATCAGTTTCACTGACCTCAGTATCTTCATCATTTATCAATTCACTAATTTCAATTTTTGGTTCAGTTTTGGTACTTGATACAAAATGGTTTGACAAACTATTGGTCATTGACTCAGGTAATGTGGTGTAGTTATCATTCAATGGAGGTGCAACAGCATGAAATCCTAACCCATACCTGTTCTTTGTTTCAATATGAGTATTCAAAAGTTTCTCATATTGCTGAGATGATAACTGAAACTTCCAAAGTTTCACTTCAATGGATGCATGATCAGACATTGATTTTGTTAAAGAGGTGGTCAGATGCTCAACTTATGCTTTCAAATTATATTTTTCAGACAAGAGTTTATCCAAATCCTTTTGTAAAGAAGTGATTTTGACCTGATATAATTTGTGTTCTCTCACATGAGATTCATTCAAAATCATAGTTTCTTTGATTTTATTAGCTAATTGTTGAGCATGGACTCTATATCTTTCAACCTCTTTAACCCATCTAGATGAACATAATCAATCCCTTACCTCTCTTGCCATAGGTGGAATTTTGTTCTCCATGTTAGCCATCAATGCTTGATTCTCCTCCAGAACTTCTTTCTTATACATGCTCCAATCACAAATACCATCCTGTAAGATAATTAACCCAGTTTCTTTAGTGTTACTTGTACCTGCTAAAGAACTTGTTGCTGGTGGGGATGAGTTTTTAAGTTGAGGTTGCTTGAAGTTTCTTTGGTTTGCTTGTCTCAAGTCACTTGTTGATTGCTAATTGCATTCTCTTGAAAAATGACCATACAAATTACACTTGTAGCATCTCACTTTGGATTTATCAACACCAATCTTTGTAGTTCTCCCTGCAACAGCCAATTCCTTATTCCTTTTTAAATACATCTTAGCTCTGTATGCAATCATGGCCATTTGCCATTGTAAGTCCATTTCCTCCACTTCACCAGGATGAAGTTCTTCAAGGTCTTGTTGACAGATATGAGCAAGGGTCAAAGTACTACCCAGATAAGCTTGAAAGCTTGAAGAGAAGGTTGCGAAGGCTGCCTTTTGCTCTTCTGATTCTAGTACCACAGTAATTGGTTCAGATTGAGTGTTGCTTTTGTTGGTTGTGGATCCCTTTCTGGCTGTAGCATTTGAGGTTTTTGTATCATCAAGTTTCCCTTTCACTTTCTTGTTTGAACTGCTTTGATAGTTTGATTTAAAGGACTTTGCTGCATAGAAAGCTGCTTCATCTTCATCATCACTTACAACATAAGAGCTTCCATCATCACCATTGGAAATAAATGCATTTCCAGCACCCTTTGTTTCTTTAAATTGATATGGTGCAATTGGTGCTTTTATACTTTTGTTTCTTGTTTTCTCATCCAATTCTAGAGCTTCCACCTTTGCAACCAAAGTATCTAGTCTAATTGCTTTTAGATCAATGGTATTCTTAAACATAGACACAGTTTGAGTCCAACTTTCTGGCAAAGTATGGAGCATCTTTTTGTTCAACTCCTCATTACTATACTTAAACTCAAAGATGTTCATTTCAGTAACAAGTTGCATGTATCTGTGGAGTTGTTGAGGAATAGATTCACCCTCAATATGATGAAAAGTATCATATTGTGAATGAAGGGTATCCTTCCTAATGCTTCTTATCTCATCACTTCCTTCACACAAAGTGTGAAGAATCTTCCACAAAGAGTGGGCTGTTTTGTAAGCTTCACATCTGATCAAGAGGTCTTCAGGTAAAGCCATAGTAAGCATACTATAGGCCTTAATATCAATTTTGACTCTCTTAGCATCTTCAGGAGATAGATCTTTCAAACTTATGGGCTGATTGTTGTCATTATAATCAGGTCTAAGAGCAGGTGGAATGTAGGGACCTTCAGTCATAGACACCCATAAATCAGAATCAATTTAGTTAACATGGTTCCTCAATCTACTTTTCCATGTTTTAAAATCAGCCTTGTTTTCCAATTTTAGGGGTTGATAAGCTGAGCCAACAGTTGAATTACTCATTTTAGTTAACTTGATAATTATCAAACTATCAACTGATCTAATACCCTATGAATGTGTAAAGTAAACGTAATTCAAACACACTCAAACAAAAGTAACAAATCACTGATAATATTGATATTAAATCAACTAAGACAGAAGTTTCTTTGAATTAATGGCTTTTGTTGACAATAAGCTAATTAATGACAAACTCTTAATTATCAGTCAATTAAGAAGTTGTGGTCAAAAATAGTCAAACCTCTCAATAAATTCTCAGTTGATTTGGAATTTGAGATGTTAGATGATGGGAGTTGTTCAAATTTGTTTAAACAACCTTTAAATATCAAACAACAATCAAATCCACGAATCAAAATAATTTTGATGTAGATCGGAGTTAATCGAGCAATGGAACAGTACTAGATGATCGATATAATATGGTTTGAAGATTTTAACTAATTACACCAATTTGTTGAGTAAAATACCTTCGTTAGCTATTGATTAGCTAAACCCAACTTGTGTTTTGATTAAATTGTTCAACAACATGCTTAAATCTGATTTATGAACTCTCAAGCTGTGATGAACACTCAAAAGCAATTTTAAGCTAAATTATCATATCTAATCAAAAACTGATAGATCTAATGAAACTAACAACTAATTAAACTAATCAAAACTGATAGATCAAAGGATCGAAATCAATGAGTACATGGCTCTGATACCACCTGTGAATCCAAGGATCGAAACAAGAATTTATCAGTTTGATTGAACAAATAATGATTGTCGAATTATCACAACTCGCTGTTTAATTAATTTGTTAAGAAATTGTAATTGTAACGTAAATCAACGAAGAACAGATGAGAGAAATGGAAAACAAGTTAAAGTAATATGATAAACAAATTTGATTCAAATGATTTCCATTAATACTGAATTGGTTACAATTGGTTTTGATTTTTGCTGATATGATAATTGCAAGGTAATGTTCATGGTGTTCTTGGTGTTCTAATTGCTATTCTGGTATACTCAGAATTGTTGTATTGTTTTTCTATGTATTGTTCATATGTGAAAAGGGTGCACCCATGCCTTCTATTTATAGGCAGAGGATTCACTTTTACATGGGTAAAAGTAACTTTATTAATGTGGTAAGAAAGTTACACAAATAAAATTTTTGACGTGACATGCAATATTCATTTTTGACAGAAGTGCAGTCTTTCACAGATGTTGACTTGATGACATCACTCCAGAGAGTTTGACTTGTTGACTTCATGAGGCTTCCTTGATGAATTTGTTCTTTCGTAGGAGATATCCTTTCGTAGGAGTTAGCCTTCCGTATGAGTTGGTTCTTTGATCTTCATATTGAACGTCATCTGTAGGAGCAAGCTTTCTTCTTTCGCAGGAGCAGCAGTAACTTGATCTCACGAGCAGACTTGTTCTTCCGTAGATGTTACAATGCTTCCACAGGAGATCCATGGATGCATATTCCTTGACTTGTTCTTCCGTAGATGTTTTATACTTGGTCAAATTTCAAAATTGACCAAGTATGATGTTTTCCTGCAATTACATATATAATCAACACAAATAATAATTTGGGTTAACATATAAATATCTTGCATACAAAAAGATAAAGATTACAAGAGTTCATTACAAGTGATGAATAATCTTCTACAATCAATCTAGACCTAACATAAAAGTAAAAGAATGGAAAGTTACAGACTCAATGACCATAATGTATAGTTGACAAAAGTATGGAGATAATCATCAACTTTTATAAGTTGGTGAGTCTTCAGAGATGGCAGCAAAAAGTGGTTCAACTTTTGTCAAAAGTAAGTCATAGAAAGCATGTATTCTCTATCTTCAGAAGAAATTAGTCTTCAGGCTTCAAAAGACTTTGTCTTGAAGCTTCGAAGACTTCACTTTTGCCCTCGAGAGATATTGGTCTTTGGTTTTGGTAGATTTGACACTTAGTAAATTTCTTTGTGTATTGTCAAATCTTCTGAAGTAACTTTCTTATACTTCAGAATGCGTGCTGAGAAATCTTTGGTTAGCATCAGGCTCTAATATAACTCTTACACTCTCTTCCACCTCACACTCTCTCTCCTCTAAAAACTCTTAAAAACCAAATACAAAAGCACAATGCAAACAGAACTTCGTAAAAAAGGATCTGTGGCATTGTCATATGTGTCCATAAAGAAGTAAAATGCATGTCATTGAAACCTATCATTCACAAATAAAGTACATTAGACTGATATATATTTGAGCTTCAGGTTTGTAACATGCATGTTCTTAAAACTAATAAAGGGGCTTTGTATTGTCCTTTTGGTTTGTTTACATAAGGGAACTGATGCCCAAGACAACGAACCCTGGAGATATCCATAAACACAAAACATATATATTCAAAACCATAAAAAATTATATTTTATTAGTTTCAAATGTTGTGTGCAGATCAATTTAAAAAGAAACTTAAGTTACAACCAAAAAGGAACCGAACCTTTACACAAGTTGGAACCAAGGAAAACATAAGACACACATATAAAGAAAACACTAGAATCAGTTGAATCAAATAACTACAAACCGGTGTCATTACATGCCTAATGAAAGTGAAGACAATGACCATATTGCAAATGAGCAGTCGTATGGTGGACCAAGTAATTCTCGAGAACCAGAGAACCAAGACCCAATAGTCATCAACTTAACCTAAACTACAACCACCGCAATAGACCTACTGCAAGAGCGGAAGAAGCTTTGATGCTTTAATTTCTAAAGAACACAATTCATAGACTAAAGAAGAGAGATTGACATCAAGGTTGTCATAACCACAGGAGAAAGCCAAAGATGATATCTCCTGACAGCACCTCAAAACCATCTCTCTAACAGCCCATCAAAGAAAACCGGTTAGGATGGGCGTATGCCGCCTAGCCACCACAGTGATACCGGTGGTGTCGACACAACCAAACCCAATAGCCCTCGCTTAACTTTCTCTCTTTAAATCAACGTGTGGGCATCCCAAATAAGACCACCACTTGAACTTGTGGAGATACATAAATGGATCAAGTACTTGTACATGATGTATTAGAGGACTAAAACAGTATTCACTTCCATTCAGTTTTAATTATAGAGTAATGTTTGAAGTACAAGACCAAATGTATAATCTACAAGACCTGAAAGATAATGTTAATTACAAAATTTCTATAACATACAATTTTTTTAATAATAAAGGTTCTCCCAACACTTCATCTTTGGTTATGGATTTTTAAAAACACATAATCAAGTATATTGAAATTATCAATTCTCTGTCTAATATTGTTGATTTATTTATATGTAATTGCCATTATAATAGTTAGACTTTAGTATATTAGATACCATATATATGATTTGATTTTCACAATACCAAATCTATAAATTATCCCAAATTTTTAAAAATACTCAAAATATTTCATATGATTTTATATTTAAACTTTTCCTTATTAACATCGATCATAAATTACATATTTATTTTAAGAATCTTTTAATTGTAAAGATTCGGAGGTAAAGTAATAGTTTTTGGTGGTGATGTTAGATAAAATTTCCCAATTATTCCAAATGAAATGACAAATTTTTCCTTAAGTTCATCCTACGTTTGGAGCACATGCAAGCTCCTTAATTTAACAAAAAACATGAGGTTAACCTTGGGAAGTGAGTAATCGAATATGAAAAACTACATGAATTTTGCTAAATGGTAGTTAAATTTAGGAGAGGAAAAAGTTGGTAATAGTAATGATGGTGAGTCTATTATTGATATACACGAGGATCCTATAATTACTGAATCAGTAATCTAATTTCAAGGTTAATTGACTTCATATATCCTTTAATCCATGAACAATTCAAAATTCCCTAATTCTTTAGCGAAAAAGCAATACTAGCATTTCAAGAAATTAATGATTGTTTGCTTTCAATGTTTCCTCAAGAGAAGTACCTTAGTTCAGATAGTATTTGTCAAACAGAGTGTTTAAGTGATACTTTACAAGAAAATTTGTACTTACCTAATATTCTAAATGGCCTAAAACTTTTAGGTCTTCCAAAACATCGTTTAGTACTAAAGGTGGGTGGTCCAGTATGTTATTAAGAAATATTGACCATAGAAGTGTTTTATCTCTTGATCAATAAAGGGATAGGGGAATCCTTCCAAAGTAATGCATAAGCAAGATCAGGACTAGAAGGGTGTGAAGAGTAGGGGGATCTCTTGCGCAAAGCAAATATTGAAGCTTGAACATTCATTCCAAGAATTAATTTGATACCATCACATAAAAAGAACTAATATTTGCATAAGTATCCTAAGAAAGATTTTATAACCAACTCAAACAAACTCTGATTGAACTAATTTTAGCGGTGTTGAAAATGACTCATCCTATAGTTGGATCTATTATTGGCAATAAAATATTTCCCACAACTAAAAATCTGATTGCAATATTACAATTTTTCAAAACAAAACAGTAAAATTTTAAAATGATAGTATAAAATTTAATCATAAATCAAAAAATCAGTCCGATAATATAAATTCTAAAACAAACATTACAAATTTCAATCAAACAACATAAAGTTTAAAAGATATAATACAGTTTTGAATAGAACAATACATTCTTAGCCTTCTTATGCTAAAATTAGTCCTTAGGATGACATTATATATATGGGAGGATTCTACAGAAAACCTCAAAAAAGAAGGGAACTAGGGAACAAATTACAATCATTGGATTAGTTGATGTTAAAATGTTTCTTTGAGGGTAATTTGGGCATTAAAATGTGTTACTTACATGACTATTAAATCGACATCATGAAAACTATTCAATTCACTTGGAGCCTTCAAGAAGAACACCTCATCATAGCCTAGTAGTCAAAAGCTTTATGAAGATTGGTTCAATTCCCTTGGAGCATAAGTGAATTCGATTCACTTGGTTCGTCTCTAGTCAATCGGTGTTCTAAGGAACATCAGAATTTTATCAAGGTGTTGGTTCATTTTCCCCTAAGTGCTTATTATTTCATTTGTACTTTGATCACACAATTCTCCAAATTCAGCGAAGGTGGGTTTTTAAGTATCAATTTTCTAGATGATTCAAAAATAATTTAGGCTCATAAATATAAACTACTATGTTTGCTTCTTTGTTATGTGAAGTCATCAATTCTTGTAAAATAATTTTAATAAGAAATAAGAGGATAGTCCATGTGCAGATTATGATTTTCCTCTATTATTATTTCATAAACTTTCACAAAGAGGGATGAAAATTATTACAATGAAGCATAAGGGATGAAACATAACCTGCACATAGGGTCTTGGATGTTGAACAAGAGAATTTGTCTCTTGGTTCAACCTTGACCTTAGCTTCAGGTGCAGCCTATCTTGGTAGAGAATGCAAGTCAACCAACTCACCCTTCTTGATCTTCAGCTTGATCACTCTAATGTGCTCATCCATGGTGGATTGAGACATTGGACCAAGTCTCCTTCCGAAGACAAAAGATGGTGAGCTTCTTGAAGTTGTATGGATTCTCTGGAAGGAGACTTAGTCCAATGTCTCTATCCATCATGGATGAGCACATCAGAGTGATCAAGAAAAAGATCAAGAGAGGTGAGCTAATTGACTTGCATTCTCCACCAAGTCAGGCTGTACCTGAAGCTGAGGTCAAAGTTGAACCATAAGAGACAACATAAACTGGACCTAGTTCTGCATCACAACCAGCTTCACCTTCTGATCCATAGTAAGGTCATGATCCTTCTCCTTCTGAACCTACGAAGGACAAGGAACCAACTAAGGAAGACAAGCAAGAACAATCTGGTACTGCAGGCCAGTCTCCTCAGTTGAAATATAGAAAGAGGAAAAGGACGGCCATCAGAAGGGACAAGAAGAAGATGGAAAAGAAGTCCAAGGCATCCACCTCTACATCTCAGGATGGGTAAGAACATCCTAAAGGAGATCAAGAAGAGGCTGCTCATCAAACCCCTATTCAAGTAGAGCCTCTTGCTGCTGAGAGACCCATTGTGTCTTGGATGTTTGCCACCAATCTAGATAGATGGTATGTTACTAGAGATCAAGGAGGTCAAGACTTATACTTTTGGCAAAACATACTTGACCTCCCTCTACATGATCTCTATGACATGAGGTGATACTTTGAGAGTTTGGGGAATCCTTACTAGCTGATGATCAAAGGAATGGTGTTGATTCTAATGAAAACTGTCAACTAATAAAGATCAAGAATCAAAGTTCTCTTCAGTTTCGGTAGCATCAACCTAGGGAGAGTTTGTAAGAAATACACTTAGAGGCTGATGCAACCAAAGAACAACCAAGATCTCTCAGCATGCAAAACTGAAGTACATGGAAGCTACTTCGGAAGATTTGATACAACTCAGTGAATTATGCTATGTATCAAATTTTCCAAAGCCAAAAGACCATATCTTCTGAAGCCAAAGATGAAGTCTTTCGAAGCTTCAAAGACAAAGTCTTCTGAAGCGAAAGACTGATTTCTTCCAAAGACAGAGAAGACATGCTTCCTCTGAATCACCTTTTGACAAAAGCTGAACCACTTTCCAATACCACTTTGAAGACTCACCAACTTATATGAGTGGATGAAAAGTCCATGCTTTTGTCAACTGTAGATTAAGGTCTTTTGTGTGTAACTTTCCAAGTATGTACATTTATCCTTTTTGTAATAGATAAGGATGTGAGCTATGGCATGTCATAGTTGTGACATCCGGTAATTTTCCGTTACCAAACTCCGTTTGTTCCGTTAAGTCTTGCATACACGTGTCGAGCACACACACTAGTTGTCGTTGAATGTTGGTGACTTAACAATAATCAGTAATGTTAAATTGATGATAATTAAGTTAACAATGTGATTATTAAGTTATGCTTATGTGATTTGAATGTTAACTGTAATGTTATCGCGTAACGTGAAAACGTGCATATTTATTTCGTGTGTTTTGTGATAAATGGGAATTATGCATGATTGTTATTAGTGATTAATAATAATTGTGTTTAGTAGTTAAAAACTATTTAAAAACTATTCAAAAAGCCTAATCTTTATAAAATACAAATTATAAGGGCTAAAAGGGTAAATATGATTAATTAAGTTACAAAACCAAAATCCCAAACCCTAACCTCCCCATAATCGGCCGCGACCTCCCTCTCCCTCTCCCTTGCGATTTCAGCCAAGATCATCCAATTAAACATCGATTTGATTGAGTTCAAGCATTACAACAAGTTAGCAAGCATCAAATACAAGCCATTACACGATTAAAGGTTAGTTTTTGGTGTTCCTTTCATGTATTTGACTATGGCCGAATGGTAGGTTCGATTTTGGTGATTTGGAGGTCGATTACATGTTGTTTGTTGATGTTAATGTGTTTGTTAGATAGATTACATGTTAATTAACGTCAAGTATGCAATAAAGGTTGGATTTTTACAAGTTTTTATGGAAATTACATTAGGGCCGAAACCCTAATTCGAAACTTGCAATTGGGGATCGATTTGTGGATGTTGGTTGGTGTTATTGTGTTAGTTGTATTGTATATATGCTAGTTAACGTCGATTATGCAAGAAAGCTATGATTTTGATACATTGTTCATAGGTTACTAATAATAGTAACTTTATTTTGCATGAATTGATGATTGGTTGATGTATGAATGTTATGGATGTGTTTGTAATGATGTTTAGATGCTAGATGGTTTATATGAATGTTAGGAATTCAAGAATGCATGTTGTAGTTCATACCTTACTAAAGATAGTAACTTTTGGGTATGAAAGTTGATGAATCATGATGATTAGGTGTTGTTGATCATGTTTAAATGTTGTCATGGGCTTGAATTGGTATATAATTGATGAATTCATGAATGTAGTGGGAGTTTGATGAATTTGGGATGAACTTTCCCAAAAGGGAAACTTTAATTGTGCAAACCTTGAATTGGATGATTTGAGCATGTTTGGGATATTAGGATCATGCTAGTGTATTCATGGATGATTTCTAAGGTAACTAAATGTGTTGTTTGTGTCGTATGAATGTTTAGTTGGATAGTTATCTGATTTGGCCTGTTTGTGGGAATTCATGGTAATGGGTCATATGGGTATGTTAGGACTATTGTTGGGTTGTATGTTGATCATGTATGATATGCTGTTGTGTTAGTATTAACGAGTTATCACCTATAATGTCGCCAACGGGTCAAACGGGTCAACTGGGTCAAATGTGTCTTGTCTTTCTTAAACCTTGAGTCTCTTGGTTTGTAGAACACTTAGGGTTTCATGTTGATTCTGTGTACATGTACTTATGTACTCTTGTGTTCTAGGTGACCTTTGAAGGTTGTCTTTCCCTCTTTCTTTCAAGTTAAGCTCTAGGTTAATTCTTGCGCGCATCAGGTGAGTTCTTGCCCCACTCATTTTACATAATCTCTTTTGGGGGAGATAGCATACTGTTGATCACAAAGGCTTTTATATATGAGTGTGTATAATATTGATATAGTGCTGTTTACCATGGAAAGTCCTCACACTTTCGGATTGTTAATATTGACTAGCGGGGAAATTTTGGGTAGTACTACTGGGTCTGACGAGCCCCACCTGTGTGACTCGAGGTCATACGGGTGAAATTTTGTCCTAACATACATTCGTCACGACCCGGTAAGTTGTGACGGGAGGCAACAAACGTAACACAGTCAGCTTCGATCGTGAAATCACTATGATTAATATTTTTATGTTAATAGACTAGCTATCTATTGCAATACACTACTTATGATTTGAAAACTGTTTATCGGTTTACCTATTAACGCAAACCCTTGAACTCACCAACCATGTGTTGACTTGTTTAGTATGCTATTCTCAGGTTAAGGTTGCCAGTTGCCTAGGAGCATGCACACCAGCATCGTTGAGTTGTCTACATTTGTTTGATTACACATTTGGGTTTATTTTTCCTATTAAACATTTGTGTTTGGGGCGCGTATGTTTTGCGCATTCTCTTTACATACTACTTGTTTTGGGTTTTCTAGTTTTAAAAACGCTTCCGCAGTATTTTAAACGTTAACTCTCGTTTTGTTTATTAATCATATAGAGTCGTTCTTGGTAACTAATGACTGAGATCCTGGTATGTCACGCGCCTCGCGGTAAAACCCCGCACGCGGATTTTGAGGGTGTGACAGATTGGTATCAGAGCCATTGGTTATAGGGAACTAGGTTGCATACACACACTAGACTATAACCGCACAGTTGTTAGTTACTTATCGCTTACTATCTTTACTGTATACTCATTGGCATACGCAACACATACTTCGCAGCATGGCATCGTCATCCAGAAATTTAGGCAAGAGACCTGCACGATCTGAGTCACCTCCTACTTCTCCCGTACCGGATAGGGGATTTAACTGGCCACTACATCCTTATCCTCCTAGCGAGATAGACTGGGATCAGCCTTTCATACCTCCTGAGCTCGATCCTCCACGTAACTGGGATTTCTACCCCACTTACATAAACCGTATGGCATATAGAGAGCGCGTACCACCAGTAGCACCTACACGACCTAGGACTAGGTCATCAACCACCTCTACTTTGCCTACACTTCCTACCTTGAGCATCCCCTTGGAGCAGGCATTTGCAGCTTTGGTAGCCACACTGGACACAGAGCGACAGCGGATTAGAGGACTCACTGATGAGAACTCTGCATTACGATCTGAGATGCGTCAGCTGCGTTACCAGGTAGATACGCTTCAGGAGCGACTTTCGATGGCCATTGGTGGACATCATACTCTAGCAGGCAACGTTGTAGCACTTAGTGAGCGCATGGACGCACAAGATCACCATAACATAGTGATCGATGATAGGTTTGCTGATTTAGAGGCACAGCTAGCAGCACTTCAGGTTGTTGAAGCCCCTGCACCTTTGGGGAAGACCCTAATAAGGAAGAACCAGAAGAAGATCCGGAGGAAGAACTGGATGAAGTCCAGAAGTTGGAGGCTTTCTGGCAATTAAAGATGGAAGGAATCTGAGATCGAGGTTTACACCATGAGGTCTCACGATTTGGCAACGCTTTGCCCAGGCATGATCAATCTGCCGATCAAATGAATTGAGCTTTATCAGCATGGCTTGGTTCCGGAGATACAAAGCATGGTGACTGTTGTGAACCTCACCACTATCCAGCAGGTTATTCGATTGGCTCACAAGCTTACTGACCAAGTAGTGGAGCAGGGAAAGCTACCCAAACAGGGCGCTATGGCAAGCGTGCCTGACAATAAACGCAACTGGGACAACTCTGGCAATAAAGGATCTTTGTCAAACAACCAATCTTAGCAACATCAGCAGCAACAACAGCACACTCAGCAGCATCAGCATCCACAACAACAAAGGAGGTTTGATAACAACCGAAATTCCAATCAGCCATCCTCGGCATCGCCGGGACAAGGAGGCTATGTGGGGAAAAGTCCTAAGTGCAATCAATGCAACTACCATCACACCGGCAGGTGTGACAACTTCCGATGCCAACGCTGTGGTAAAGTTGAGCATGCAGCCAAAGACTGCCGGGGTGAACTGATGAGAAAGCCACAACAATCACAAGACACTCCGAAAGGTTGTTTTGAGTGCGGAAAAGAAGGCCATTACAAACGCAATTGTCCCCAGCTTAAGAGGAATGGTAATGGCAACAACAACAATGGGAACAACAGCAACAACATCAACAATAACAATGGCAACAACAATAACAACAACAATGGTAATGGCAAAAACAATGGTGGAAACAATAATGGAGCCAAAGGAAGAGCCTTCGTCATTGGCTCAGGTGAGGCTCTAAACGATCCTACAACAGTAACTGGTAAATTTTCGGTTAATGGTTGTTTTGCTACCGTATTATTCGATACTGGAGCCGATATAAGTTTCTTGTCCACTAGGTTCTGTAGTTTTTTAAGTGATATTCCCTCAACCTTAGAATCTAAATACACCGTGGAGTTAGCTAACGGTACACAGATTCACGTAACGCATATTCTTAGAGACTGCAAGATAGAGCTTGCTGGTCATACATTCACCATAGATCTCATGCCTGTTAAGTTAGGAAGCTTTGATGTGGTAGTAGGCATGGATTGGCTTTCCGATAGACAAGCAGAAGTCATATGCCACGAGAAGATCATACGGATTCCCCTTGGTGAAGAAGTCCTTACGGTCAGAGGTGATAGGAGTGGTGCGGTGATAGGCATCATCTCGTTTATGAAAGCACAGAAGTTGTTACGAAAGGGTCAACTGGCCATATTAGCACTCGTCACAGATAAACAGATCGAGGAAAAGAAGATAGAGGATATCCCTGTAGTTCGTGAGTTTCCTGAGGTGTTTCCGGAAGACCTGCCTGGATTACCACCTCATCGTCAAGTTGAATTCCAGATTGAGTTGACTCCAGGAGCCGCTCCAATTGCGAGAGCACCATACCGGTTAGCTCCGAACGAACTGCAGGAATTATCCGCCCAACTACAAGAGTTGTTGGATAAAGGGTTTATCCGACCGAGTTCGTCGCCCTGGGGAGCGCCAGTTCTATTTGTGAAGAAGAAGGAT
Source organism: Flaveria sonorensis (assembly GCA_025506505.1). Classification (NCBI taxonomy): domain Eukaryota; kingdom Viridiplantae; phylum Streptophyta; class Magnoliopsida; order Asterales; family Asteraceae; genus Flaveria; species Flaveria sonorensis. The sequence goes on from CM046437.1 coordinate 2,519,047, forward strand.
GGTACATTTCGAATGTGCATTGACTATAGGGAACTGAACAAGGTTACTATCAAGAATAGATATCCCTTACCTCGTATCGATGATTTTTTGATCAACTGCAAGGATCAAGCTATTACTCTAAGATTGATCTGAGGTCTGGGTATCATCAGCTGAGAGTTCGAGAAGAGGACATCTCGAAAACTGCTTTCCGTACACGATATGGTCACTATGAATTTTTGGTCATGCCATTTGGGTTGACGAATGCACCAGCAGTATTCATGGACCTCATGAATCGCGTGTGCAAACCCTATCTTGATCAGTTTGTTATCGTCTTTATTGATGACATACTGATATACTCAAGGACCGAGGAAGAACATGAGAAGCACTTACGTTTAATCTTAGAATTACTTAGAAAGGAAAACTGTACGCAAAGTTTTCTAAGTGTGATTTCTGGATACGTGAGGTACAATTCTTGGGTCATATTGTCAACGAGAAGGGAATACATGTTGATCCTGCTAAGATTGAAGCGATAAAGAATTGGTCTGTTCCTAAGACCCAAGTGAGATACGACAATTCCTTGGATTAGCGGGATATTATCGACGATTCATTGAAGGATTCTCTAAGATTGCACAACCTCTCACAGCCTTGACTCATAAGGGAACGACGTACAAATGGGGTGAGAGTCAGGAATCTGCTTTTCAGTTGCTGAAACATAAATTGTGTAGCACACCAATATTAGCGTTACCGGATGGTAGTGATGACTTCGTAGTCTACTGCGATGCGTCTATTCAAGGACTTGGATGTGTCTTGATGCAGCGGGATAAAGTGATAGCTTACGCCTCTAGACAATTGAAGATTCATGAGAAGAACTATACCACCCATGACTTGGAACTGGGTGCGGTAGTTTTTGCCTTGAAGATCTGGAGACATTACTTGTACGGTACCAAATGCACCATCTACACCGATCACAAGAGTCTTCAGCACATCTTTGAGCAAAAGGAGTTGAACATGAGGCAAAGACGCTGGGTGGAATTGTTAAACGACTATGATTGTGCTATTAAGTACCACCCGGGGAAAGCAAATGTAGTTGCAGATGCGTTGAGTAGAAAAGAGACTGCTAAGCCTCGACGTGTGCGAGCCTTACAACTAACGATTAGTACGCAATTACCTGAGCAAATCCGAGAGGCTCAGACGGAAGCTCTGAAAGCGGAAAACATTGGGTCTGAATCGTTAAGGGGTATGGAAAAACAATTGGAAGTAAAAGCGGATGGAATTCGTTACTTCATGGATAGACTATGGGTACCTCTACACGGAAATCTGAGAGACTTGGTCATGATTGAGGCTCATAAGTCCAAGTATTCTATACATCCTGGATCTGACAAGATGTACCACGATTTGAAGGCGCACTATTGGTGGCCTAACATGAAAGCAGATGTAGCTACTTATGTGAGTAAGTGTCTGACCTGCTCGAAGGTGAAAGTGGAGTATCAGAAACCATCTGGACTATTACAACAACCCGAGATCCCTATATGGAAGTGGGATCAGATATCAATGGATTTTATTACTAAGTTACCTTGTACTTCTATGGGTTGTGATACAATATGGATTATCGTGGACCGATTGACAAAATCTGCTCATTTCCTAGCGATAAAGGAAACAGACAAGATGGAGAAATTAACTCGACTCTATTTGAAGGAGATCGTTTCGATGCATGGAGTACCGATCTCAATCATTTCTGATCGCGATTCTCGTTTCACATCACACTTTTGGCAGTCGTTGCAAAAAGCTTTAGGTACGCGATTGGATATGAGTACTGCTTATCATCCACAGACTGATGGTCAAAGCGAGCGTACTATACAGACTTTGGAGGACATGTTACGTGCTTGTGTGATTGACTTCGGGAATAACTGGTAAGTTCACCTACCATTGGTGGAATTTTCTTACAACAACAGTTACCACACTAGCATAAAGGCAGCACCTTTTGAAGCTTTGTATAAGAGAAAGTGTAGATCGCCAGTTTGCTGGGCTGAAATTGGTGATAGTCAATTAACGGGTCCTGAGTTAGTACACGAGACAACTGAGAAGATTGTTCAGATAAGAAACCGCATGGCCGCAGCGCGAGACAGACAGAAAAGCTATGCTGACAAACGACGAAAACCTTTGGAATTTCAGACAGGTGACAAGATTTTATTAAAAGTCTCACCGTGGAAAAGCGTAGTTCGGGTTGGTAAGCGAGGAAAGCTAAATCCGAGATACGTTGGACCATTTGAGATAGTGGAAAGAATAGGTCCAGTGGCTTATCGATTAGCCTTACCTGATTCATTGAGTGGAATCCATGATGTATTCCATGTTTCAAATCTAAAGAAATGTTTAACGGATGAAACGATGGTCGTACCACTGGAAGAAGTTCAAGTAGATGAACAATTACGTTTCATTGAGGAACCTTGAAGTGATGGATCGTGAGGTGAAAACGCTTAAGCAAAGCAAGATACCCATTGTCAAAGTTCGTTGGAACTCAAGACGTGGACCAGAATTCACGTGGGAACGTGAAGACCAAAAAGCTTAAGTACCCTCAGCTATTCGAAAGGACGATGCCAGCCGGCGAAGGTACTGATTAAATTTCGGGATGAAATTTCTTTCAACATGGGGATGATGTGACAACTCATCCAAAACTCACATGATTTCGATTTCCTTATGCCAATACAGTAGACCAGTAATGGAACACTCACCATGTAACGCAATTTTCGGGACGAAAATTCTTTCAACATGGGGATGATGTGACAACTCATCCAAAACTCACACGATTTTGATTTCCTTGTGCCAATGCAGTAGACCAGTGATGGAACACTCACCATGTAACGCAATTTTCGGGACGAAAATTCTTTCAACATGGGGATAATGTGACATCCGGTAATTTTCCGTTACCAAACTCCGTTTGTTCCGTTAAGTCTTGCATACACGTGTCGAGCACACACACTAGTTGTCGTTGAACGTTGGTGACTTAACAATAATCAGTAATGTAATGTTAACAATGTGATTATTAAGTTATGCTTATGTGATTTGAATGTTAACTGTAATGTTATCGCGTAACGTGAAAACGTGCATATTTATTTCGTGTGTTTTGTGATAAATGGGAATTATGCATGATTGTTATTAGTGATTAATAATAATTGTGTTTAGTAGTTAAAAACTATTTAAAAACTATTCAAAAAGCCTAATCTTTATAAAATACAAATTATAAGGGTTAAAAGGGTAAATATGATTAATTAAGTTACAAAACCAAAATCCCAAACCCTAACCTCCCCATAATCGGCCGCGACCTCCCTCTCCCTCTCCCTTGCGATTTCGGCCAAGATCATCCAATTAAACATCGATTTGATTGAGTTCAAGCATTACAACAAGTTAGCAAGCATCAAATACAAGCCATTACACGATTAAAGGTTAGTTTTTGGTGTTCCTTTCATGTATTTGACTATGGCCGAATGGTAGGTTCGATTTTGGTGATTTGGAGGTCGATTACATGTTGTTTGTTGATGTTAATGTGTTTGTTAGATAGATTACATGTTAATTAACGTCAAGTATGCAATAAAGGTTGGATTTTTACAAGTTTTTATGGAAATTACATTAGGGCCGAAACCCTAATTCGAAACTTGCAATTGGGGATCGATTTATGGATGTTGGTTGGTGTTATTGTGTTAGTTGTATTGTATATATGCTAGTTAACGTCAATTATGCAAGAAAGCTATGATTTTGATACATTGTTCATAGGTTACTAATAATAGTAACTTTATTTTGCATGAATTGATGATTGGTTGATGTATGAATGTTATGGATGTGTTTGTAATGATGTTTAGATGCTAGATGGTTGATATGAATGTTAGGAATTCAAGAATGCATGTTGTAGTTCATACCTTACTAAAGATAGTAACTTTTGGGTATGAAAGTTGATGAATCATGATGATTAGGTGTTGTTGATCATGTTTAAATGTTGTCATGGGCTTGAATTGGTATATAATTGATGAATTCATGAATGTAGTGGGAGTTTGATGAATTTGGGATGAACTTTCCCAAAAGGGAAACTTTAATTGTGCAAATCCTTGAATTGGATGATTTGAGCATGTTTGGGATATTAGGATCATGCTAGTGTATTCATGGATGATTTCTAAGGTAACTAAATGTGTTGTTTGTGTCGTATGAATGTTTAGTTGGATAGTTATCTGATTTGGCCTGTTTGTGGGAATTCATGGTAATGGGTCATATGGGTATGTTAGGACTATTGTTGGGTTGTATGTTGATCATGTATGATATGCTGTTGTATTAGTATTAACGAGTTATCACCTATAATGTCGCCAACGGGTCAAACGGGTCAACTGGGTCAAATGTGTCTTGTCTTTCTTAAACCTTGAGTCTCTTGGTTTGTAGAACACTTAGGGTTTCATGTTGATTCTGTGTACATGTACTTATGTACTCTTGTGTTCTAGGTGACCTTTGAAGGTTGTCTTTCCCTCTTTCTTTCAAGTTAAGCTCTAGGTTAATTCTTGCGCGCATCAGGTGAGTTCTTGCCCCACTCATTTTACATAATCTCTTTTGGGGGAGATAGCATACTGTTGATCACAAACGCTTTTATATATGAGTGTGTATAATATTGATATAGTGTTGTTTACCATGGAAAGTCCTCACACTTTCGGATTGTTAATATTGACTAGCGGGGAAATTTTGGGTAGTACTACTGGGTCTGACGAGCCCCACCTGTGTGACTCGAGGTCATACGGGTGCAATTTTGTCCTAACATACATTCGTCACGACCCGGTAAGTTGTGACGGGAGGCAACAAACGTAACACAGTCAGCTTCGATCGCGAAATCACTATGATTAATATTTTTATGTTAATAGACTAGCTATCTATTGCAATACACTACTTATGATTTGAAAACTGTTTATCGGTTTACCTATTAACGCAAACCCTTGAACTCACCAACCATGTGTTGACTTGTTTAGTATGCTATTCTCAGGTTAAGGTTGCCAGTTGCCTAGGAGCATGCACACCAGCATCGTTGAGTTGTCTACATTTGTTTGATTACACATTTGGGTTTATTTTTCCTATTAAACATTTGTGTTTGGGGCGCGTATGTTTTGCGCATTCTCTTTACATACTACTTGTTTTGGGTTTTCTAGTTTTAAAAACGCTTCCGCAGTATTTTAAACGTTAACTCTCGTTTTGTTTATTAATCATATAGAGTCGTTCTTGGTAACTAATGACTGAGATCCTGGTATGTCACGCGCCTCGCGGTAAAACCCCGCAAGCGGATTTTGAGGGTGTGACAGATTGGTATCAGAGCCATTGGTTATAGGGAACTAGGTTGCATACACACACTAGACTATAACCGCACAGTTGTTAGTTACTCATCGCTTACTATCTTTACTGTATACTCATTGGCATACTCAACACGTACTTCGCAGCATGGCATCGTCGTCCAGAAATTTAGGCAAGAGACCTGCACGATCTGAGTCACCTCCTACTTCTCCCGTACCAGATAGGGGGTTTAACTGGCCACGACATCCTTATCCTCCTAGCGAGATAGACTGGGATCAGCCTTTCATACCTCCTGAGCTCGATCCTCCACGTAACTGGGATTTCTACCCCACTTACATAAACCATATGGCATATAGAGAGCAGTATACATCATTCTTGAAAACCACATTTGAGTGTTCTTGTTCTTGCTCTTTTACTTGTGTTCTTTGTATCATCTAACCGGTTCCCTATTTGATCTGCTAAGTGTTTCATATCTCTCCACCTCATGAAACTGGTGCATTGACCACCCTTCACCAGTCCTGCAAAACAAGAGTATAGACAAACATTTTTGTCACGGGTTTGTCCTTTTGTTTTCACCCCTATCTCTATATTTCCAATGATGTTTGTGGTGGGATGGGACTTGTGAATTCTTAGTTGAGGAATCATAGTAAGTTGGTTGGATAGATCTAAATTGGTGAAATTCAGATCTAGTGATTAAATGTCATCCATCATATCAGCACACTTATCAAGAGAAGCTTAATCCAATGAGTGGGTGACATCATTAATGTTGTCTTCTATGGAGTGGTTATCAGCATCAAGAAATTTGTTGGACTATTTGAAGATGATACTTACCAAAACCTAAGTGCCAAATCTTATGATGATTACCAAAACCGACACGGTGAAGCTATGCTGAAAATATGATCAAAACGAAGAAAATTGACCAAAGTCAAACTTGGTCAACCGTGGTCAAAGTCAACAGTCAACATCAGCGGTCGTCCCGAATGACGTCAGCACCCGGCAGTCACGCATCAGCAACAGAAAATTTATCAGACTTAGAACAATATTTGTGTAATCAATAGGGTTTAAATGTAATTTTGTTCATTTATGTAAAGAGTATAAATAAACTAAGTGTAGTCATTTTATACTCTAAACATTGCAAAGCATTGCGAGCACTAACAACAAAAAAGTAGAGAGGATTAGTCTAGTGAGAGAAACAATAAGGTTAAGTGTGTGTGAGAGAGAATTTTCTTACGAACTCCTTTTGTAATCTCCTAGCATCATCATCCATATGAATGAATGAAATATTTATGAATATGTGTTCTTGATTGTTCATCATTCATTCATCATCATATACTAAATCTTGCAATAGATCTTCACTTGAAATCATCAACAGGTCTGTGAGATTCCGCATCACAGATCTGATCAATGGCAATAATATGATTGCAATATTCGATCCTATGATTATCAAATTTCCATAGTTGATTGCAATATTCGACCCATCAGTATCAATATTTCCACAGTGGACATTGAACACACAACTTTGTGCGTTGTACCCACAATGGACATTCAGTTGTCCACAGCGGATGTTCAGTTGTCCAAAGCGGACGTTCATCTATCCACAGCGGACGTTCATCTGTCCACAGCGAACGTTCATCAGTCCACAGCGGACGTTCATACATCCACAGTGGACGTTGAACACACAACTTTGTGTGTTGTACCCAAAGCGGATGAGAAATCATCACACACCTTCACATTTGTCCATAGCGGACAAGAGAGAAAGTCCACAACGAACATTGACCACACAACTCGATCCACAGCGGATGAGTAAGAAAACTCCACAGTGAATGAGTAAGAAGCTTCACAATGGACACACTCCTTTACATCTGTCCATAGTGGATGATTAAAGAATAAGAGCATACACAACATTGTCCACAGCAGACATTCAAAATGTCCACAGCGGACGAGTAAATAACAAGAACATACATAACTCAAAATGTCCACAGCGGACATACACAGCTGATGTGTTAAGACCCATTGAACTATTCTTTGTTCATAGCTGATCTTATAAACATCAGTTCACCAAAGTTTGTTCTGGGTAGTTGAAGTGTTCTTAAAAAGTTTAAGTGTTCTCAAAAGAAATTTCACTTTGACTATCATTTGTTTATTTTGAACGTCACATATCCGGCATATATTCATTCAAACAAACAAATTAACAATAATTTTAATCGTGTCACAAAATCATTTAAATTTTATTTGAAAAGATCCAAATATTGTTACTTTAGATTAAGCTAGATTAATCTTAGTCCAGCTTAACTAAATTGTAATTGAATCGAGTTAACTCTTTAATTAGGCCGATCTAATTAAATTGAGTTTTGATGTTCTTTGGATTCGATTAAAGTTTAAATTTGATTTTGATTTAAACACAAAAACAGTTTTCAAATCATTTTTGTTTTTAAACAAAATGGAAAATTTAACATCATTCACTAACACTCGTGTTTCGAGAAACAAAGCTATCTTTCTTGCTGCGGGTAGAAAGAAGTTTCAAGAATTCAGACAAAGCAAACCAAGCTGTAAAAACATTCCAAACAACAGCAGCAAATCAAGCAAAGGCTGCAACCAACCAAACAATAGCAGCATATCAAACAATAACAACAATTCATTGTTTGACAACATAAATATTCAGTTGTACAACAGTCTCATTGAGAAAGAACTGATGCACTTACATTTATGTGATCTTGCAAACTCAAACAACACATTTTCTAATTATTTGATCAAATGCAGGTCAGAGATGAAACACTTTTAAAGCAATGATCAAGCACAAATCAAGACACTAAATCAATAAAACATCAGTTTAGCTCAAGAGATTAACCATTTGCAAGACAAAATGGTTCAACAAGAAATCAAACTTGAAGAGTTAGCTACTAAGCTTGCAAAAGCCACAAATATCAACAACACAAACATTCCTCGATTGCCTGGAATTCCTGAAGACAGAAAGCTCAATCTATGCTCATTAGCATGCATAGATGAAGTACAAGCATATCAAAAATATTGCAACAATCTAGCATACATGATAAAGGAGGAAAGATCTTCACATGCAGAGAAACTACAAACTTCTGCAAATCAAATCAGTTTACTTGAGAATTTAAAGCTGAATTCTAGCAAGTTGGAAGAACTACTTAATGCATAAAGAGATCAAAAGAAGAGTGCTGGAAGTACATACCATGTTGTTCCTCCTCCTTGCAATGATAACTACACAGAAATGCCAACTTCAATCACAAGTCCAGTAAAAGAAGATTCAAATATGCATGATCATCCTCCAACAGACACACCATTCACTATCACTCAAATCACTTCTCCTAAATCAGCAACAAACCTGTACCTCAAACCAGAATCACCATAGAATGAAACCTTTCATTCATGTAATGGTCAAGATGGAGATCCTGTAAGTGATGACAGTGATGAAGAAACCAACCAATCAAACAAATCAATATTGACATGTACTAATCATGTCATTAAAGAAATCAATCCAAAACAAACACAATCACAGAAATCCAAAGCAGCAAAGCTTGACAACAAACAAAAGGCTATGGTTCTCTGTGAGAAATTCAAACTAGCTGGATTTCTTGAACCAAAATTCATAAAGTCCAAACTGAAGGCGAAGATTAAGATGGAGTTAAAGAACAAGCAGAAGCCTGAGGTACAAGAAATCAAAGACCAGGTCAAGAGGAAGAAAACCTGATCTAAAAGAAAGAAGAAAAATCAGACCAAGTCTTCTACACCTAATCCAAGCCAACCATCAACCTCAAAAGCTACATTAGAAACTCCAAAACAATAACGAATTCTCTAAAAGACATGCAATTCAGATTCACACAACACGTCTGAGTGTAAAAACACTGAGAGTGATACATATATATGTCCTCATAAGAGAAAGCAACAAAAACAACCAAGACAAAAGGCTATGAAGTTCTAATCAAATCCAACATCATCATCCAAGCCTAAGGGAAGAAGATCCAAACCTTTTCCGTACTGCTTAAATTATGACATGGAGAATCATACCACTTCAGAGTGTTCATACTACAACTCTCCAACACCACAACACAGAAGAGGTCAAAGATCTTATCATCCGTTAGAGTCGTACTCACCGAGATCGGAGCATGAGTACTACAACAGATGTCATAGCAACTCTTCTCCTCGATCATATCGGCATGGGTATGATTTTAAAAATTATGATATTCAAGACTATTGGGCACCAAGACATTATTCTAGGTCATACACACAACATAAATATGACAGATATAGGAATAATACTTGGCATAATGGCTATCATAGAAGATCACATCCATTAAATTATTAAAATCATGATTATAATTCTTATGATGAATATGATCACATGCCAAGAAGAAACAAACATGATCAAGTACAAACATCCTTTACTACACCTCCATAAAACTTTCAAAAGAAAAATAGATTTTCTAAACCAACCAAAATATCTTTAAAAGCCAAACAAACTCATTTTGTTAAGCAAACTAAAGTTGAGTCAGTTGGTTCAAAATCAAAACAATGTTGGAGAAAGAAAACAATTTCAGGAGGTGAGTTTGATACATCATCAGATAAAGCAAAATCATACACATACCAGCAAGTCACATATAAAGATGCTGATGGACAACTCAGGACAGTAATGGCCTGGGTTGAAATATCTAACTGATTTGCTAGTGTATTAGGGACAATTATGGAGGCCTGCCAACCCAAGAAAAGTTAGCATGGCTGATCCCTTCCCATGACAGGAACGTTATTCCTACTCATGATGTTTATGATGCAACTGAGCCAAATAGAGCAGAAATTAACCATGATTCAATGCAGGACATCAATCATTCACAGAAATTATGATGGCAATTTAAGAAACAACCGATGTTTCATTCCATCTGCTAAGTCTGATTACATTGCTACATGGACTAACTATTGATGATCTCTATTAATATGATAACACATATGCCATTTCTTTATTTTCTCAAAATCAAAAATCTTAAAAAGAAATTAGAAAATCAAGAAAAATCCAAAAATATTACTATTATGTAATTATTTTTGAATCTTCCTGCATTTACATGAGAAATGATAGTACACCCATCTACTATCTTCTGCATCTATTTTTCAGATCAATAAAGACTGACAAGACTCTGTTAAATATGCCAGTAGACTCAGCTTGGATTTAAGATAAGCATATTTGTGATGAACTAAATCAATATGCATTATGGACCAAAACCATATTAGGGTATTGGTAAGCAATGATTTTTCCAAGTGTTTGCTTGTGTGGTTACCTAAACACACCATGAGAAAATGGTATATAAATTTCTCGTTGATAAAAGCATCTGTTTTTCCTTTGTTGTATGTAAATACAAACCTATAGTAAACATAAGAACAATTTCTATTATGTTGAGCATAGACCTAGTTGACCTTGCACTAAAAGTGGTGATGCATGCCAAAAAAGCAAAGAAAAGAATCCCAATATGGATCAACTTCCAAAGTGAAGTGTAAAAGAATCCTAAAATGGATCATATCATGAGAATTATACACTAAGTAGCCTAGTTCAAGTTGTAATAAAGTGCCACCTTGCATTTCATGAGGAGGGTTATTCTTACATACTTTTGAGTGTGGGGTACTCAATTAGCATATCTAATCAAACTTAAACATGATAAATATCACAAAGTGTTGAAAATAGATCCTTGCAAGAGTTTAAGTGGACAAACATACTTACAATCAACTTTGTTGTTTGTCTATGTCTATTCCAACTTTAAATTCTTAGATGTAGAGGATTTTGGATTAGTATGATCTCATAGAAGTTAAAGAATTCATGCTTGTAAATATCATAATTTAGAAAAATCTAAAATTCCAAAAAGATTTGTCATTTCTAGTGTTTTTCTTAGTTTTGGTAGATTTACATGTGTTACTGATTTAGGAGTGAAACTTCCATGCAATGCCTCTACCAAGAGGAATTAGACTTTTTCATGTGATTAATTGCATAACATGCTTGAGTTTCTCATTCAATTCAATATTTTAAGTGAACACTCCTGCTTCCTTCAAAGATCTCCTACCAGTTGCTGAGAACTAAGAATCCTCCTCTTGGTGTCTCATACACAAAAGTTCCTCACCCTCCAAAGCTTTTGTTGAGGGAGAATATATGTCAAATCTGAAGAATGTCTGATACTTCTCCTTCACTTCTGAAGTTGAGATAAAGCTATTGATATTGCTACTTGTGCAATCCATAGTGTATGCAAAAGGGTGTATTTTCAAGTCTTCAAAATTAGACTAGAAGATCAAGCTGATAAAACATCCATCAAGTACTGAAACAAAGTCTGTATGTGCCAAAACAAAGTCTTTTTCTTGATGCCTTTTTTCTGAAGCTTCTAAGAAGATGCTACCAAAAAGGGGGAGAAGACTGCACTTCAAGACTACACATCAATCAACATCCAAGGTTTTGATAATCATGAGGTTTTGGCAGTATCATCTTAGGAGGAGTATTGTTGGACTATTTGAAGATGATACTTACCAAAACCTAAGTATCGAATCTTATGAGGATTACCAAAACCGACACGGTGAAGCTATGCTGAAAATATGATCTAAACGAAGAAAATTGACCAAAGTCAAACTTGGTCAACCGTGGTCAAAGTCAATAGTCAACATCAGCGGTCGTCCCGAATGACGTCAGCACCCGGTAGTCACGTATCATCAACAAAGAATTTATCAGACTTAGAACAATATTTGTGTAATCAATATTTGCAAAGGAACGTGTCGTAGGCTAAGCTCGTGCGACCGACGAGTCGTGCGGGCCGCCTTGAAGTACAATTCCCATTAAGTGACGGGTAGAATCCTTTGGAGATGACTTAAATACATGACGGGGTATTGTAAGTGGCAGAGTGGCCGATGATTCACTGAGATTCAGCCCTATGTCGCTCTGATACCAACTGTGGAAATTCGATAATCATAGGATCGAATATTGCAATCATATGGTTGCCGTTTATCAGATCTGTGATGCGGAATCTCACAGACCTATTGATGATTTCAAGTAAAGATCTATACAATATTTAGTGTATGATGATGAATGAATGATGAACAATCAAGAACACATATTCATAAATATTTTATTCATTCATATGGATGATGATGCTAGGAGATTACAAAGTGAGTTTGTAAGAAAATTCTCTCTCACACACACTTAACCTCATTGTTTCTCTCACTAGACTAATTCTCTCTACTTTTTTGTTATTAGTGCTTGCAATGCTTTACAATGCTTAGAGTATGAAATGACTATACTTAGTCTATTTATACTCTTTACATAAATGAACAAAATTACATTTAAGCCTTATTGATTACACAAATATTGTTCTAAGTCTGATAAATTCTCTGTTGCTGATGCGTGATTGCTGGGTGCTCACGTCATTCGGGACGACCGCTTATGTTGACTATTGACTTTGACCACGGTTGACCAAGTTTGAATTTGGTCAATTTTCTTCGTTTTGATCATATTTTTAGCATAGCTTCACCGTGTCGCTTTTGGTAATCATCATGAGATTTGGCACTTAGGTTTTGGTAAGTATCATCTTCAAATAGTCCAATAAATTTCTTGATCACTATCACCACCTCCATCTCCTCTTACATTGGAAACCCTTTCATTTGAGTTCTATGCCTTAATGCTAGAATTTATAGGCACTTCAGATGTTTCTGCTGAAGAGTTTTTCATTGTTGTGTAGACAGGATTTTCAGCTTCAAGGTTTGTTACCACTGGAGCTAAAGTAGTTTTCTGACTTGGTCTTCTCAGCTCCAATCTTGGGTCAAGATCTCCTATTGATAAGCTACCTGTAGATCCTATAACATCTTCATAAGATTTGTTAAAAAAGTTGGTAACTAAATCAAGATCAAACAACCAATTAGGACCAGAACCTTTCACACTGGGTGTGTGCTTATTGAAGGTCACATTGGCTGACTCCTCAACTACTCTAGTTCTGAGATTATATACTCTATAAGCCTTAGTTTGGGAAGTGTATCCAATAAAGTGTCCATCATCTGATTTCTCAATAAATTTGGCTATCTAATCTTTGGTATTCAAAATGGTGCCAGGACATCCAAATGATCTGAGGAAACCAATGAAAGGTCCCCTTTGTGCCACACCTCATAAAGAGTCTTACCATGAGTCTTAGCTACTAAAACTCTACTTTGCACATAGCAGATAGTGTTGACTACCTTTGCCCAAAAGGTGATGGGCAGTTTAGCGTCAGAGAGCATGGTCCTTAAAGCCTCAATAAGTGTCATATTTCTCCTCTCAGCAACACCATTTTGCTGAGGAGTCCTGGGAGTACTATATTGTCTTGTAATACCTTTTTCATCACAAAATGTATCAAGGATTTGGTTCTTGAATTCAGTTCTTTGATCACTTCTTATGACTTTAACCTCAGGATCACATTGATTCTCAATTTTTAGAATGAAGTTCCTCAAGATCTCAGGGGTCTCATCCATAGTTCTAAGAAAAAAGACCCAAGTGTATCTTGTGAAATCATCTGTGATCACTAGGCAGTATGAAGTTCTTCCTATATTCATTACACTAGTGGGGCCAAAGAGATCTATATGTAACAAGTGTAAGGGAGTAGTGATGGAGTTCATTTCTTTAGGCTTGTTAGACACTTTATGTTGCTTTCCTTTTAGACATGCAACATAATGGTCACACTTGTAAACTATTTCTTTGGCATTCCGGTTACCAAATCATTCTTAATTAGTTCATTCATTTTCTTAAAGTTTACATGGCACATTCTTTTATGCCAAAGAAAAGACTCATCACTATTGGCATTAGACAGAAAGCAAGAAACTTCTCCAGATGGGGAGGTTTCTTGCAGATCCATCTTATACATGTTCCCTTTCCTGGGGGATCTAAGCAGAATATGCTCTTAAGGAATGACCATCCCGGGCTTGAGAACAATGCACTCATGCTTGGTGAAGAGCATGTTATGTCTTTTGTCATAAAATTGGGATACACTTGAGAGATTGTACCTAAGCTCCTTAACATAGTTTACCTTCTCAATATTGAGCTTACCATTTGTGACTCTGCCCTTTCCAGTGATGTAACCACCTGACTCTCCTCCAAAAGCAACTGGCCCTCCGTTAATTTTCTCAAAGTTCTGAAACAAAGAGCCATTGCATGTCATATCCTGGAACAACCATTGTTAATGATCCATACATTTCCCTTGGTCTTCAGTTGTTCCTGGATAGAAAGAGATGGTTGGTTACATTTGAAAACCCAAGCCTTATTGGTCTTGGGCTCATCAAAGTGAACTGAAGATAGTTCAACAGTTATTGATCCTATATGCAAGCTTTGAGGATCATTTGCTATTATTGATGAAGAATTTTTAGTCACATGGCCATCCTTCATATTCCACACCATCTTTGAAAGATTAGACTTGGCCTTCAAGAGTTCGGAAGTTTTGATGACTTCGGAAGTTTTGGAGACTAGACCGTTGGAAGTTTTTGTATCAACTACAGTAGACTTCAGTACTCCAGAAGCATTCCTTTCTTCCGAGACCAAAATTTTTTCCAAAGGTAATTTTTCACCTATATTTTTCTTCACAGTGGAGCTTCCAAAAGGAAAAGTTTTTCCTTTTGAAGATATCTTCTTCTTTTTCTTAGAAGTTTTCTTCTTGGTCATATGGATGGTACTCTTGGGATTATAGATGCAATCCTTAGCAAAGTGAGAGGTACCATCACACATGATGCATTTAGTTGGCATACTTTTGAGAATATTCTTCCTAGTAGAAGGCTGACCTTGATCTCTTTCCACTTCCTTCTTCATCGTCAAAGATGATGTAGTAGGCTTCTTAGGGTGAGGCTTGCTCTTAGAATAGGATGGTTTAGGCTATGCAACAGCGGTGCATATTTGATTAACCTTCTTCTTTTCACCAGGATGATTTGAACATGAACTAGGACCCCTGGTACTAGAGTCCATAGTTGAGTCTTCAGTCTTTACCACTTCAAACCCAGAAGAGATAAAGACTTGTTTTTGCTTGGAGTTGAAAGTGGTCTTGATTTCTAGGGCTTTCTTTGATTTTCTTTTGGATGCCCTGATCAAGTTCTTACAAGCTGGCTTGGTCATCTTTGGTTCCTTCCTCTCTCCAGGAGCATAGTGACCCTTCTTAGGATGATCCTTCTCACTCACTAAAGATTCATCCTTTACTATCTCCTCTTCATCTTCATCTTCTTCTTGGATAGGGACTATGAGGGGCATCTCATCTTAACAAGTTCCACACCTTGGAGATCTTATAGATAGTAGAGTGTGTAGGAACCCTGAAGTTAAGAGGCTGATGCAACCAAAACATACCAAAACAACCAAGTCTTCCAACATGCACTTTGGAACAAAGGTGAACTAGCTTCGGAAGTTTTACACACTCAAGAAAAATGCTAAGTGTAAAATCTTCCGAAGCCAAAGTTCAGAAGAAACTGCTGCGGAAGCTTTACACTGAACTTGGAAAATATTCAAGTATAAAGTCTTCCGAAGCCAAAGACTCAACTCTTCCGAAGGTAAAAGATGAAGTCTTCCGAAGCTCTCAAGACAAAGTCTTCCGAAGCTGTTTAAAGACAAGACTGATTTTCCTCTGAAGAGAGAGAAAATATACCTTTTCCATCAACTTTATCATAAAGTAACCTACTGCTCTCCACTGCATGCTCTGGTAGTTCACCTGCTATCACTAGTTGGTGAAACTTCCATACTTTATGATAAAGTAGAAAAGGTCTTCGCCTGCAAGTTTTGTTTTTGTTCCTTTTGGCTTTTTGTAATAGGAAAGTCAGTGAGCTATGGCTTGTCATAGTCACTAGTCAAAAGGCAATCTGCCTTTTGACTTTAGGCTGATCTTGTTGTCTAGATTAGTCACTTCCAACTGTCTTTTTGCATATTGACGGTTGTAGGATGTAGTATAAGTAGTCTCCGGTTCTTGTATTCAAAATATACTTGTACAACACTTGTAATAGAACTAGAGAAGCAATATACAACTTCCTTGAAAACTTTATCTTGTGCTCTTGTTCTTGTTTTACTTGTGTTTATCTTGTATCTTCAGAAAAGGTTCACAGTTCCCTATTTGAATTGTTAAGTGATTTAAGATCCTCCTAAGTGTGTTAACTAAGTGCAAGCTTAAGTACCCTTTAACGGTCCTGCAATTGGTATCAGAGCATTCAGGCTCTTGATTGTAAGATCTCACCATCTTCAAATCCTCTTAGTTACACACATCACTTAACTCTTCAAATGGCAGCTATCTCCAAAGCTGATATGGAAACTGGAACATGAAAAGTCCCCACTGATCACTCCTGAGGATTTTGACACTTGGTGTCAAAGAATGGAAGGCTTTATCAAGTCTCAAGATTCCAGGATGTGGGAGTTGTTGTCAATGGACCTCATGTACCATGCACCTCTTCAGCTGCTGCTGGTGGCATGATACCAAAGGAGAGGGCTGACTTTTCTGATGAAGACTGGAAAAGAATTGATGTTGATCAGAAAGCCATGACAGCTCTCCAAACTGCTCTTCCAAACTCCATCTACAGAGGTTTCAAGAAGTGCAAGAGCACTAAACAGCTATGGGATGCACTGAAACTGATGTATGAGGGTTCAAATGAAGCCAAGGAGAACAAGAAGGATATCCTAAAGCAGCAGTTTGAAAATTTCACCTTCAAGACAGGTGAG
Organism: Flaveria sonorensis; assembly: GCA_025506505.1. Taxonomy (NCBI): domain Eukaryota; kingdom Viridiplantae; phylum Streptophyta; class Magnoliopsida; order Asterales; family Asteraceae; genus Flaveria; species Flaveria sonorensis. Next base: position 2,536,028 of record CM046437.1, read on the forward strand.
ACCATGACTCAACTATACTTCAGGTATGTTGAGATTGTGGATACTCTGGCTGATGTTGGGGTAACTATAGAGAACAAGGATGTTGTAAGGAAGTTCATGTCCTCTCTTCCCAGAAAATGGACACACTACTGTGTGGTCATTAAGAGGACTGAAAACCTCAAGACCCTTACTCTCACTGAGTTGTATGGGATACTCAGCGGATACCAGATGGAGATGAACATGCAAAATTCATCTGGTAACTCCAACACTCACCAGAGTTCAGCCCTTCATGTGGTTGAAAGGGATAGCAAAGAACCACAGCATCATCTCATCTGCTACCCTGAAAACTCACAAAAGGGACCTTTCATCACCTTCCCAGAGACACCCAGAGAGAGCTACATCCAAGGAAGTCCCTTCCAAGAGACAAGTTCTTCTCAAGCTTTTGTCTCCACTGATGAAAGTATAGGCAACTTTCTTTTCACTCTTGAAGACCTGGACTGTATCCATCCAGATGATCTGGAGTACATGGAGATAGTCCAGCAAATGGCTCTTCTCACTCATAGATCCCAGAAGATCTACAAGAGGACTGGAAGAAGGTTTCCTAGCAATGCTGCCAGTGGCAAGTTTGGGCTGGACAAGAGCAAAGTCAAGTGTTACAACTGTAACCAAATGGGACATTTTGCTAGAGAATGCAAGGCACCTAAGTCAAATGGTGGCCAAGCTTCATCCAGGCCAAACTACACTGAAGCAGGGAACCAGAATGAGAAGCCAAGACAACAAGCTGCAGTGGCTGTTGAAGAATGAGGCTTTGATTGGAGCTTTCAAGCTGAAGATGCATCTCCAAACCAAGCACTCATGGCTGATCATGATGAAGCCAAGATACTTGAACATCTTTGCTCTCCTGAATGTATTGCTAAAGTAGATAGATACAGGTCCTACAACTTGGAAATGAGATCTGATATTAAGTCTTTAAATATTTTAAAAGCTAATTTTAAAAGAGATGAAAATGACTATAAACTTAAGATAGAAGATCTAGAGAAAACAGTTTCAACTCTTAAACATGAGCAAACAAACTACAGGACTCAAATTAAGGATCTCATTACCAAGTTGACTGAATGCCAGGCTGAGTTTGTGATTAGTAAAGCCAGGGCAAAAGAATGTGTTCTTGAAGAAGAGACCTTCAAGAACATGATATCCTCATCTTTGCATGCAAAAGTGTGTTATCAGAATAAGCAGGGACTGGGATCTAGTGAGATAGCTCCTCCACACACTCTACTATCAGTCAGATCTCCTAGGTGTGGAACTGGTCAAGATGAGCTGCCATCCATAGACCCCAGTGATGAAGAGGATGAAGAGGAGAAGGTGAGGGATGACTCTGAGATGAGTGAAGAGAGTCAATCCAAAAAGGGTCATCTTGCTCCTAAGGAGGAAAAAGAAGCTGGTTTGAGCAAAACCAAGAGAAAGAACTTGATCAGGAGAGCAAAGAGAAGATCCAGAAAAGCTCAAGAGATCAAGACCACCTTTGATCCCAAACAGAAACAAGTATTTATCTCTGCAGGGTTCAAGGTGATGAAAGCTGAAGATCCTGTCAAGAATTCTAGTACCAAGAGTTCTACTTCAGCTTCAACTCACTCCAGCAACAACAAGAAGACTGATCAGCTATGTGTCACTGCTACACAGCCTGAACCATCCATTTCAAAGAGCAAGCTTCACCTAAGAAGCCTGCTGCATCATCTAAAAGGTGGAGAAAGAAGAGGAAAGTGTTCAAGCTCAGTCTTCTTTGGAAAGAAGACTCTTAGAAGGAAAGAATTGGATTGTGTTATGTGTGGTAGTACTTCACATCTGGCTAAGGATTATTAATACAATCCTAAGAGTACTATCCATATGATCAAGAAGAAAACTTCTGAGAATAAGAAGAAACAAACAGCTTTACAAGAAAAATCTGTTTCCTTCGAAAGCTCCAAAATGAAGAAGAAGGCAAGTAGGAAATTGCCTTCGGAAGTAAAGTTGGTCTCGGAAGAAAGGAATGCTTCCGAATCACTGAAGCTTGCTGCAGTGAAAGCAAGAGCTTCCAAAGGATTCGTCTCCAAAGCTTTCAAAGCTACAAAAGCTTCCGAAGTAGTGAACGTAAAGCCCAATCTTCCAAAGGTGGTGTGGAAGATGAAGGAAGACCTTGAGACTGAAAGCTCATCTTCAGCAACAGCAAATGATCCTCAAAGCCTGAACACAGGATCACTTACTGTTTCATTGCCTTCATATGAACTTTATAAGCCCAAGACCAATAAGGCTTGGGTTTCCAAATGTAACTAAACCATCTCTTTTGTGCAGGGACAGCCAAAGGCAAACAGAAATGTGTGGATCATTGATAGTGGCTGCTCCAGGAACATGACAGGCAATAAGTCCCTAATTTAAAACTTTGAAAGAATTGATGGAGGATCAGTTGCTTTTGGAGGAGATGCAGGAGGTTACATTACTGGTAGGGGCATGGTCTCAAATGGTAAGCTCAGCATTAAGAAGGTAAACTTTGTCAAGGAGCTTGGATACAATCTTTTGAGTGTGTCCCAATTTTGTGACCAAAAACATCACATGCTCTTTACTGAGCATGAGTGCATTGTTCTCAAGCTCGGGGTCGACATTCCTGAAGAGCATATTTTGCTCAGAGCCCCCATGAAAGGGAACATGTACAAGATGGACTTGCAGGAAACATCTCCCTCTGGAGAGATTTCTTGCTTTCTATCTAAAGCAAATAATGATGAGTCTTTCCTTTGGCATAAAAGAATGTGCCATGTAAACTTTAAGAACATGAATAACTGATTAAGAATGATTTGGTAACTGGAATGCCAAAGAAAGAGTTTACAAGTGATGACCACTGTGTTGCATGCCTAAAGGGAAGCAACACAAAGTGTCTCACAAGCCAAAGGAAATGAACTCTATCACTACTCCCTACACTTGTTACATATGGATCTGTTTGGCCCCACAGTGTAATGAGTTTAGGAAGGACCTCATACTATTTGGTGATCACAGATGACTTCACAAGATTTACTTGGGTGTTTTTCCTTAGAACTAAGGATGAAACTCCTGAAATCTTAAAGAATTTCATTCTGAAAAATTGAGAATCAATCTGATCACAAGGTCAAAATATAAGATGTGATCAAGGAACCGAATTCAAAAACCAAATCCTTGATACATTTTGTGATGAAAAGGGTATTTCAAGACAATACAGTGCTCCCAGGACTCCTCAGCAAAATGGTGTTGCTGAGAGGAGAAACAGGACACTTATTGAAGCTGCAAGAACCATGTTGTCTGACTCTAAGCTGCCCATCACCTTCTGGGCAGAGGCTGTCAACACACCTGCTATGTGCAAAACAGAGTTTTGGTAGTTAAGACACATGGTAAGACTCCTTATGAACTGTGGAACAAAAGAAGACCATTCATTGGTTTTCTCAGAACATTTGGATGCGCTTGCACCATCTTGAATACCAAAGATCAAATAGCCAAGTTTGCTGAGAAATCAGATTATGGACACTTTGTTGGGTACTCTTCTCAAGCTAAGGCTTATAGAGTATACAATCTCAGAACTAGAATCATTGAGGAGTCAGCCAATGTGACTTTCAATGAACACACACCCTGTGTAAAAGGTTCTGGTCTGGATTGGCTATTTAATCTTGACTTAGTTACCAACTGTTTTAATAAATCTTATGAGAATGTTTCAGGATCTACAGATAACAGGTCAACAGAAGATCCTCATCCAAGATTTAAGCTGAAAAGACCAAACAAGAAGACTACTTCAGCTCCTGTGGTGACTAACCCTGCAACTGAAGCTCCCATCAGCACTAGCATGACAAATACTGCTAATTCAAATGAACTGCCTTCAAATTCCAGCTCAGAGGCTCAGAATTCAGGAGAAGGAACTTCAAATGCGGGAGGAGGAACTAGAGGTGGTGATAGTGATCAAGAATTTATTGATGCCAAAAACCACTCCATTGAAGACAACATGAATGATGTTACACACTCATTGGATCAAGTCTCTCTTGATAAGTGTGCTGATGTGGTGGGAGACACCTCATTGCCAGATCAGAATTTCTCAAATTTAGATCTATCTAACCAACTTGCTATGATCCCTCAACTTCGGATCCATAAGTCACATCCCACCACAAACATGATTGGAAATGTTGACTCAGGGGTAAGAATAAGAGGATAAGCTCATGATAGCCATGTTTGTCTACATTCTTGTTTCTTATCCCAGATAGAGCCGAAGAAGGTTGATGAGGCTTTGAAGGATGGAAGCTGGATTGAAGCTATGCAAGATGAGCTGCTTCAAATCAAAAGACAGAAGGTTTGGAACTTATGTCCTCATCCTCAAGGGAAGAGTGTCATAGGAACCAAATGGGTATTCAGGAACAAGAAAGATGATAGAGGGATCATCATCAAGAACAAGGCTAGACTGGTTGTCCAAGGATACACTCAAGAAGAAGGAATTGATTACACTGATGTCTTTGCTCAGTTGCAAGACTTGAAGCTGTAAGAATATTTCTGGCTTATGCTGCATCCAAGGATTTCAAGGTCTACCAGCTTGATGTGAAGTGTGCTTTTCTCTATGGGGTGATTGATGAAGAAGTTTATATTAAACAACCACCTGGCTTTGCAGACCCAGATCATCCTGATTATGTCTGCAAGCTTGATAAAGCCCTTTATGGACTGCATCAAGCTCCAAGAAAGTGGTATGAGACACTATCAACATACCTCTGTCAACATGGATACAAAAGAGGTACTATTGATGGGACTCTCTTCATCAAAGAAACAGGAAATGACACATTGCTAGTTCAGATATATGTGGATGACATCATCTTTGGTTCAACTAATCCAAAGCTCTGCAAAGACTTTGAGATGCTGATGAAAATAGATTTGAAATGAGTGCCATGGGGGAACTCAATTTCTTTCTAGGAATTCAAGTGAAGCAGGTTGAAGATGGCATCTTCATCAGTCAGTCAAAGTATGTACAGGACATACTTACAAGATTCAAATGACTGACTGTAAGGTTGCAAAGACACCCATAGCCAGAAACCACTCCCTTGGTCCTGATCTTGAGGGGAGTGTGTTGATGAACATCTCTACAGGGCTATGATTGGGTCACTTATGTATCTTACTGCTAGCAGGCCTGATATCATGTTTGCCACATGCATATGTGCAAGATATCAAGCCAACCCCAAGATGTCACACCTAATCACTGTTAAAAGGATCTTAGATATCTCAAAGGTGCTCCAAATCTAGGCCTTTGGTATCCAAAGAATTCAGACTTCAATCTGTATGCCTATACAGATAGTGATTATGGTGGCTGCAACATGACTGCAAAGTCCACATCTGGGGGGTGTCAGTTCCGGGTGGAAGGATAGTCTCTTGGCAATGCAAGAAGCAATCCTGTGTGTCTGCATCAACTGCTGAAGCTGAATACATTGCTGCTGCCAGCTGCTGTGCTCAAGTGCTTTGGATTCAGAATCAGATGCTAGACTATGGGTTCAATTTCAAAGAGACTCCCATCCACATAGACAACAACAGTGCCATCTCTATTACAGAGAATCCTGTGCAGCACTCAAGGACCAAACACATCAACATCAGGTATCATCTGATTAGGGATAATTTTGAAAAGGGATTGATAAAACTAATCAAAGTTAACACAAATGAACAATATGCCGATCTTCACAAAAGCTTTTGATGAACAGAGATTTAAATATCTTGTATCAGCTATTGGGATGATTAACTTTGAGTAAATTTTTCTTAATAACTTAATCAATATTATTTCTTAAAACTGTGTGTCCTAGTTTGTCTATTAGATCACTTCATAAGCCCAGTTCTCTTTGGAAGAAAAACAAACTTTTAGAATAATATCTCTTAAAATGAAGAAAAGTTACCTGCCTTCAGAAGAAATTTATGTCTAAATCGTTTAAACAGCTTTTCTGAGATTTACCTTCGGAAGAAATTCTTGAAGTATCTTCCGAAGCTTAAATTTTGGTATAAGTACTTGAATGCTTTTTAGGAACAAATTTCTTCCGAAAGCAATTTAGTCTCGGAAGACTCATTTATTTCTTCCGAAGCCAAAATTTTCAAAACTCTTTGAAATATCTTCCGAAGCAAAATTGCTTTCGGAAGCTTTGATTGCACAGCTTCCGAAACCAAAATTGTCTTGGAAGCTTTTTCTACTTCCAAGAAAACTAACTTTTTGGGCGCCTTTTTCAGAAGTAGGACCCACTTGCGATTTCAAAGTTTATCTTTTTGTCATAACTTTGTCTCAAATCCAGAGTATATCTTTCCAAACGGTTCTATTTCATCTCACTTCTCTCATTGTTCCTTAACCTAAAATTACCCCCAAATTTCATCTTTTCTTCTTTCCTTCACTACCAAGCTTCTTCAAATGGCCAATCTTGATCGTCGTAACGACCCTGATTTCACCATGCACCTACACAGGCAACACAATCAAGTTGCTCTGTTAAACTCTGAGAAGGATCCAAGCTTCTCAGACGTGTGTAGGTATCTTTCTTTGTCTCACTACTTCACCTCCCTTACAATCGATCCTCCTCTCTATGAGGATCAGTTGCTTGAGTTCTGGCGGACCTGTCAAGAGGTCACCATGGATGGGGAGAAGGCACTGTCTGCCACAGTGCAGGGGAGGATGGTTTTCATCACTCCAGCCATTATCAACACCCATCTTCAGCTGGATGATGAAGCAGGTGAACTATCTTTCCCAAAAACTATTGTCAACCAATCCTTTGCCCAGATGGGCTATGAAGGTGACTTCTCAGTCAAGACCTTCAGGAGGGGGAAGGTCTTATTCTAATGGAAATACCTCCTCCATGTCATCATTCACAGCTTATCCAACAAACATGGAGGATGGGACCAGATTCCAGAAGACCTCTCCTTTATTGTCCATGGGATGGTTTAAGGGGTCAAATTCAGGTACTCTCAGTTTGTATTTACAAATTTACTAGCGAATTTGGATTCCTTAGAATATTACATGTTCCCCAGGTATGTTGAACACATTCTCAACTGTGAATTGGGACCACAGTTGAGGGGAACAGGTAATGTTCTTAAACTTGCACACATGAGACCCGGCATTTTCAAGATATTGAAAAAGCCAACTGTTGGGTTCTCCGGGGTAGAAACAACCCTTGTCCCAAAAATGTTTGAGCTCATTGCTCAGGGTGACATCCTAGCTGCACCATCTAGTGATGAACCAACACCCTCTACTTCTCAACCACCATCAAGCCAACCATTTTCCTCACCTATACTAGAAAATCCAAACGAACCCCTGCACTTGCTATTGAGCATGTGCAGGCCCCCATATCACAACCCACACAGGAGGAAGTGGACACTCGAGCTCCCACTTCCCCTGAGGAGAAAACCACTCCCATTTTTCAAAGAATTAGTGCTAAGGTTCCTCATGCTCATCCTGATGAGCTCACCACTCCATAAACAGCCTTAAGCCATCACTCTGAGTCTCATCACTCTAGTGATCAACCTTCAGGGGAAAGCTACCATCCCCAGCCTCATGATCTTAACCAACCCATTCCCAGCCTTGACTTCTATTCTGATGAAGATTTGGGTTTCAGTGAGTATCATGACTCTCCCCTCTCTACCCATACTCAAGGGGAGATGAGTACTCCTGCTTCACCCATGTCTAGCCCACATCAGACACCCCAAACTGAGATGGATCTTCCTATGATTGTCCAGGAGATCCATGTAGAAGAGGCTCTCACTGTTGCTAGTGATTACATCCTTAAGACCTCAACCATGGCAACCCAGCCTCTTGACACTGTCATTGGGTAGGGGAAATCCAGCAGCCAAGAACCCCATGCTGGTGGTGAAGGAGCAGACCTTGGTTCACCTCCTTCATCCCCCAATGATTCTTCATCTGAAGATGAGGGGAGTCTGAAACTCAGGGTGCACCAACTCGAAGATATCTGCACCCAACTGGTTTCACAGATAGCTCACCTTGAATCACAGGTGACTATCTTGTAAAAGAGGGTCCATGACCAGCAACTTGAGATCACCGATCTCAAGGGCCAGTTAGCTGAGAGACAGATAGGAAAAACTCATCCAGGTCCACAAGAACCTGTGGATGTTATGGATCACTTCCCCAGCTCACCTATGCATGAGGGTGATGCTACCAAAAAAGGGGAGGAAGTTCTGACAGCCATAGAACCTGGGAGTTCTTCCTCAAGTATGGACATACGGGACTCACCATCCTATCTTACAGTTGTCCATGCTCAGCAACCTCCTCTAAACAGTGATCTGGAACTGCTTATTCAACAACTGTTTGAGGAGGGAGTACTAAGAGCAATGTCTGCCCCATCTGAGAACCCAATCTGGGGTTGGGGGTATGACAATGATAGGAAAGCTCTTGTGATCTCTAGAGCTCAGGGTCAACAAGAAATTCTTAACATCTCCACTCTGAGTTTCTATGAGAGTATAAACTTGGTAGATCTGGCACTTGTCAACCCAAGCAATAACAAACAAGCTGTTAGATTAGCCAATCAAATTCAAGACTAGGTGCTGGCAGAATTCAAAAGGAGAACTGCATTATATAGACAGAGGCTAGCAGTTGAAGCCTTTGGTCAACTAGATGTTAAGGTAGACCCTAAGATTAGCTTCGAAGGGAAAGCCTTGACAGAAGGCCCAGAGGCTAAAACTGTGAACCTTGAGACAAGATCTCCTCCAGCACCCCATACCTTCAGTGAGGCACCGGCTGGTGATGGTGCTTCACAACCTCTCTCTGGCCAGAGCTTGACTGTTGAATCAAGCAATAAAGGCCAAAGCTCTCCTCAGACTGAGTCATCAAGATTTACAATTGACAAAGGCAAAAGGAAGATGACTCCTAAAGAGATTGAAGAAGAAAGAGAGAGAGGAAGAGGAAGCTGAGGGGAGAGAGTTCAAGTGGTTCCCCAGGATTCATGCAAGCTACAATTATAACTGCCCCTATACCAAACACTCAAGAAGATGAATTAAGGGCAGTCAGGCTCAACTATCTGGGGACCAGGAACTACAACATAGATGAACTCATCTCTCTCCCCTTAGAGGAACTAAATGAACTGGCTGACATTGAATTGTTAAAGGAGAGGAAGGAAGCAGAGGATGTAGCCTTGACCCTCAAACACAAGGAAGAAATGAGGAGAAAAAGGCTTTACAAGAACATTCATGTCCTCTCCCCAGTTCAAGAAAGTCCGAGTCAGAGACTGTGGCTGCTGAACAACCTCAGGTAGTTGATGAAGAAGAAAGATTAAAAATGATCAACTACCTGAGTGCCACAGGTCTCTATCAGGCACCTGCACTCCTTCCCTTGCCTTATGATTATATATTATTTGAATATAATAAGCAGCTAGAAGAACAAGCTAAGAAAGAAAGGCAAGCTACAAAGAAGAGGCAAAGGGAAGAAGCTGCAAAATCAAGAGCCATCATCCAGAAAAGTCAGAAAAAGTCTGCAGATAGGCAGAGGCATGATGAGCTTCTTGAAGCTGTATGGGTTCTCCGGAAGGAGGCTTGGTCCCATGTCTCTATCCGCAATGGATGAGCATATAAGGATGTTCAAGCAGAAGATAAAAAGGGGAGAGCTTGTGGACCTTCATTCATCATCAAGTCAAGCTCAACCTGAAGTTGAGGTAAAGGTGGAACCTACAGAGACAACACCACCTGCACCTAAAGCTGCACAACAGCCAACTTCATCTTCTAACCCACAACAGGGTTCTCCTCCCTCTCCTTCTGAAACTAGGAGAGAGGAGATCCCAACTGAGAGGGAATCCACTGAAGAACCTGGTACTGAAGACCAACCCTCTTAGTTAAAATCATCAGGGAGGAAAAAGAGGATGGCCAAAAGAAGATCATCTTCAAAGAAGAAAAGAAGAAAGGCATCCTCCTCCCAACCTCAGGATGAGTCAGAACATCCTAAGGAAGTGCATGAAGAGGACTCTCAAAAAACTCCTATCATAGTAGTGCCCCTCTCTAATGGAAGACAAATTCTGTCCTGGACTTTTGCTGAAGATCCAGACAGATGGTATGTCACTAGAGATCAGGGAGAACAACATGTCTACTTCATAAGTGACATGCTTGAACTCCCTCTACATGATCTCTATAACATGAGAAGGTACTTCATGAGTCTGAAAAATCCAGATCTACTGATGAAGAAAGCAATTCTGAAGATCCTCATGTGGACTATCCCAGTCTGAAGAACCTCTCTGTTTTGGTAGCATCAGCCTAGGGGGATTTTGTAGGAACCCTGAAGTTAAGAGGCTGATGCAACCAAAAGATACCAAAACAACCAAATCTTCCAACATGCACTTTAGAACAAAGGTGAACTAGCTTCGGAAGTTTTACACACTCAAGAAAAATGCTAAGTGTAAAACCTTCCGAAGCCAAAGTTCAGAAGAAACTGCTGCGGAAGCTTTACACTAAACTTGGAAAATATTCCAAGTATAAAGTCTTTCGAAGCCAAAGACTCAACTCTTCCGAAGGCAAAAGATGAAGTCTTTCAAAGCTCTCAAGACAAAGTCTTCCGAAGCTGTTTAAAGACAATACTGATTTTCCTCTAAAGAGAGAGAAAAGATACCTTTTCCATCAACTTTATCATAAAGAAACCTACTCTCCACTGCATGCTCTGGTAGTTCACCTGTTATCACTAGTTGGTAAAACTTCCATACTTTATGATAAAGTAGATAAGGTCTTCGCCTGCAAGTTTCTGTTTTTGTTCCTTTTTGGCTTTTTGTAATAGGAAAGTCAATGAGCTATGGCTTGTCATAGTCACTAGTCAAAAGAAAATCTGCCTTTTGACTTTAGGCTGATCTTGTTGTCTAGATTAGTCACTTCCAACTGTCTTTTTGCATATTGACAGTTGTAGGATCTAATATAAGTAGTATCCGGTTCTTGTATTTAAAACATACTTGTACAACACTTCTAATAGAACTAGAGAAGCAATATACAACTTCCTTGAAAACTTTATCTTGTGCTCTTGTTTTTGTTTTACTTGTGTTTATATTGTATCTTCAGAAAAGGTTCAACAGTTCCCTATTTGAATTGTTAAGTGATCTTAAGATCCTGCTAAGTGTGTTAACTAAGTGCAAGCTTAAGTACCCTTTAACGATCCTGCAGAGTGTGTGGAGGAGCTATCTCACTTGAGCCCAATCCCTGCCTATACTGATAAAAAATATCTTTGCATGCATGGATGAAGATATGATGTTCTTGAAGGTCTCTTTTCTGACTTGGCTTTGCTGATCACAAGCTCAGCCTAGCATTCAGTTAACTTGGTAATGAGATCTTTGATTTGAGTCCTGTAATTTATGTGTTCATGCTTAAGAGTTGAAATTGTTCTCTCTATATCTTCTATTTTATGTTTATAGTAATTTTCAACTCTTCTAAAATCAACTTTTAAAACAGCAACTTATTGTTTTGGTTGGGTTGGCTTCTCAGATCTGGGAGCTGCATTAGTGTAGTTTGGTTTGGATTATGCTTGGCCACCATTAGTCCTTGGTGCCTTGCACTCCCTAGCAAAGTGTCCTATCTGGTTACAATTGTAACACTTCACTTTGCTTTTATCCAGTCCAAACTTTCCACTGGATACATTGCTAGGAAACTTTCTTCTAGTTCTTTTATAGAATTTCTTGGCTCTATGAGTGAGAAGAGCCATCTGCTGGACTATCTCCTTATACTCCGGATAGTTTGGATGGATACAGTCCAAGTCTTCAAGAGTGACAAGAAAGCTTCCACAACTTTCATCAGCACACACAAAGGCTTGAGATGAGCTTGTCTCTTGGAATGAGATTTCTTGGATGCAGCTCTCCCTTGGTGTCTTAGGGAAGGTGATGAAAGGGCCCTTTTATGAGTTGTCAGGGTAGTAGATAAGATGATGTTGTGGTTCTCTGCTATCCCTTTCAACCACATAGAGGGCTGAACTCTGTTTATTGCTCGAAGAGCTGCTTGATGGATTTTGCATGTTCATCTTCATCTGGTAGCCACTAAGGATACCATACAGCTCTGTGAGAGTAAGGGTGGAGAGGTGTTTAGTTCTCTTAATGGCCACACAGTAGTGAGTTCATTATCTGGGAAGAGAGAACATGAACTTCCTCACAATGTCCCTATTCTCAAGCTTAACTCCAACATCCATGAGAGTATCTACAATCTCAACATACCTAAAGTTTTGTCGAGTCATAGTTTCACCTGATATGTAGGTGAAGTTCTCAAAATGCTGCTTCATGAGGTCCTTTTTGTTTCTTTAGCTTCAGTATACCCCTCATATATAAGCTTCAGTGCATCCTAGAGCTGCTTAGCTGTTTTGTACTTTTTGAAGCCTTTGTATATAGAGATTGGAAGAGAAGTTTGGAAGCGATCATGGCCTTCTGATCTATGTCAATCTTCCTCCAATCTTCCTCAGAATAGTCAGCCACTTCCTTTGGTATCATCCCACCTCCAGTAGTGGCTGAAGAGGTAGTTGGGATATGAGGTCCTTCAACAATAGATCTCTACATCCTGCTGTCTTTAGACTTGATGAACCCTTCCATATGTTGGCATTAAGTATCAAAGTCATCAGGACTGATCAGTGGAGACTTTGTCATGGTACCGATTTCCATATCAACTTTTGTGATAGCTGCCATTTGAGCTGGGAAGTGTTTTGTGAAACTAAAGGAATTAGAGATGGTGAGATCTTACAATCAAGAGCCTGAAATGCTCTGATACCAATTGCAGGACCGGTAAAGGGGGTCAATGTAATAGTTCCACAAGAATGGAGAGACTTATTACACTTAACAGATCAAATAGGGAACCGGCTTAAAGTGAAACAAGGAACACAAGTAAACAACAAGAGCATGAACACAATAAGATTGTTTTCAAGAATGATGTATATTTTTCTCAAGTTCCTTTTACAAAGTGTTACAAAGCTTAGTTCTAATGACAAGTATTTGAGATACTTTAAACTACATCCTACAGCCAGCCATACTTTAAAGGCCAGTTGGAATCCCTAATCTAGACAATAAGATCAATGTAAAGTCAAAAGGCAGATTGCCTTTTGACTAGTGACTATGACATGTTATAGCTCACATCCTTATCTAATACAAAAAGGATAAAAGTACATAAGTAGAAAATTACAGACACTATGACCATAATCTACAGTTGACAAACGTATGGACTTTTCACCAACACATATAAGTTGGTGAGTCTTCAGAGATGGCAGCAGAAAGTGGTTCAGTTTTTGTCAAAAGTAAGTTAGAGAAAGCATGTCTTCTCTGTCTTCTGAAGAAATCAGTCTCTTGGCTTCGGAAGACTTCATCTTTGGCATCGGAAGAAATGGTCTTTTGGTTTCGAAAGATTTGATACTTAGTGTATTTCATTGAGTTGTATCAAATCTTCCGAAATAACTTCCTTGTACTTCACATGTGCATGCTGAAAGCTCTTTGGTTGCATCAGCATCTAAGTGTAATCCTTACAAACATAAAGGCCAAAATATAAATCTTGTAACAAAAAAAACTAGATTTCACCAGTAAAATGCTTATACTTTATAAGAATAAATTCTTGTTATCTAAAATTCTTGCAAAAATGATAAACAAATTATGTTTTTTGACCATACTAGAATACGTTCTTGTTATCTTTTTATTTTTTATTGTTTTTAGTTTGGGTAGGTTATACTAAAAATAAAGTTTAATCTAAAAAAGCTAAGAAGGATTATGGGCTTGACACGTATCCTTCTATTATTTTAAATAGGAGGGCATTTTGGACATTGTGTTAAATACGTCAGTTCATTGTGTCTTATATGTTTATTATGTCATATGTTTTACATCATTTGTTATGTGTATTAATCGTTGTGTTTTACATTTTAGATCATTTTGTGTTATTTTTGTTATTTTTTATAGATTATAAACTTGTTATGTATCATTTTGTTTTACAATTAAAAATACACAATGATATACTATCACAAATGTATTTATCAAAACTCATAATGTTAAAGATTACATAATGTGTTATTTTGTCATTATTTTTAAAAGATTATATAAAATTGTTATTATCTATCATTGTGTTTTACTATTAAAAGTATATAATGATGTTATTTCACCAATGTATTTTTCAAAACTCATAGTGTTCAAGATAATACAGTGACGATTAAAAGACACAATGAGACATTGTGTTAATTTGTCATTGTCTTTAATGTATTAGATTAATTAGTTGTTAATTTATTTTTATGTTTTATCTATTAAAGATACGCAACAATGTTATTCCATTAATATATTTTTTAAATTTCATCATTATAGAAAAACAAAATAGTATTCAGAAAAACACAATAACTAACAAAAAGACACAACGAACTGCACAAAAGACACAATGACGAGATATGAGCTTAAAAACGTAAAAAAAAATTATCTTTGTATATAACAATACTATAATCGTTTTAAATATAAAAAACTCTCGTTTTTATGGTGTAGGCTTTATAAAAAAATAATGCCGTGCATAAAAGTTATGAACGTTTTAAAAAAATGGGGGAATTTTTAAAAAGTCAATGAAAGTTGTTTGAGATTATTTCTTACACTTTTTAGTTTTAAAATATTTTGTGTTTGAATATGTTCCTTTTAATTTTAATCATAAATTTGACATTTAACTAACATTGAATTAGATATTTCATATTTTACAAAAAATAATAAAAATGAAGTTAGGAGTTTTGATCACTAGATCCTAAACTTTTTCATTTAAAATATATATTCAAATCGATTTTAATATTCTAATTAAACATTATATAATTTATATGTAAAAATCTTTTGAACTTATTCATTAACTATCACGGGGTTTCACGTATGAAATACTAAAAGCATTACACTTCTAGTTACACTTCTAACATTTTAATGATCTGAATTTGAAGTCTCTAGCATAGAACATAAATGTCAAAATATAAAACTTGCAATAAAACTAGATTTCACAAGTAAAAATAAGAACTAACTTGAAATGCTTGCAAAAATATAAACAAATTTTGTTTTTTTTACCATACCAGAATATGTTCTAGTTATATTTTTATTTTTTATGTTTTTTAATTTGGATCATTAAATTGAAATTCTAATTAACACTAAATTAGATTTTTAGTTTTTTGCAAAAATGATAAGAAAAAGAAGTTAGGTGTTTTGATCACCTAGATTCTTTCATTTGAAGATATTCAAACCGATTTTAATATATATAAGAAACAAAAAATAAAATAAAAATTTCATATGAGAAATACATTTATTTCAAATGTGTAATATATTTTGTCATATAGGTAAGATAAATTTATTTATGTTATATAGGCAAATTGGATTTTAATAATCCAAACTATTACCTATTAGCCGATAATAATCCATACTATTAATTTGGCCAGTAACACTCCCAACTTTCACTTTTATTACCAAAAACAGTCCCAGTGATATAATGTTTAATTTTTTACGTTTGATTTGGATTATATTCGGTTTGCAACAATAATTATAAACGAAATGAAGAAACATACAAACTAAATTAAGACTAAAATAGATATAAATCAAGCAAAAAAATTTAAAAATTATGTCATATGGAATGTTGTTGGTTATAAAAGTGAAAGTTGGTAGTGTTACCGGTCAAATTAATAGTATAGATGTAACACCCGAATTTTTATAAGGGCCAAAATGCAAAAGAAGAAAAGAATCTTGAATAAAGTAAACAAAGGCCAAAGTTGAAGGGTGAAAAGTGTAAAAAGTACCAAATTCTATTATTTTAATGCAAAAGTGGTATGGCCGCCCATAAAACTTTCGGTTGCTGCTGCTGCTCGACAAACCAAAAGAAGAAGAACTGAAATCCTCATTTCTCTCGGTCGAATTGTGAAGGTGAAGAAGAATCTTCATGGTTAGTCGGTTTTTGTGATTAATTGATTCGGTTTCTTTGAGGTTTCAACCTTAGAAACTGATTTCTATGTGTATGTGGTGTTTTAGTGCTTGTTTATGTTTGTTTTAGGTGTTTTGAACTCAAAGTGCGGCCAAGTTAGTGGAGATCTACTTGTCTTCTGCAATAGGTGAGTTCTAGGACCCCGATTCTATGTTTTCTTAAACTTCTTTGGGGCTGAAAATGCATTTAAAATGTTTTGCAACCGTTATGTATGATAACTGTGTATGTATGTGTATGAACTTCAATGTTCTATGAAGTTGTAAGCTTGTTCTAAGAGTTTAGCATGATAGATCTATGTTAAGAATGTATGAAAATAAGGTTTTAGAACTGGTTATAGCATAAGTCTCATTTACAGGTCTGATGGTTCATCCGCATTTACACCGTGATAATTGCCTAAGTGTTTTGTTCACCCGCATTTGCCTAAATTCAGCCTAAGTGTCCTTCAGCATTTCTTTTTATACATGCGCATTTGCTACAATGTCCATCAGCATTTCTTTTAAGACAGAATAATTACCAAGTGTTCACCCGCATTTACTTTTCTTCACCCGCATTTACAGTTGTTCACCCGCATTTGCCTAAACTCAACCTAAGTGTTCACCCGCATTTACTTTTGTTCACCTGCATTTGCAGTTGTTCACCCGCATTTGCCTAAATTCAACCTAAGTGTTCACCCGCATTTACTTTTGTTCACCCGCATTTGCAAGTTGTTCATCCGCATTTGCAAGTTGTTCATCCGCATTTGCAAGTTGTTCACCCGCATTAGTTTTTGTTCACCCATATTAGTTTTGTTCACCCGCATTGGTTTTGTTCACCCGCATTTCTTTAAGACTTAAGGAATTTTCTGGAATTTTGAAAGATCAAAAATTAGGGTTTGACCATGGTTGACTTGATGCTTGTATCTAATTATCTTATGCATGTTGTGGGCTGCCCTTATGTGCCTATTATGTTAGCATGTGACTTTATGTGGATTGCCTGTGATCATAAAGTATTATTATTAATCAAGTGAAAGATTAATATTAATGAAAAATGGAACATAAAGAATGAAAAGACTTGCAAGTAAAAATTTACAAGAGGTGCACGACCATGTTGTCGTTAGCTCAACTATGTACGGTTTAGCTAACCCAAAGGATATACACAGGGTCAATCTTTATGATTGAGGGGACCATTGTTGCTGCCCGGTACTAGAGTCAGCATATGTGCACCACAGATGGAGTCTATTTATAGACTTCAAGGCCAGTACCAGGTTTATGCGCATTATATGGGGGGTATAGCACTTTGGTCCATATCAACAGTGAAAGATAATAATAAATAAGCAAGAAAGAGAATTGTGATGATGTAAATAGATATGATTTGTATGTATAATATGTAATCACATCCGAAAGAAAGATAAGATATTTTTTAAGAAGTATTTTGTATACAAATCTATCAAGATATTTTTATGATTTTAAAACTAGAACTCACTCAGCAAAGCTGACTTTTATGCATTTTCAGTTGGCGGGTAATATTGCTGAGGATGGCACTCGGGGAGGCTACTCGTCGTGACAAGGCTGACAACAATTCATGAATATAACATTGTTGTTTTGTAATGCAAACTAATGATCTTTTGTAACTATTAACAAATATGTATTGCTTAGCAACAGTGGTTTTAAACTAATGAATGGCCTTTTGATATTTAAGTTCCACTGCAATATTTGATAAATTATGAAATGTTTTATAAATTGTGCTGTGAATGTCCAACTGTGAGGTTTCCGGGTACGGGGCCTTACAAGTTGGTATCAAAAAACCTAAACTTAAATTGAAAATAGGACCGAATGGAGGGATGCCAGCCCGAGTAGCTACGTGTCATCAGGTATTTCTTTTCATTATGATAACCAGTATTATGTGCGCATGCTATTTGATTTATGTGCTTTAGTAGATTTGAATAGTGATGTAGTCAGGATAGGAAATGCTCGGGGAACGAATAGTAAACTAAGTGGCTAATCATAACTGGCCACTGTAATTAGGGACTTACTATACTTAACATTAACTGAGCTATTACCTTGAATGACCGTGTGAGTGTTTGAATCTTATAGTGTTAGAGGATGGCTGGAGGTAGATCATCTAAGGCTTCTAGAGGTGGAGTATGGGGTGGTCGCGCTAGTAGACCCCGGGCCGCAAAGAACAAGACGAGAACTGCAGAGACGGCTCCTGCTGAGCCTGAGCTTCATCACCCGGAGGGAGTGGATGAGAGTGCCAATTTGAGGGCCCCAGTGAAAGAGGCAGTGGTGGAGGAGGTTCACCAAGTCATGCCGACGATCCTACCGTCTGTCATGACTGAGGTGATCCGGGCCATAAGGAAGGATGAGAGGAAAGAAAAGGAGGAAGAGAGAAGGGCTGCTACTGGGAGAAGGGAGAATGAGGGAGATCATGATGATGAGGAGGAGATAAATGTTGAAAGGGGAGCCTCCAGTGATGAAGAAGATGTAGAGGTGCGGGAAACCGCGAGGGGATGCAGCTACGGGGCATTCCAACGGTGTAAACCCCCTACTTTTGACGGCAACGGTAACGCTGCTACTGCTCACCGCTGGGTTAGAGAGATGGAGGCAGTGTTGGATATTAGTGAGTGCAGGGAGGATCAGAAGGTGAAATTTGCCACTCACTCATTCGTTGACTCGGCACTATGTTGGTGGGACAATCTTGTCCAAGCCGAGGACAACAGGGCTGTCGGGAGGATGAGATGGAGTGAACTGAAAAAGTTAGTGATTGAGGAATTCTGTCCTCATCGAGAACTCGACAAGATAGAGAGAGTTCCTACAGCTTGAGGCGGGAACCATGACCCACCAGCAATACACCACTAAGTTTAATGAAATGGCAAGGCTGTTGCCGGATCAGGTGACGCAAGTGTCAAGGAAGATTAAGAGGTATATTCAGGGGTTGCCTGCTGACATCCGTAGGCACTTGATCGTTGCCCGACTGAGCACTTTTATGTCAGCAGTGGATTTAGTTCCGAGACGATATGATGAAAGAGAAGTGGAGGTGGTGGAGGTGAAGAAGACGGGTGGTAGTAACAGGAGTTGGAACGAGAAGAGATTCGGGCGTGGTGCTTTCACCCCGAACAGTAAGAGGCCTAGGGTGGATGATCGCCGAGTGGTTACTGCAAGCTCGGGGTTAAAGCAGTGTGATAAGTGTGGGAAGGAACATAGTGGGGAGTGCCGCTTGGGAATGAATGTATGCTACAAATGTGGCAAGCTCGGTCACATTTGAAAGATGTGTGGAGCCCCATGGAGCTTTAACTGTGGTGAAATCGGCCATGTGAACAAGGATTGCAAGAAGCCAAGGGCTGAAAGTTCTGGGTTGAAGAAGAGGCTGGAAGAAGGAGGCCAGAGGGCATGTGTAAGAGCCTTCACGATGACCCGAGAGGAAGCCGGGTAGACCCCGACGTCATGTCAGGTGTGTTCCTAGTAAACCAAACTTGTGCCTCTGTATTATTTGATTCTGGTGCTAGTAGGAGTTTCATATCTGCTGCCTTCTATGCTAAATTACCAGTTAGTAGTAGGAGCATCGATGAACCTTTTGATGTAGAAACTGCTATTGGTAAGTCTACCAGAATTTCTGATATGATTAAGGATTGTGGCATAGAGCTAGAAGGCCATAAGTTCTCTGCTAAGCTATATGTGATGCCCCTAGGCGGATTTGATGTAGTACTAGGGATGGATTGGTTAGCAGCCTATGAGGCGAACATCATGTATCTGAAGAAGATGATTCGATTAGTTGCACCCGATGGGAGTTCAGTGACAGTTTATGGTGATCGCGTCACTACGGTTCCGAAAGTGATTTCGATGACAGTGGCAAAGAAGTGTATGAGGCGCGGATGTTATGCCTACTTGGCATACGTGAAAGATGTGGACTTGTCGATAACAAAATTATCAGAAGTGCCAGTGGTACGTGATTTCCCGGATGTGTTTCCCGAAGATCTACCAGGTGTGCCACCGGACCGTGAGATAGAATTTCAGATCGACCTGATACCCTGTGCGTAACCCGTTGCCAAGGCACCGTATCAGTTAGCTCCGACCGAGATGAAAGAACTGATGGATAATCTACAGGAACTGATGGATAAGGGGTTTATTAGACCGGGTATCTCTCCTTGGGGTGCTCTGGTATTATTCGTAAAGAAGAAAGATGGTAGTATGAGAATGTGTATAGACTACCGAGAGTTGAACAAGTTGACAGTGAAGAACCGATACCCCCTACCGAGAATTGATGACCTATTTGATCAGCTTCTGGGTGCCAGTTGGTTTTCCAGGATAGATCTTCGATCCGGCTACCATCAGCTGAAGGTAAAGGAACAAGATATCCCGAAGACAACGTTCCGCACGCGTTATGGACATTACGAGTTTCTCGTCATGTCATTCGGTTTAACTAATGCGCCAGCTGCCTTTATGGATCTGATGAACCGAGTGTGTCGGCCGATGTTAGATAAATCAATGATTGTGTTTATTAATGATATTCTGATTTATTCGAAGAGCAAAGAAGAACATGCCGGCCACATACGTCAAGTGTTGGAGACACTTAGAAAGGAGAAGTTGTATGCTAAATTCTCTAAGTGTGCTTTTTGGTTGAGGGAAGTTCAGTTTCTGGGTCATGTGGTGAATACCGAAGGAATTATGGTGGACCCGACAAAGGTTGAGGCGGTAATGCAATGGAAGTCTCCAAAGATGCCATCCGAGATTCACAGTTTCTTGGGTTTGGCGGGTTACTACCAAAGGTTTATCCAAGACTTTTCCAAGATAGCCTCACCTTTGACTAAGTTGACATGCAAGGATGTGAAGTTTGTGTGGGGACGAGAACATGAGGATGCTTTTGAGGAGTTAAAGGCAAGATTAACTCAAGCTCCTGGTTTGACATTACTTGAAGGGAGTGAAGACTTAGTGGTGTATTCAGATGCCTCCTATTCGGGACTGGGTTGCGTGTTAATGCAATGTGGGAGAGTAATAGCCTACGCGTCCTGATAGTTGAAAACCTACGAGGTTAATTATCCCACGCATGATTTGGAGCTCGCGGCTGTGGTCCTTGCATTAAAGATTTGGCGGCATTACCTGTACGGGGTGAAATGCCCAATCTTCACGGACCACAAGAGCCTAAAGTATTTCTTTGAGCAGAAAGATCTCAACATGAGGCAGAGGAGGTGGTTAGAGCTGATTAAGGATTATGATTGTGAAATCCATTACCATCCGGGTAAAGCCAATGTAGTGGCTGATGCCCTCAGCCGAAAGGAGAGACCCGAGCCAATCCGGGTGAAGGCTTATCAATTGGTGATGACCTCTGACGTGATGACACAGGTCAAAGGATTCCAAGATGAAGCGTTAAAAGAAGATCGCCTCAACTACGAAAGGATGAGAGGTTTAGTCGTAGAACTGGGAGAGAATACCCACGGGGTTAAAACCCGCTTTAGACGGATGTGGATTCCTCGATATGGGGATCTATGTGGGCGAATTATGGATGAAGCTCATAAGACTCGATACTCCATAAATCCCGGTGTTACCAAGATGTGTCAAGACATGAAGAAAGATTACTGGTGGCCGGGTATGAAACGTGACGTGGCGGAGTATGTGAGTAAGTGCCTTACTTGCTTGCAAGTGAAGGCATAACATCAGAAGCCATACGGGAAGATCCAACCCTTGGATATACCCGAGTGGAAGTGGGAGCACATCACCATGGACTTCATCACGAAGCTACCCCATACGGCGAGGGGGTATGATACCATATGGGTGATAGTTGATCGTCTAACAAAGAGTGCTCACTTCCTACCGATCCACGAGATGTATTCATCTGAGAGATTGGCGGATCTGTTCATCAAAGAGATTGAAGCTCGTCATGGTGTGCCGGTGTCTATCGTGTCGGATCGTGACACCCGGTTCACGTCGAAGTTCAGGAAGAGATTTCATGATGCCATGGGGACGAGGCTATATACTAGCACGGCTTACCATCCTCAAACAAACGGTCAGTCTGAGAGGACGATCCAGACGCTCGAGGATATGCTTCATGCTTGCGTGATCGACTTTGGGGGAATTTGGGATGATCACTTACCGTTAGCAGAGTTCTCGTACAACAACAGTTATCATGCCATTATCGGTATGCCGCCATACGAGATGATGTACGGTAGGAGGTGTAGAACGCCCGTGTGTTGGGGAGTCATTGGGCAGAAAGAATTAGGAAGCATCGAAGTG
This sequence comes from Flaveria sonorensis, assembly GCA_025506505.1. Classification (NCBI taxonomy): domain Eukaryota; kingdom Viridiplantae; phylum Streptophyta; class Magnoliopsida; order Asterales; family Asteraceae; genus Flaveria; species Flaveria sonorensis. The sequence goes on from CM046437.1 coordinate 2,558,116, forward strand.
ATTGAGGCTATGACTGAGAAGCTGGAAAAGATCAAAGCCTTTATGAAGGCAGCCAAAGATAGGCAAAAGTCGTATGCAGATAAGAGGCGTAGACCTATCGAGTTCAACGTGCGTGATAAAGTCATGTTAAAGGTCTCGCGTTGGAAAGGGATCATCCGATTCTAGAAGAGGGGCAAGTTGAGTCCAAGATACATAGGGTCTTTCTGAATCATTGCACGAGTAGCAGAGGTGGCCTACCATCTAGAATTGCCCGATGAGTTAAGTAGGATTCACCCGACATTCCATGTATCTCATCTAAAAATGCTTAGCCGACGAAGATATGATTGTACCATTGGATGATATTGAAGTGGATGAACGGCTCAATTATGTGGAGCAACCAGTGGCAATCATCGACCGAAAGGAGAAGAGGTTGAGAAATAAAGTGGTTCCACTTGTGTGGGTACAGTGGAAACATCGAAAGGGTTCCGAGTCTACGTGGGAGACCGAAGAAGAAATGAGGCAGCACTACCCTCAGTTATTTGAAGAATGACAGGTTTCGGGAACCTCTTTAAGGGGGGTAGACTTGTAACACCCAAATTTTTATAAGGGCCAAAATGCAAAAGAAGAAAAGAATCTTGAATAAAGTAGACAAAGGCCAAAGTTGAAGGGTGAAAAGTGTAAAAAGTATCAAATTCTATTATTTTAATGCAAAAGTGGTATGGCCGCCCATAACACTTTCGGTTGATGCTGCTGCTCGACAAACCAAGAGAAGAAGAACTGAAATCCTCATTTCTCTCGGTCGAATTGTGAAGGTGAAGAAGAATCTTCAAGGTTAGTAGGTTTTTGTGATTAATTGGTTCGGTTTGCTTGAGGTTTCAACCTTAGAAACTGATTTCTATATGTATGTGGTGTTTTAGTGCTTGTTTATGTTTGTTTTAGGTGTTTTGAACTCAAAGTGCGGCCAAGTTAGTGGAGATCTACTTGTCTTCTACAATAGGTGAGTTCTAGGACCCCGATTCTATGTTTTTTAAACTTCTTTGGGGCTGAAAATGCATTTAAAATGTTTTGCAACCGTTATGTATGATAACTGTGTATGTATATGTATGAACTTCTATGTCTATGAAGTTGTAAGCTTGTTCTAAGAGTTTAGCATGATAGATCTATGTTAAGAATGTATGAAAATGAGGTTTTAGAACTGGTTATAGCATAAGTCTCATTTATAGGTCTGATGGTTCATCCGCATTTACACTGTGATAATTACCTAAGTGTTTTGTTCACCCGCATTTGCCTAAATTCAGCCTAAGTGTCCATCAACATTTCTTTTTATACATGCACATTTGCTACAGTGTCCATTAGTATTTCTTTTAAGATAGAATAATAACCAAGTGTTCACCTGCATTTACTTTTGTTCACCCGCATTTGCAGTTGTTCACCCGCATTTGCCTAAATTCAACCTAAGTGTTCACCCGCATTTACTTTTATTCACCCGCATTTGCAGTTGTTCACCCGCATTTTCCTAAACTCAACCTAAGTGTTCACCCGCATTTACTTTTTTTCACCAGCATTTGCAGTTGTTCACCCGCATTTGCAAGTTTTTCATCCGCATTTGCAAGTTGTTCACCCGTATTAGTTTTTGTTCACCCACATTAGTTTTTTTCACCCGCATTGGTTTTGTTCACCCGTATTTCTTTAAGACTTAAGGAATTTTCTGGAATTTTGGAAAATCAAAAATTAGGGTTTGACCATGGTTGACTTGATGCTTGTATCTGATTATCTTATGCATGTTGTGGGCTGCCCTTATGTGCCTATTATGATATTAGCATGTGACTTTATGTGGATTGGCTATTATCATAAAGTATTATTATTAATCAAGTGAAAGATTAATATTAACAAAAAGTGGAACATAAAGAATGAAAAGACTTGCCAGTAAAAATTTACAGGAGGTGCACGACCATGTTGTCGTTAGCTCAACTGTGTATGGTTTAGCTAACCCAAAGGATCTACACAGGGTCAATCTTTAAAATTGAGGGGACCACTATTGCTGCCCCGGTACTGGAGTCAGCATATGTGCACCACGGATGGAGTCTATTTATAGACTTTAAGGCCCAGTACCAGGTTTATGCGCATTATATGGGGGGTATAGCACTTTGGTCCATATCGATAGTGAAAGATAATAATAAATAAGCAAGAAAGAGAATTGTGATGATGTAAATGGATATGATTTGTATGTATGATGTGCGATCACATCCGAAAGAAAGATAAGATATTTTTTAAGAAGTATTTTGTATACAAATCTATCAAGATATTTTATGATTTTAAAACTAGAACTCACTCAGCAAAGCTGACTTTTATGCATTTTCAGTTGGCAGGTAATATTGCTGAGGATGGCACTCGGGGAGGCTACTCGTCGGGACAAGGCTGACATCCATTCATGAATATAACATTGTTGTTTTGTAATGCAAACTAATGATCTTTTGTAACTATTAACAAATATGTATTGCTTAGCAACAGTGGTTTTAAACTAATGAATGGCTTTTGATATTTAAGTTCCGCTGCAATGTTTGATAAATTATGAAATGTTTTATAAATTGTGCTGTGAATGTGTCACACCCTCAAAATCCGCGAGCGGGGTTTTACCGCGAGGCACGTGACATACCAGGATCTCAGTCATTAGTTACCAAGAACGACTCTATATGATAAATAAACAAAACCAGAGTTAACGTTTAAAATACTGCGGAAGCGTTTAAAATACTGCGGAAGCGTTTTTAAAACTGGAAAACCCAAAACAAGTAATATGTAACGAGAATGCGCAAAACAAACGCGCCCCAAACACAAATGTATGAAATGAAAATAATCCCAATTTGTAAACAATGCAAATGTAGACAACTCAACAATGCTGACGTGCGTGATCCTAGGCAACTGGCAACCTTAACCTGAGAATAGCATACTAAACAAGTCAACACATGGTTGGTGAGTTCAAGAGTTTGCGTTAAAATATAAACCAATCAACAATTTCCAGAGCATAAGTAGTGTATTGCAATAGATAGCTAGTCTATTAACATAAAAATATTAATCATAGTGATCTCGCGATTGAAGCTGACTGTGATACGTTTGTTGCCTCCCGTCACGACTTACCAGGTCGTGACGAATATGTGATAGGACAAAATTGCACCCGTTTGACCTCGAGTCGCACAGGTGGGGCTCGTCAGACCCAGTAGTACTACCCAAAATTTCCCCGCTAGTCAATATTAACAATCCGAAAGTGTGAGGACTTTCCATGGTAAACAACACTATATCAATATTATACACACTCATAAATAAAAGCATTTGTAAACAGTATGCCATCTCCCCCAAAAGAGATTTATGTAAAAAGAGTGGGGCAAGAACTCACCTGATATGCGCAAGAATTAACTTAGAGTTTAACTTGAAAGAAAGAAGGAAAGACAACCTTCAAAGGTCACCTAGAATACAAGAGTACATAAGTACGTGTGCACAAAAACAACACGAAACCCTAAGTGCTCTACAAACCAAGGAACTCAAGGTTTAAGAATACAAGACACATTTGACCCAGTTGACCCGTTTGACCCGTTGGTGACATTATAGGTGATAATTCGTTAATACTAACACAACAGTATGTCATACATGATCAACATACAACTTGATTACATATAGCACATCATTAACCACATGTACTACCTAGATCATCATACAACCAATTGTCGTACAAGTCATGCGAATCACAACAGGCCAAAACAGGTAACAAACCAAATCAACATTCATATAATCTAAACAACACATTTAATCACCTTAGAAACCATCCATGAACACACTAGCATGATCCTAATATCCCAAACATGCTCAAATCATCCAATTCAAGGATTTGCACAATTAAAGTTTCCCTTTTGGGAAAGTTCATCCCAAATTCATCAAACTCACACTACATTCATGAATTCATCAATTATATACAAATTCAAGTCCATGACCACATCTAAACATGATCAACAACACTTAATCATCATGATTCGTCAACATTCAACACCAAAAGTTACTATTTTTAGCAATGTATGAACTATAACACATCTTCTTGATTTTCAATTGTTCATAACATCAACTTAGCATCTAATCATCATCACAAACACATCCATAACAATCATACATCATCCAATCATCAATTCATGCAAAATAAAGTTACTATTATTAGTAACCTATGAACCATAAATCAAAATCGAAGCTTTCTTGCAAAATCGATGTTAACCAATATGCATACAACCTAACTAGCATCATTACAACATCAAACAACCAACATTCAACATCCAATTTGATCCAAAATCGCCTCAACCTCTCGGCCAAAGATGATCATGTGAATAAACAACCAAAATCCAAACTTTCTTGCATAATCAACGTTAACTAGCATATATACAATCCAACTAACATATTAACATCACCAAACAAACAAGAATCGACCTTCAATTGCAGGTTTCGACTAGGGTTTCGGCCAACACCAATAATGCATGAAAACACCAAAACTAACCTTTAATTCGCGAAAGAAAACAAGAATCGATGTTCCAATGTGTTGTGGAGCTTGAAATCAATCCAAAACCGATGCTTTGTGGGTGTTCTTGGCCGAAATCGCAAAGGGAGAGGGAGAGGGAGTGAGGTCGCGGCCGATGGGGTGGGATTAGGGTTGGGTTTTGTGTTTCAAAAATATAATTTTTGCATAATACCCTTTAAACCCTTGCATTTTGTATTTTATAAAAATTAAGCTTTTTGAATAGATTTTAAATAGTTTTTAACTACTAAACACAATTATTATTAATCACAAATAACAATCATGCATAATTCCCATTTATCACAAAACACACGAATAAATATGCACGTTTTCACGTTACGCGATAACATTACAGTTAACATTCAAATCACATAAGCATAACTTAATAATCACATTGTTAACCTAATTATCATCAATTTAACATTACTGATTACTGTTAAGTCACCAACGTTCAACGACAACCAGTGTGTGCTCCCAACACGTGTATGCAAGACTTAACGGAAACTAACGGAGTTTGGTAACGGAAAATTACCGGATGTCACATTATCCCCATGTTGAAAGAATTTTCGTCCCGAAAATTGCGTTACATGGTGAGTGTTCCATCACTGGTCTACTGCATTGGCACAAGGAAATCGAAATCGTGTGAGTTTTGGATGAGTTGTCACATCATCCCCATGTTGAAAGAAATTTCGTCCCGAAATTTAATCAATACCTTCGCCGGCTGGCATCGTCCTTTCAAATAGCTGAGGATACTTAAGCTTCATTTGATCTTCACGTTCCCACGTGAATTCTGGTCCACGTCTCGAGTTCCAACGAACTTTGACGATGGGTATCTTGCTTTGCTTAAGCGTTTTCACCTCACGATCCATCACCTCGACCGGTTCCTCAATGAAGCGTAGTTGTTCATCTACTTGAACTTCTTCCAGTGGTACGACCATCGTTTCATCCGTTAAACATTTCTTTAGGTTTGAAACATGGAATACATCATGGATTCCACTCAATGAATCAGGTAAGGCTAGTCGATAAGCCACTGGACCAATTCTTTCCACTATCTCAAATGGTCCAACGTATCTCGGATTTAGCTTTCCTCGTTTACCAAACCGAACTACGCCTTTCCACGGTGAGACTTTCAATAAAACTTTGTCACCAACTTGAAATTCCAAGGGTTTTCGTCGCTTGTCAGCATAGCTTTTCTGTCTGTCTCGCGCTGCTGCCATGCGGTTTCTTATCTGAACAATCTTCTCAGTTGTCTCGTGTACTAACTCAGGACCCGTTAATTGACTATCACCAATTTCAGCCCAGCAAACTGGTGATCTACACTTTCTCCCATACAAAGCTTCAAAAGGTGTTGCCTTTATACTAGTGTGATAACTGTTGTTGTAAGAAAATTCCACCAACGGTAGGTGAACTTCCCAGTTATTCCCGAAATCAATCACACAAGCACGTAACATGTCCTCCAAAGTCTGTATAGTACGCTCGCTTTGACCATCAGTCTGTGGATGATAAGCAGTACTCATATCCAATCGTGTACCTAAAGCTTTCTGCAACGACTGCCAGAAGTGTGATGTGAAACGAGAATCGCGATCAGAAATAATTGAGATTGGTACTCCATGCCTCGAAATGATCTCCTTCAGATAAAGTCGGGTTAACTTCTCCATCTTATCTGTTTCCTTTATCGCTAGGAAATGAGCAGATTTTGTCAATCGATCCACGATAACCCATATTGTATCACAACCCGTAGAAGTACGAGGTAACTTAGTAATAAAATCCATTGATATTTGATCCCACTTCCACATAGGGATCTCGGGTTGTTGTAATAATCCAGATGGTTTCAGATACTCCACTTTTACCTTTGAACAGGTCAGACACTTGCTCACATAAGTAGCTACATCTGCTTTCATGTTAGGCCACCAATAGTGCGCCTTCAAATCGTGGTACATCTTGTCAGATCCAGGATGTATAGAATACTTGGACTTGTGAGCCTCACTCATCACCAAGTCTCTCAGATTTCCATGTAGAGGTACCCATAATCTGTCCATGAAATAACGAATTCCATCCGCTTTTACTTCTAATTGCTTTTCCATTCCTCATAACCCTTCTAAACTCATATTTTCTACTTTCAGAGCTTCAGTTTGAGCATCACGGATTTGTTCGGGTAATTGCGTACTAATCGTTAGTTGCAGAGCTCGCACTCGTCGAGGCTTAGCAGTCTCTTTTCTACTCAGCGCATCAGCAACTACATTTGCCTTCCCCGGGTGGTATTTAATAGCACAATCATAGTCGTTTAACAATTCCACCCAGCGTCTTTGCCTCATATTCAACTCCTTTTGCTCAAAGATATGCTGAAGACTCTTGTGATCGGTGTAAATGGTGCATTTGGTACCGTACAAGTAATGTCTCCAGATCTTCAAGGCAAACACTACCGCACCCAGTTCCAAATCATGGGTGGTATAGTTCTTCTCATGAATCTTCAACTGTCTAGAGGCGTAAGCTATCACTTTATCCCGCTGCATCAGGACGCATCCAAGTCCTTGAATAGAAGCGTCACAATAGACTACGAAATCATCACTACCATCCAGTAACGCTAATATTGGTGCGCTACACAATTTATGTTTTAGCAACTGAAAAGCAGATTCCTGACTCTCACCCTATTTGTACGTCGTTCCTTTGTGAGTCAAAGCTGTGAGAGGTTGTGCAATCTTAGAGAATCCTTCAATGAATCGTCGATAATATCCCGCTAATCCAAGGAATTGTCGTATCTCACTCGGTGTCTTAGGAACAGACCAATTCTTTATCGCTTCAATCTTAGCAGGATCAACATGTATTCCCTTCTCGTTGACAATATGACCCAAGAATTGTACCTCACGTATCCAGAAATCACACTTAGAAAACTTTGCATACAGTTGTTCCTTTCTAAGTAATTCCAAGATTAAACGTAAGTGCTTCTCATGTTCTTCCTCGGTCTTTGAGTATATCAGTATGTCATCAATAAAGACGATAACAAACTGATCAAGATAGGGTTTGCACACGCGATTCATGAGGTCCATGAATACTGCTGGTGCATTCGTCAACCCAAATGGCATGACCAAAAATTCATAGTGACCATATCGTGTACGGAAAGCAGTCTTCGAGATGTCCTCTTCTCGAACTCTCAGCTGATGATACCCAGACCTCAGATCAATCTTGGAGTAATAGCTTGATCCTTGCAGTTGATCAAACAAATCATCGATACGAGGTAAGGGATATCTATTCTTGATAGTAACCTTGTTCAGTTCCTTATAGTCGATACACATTCTAAATGTACCATCCTTCTTCTTCACAAATAGAACTGGCGCTCCCCAGGGCGACGAACTCGGTCGGATAAACCCTTTATCCAACAGTTCTTGGAGTTGGGCGGATAATTCTTGCAGTTCGTTCGGAGCTAACCGGTATGGTGCTCTCGCAATTGGAGCGGCTCCTGGAGTCAACTCAATCTGGAATTCAACTTGACGATGAGGCGGTAATCCAGGCAGATCTTCCGGAAACACCTCAGAAAACTCACGAACTACGGGAATATCCTCTATCTTCTTTTCCTCAGTCTGTTTATCCGTGACTAGTGCCAATATGGCCAGTCGACCCTTTCGTAACAACTTCTGCGCCTTCATGAATGAGATGATGCCTATCACCGCACCACTCCTATCACCTCTGACCGTAAGGACTTCTTCACCAATGGGAATCCTTATGATTTTCTCGTGGCATATGACTTCCGCTTGTTTATCGGAAAGCCAATCCATGCCTACTACCACATCGAAACTTCCTAGTGTAACAGGCATGAGATCTATGGTGAACGTATGACCAGCAAGCTCTATCTTGCAGTCTCTAAGAATATGCGTTACGTGAATCTGTGTACCGTCAGCTAACTCTACGGTGTATTTAGATTCTAAGGTTGAGGGCATATCACTTAAAAGACTACAGAACCTAGTGGACACGAAACTTCTATCGGCTCCGGTATCGAATAGTACAGTAGCAAAACAACCATTAACCGAAAATTTACCAGTTACTGTTGTAGGATCGTTTAGAGCCTCACCTGAGCCAATGACGAAGGCTCTTCCTTTGGCTCCACTGTTGTTATTGCCTCCATTGTTGTTGCCATTACCATTGTTGTTGTTATTGTTGTTGCCATTGTTATTATTGTTGTTGTTCCCATTGTTGTTGTTACCATTACCATTCCTCTTAAGCTGGGGACAGTTGCGTTTGTAATGGCCTTCTTTCCCGCATTCAAAACAACCTTTCGGAGTTTCTTGCGATTGTTGAGGCTTCTTCATCAGTTCACCCCGACAGTCTTTGGCTGCATGACCAATCTTCCCACAACGTTGACACTTGAAGTTATCACACCTACCCACATGGTGGTAGTTACACCGGTTGCACTTCGGCAGTCTTCCACCATACCCGCCGGGTCCTTGATTTGAGTGCGCCTGGTTGAAGCTTCGGTTGTTATCAAACTTCCGTTGTTGTTGCTGACTTTGCTGCTGTTGTTGGGGTTGAGATTGGCTACTGGATGACGATCCCTTGTTGCTTGAACCATCCCACTTGCGTTTCTGGTCGGGCACGCTTGCCACCGCACCCCGTTTAGGTAACCGACCTTGCTCAACTGCCTGGTCAGTCAGCCTGTGGGCTGTTCGGATTGCTTGTTGTATGGTAGTGGGGTTAGAAGCAGTTACCATACTTTGAATTTCGGGCACCAATCCCCGTATATAATGCTCCGCCCTCTTGTGCATTTCATTCACCATCCCTGGGCATAAAGTGGCTAACTCATGAGTTCAAGTCGTGTAGGCTTCAATTTCTGAGCCTTGCATTTTGAGTTGCCAGAACTCAATCTCCAGTTTCTGCACTTCATTTCGGGGGCAGTATTCTTCCTCATCAGGGTCCACCAAAGGTGCAGGGGCTTCAGCAACCTGAAGTGCTGTTAGCTGTGCCTCTAAATCAGCAAACCTATCATCGATCACTATGTTATAGTGATCCTGTGCGTCCATGCGCCCACTAAGTGCTACCACGTTGTCTGCCAGAGTATGATGTCCACCAATGGCCATCGAAAGTCGCTCCTGAAGTGTATCTACCTGGTAACGCAGCTGACGCATCTCAGATCGTATCGCAGAGTTCTCGTCAGTGAGTCCTCTAATCCGCTGTCGCTCTGTGTCCAGTGTGGCTACTAAGGCTGCAAATGCCTGCTCCAGAGGGATGCTCAAGGTAGGAAGTGTAGGCAAAGTAGAGGCGGTTGATGACCTAGTCCTAGGTCGTGTAGGTGCTACTGGTGGTACGCGTTCTCTATAAGCCATACGGTTTATGTAAGTGGGGTAGAAATCCCAGTTACGCAGAGGATCGAGCTCAGGAGGTATGAAAGGTTGATCCCATTCTATCTCGCCGCGAGGATAAGGATGTCGTGGCCAGTTAGATCCCCTATCAGGTACGGGAGATGTAGGAGGTGAATCAGATCGTGCAGGTCTCTTGCCTAAATTCCTGGACGACGATGCCATGCTGCGAAGTACGTGTTGCGTATGCCAATGAGTATACAGTAAGGAGAGTAAACGATAAGTAACTAACAACTGTGCGGTTATAGTCTAGTGTATGTATGCAACCTAGTTCCCTATAACCAATGACTCTGATACCAATCTGTCACACCCTCAAAATCCGCGAGCGGGGTTTTACCGCGAGGCGCGTGACATACCAGGATCTCAGTCATTAGTTACCAAGAACGACTCTATATGATAAATAAACAAAACCAGAGTTAACGTTTAAAATACTGCGGAAGCGTTTAAAATACTGCGGAAGCGTTTTTAAAACTGGAAAACCCAAAACAAGTAATATGTAACGAGAATGCGCAAAACAAACGCGCCCCAAACACAAATGTATGAAATGAAAATAATCCCAATTTGTAAACAATGCAAATGTAGACAACTCAACAATGCTGACGTGCGTGATCCTAGGCAACTGGCAACCTTAACCTGAGAATAGCATACTAAACAAGTCAACACATGGTTGGTGAGTTCAAGAGTTTGCGTTAAAATATAAACCAATCAACAATTTCCAGAGCATAAGTAGTGTATTGCAATAGATAGCTAGTCTATTAACATAAAAATATTAATCATAGTGATCTCGCGATTGAAGCTGACTGTGATACGTTTGTTGCCTCCCGTCACGACTTACCAGGTCGTGACGAATATGTGATAGGACATAATTGCACCCGTTTGACCTCGAGTCGCACAGGTGGGGCTCGTCAGACCCAGTAGTACTACCCAAAATTTCCCCGCTAGTCAATATTAACAATCCGAAAGTGTGAGGACTTTCCATGGTAAACAACACTATATCAATATTATACACACTCATAAATAAAAGCGTTTGTAAACAGTATGCCATCTCCCCCAAAAGAGATTTATGTAAAAAGAGTGGGGCAAGAACTCACCTGATATGCGCAAGAATTAACTTAGAGTTTAACTTGAAAGAAAGAAGGAAAGACAACCTTCAAAGGTCACCTAGAATACAAGAGTACATAAGTACGTGTGCACAAAAACAACACGAAACCCTAAGTGCTCTACAAACCAAGGAACTCAAGGTTTAAGAATACAAGACACATTTGACCCAGTTGACCCGTTTGACCCGTTGGTGACATTATAGGTGATAATTCGTTAATACTAACACAACAGTATGTCATACATGATCAACATACAACTTGATTACATATAGCACATCATTAACCACATGTACTACCTAGATCATCATACAACCAATTGTCGTACAAGTCATGCGAATCACAATAGGCCAAAACAGGTAACAAACCAAATCAACATTCATATAATCTAAACAACACATTTAATCACCTTAGAAACCATCCATGAACACACTAGCATGATCCTAATATCCCAAACATGCTCAAATCATCCAATTCAAGGATTTGCACAATTAAAGTTTCCCTTTTGGGAAAGTTCATCCCAAATTCATCAAACTCACACTACATTCATGAATTTATCAATTATATACAAATTCAAGTCCATGACCACATCTAAACATGATCAACAACACTTAATCATCATGATTCGTCAACATTCAACACCAAAAGTTACTATTTTTAGCAATGTATGAACTATAACACATCTTCTTGATTTTCAATTGTTCATAACATCAACTTAGCATCTAATCATCATCACAAACACATCCATAACAATCATACATCATCCAATCATCAATTCATGCAAAATAAAGTTACTATTATTAGTAACCTATGAACCATAAATCAAAATCGAAGCTTTCTTGCAAAATCGACGTTAACGAATATGCATACAACCTAACTAGCATCATTACAACATCAAACAACCAACTTTCAACATCCAATTTGATCCAAAATCGCCTCAACCTCTCGGCCAAAGATGATCATGTGAATAAACAACCAAAATCCAAACTTTCTTGCATAATCAACGTTAACTAGCATATATACAATCCAACTAACATATTAACATCACCAAACAAACAAGAATCGACCTTCAATTGCAGGTTTCGACTAGGGTTTCGGCCAACACCAATAATGCATGAAAACACCAAAACTAACCTTTAATTCGCGAAAGAAAACAAGAATCGATGTTCCAATGTGTTGTGGAGCTTGAAATCGATCCTAAACCGATGCTTTGTGGGTGTTCTTGGCCGAAATCGCAAAGGGAGAGGGAGAGGGAGTGAGGTCGCGGCCGATGGGGTGGGATTAGGGTTGGGTTTTGTGTTTTAAAAATATAATTTTTGCATAATACCCTTTAAACCCTTGCATTTTGTATTTTATAAAAATTAAGCTTTTTGAATAGATTTTAAATAGTTTTTAACTACTAAACACAATTATTATTAATCACAAATAACAATCATGCATAATTCCCATTTATCACAAAACACACGAATAAATATGCACGTTTTCACGTTACGCGATAACATTACAGTTAACATTCAAATCACATAAGCATAACTTAATAATCACATTGTTAACCTAATTATCATCAATTTAACATTACTGATTACTGTTAAGTCACCAACGTTCAACGACAACCAGTGTGTGCTCCCAACACGTGTATGCAAGACTGAACGGAAACTAACGGAGTTTGGTAACGGAAAATTACCGGATGTCACAGAATGTCCAACTGTGAGGTTTCCGGGTACGGGGCCTTACAATGGATTATTATCGGTCAATAGGTAATAGTTTGGATTATTAAAATCCAATTTGCCTAATATATGTAACAAATCACTTAAATAATTAATTTATATAATATATCACACCAGTGATCAGATCTGAGAATAACTTTAGTGTCACGCGTACATATGAAACTTAATATTGATTAAATGAATTTCATATATGAAGTAGTACTGCGAATCATTCACTCAAAACATATAAAGCACTCTATTTCATAAGTGAATAAATAAAATATTGAAAAAAATATTAAGGTAACAATAGTTTAGTGAAAAATACATAATATTGAAATATGTAAAGATTACACTTAGAGGTTGATGCAACCAAAAGAGCTCTCAGCATACACATGCAAGTACAAGGAAGTTACTTCGGAAGATTTGATATAACTCAGTGAATTATATCAAGTATCAAATATTCCGAAGCCAAAAGACCAAATCTCCCGAAGCCAAAGATGAAGTCTTTCGAAGCTAAAGATTGATTTCTTCAAAAGATAGAGAAGGCATGCTTTCTCTGAATCACCTTTTGACAAAAGCTGAACAACTTTCCATTACCACTTCTGATGTCTCACCAACTTATAGAGTTGGTGAAAAGGTAAATGCTTTTGTCAACTATAGATTAAGGTTCTTTTGTCTGTAACTTTCCCACTATGTACTTTTATCCTTTTGTAATAGATTAGGATGTGAGCTATGGCATGTCATAGCCACTAGTCAAAAGGCAATCTGCCTTTTGACTCTACATTGATCTTGTTGTCTAGATTAGTGTTTCCAGCGGGCCTTCAAAGTATGGTCGGCTGTAGGATGTAGTATAAAGTGTCTCAAGTACTTGTAATTTAGATAAGCTTTGTAACACTTGTAAAAGAACTTGAGTGCAATATACATCATTCTTGAAAACCACTTTTGAGTGTTCTTGTTCTTTTTACTTGTGTTCTTTGTTTCACTCCAACCTGTTTCCTATTTGAATTGTTAAGTGTTATTAACTCTACTACCTTGTGAAACTGTTGCATTGATCATAACCGGTCATTGAATTGGTATCAGAGCATTTTAGGCTCTTGATTGTAAGATCTCACAATCTTAAATCTCCTCAGTTTCACAACACACTTATCAACTCAAATGGCAGCTATCTCAAAGGCTGATATGGAAACCGGTACTATGACAAAGTCTCCACTAATCACTCCTGATGACTTTGATACTTGGTGCCAATGTATGGAAGGGTTCATCAAGCCTTAAGACAGCAGGATGTAGAGATCTGTTGTTGAAGGACCTCACATCCCAAGCACCTCTTCAGCCACTGCTGAAGGTGGGATGACACCAAAGGAAATGGCTGACTACTCTGAAAAAGACCGGAAGAAGGTTGATGTAGATTAGAAAGCCATGACCACCCTCCAAACTGCTCTTCCTAACTCCATATACAGAGGCTTCAAGAAGTGAAAGACTGCTAAGCAGCTCTAGGATGCACTAAGGCACATGTATAAGGGGTCTAAGGAAGCCATAAAGAACAAGAAAGACCTCATGAAGCAGCAGTTTGAGAACTTCACCTACAAGACAGGTGAAGCCATGTCTCATTAATACTTTAGGTATGTTGAGATTATGGATATTCTAATGGATGTTGGAGTAAAACTTGAGAATAGGAACATAGTGAGGAAGTTCATGTTCTCTCTTCCCAGACAATGGACTCATTATTGTGTGGCTATCAACAGAACTAAGAACCTCTCTACCCTTACTCTCACAGAGCTATATGGTATCTTTAGTGGCTACCAGATGGAGATGAACATGCAAAATCCATCAAGCAGCTCTTCCAACAATCAGCAGAGTTTAGCCCTTCATATGGTTGAAAGGGATAGCAGAGAACCATAGTATCATCTCATTTGCTACCCTAAAAACTTATAAAAGGGCCCTTTCATCATCTTCCTTGAGACACCAAGGGAGAGCTACATCTAAGGAAGCCCATTCCAAGAGACAAGCTCTGCACAAGCCTTTGTGTCTGCTGATGAAAGTTGTGGAAACTTTCTCTTCACTTTTGAAGACTTGGACTGTATCCATCCAGAGATCGGGAGTACATAGAGATAGTTCAACAAATGGCTCTCCTCACTTACAAAGCCAAGAAATTCTACAAGAGGACAAGAAGGAAGTTCCCAAGCAATGTGGTCAGTGGAAAATTTGGCCTGGATAAAAACAAAGTGAAGTGTTATAACTGTAACCAAATAGGACACTTTTCTAGAGAGTGTATGGCACCAAGGACAAATGGTGGTCAAGCACAATCCAGATCAAACTACACTGATGCAACTCCAAGGACTGAGAAGCCAAGCCAACCTAAACAACATGATGTTGTTGTTGTTATTGAAGAAGGAGGCTTTAACTGGAGCTTTCAGGTGGAAGATGCTTTTCCAAACCAAGCACTGATAGCTGATCATAAAGAAGCCAAGGTATTAGAACATCTTTGTACTCCTGAATGCATTGCTAAAGTAAACATGTACAGGTCCAACAACTTGGAAGTGAGATATAATATTGAGTCCTTAAATATCTTAAAAGCTGACTTTAAAAGAGCTAAAAATGATTATAAACTAAAAATGAACACACAAACTACAAGACTCAAATCAAAGATCTCATAACCAAGTTGACTGAATGCCAGGCTGAGCTTGTGATCAGCAAACCCAACGTAGAAAAATGTGTTCTTGAAGAGGAAACCTTCAAGAACATAATATCCTCATCCTTGCATGCAAAAGTTTGTTACCAAAACAGGCAGGGACTAAGATCAAGTAAGATAGCTCCTCTATACACACTCATATCTGTTAGATCTCTAAGGTGTGGAACTTGTTAAGATGAGCTGCCCTCCATTGATCCTATCCAAGAGAAGGATGAAGATGAAGAGGAGATAGTGAAGGATGTGTTAGGTCTAGACCTTTTGTATAGGTTTAGATGATAAATCAACTCTTGTAATAACTCGTAGTAATTCTCTTTTGATAACATAATGTACTGCATGAATTATATGTTAACCCATATTATTGTGTGTGTTTGTTTATGTGTCATTGCAGGAAACATCAGACTTGGTAAATTTGGAAAATTGACAAAGTGTTAGAACAACTGTGGATGAACAATTTTGTTCTTCCATAGATGTTCCCCGGAGCATAACTAAAGTCAGTGCTTCCGTAGATCTCCTACGGAAGAACAACAACTGCTGAACAAGTCCAAAGATCAAGTGGAGCTACTGAATGAGAGCTTGCTGCTGAAGAAGTACAAGAACTCCTGCGAAAGCACAACCACTGAAGAACAAATGTTAAAGACTAAGTGTTGCTGCGGAAGACCAATTGCTGCGAAAGAAGAACTTCCTACGGAAGATAAATTACTATGGAAGATCAAAAAGCCAACAAGTCAACATGTCAAAGCAACATCATCAAATCAATGACGGCAAAAGATATTGAAGTCAAGCGAAAATTCCACGTCACATCAATAACATTCTTTTTGTAATTTACAATTTCCAATGTAAATTGTGAACTCCTATGCCGATAAACAAGGCAAGGATGCACACATATAGAAACAGAATAGCGAAACAGAATAGCGAGATATTAGCAAGAAAATAGGAACAGAATAGAGAGAGATTGAGAGATATCGATACTCAAATAGGTGTACATATTGATAGAAACGATATCAATCCAGCGACAATAGAGAAATACTGAGAATAACAAGAACAGAGAACAACAACAATATAGCAATCATAAGAACATCAAGAGCATCAACATCAATTGTAATCGGTTCGTTGTGAATGAAAAGCAATTGAAAATAATCTTTGTGTTACATTATTACATTGTGTTTTCAAGTTGTTTTCTTTTGTTCATCGATTTCAATTTATAAACAATCCATTAAACAGCAAGTATTGATAGTTCCACGATCATTATTTGTTAAAATCAAATTGATAATTCCTGCGTTGATCCTTGGATTCACAGGTGGTATCAGAGCCAAGTGCTCATTGATCTAGATCAATTGATCTATCAGTTTGATTTGTTTAATTGGTGTTTATTTTAAACATGTTTGTTAATTTTTGATAATTAGTATAGTTAACTAACACAAGCAATTTAGTGGTTGGCGCTTATCAACCTCCAAAGTTGGAGAACAAATCTGATTTCAAAACATGGAAAATCAGATTCAGGATTCATGTTAATTATACAGATTCTGACTTATGGGTGTCTATCACTAAAGGTACTTATATTCCACCTACTTTAGGACCTGATTACAAAGATAATAATCAACCCATAAGTCTGAAAAATCTATCACCTAATGATGCCAAGAAAGTCAAAGTCGACATTAATGCCTATAGTATGCTTGCTATGGCTTTACCTGAAGACCTATTGATCAGGTGTGAAGCATACAAAATTACTAACTCATTATGGAAAATTCTTCACACTTTGTGTGAGGGAAGTGATGAGATTAGAAGTATCAGGAAGGATACCCTGCATTCACAATATGAAACATTCCATCACATTCAGGGTGAATCAGTCCCTCAACAACTCCAAAGGTTTATACAACTTGTTACAGAGATGAATATCTTTGAACTGAAGTACAGCAATGAGGAGTTAAATAAAAAGATGCTTCCTTCATTACTAGAAAGCTGGACCCACACTGTGTCTATGTTCATACTCTTGATCTGAAGTCAATTGGGTTAGACGCTCTGGTTGCAAAGGTAGAAGCTTTGGAGTTGGACGAGAAAACCAGAAACAAGAGTGTTAAAGCTCCTATAGCACCATACCAATTCAAAGAATCTAAGGGTGTTGGAAGTGCCTTTATCTCTAATGATGATGAAGGTAACTCTTGTGTTGATAGTGACAATGAAGATGAAACTGGCTTCTATGCTGCCAAGCCCTATAAATTGAACTCTCAAAACTATCAAAACAAAAAAGCAAAAGGAAAGGTTGATGACTCCAAAACCAATAAAACCAGTAATCAAACAGAACCAATCACTGTGGTTCTGGAATCAGAAGAATAAGCAGCCTTTGTAGCCTTAAGCTCAAGCTTTCAAGCCTACTTGGGAAGTACCTTGACTCCTGCCCACTTCTGTCAGCAAGACCTTGAAGAACTTCATCCTGATGAAGTAGAAGAGATGGATCTGCAATGACAAATGGCCATGATTGCTTATAGAGCCAAAATGTACATGAAGAGAAACAAGGGATTGTTAGTGGGAGGAAGAACAACAAAAATTGGTGTTGATAAATCAAAGGTGAGGTGTTACAAATGTAATTTTTATGGTCACTTCTCAAGGGAATGCAACAACAATCAGCAATCATCAACCGATGCAAGACAAGCAAGTCAGAGGAGCTTCAAGCAACCTCAGCTAACAAATTCATCCCCACCAGCCATAGGTTCTTCAACAGGCACTAGCATTTCTAAAGAAAATGGTTTAATTATTTTACAGGATGGTACCTGTGACTGGAACATGTATGAGAAGGAAGTACTAGAAGAAAATCAGGCTTTGATGTCTAATATGGAAAACAAAGTTCCCCCAATGGCCAGAGAGGTAAGAGAAAGGTTATGTTCTTCCTTATGTGTTGATGAGGTTAAAAGATATAGGGTTCATGCTCAACAATTGGCTAACAAAGTCAAAGAAACTATGCTTTTAAATGAATCTCATGTAAGAGAACATAAACTTTATCAGGTCAAAATCAATTTATTACAAAAGGACTTAGATAAACTTGTTTCTAAAAATTATAATCTGAAAGCACAAGTTGAGCATCTGACCACCTCTTTAACAAAGTCCATGTCTGATCATACATTACTGAAGTGAAACTTCAGAAGTTCCAACTATCATCATAGCAATATGAGAAACTTTTGAGTTCTCATATTGAATCAAAGAATAGGTCTGGGTTGGGATTTCATGCTGTTGCACCACCAATAAATGATAACTACACCACTCTACCAGAGTCCATGACCAACAATCTGTCAAATCATTTTGTGTCTAATAGCAAAACTAAGTCAAAAGTTGAAAATAATGAATTCGTAAATGATAAAGATACTGAAGTCAGTGAAACTGATTCATCTGAATCAAAATTTTCAAAACAAAATGAATCAGAATTTGACTTTGATGACTGTGATGATCTGGATGAAGTTGATAAGCCTAATGAAAAAGAAAGTGCTGGTTTGGGTAAGGGTAAAAATGTAATATTTGAACCAAGAACTCCCAATGTACTTGATGAAATCAAGCTACCTTATCCCCCAAAACAAAGAAATTTGTTGAAGACAATCTACACAAGAATTGGTCGACTGAATGAAGGGATTCAGGAGCTCAACAAAAAGCATAACAGTCAACCAGCCACAAGAACTACGGAGGAAGAAAGGAAAAACACTTCCGCAGGACATCTACGGAAGAAGAAGATAGGTCCTCACACATCCGTAGAAAAGCAAAAGAAAAATGTTCCAAAGTCAACATCTGTAGAAGACTACGAAAGAAGATAGAACAGTTTTCTGTAGAAAATCTGTGGAAGAAGAAATCATCAGAACCAAAACAGTCATCCGTAGAAGATCTATATAAGAAGAAAACACCTGCTGATTCAACTGCTAACCAGAAAGGTAAACAACAAAAAGAAGATCTTTCAGCTGCTAAGTTTGAAAAAGAATTAAAGCAGCAAAATAAGACACTGATGAAGAAACAGACAAAGATAGAAGCTGACTCTGACAGTGAAGCTGAAGAGATGTATTATAAATGGTGTGATATGCACAACCACAGCACAGAAGAATGCTACTTCAGCAGCTATTGCTCCATATGCAACATGAACAATCATATGACTTCTAATTGTTACTTTAACAAGTATTGTGCCATATACAACAAGAACAATCATTCTACTCAAGAATGTTTCTTTAACAAAAAGAACAAAACAAAGATTCCCAAGAAGCAAAAAGTTGAGATTGCTGAATCAGATTCACAATCTTCTAAGAATGATGAATCAAAAGGCCAAAAGCAAAAGAAGCAGCAACCAAAGTAGAAGATCGCAAATACAAAGCCAACATCTGCTGATGATCAAGCAAAGAAGAAGAAGGAGAAGCAACAATATCAAAGCAAGACTCCTCATAAGAATGTAGTGTTGTAGGAAGATGAAGCCTTCTTCGATCACTTGAAATAGGGTAATCATGTACCACCATCAAAAACAAAAGATGCTGACACTTTTTCTAACAATTTTTCTAACAAAATGTCATCTTCAAGTTTGAAGAAAAAGATACACAAAGAAGAAGTGACAGAGAAAGTGACTGTGAATCAATATCAAAGTGCTTCAAGTCCATCTCAAACAGAAACATCCTCACCCCAAACAAAACATAATGAATCAATTGAGACTAAAAACAATCTTGAGACATCTAGGCTCATTCATGATAGAGTAACTATTCTAGATAACAATGGCAAGCCCAAGACCATTAAGGCTTGCGCTCCACTTTCTAACTGATTTCATTATTTTTGCAGGGACATCCATGAAGGACTGACAACAAGTGGTATGTTGATAATGGTTGTTCCAGGCACATGACAAGAAATTGTTCACTCCTCCATGATTCCAAACATAAAAATGCTTCATATGTGGCATTTGGTGGGGATAAGAAGGGATGTTAAATTGTTGGTGAAGGAATGGTAACAAATGGAGTACTCAAGTTTGAGAAGTTAATTTTGATGAAAATTTACAATACAATTTACTCAGTGTATCACAAATTTGTAATCAAAATTATACCACCTTATTTGATAACTCTTTCTGTTACATTCTTAAGCCAGGTTTTCAAGTTCCAGCAGGTTGGATCCTTCTTAAAGCAACAAGAAAATGAAACACTTATGATCGGTTCAAAAGGATCGAATCTATGATGATATCATAACGCAATGATCAATTCAAACACAAAGTAATCAAACACATGCAATTACATCAAAAAATTCATAGGTTTCATTGATAGCAAATGCACAGGATACAATGTGTAAGGGTTACAGTTCGTTCACCTACATCTGTATTCTCTAGTCTACCCTGCACAATATATAAAATATCCCATTTATACTATCAAGAAACAAAGGAACATATATTTACAAAATAAGTCCCTATACTATGACAAAAAACACATAAAGACAAAATGTTAATCTTCCAAGAGCTTCAACAATACTCCCCCTACGATTTACATTGTCTTCAGTCCACATTAAACTCTTTTGTCTCATCTTTGATCTTGAACACGGGCTTCTATTTGCAGAGTTCCAACTCTCACAAAGCCTTCTTGAATGCAGACTTGAACTTCTTTCAAAGATTCTATGATCTGCTCAGCATTCAAGATCTAAGAAAGGATTGTAGCATTTTTGTTGATCTTCCACCTTCATCTGGCACATGAATAGGTGAATCAGCAACAACTTTGATAACTTCGAGTGAAGACTCCTCGGCAATCAAGTGCTCTTGAATACCTATATATCACAAAGATTAACTGATAACAATCGAATGTTTAATGAATGAGTGTATCGAGTGTTCGAGTGAGTGAATCAGAGTGTTTGAGTTTGTGAATGAGTGAATGTAAACTACAGAAGAGTTATATATATACAAGTGTAAATTTTTAGATGCATGAGCACTATGAAGGCACATGAGACTAAATTTCACACCAAGTTTTCAGACGCATGAGCACTGTTCAGACGCATAAGCACTGTTTAGGTGCTTGGGCACTGTTCAGGCGCATGAGACTTGATGAAATGCCTAACACTTGTAGTTTACATTCAAACGTCTAACCACTAGGAAAGTCTGGTAGTGTTTAGACGCATGAGTATAAGATGATACGCCCAACACTTAACTATTTTTCAGTCACATGACAACTATTTAGGCGCATGAGCTTGAATGACATGCCCAACACTTGAATAATTTTCTGAAATTCATCATACTCCTGATTTAGACTTATGAGAACTATTCAGTCGTATGAAAAACCTTCCATGAGTCATGACACTTGAAATTTTTCACATCATCCATCTGAACACTGATTAAACACATTAGTACTGTTCACACTCAATTTTTTTAATACTTAATCAATTTTTGAGTATCACCCAAAATTTACATTAATGACCCTCAATTTTAACATTTTTGACATTCAAAATTTTATTTTTTGTTTTTGACAATTTTATTTTTATTTTAAATTTTCAAAAATAATTTCCCGTCATTTTAGTCTCTATTTAATTTTTACAACACAAATAGTCTCATTTTGTTTGCAAGAAGCTTTTCCACTGATTTTGAATTCTTTTCAGGTTTATTTTTACATCATATCAAACACACATATGCTTGAAATTACAGCTTCATCCTTTCATTCAAAACACTTTATTTTTTATTTCTTTTTCACATTTCAAAAATCAATTATTTTCTCTTTCTTATTTTTACTCCCCCTAAACTTTTAAGTTTTACAAACTTAGAAGTTTCTTTGACCTTGCAAGAAGAGGAAACTAATCATTATCAACATGCCTGCACACAGAAAATCATACAAAAAATCAAAAATAAAGCAGAATAAAAAAAATCTACTATATACATTTGAATCACATGCCTGCATTGAGATTATATTAGATAAGATCAGCACATTAAAATAAAATAAAATGATGGATAGTCATAGACAGTGATTAGATCCTGATCAAGTGTGTTCCATGTCAGCATTTCTGCAGCAAAGGAGACACGAGATCTAAGGACAGAAAATGAGTGCTTTTGGAAAGATACTTAGCACACTTACTTTTTTAATTCTTGGATTGATTAAGGTATGATTAGATATGACATTATGTAAGTCACACTTAGACTTAGAGAGTTCAACTCTTATCAAGATATGCGAGAAATCACTTTTCTCAACTTGTTAACCTGACATATACTTATAACCAGATCTCATGTTTAGATTGTGCACATTGGCATCTTTTGCAGCAAGTGAGAATATCTAGGTCTGTAATGACTTACAACAAAGGATATCTTATCACTTCAGGTCTATGATGACTCATAACAGAGAAGTGAATAGATGCTTTAAATAATTAGAGCTCAACGGTTATTCATATCACCACTAGGTGTGAGTTTATGACTTTACAAGCAATCAATCTGAGCAAAGGAGACACGAGATCTAAGGACAGAAAATGAGTGCTTTTGGAAAGATACTTAGCACACTTACTTTTTTAATTCTTGGATTGATTAAGGTATGATTAGATATAACATTATGTAAGTCACACTTATACTTAGAGAGTTCAACTCTTATCAAGATATGCGAGAAATCACTTTTCTCAACTTGTTAACCTGACATATACTTATAACCAGATCTCATGTTTAGATTGTGCACATTGGCATCTTTTGCATCAAGTGAGAATATCCAGGTCTGTAATGACTTACAACAAAGGATATCTCGTCACTTCAGGTCTATGATGACTCATAACAGAGAAGTGAATAGATGCTTTAAATAATTAGAGCTTAACGGTTATTCATATCACCACCAGGTGTGAGTTTATGACTTTACAAGCAATCAATCTGAGCAAAGGAGACACGATATCTAAGGACAGAAAATGAGTGCTTTTGGAAAGATACTTAGCACACTTACTTTTTTAATTCTTGGATTGATTAAGGTATGATTAGATATGACATAATGTAAGTCACACTTAGACTTAAAGAGTTCAACTCTTATCAAGATATGCGAGAAATCACTTTTCTCAACTTGTTAACCTGACATATACTTATAACCAGATCAAGTGTGTTCCAGGTCAGCATTTCTGCAGCAAAGGAGACACGAGATCTAAGGACAGAAAATGAGTGCTTTTGGAAAGATACTTAGCACACTTACTTTTTTAATTCTTGGATTGATTAAGGTATGATTAGATATGACATTATGTAAGTCACACTTAGACTTAGAGAGTTCAACTCTTATCAAGATATGTGAGAAATCACTTTTCTCAACTTGTTAACCTGGCATATACTTATAACCAGATCTCATGTTTAGATTGTGCACATTGGCATCTTTTGCATCAAGTGAGAATATCCAGGTCTGTAATGACTTACAACAAAGGATATCTTGTCACTTCAGGTCTATGATGGCTCATAACAGAGAAGTGAATAGATGCTTTAAATAATTAGAGCTCAATGGTTATTCATATCACCACCAGGTGTGAGTTTATGACTTTACAAGCAATCAATCTGAGAAGTCAACACTACTCATTGGTACTAAAATGGACAAACATGAATGCAAGATTGATTTAGTTTGATCACAAGAATTTACTTTTTCAGTATAATTGCATGATCTTACCTACACATCATATCTGATCACGTCAGACTTTAGTAGCAAGTGAAGTATGCAACTGATCATAACTAATGTATCTATCATTTCTCATAATTTGCAAAGACAGATTCAGTCCTAAACACTTAACTAACATGAAAAACTCTATTTTTGTGTTTTTGTTTTATATTTTTCTCTTTTGATTTTGCAATTTTCTATTTTTTTATTTGGTTTTTCATTTTCTATTGAACATACACACATAATATATACAACCAGGCAGTTAACTTTGACAGTTTCTCTATATTCAAGATTAAGCTAAGGGAGGGTTCTTATCTCTTTTAATGAATCAAACAACTGAATTAAACTCAAAACTAGTTTTTAAACATGATTAATAAGTCCAGTTGACTCGACTAAAAATTCAAATCAACCTGGTAAAAAGGCTTTTATAAATAGGTTAGCCAACTGTTTTTCAGTTGTGATTTGAATCAAAATGATTAAACCTTTTTCAGAGTTATCTCTGAGAAAATGATATCGAATTTCGATATGTTTTGTTTTTGAGTGCTGGACAAAATTAGCTGTAATAAACATAGCAGCAATGTTATCAATGTAAATAGGGGTTTTAAGAAAATTGAACCCATAATCCAGTAGTTGGTTTTGTAACCAAAGTATTTAAGAACATCCTACTGATGCAGCTATGTACTTAGCATCTACTGTTGAAACTGAGACATTTGTTTGTTACTTACATTGCCACGAGACTAATCTGGGACCTAAAAACTGACAATGACCCGTCGTAGATTTACGATCTTGGCAACATCCCCCATAATCACTATCTGTATATCCATGTAACTAGAAGTTTCCTTCATAAGGATACCATAACCCTACAGCCGGTTTTCCTTTGAGATACCTGAATATTCGTTTAACAATGATTAGATGAGATTCCTTCGGGTTAGATTGATACCTGGCACAGACACAAATAGCATACATTATATCAGGTCTATATGTAGTAAGATACATCAAAGCTCCGATCATAGATCTGTATAAAGTTTGGTCAACTGATTTTCCTTTCGGATCAGGTTCAATCTTGGTATTTACGTCAGTTGGAGTTCTGATGGATTGACAATCTTGCAGTTTAAATTTCTTCAAGAGTTTTTCAACGAATTTCTCTTGATTGATATAAATTCCATCTGCAGACTGCTTCACTTGAAGACCAAGAAAAAAATTAATTTCTCCCATAGAACTCATTTGGAAACGAGACTTCATGATTTCTTCAAATTCATTGCACAATTTTGGACTTATAAAACCGAATATGATATCATCAACATACACTTGAACACATAAGAAATCATCAGCATCCTTCTTAATAAACAAAGTAGGATCGATTTTCCCTCGCGTGTACCCATGTTGGATCAAATGTTATGATAATGTTTCATACCATATTCTAGGAGCTTGATGCAGACCATACAATGCTTTGCTAAGCTTGTACACACAATGAGGATATTCTGAATCTTCAAAACCTGGAGGTTGCTTGATATACACATCATCGGTGATTGGTCCATATAAGAAAGCACCTTTAACGTCCATCTGATATATCTTGAATTTCATGAATGATGCATAAGCCAGGAAGACATGAATTGATTCAAGTCTTACAACTGGAGCAAATACTTCATTATAATATATTCCTTCTTCTTGGGTGTAACCTAGTGCAATGAGTCTCGCTTTGTTGTGAACAACAATTCCCCGATCCTCTGTTTTGTTTCGGAACAACCATTTTGTGCCTATGGAATTTTCTCCTTTAGGTAAATCCACAAGCTTCCATACTTCTTGTTTACGAAATTACAATAACTCTTCTTGCATTGCCTCAATCTAACTATTATCCTTTAATGCTTCAGTGATGTTTTTAGGAACAATTTGAGATAGAAAACACGAGTATAAGCATAGATTTGCTTGTTCTGAATGACTTCTCGTTGTTCTCTCATTCAATGGACCGATAATCTGAGATGTAGGATGGTTCTTGTGAATACACGACTTTGGAATCTCATTCCCTTGAACATGAACATCCAGATTAGATTGGTTCAAGTTGGAAAGCTGATGCAATAAGTTCGAAGTATGTGGATTGAAATTAGGAACTTGAGTCGATGAGTTGATAAAGTAATCAAGATTATCAGTAACAACTACATCATCAGAAATCGATGACGTTTCGGACTCAGGTTGTACAATTTCAGGACCATCATTAGGAATAGGTTGTGAAACATTGATATTTTCAGACAAGGAATGTTTGTGTGCTTTTTGATAGCTAGATTGATCATGAGATTCAGAACTGAATACAGGATCTTTGACAAAAGAGAAGAATGGATAATCTGGGCTAGAATCATCCATATCATCTGAATAAGAATCATCATTGAATGATCTGAGATCTCCTTCTTGTTTCTTCTTCTGACCTGTAGATTCAAACAAGTTAGAATTGAAAGAGTTTGACAAAAAAACCTAAATCAAATAACCAAGGTAGACCATTTGCAACTGATGGAAAAGAGTTTTCAAGAAATTTAACGTTGAAAGTTTCAAGGATAACATTTGTCCTAGAGTTATAAACTCTAAAAGCTTTTGAAACCGACGAATATCCAACAAAAAATCCTTCATCAGATTTGCATCAAATTTTCCTAGCTGGTCACTTGAATTTAAAATCAAAACTGGACAACCAAAAGATTTAAGAAAATCTATATTATGTTTCCTGTCAAACATCAACTCATAAGGGATTTTCAGTTTATCTTTCACAAGCAATGTTCGATTTTGTACAAAACATGCAGTGGATATGGCTTCATCCCATAAAGTAATTGGAATCTTTGCATCTGCTAACATGGAACGTGCAGCCTCAATCAAAGTTCTGTTTTTCCTTTCAGCAACTCCATTTTGATGTGGAGTTCTAGGAGCACTGAACTGACGAGCAATTCCTTTTTCTGCACAAAACATGTCAACATTGGCATTTTTAAATTTGGTTCCATTATCACTTTTGATAATTTTCACCTTTTGATCTAATTGATTTTCTACTTTAATGATGAATTCTTTTAACAATTCAGCTGTTTTAGATTTAGCATGCAAAAAGAAAACAAATGAAAATCTTATAAAGTCATCAATGATAACTAAACAGTAAGATTTCTTTCCAATACTCTGCACATTTGTTGGTCCGAATAGGTCCATGTGCAACATCTGGAGAGGCTTGGAATTTGAGTTTATCAGCTTGGACTTATAAGACGCTCTGTGTTGCTTTCCTTATAAACACGCTGAGCAGTGATCTGTTGTAGCAAACTTCTTTATTGGAAGACCTACTAGATAATTTTCTGTTACAAGCTTGTTCATGTTCTTGAAATTGGAATGCCCGAGACGTCTATGCCATAACTGGCTTTTGACATTTGATGCTTGAGCAATTAGGCATGTTGTTTCTGTAGATGGATCTACTTGAGACATATCTAACTTGTATACATCTCGATCATGAATAGCTTTAACAACTACCCATTCTTTGCTAATCTGAAAACCTGGCTTCAAAATATAACAAAAAGAATCATCAAATAGTACAGAGTAAGATTTGTCACAAATTTGGGAAACACTTAAAAGATTAAAGTTCAACTGTGAACAGTAGTTGACTTTATCAAAGCTAATAATCCCATTGGACACTGTTCCTTCTCCTGTTATTTTTCCACCTGCATCACCTCCGAATGCAACATGTGTACCATCTTTTAACTTAAAATCTTGCAACAAGGCATGGTTGCCTATCATATGCCGGCTACACCCGCTATCAACATACCACGTGTTAATAGGTCTTCTTGGGCATACTTGCGTTTCAAAGAAATTTAAGTTGAGTTATCAACCTATGCCGATATGGTCTTGGGCTTACCAAATTTATCAACAATGGTAAATTGTTTAAAATGAAGTGTATTAAAATCAGATTTCTTGTTGACAAATTTACCAATTTGGTTCCTAACACATTTTTGATTATCTTTGATTTGTTTAGTTCTTAAAGCATGATAATGTTTTTCAAGATCATCATCAAGATAATTCAAACTATCACAAGAAACATTTTTAGAAAAGTTTTGATTACCAAACTTCCCATCGTTCATTTTCACAGATCGTCGAATGAATTTTCTTTGATTATACTGCTTTAAATTTACAGCATAAGAATCTTCATAATCAGAATCATTTCTTCAAAAAGATCTCTAGCCTAAGGAAGGTTTTTTTGTCAATCTTTGAAAACCAACACTTTGATTTCTTTAAAATTGTGGATTGACATATCCATTCCTTAACTGTGGATTAACATATCCATTCCTCGGCGAGTTCTTTCTGTAGTAGCAATTCTCATTTTTGTGAGTTCTCTCATCACCAATGGTACAATATTTGTTGAAATAACAATCAGCTATTGAATGGTTTTTCATATCACAAATGTGACAGTACTTGTTAAAGAAACATTCTTCAGTCTTATGATTATACATATCATATATTTCACGGTACCTTTGTTGAAATTTAAACAACTGTTGATTAACTTTAGATGTGGAAGCCACATTTGATCCTTGTTTTGATTTAGGAGTTGAAAAGTTAAGCTGTTGTTTTTTATTTAAAAGTTTCTTCTTTTGAAATTTAGGTTTTGACTTTTGCTCATTAACACCATTTCTTGACTCTTTAGATACAAATCTTTTGTTGACAGCAGAAGACTTAGGAACTGAACCTATTTTCAGATCAGAGTTAGATTTGTTCTTTGAGTTAGATTTGATTTCTGGAATTTTGTTCATGTCAAAAGTACCCGCAGATACAAAATTTATTGGTTTAAACTGATTAGTTTGATTTGTTCTTTGAGTTTGATTGTTTTGAGAGGAGTTAGATTTAGCATTTCTCCTTCTCCTTCTTTGATTTCTTGATCTTGATGATTTTTGTTTGCTTTGGGATTGAACATCTTTAGTAGAAGACTCTTTTGCATTTTCTTTATCTTTTTGTTCTTTCTGCCATTTAATGAAATCTAGATTGTTTAATCCGTAAGAAAATGAATATTCAGATGTTACTTCATCTAGTTTTGCTTTCTCCTTATTCTTTGAGTTTTGTTTGTCATTCTTAACATTGATTTCTTCAACAACATGCTCTTTCGGAAAAAACATTTTCTTATTCTTTAGTCGTGGTTCGTAAGATTTAACTTTCACTGGATGACCATTAATCTTTTTAGAATCTTGTTCCTCAAATATTTCAACATTTGTTTTCTCTTCATCACTTTCATAATTCTTTTTCTTGTTTTGAAAGGCTTTTAGCTTAGCTTTGTTTTCAGGTGAGTGATCATGTGTGTTAAAGTTTTCTGGCAGAGTGTTTGTGATGGATACAGACATTGGTTCATGTGTAAATCCAAGACCTTTTTTGTTTTTATCTTTCCTCTCACTTACCAGTTGTTTTACAATAGTTTTAGAACTTTTAACTTTAGCTAGATCCACCTGAGTTGCAGCATGAGCTATTTTTTCTTCTTTTAAATCTTTAGTCATCTCCTCAAGTTGTTTCTTCACAAGTTCAAGTTCTTCTAGAGTTTTATTCCACGAGTTTTGTAAAGATAATATCTTTTCATCAGAGACTTTGTGATCATTTTTCAGTTTGTTGTGCATTACTTCTTCTTGTTTAAGTTTGTCACAGATCTTATATGAATATGTTCTGTAATGCTCAACTTGATCAAAACATGCTTTTGTGCACATTTTCTCTCTGACTTTAACAGGAATTTCAGGATAACTTGAAGATGAAGTCTTAGAGTCAGATGATGGATTCTCAACCTTTGGTTGGTCAGACTGAGCCATAAGTGCAATCTCTTCTGAATCCTCTTTTGGGTCAGATTTGTCACTCCAGTCATAGTCTTCATCATCATTATCTGAATCACTATCAGCCTTTGGATCATTATCTTCAGACTAGTCTTCCTTTTGAATATCTGCAACAAGAGATAAACTAGAGGTTAGATCAGCTGTAAATTGTTTAGCATAAGCACTCCAGTCATATCCATCTTTGATGCTAACAACAAGAGCTTTCTTTAGCTCTTCAGATGATTTTGATTCATCTTTAATTTCTGGCA
The DNA here is from genome assembly GCA_025506505.1 of Flaveria sonorensis. Taxonomy (NCBI): domain Eukaryota; kingdom Viridiplantae; phylum Streptophyta; class Magnoliopsida; order Asterales; family Asteraceae; genus Flaveria; species Flaveria sonorensis. The sequence goes on from CM046437.1 coordinate 2,588,124, forward strand.
TAGGAAGACTCTGATAAGGCTTTTAGAAGGTTTTCTGAGACTGCTGATGATATCTTTGACTGCTAGAACCTGCTTGACCATTTCCTCCTTGATTTCTGGGAGCTTTACATTCCCTTGAGAAATGACCATAACTGTTACAGTTGAAACATCTTGATTTTGATTTGTCAAAGCCAACAGTTTTGTTAGCACTTGGCTTGTAGTTCATGTTAACATAAGAGTGTTTATGTGTTCTATAAGCAATCATCACCATCTACCAATTCAAGTCCATCTCTTCCACATCATCAGGATCCATTTCGAACAAATCCTGCAAAACAAGATCTAATTGTGTTAGATGACTACCTTGATAAGCTTGAAAACTTGCCATAAAAGCAGTAAAAGTAGATTTTGACTCATCATCCTATAAAAGGATATTAATAACATCTTTAACTTTGCTAGTTTTAATAGAGTTAGAAGATGAGGTCTCAGTTTGAGGTTTTGGAGTTTGAGTTTTAGGAGGAGATTGAGTTTGAGGTTGAGTTGTATAAACAGGAGCACTTGTGTATGAAGAATCTGTAAAGAAACCAGCTCCAACGAACAAATCACCCTCGTCTTCTGGTGAGTTATCATCTTTTTCCAGAAAAGCATTCTCCACTGTGTTAGCTGGAGATGCAACATACTTGTACTGAGACATTGAAGCAGCTCTATCATTATTTCTGGAGCTCTCATCAATCTCAACTGATTCAATCTTGGCAATCAAAAGGTCTAGATCCATAGGAAACTTTTCAGTATGCTTTAACAGAGTAACTGTCTGTTTCCATGAAGATGGAAGAGCATTGAGAAGTCTGTAATTTAGATCCTTGAGATCATTTTTGATACCAGTAGTTGACATCTCAGTAGTTAGTTACATAAATCTATTCATCATCTCATTGATTGTTTCACTAGAAAGATGCTTAAATAACTCCAATTGCCTCTTGAGTTTTTGCTTTTTGAGATCTTGTATCTCTTTACCACCTTCGCAAATGATCTTCAAAGCCTTGTACATAGTGTAACCAGTTTGATAACCATCAAGTCTAGTCAAGACTTCAAATGGTAATCCCTTGCACATCAATGAGTATTCTTTGATGTCATTCTTCACCTTTCTTAAGTCATCACCTTGCAGACCATCCTCTGGATAAGGTTCTGGAGAGTCTTTTGTATACACAACTTCTCTGTCGGGACCATCAGATGTAATTGGGATATGTGGTCCTTTCTCTATTGACTTTCACAAGTCAGTATCAATAGAGTTTAGATGATGCTTCAATCTTAAAGACTAGTTCTTGAAATCAGCTCTGTTCTTTAGCTTTGGAACCCTGTTCTAAGAATCTTCAGACTTAACCATTTTGTATTTATGAATTTAAGAAAATAACTTGTTTTTGTTGTTTTTAAGTTTTGAAATAAAACTATGAAATGAAAATATTTTTGGATTTTAGTTTTTGAAAAAAAAATTCTAAGTGTTTACTGATAAGTTCGAGTGTTCAAGCGCCTAAATAGTTACCAAGCGCCCAAACAGTGGTTGAAGTGTCTAAATAGTTCTGAAACACCTAACTTTGAAGTAGAAACGCCTAAGGGAATGCCTTAGTTTAATTCTGAAATGCCCAACTGATGATGCGCCTAAATAGTCTTCAAACGCCCACACAGTTATGAAATGCCTGGGTTCCACCCGGTGATGAAACGCCTGAGCAGTTGTCAAATGCCCGGGTTAAAAACACCCAAACAGTTCTCGTACGCCTAGAATTACTTGGTTTCAACAAAGTCTCAATGTGACCAAACAGTCACAATGAGTCCCAATAGTGGTAAAACGCCTGAACTGAAAAATGCCTAAACAGTGCTAAAGCGCCCAAACAGTTGTGATGCGTCTAGACACTTGGTCAATTTTCAGCAGTTTTTCAACCACATTTGCCTAATTCATCTTCTCCAATGAACTCATATATTATGAAAATCTTCAAAACTTGTTCAATTGATCTAAAAACTTCCAATTAGGTAGTAATTAGATCGATTAACAATCCTAAATCTACAATTTGATCAAACAGCAACTACAAATCAGTTTTCTGATTGAATTGAAGTCCGAAAATGAAGAACACAGTCCGTACATAAATTTGATTAATTCCTCAGATCTGAACGAATTTGAACACATTTTGTGATTCAAATCATGTTTCTATGGATGAAATACAGCTGAAAACAACAATTAATCGATAAAATTGCAATCAATCACAGATTTCAAGTGATTTAAAGAGCTTAAAATGTCGATAAGCTCTGATCACTGAACCAAAGGCTCTGATACCAATTGATCGGTTCAAAAGGATAGAATCTGTGATGATATCATAACATAATGATCAATTCAAACACAAAGTAATCAAACACATGCAATTACATCAAAAAATTCATAGATTTCATTGATAGCAAATGCACAGGATACAATGTGTAAGGGTTACAGTTTGTTCACCAACGTCTGTATTATCTAGTATACCCTGCACAATACATAAAATATCCTATTTATACTATCAAGAAACAAAATTTACAAAATAAGTCCCTATACTATGACAAAAAACACATAAAGACAAAATGTTAATCTTCCAAGAGATTCAACAACTTATGTTTTGGATTTGAATAACACATCTATGACAAGTAATAAAACGCCTTATCTCTAAGTCATCAGAAGATGAATCACAACTGTGGCATAGAAGGGTGGTTCATTCCAACATGAAGAACATGAATAAGTTGGTCAAACATGACTTAGTCATTGGCCTTCCCAAGAAAGAATTTTATTGTTCTAATCATTGTTCATCATGTTACAAAGGGAAACAACATAGGGTGTCACATAAGTCCAAAACAATCAACACAAACACAACACCACTCAAACTGCTACACATGGATCTTTTTGGTCCAACCACTGTGTTAAGCAATGGTAAAAAGCAATATTGTTTGGTGATTGTTGATGATTTCACTAGATTCATATGGGTCTTTTTCTTAAAACATAAAAGTGAAACATCATAAACATTAATGGAGTTTATCACTAAGATTGAAAACCAACTTGATTTAAAGATCAAAATGTTAAGAAGTGATAATGGAACTGAATTTGTTAATCATGTTTTAGATTCCTTTTCCAGGGACAAAGGAATAGCCAGACAATTCAGTGCACCAAGAACTCCACAACAAAATGGAGTTACTGAAAGAAAAAACAGGACTCTAATTAAAGCAGCAAGAACAATGCTAGCTGATTCATAGTTGCCTATCACATTTTGGGCAGAAGCAGTGAACATAGTATGCAATGTTCAAAACAGAACTTTAATTGTCAAAGAACATAATAAAACACCTTATGAACTTTTGTTTAAAAGAAAATCTTTTATAGGCTATCTTAGAGCTTTTGGGTGTCATGTGTCAATTTTAAACACCAAAGATCAATTAGGAAAGTTTGATGAAAAAGCTTATGATGGTTTCTTTGTTGGTTACTCATCAGCAACTAAATCATATAGAGTATACATTCCTCATCAAAATATTATAGAGGAAACACCTAATGTATCTTTTGATGAATCCTTATTTGCAAAATCTGTAAAAGGTTCATCTTGGTTGTTTGATATAGTTGCATTAACAAATTCATTTAACTCTAGTTATTTGAATGTTGCAGGTCCTGCAGATACATGTTATCCTTATGTACCTCCAAATTTGGGTGAAGTGTCATTGTCAGCTGATCCTCCAAGATTACCGCAGACACATTCTTCAAATGTTGTTGATCCAGGCCCTTCATCTCAAACAAGCAATGAAAACACTAATGGAAATGGAATCTCAACTTCAGCAGAAGTCAACAATGCATCTACAGAAGTTCCTTACACATGCATAGATGTTCCATCTACTTTCAAAGATGCTTCATGGCCTTCAACTTAAGGTCCAAACTCATCAGAAAACATTCCAACAACATTCACATCTACAGATCAAAAAACTCCTACATCTGTAGTTGTTCCTGTAGCTGCTGCGGAAGTTGTAACTACATCTGCGGAAACACAGAATCATGAAGATGAAGTTCATTCAGCATCAGAAGGCCAAACTGATGAGGATCTTAATCACTTTGTTGAGTCTCCATCTCAGCTGGGTCTATCTCCATCAACCAACATTACCAACTTGGAATCATCCATTCCAGTTGAATCAGTACCAACAACAAAAATTCATAGTATCATCCTATTGAAAACAATTGTTGGTGATCTTACTAAAAGAACCACAAGAAGTCAAGGGGGAGCTGCAGATATCTGTTTGTTCTCCTGTTTTCTTTCATAAGTGGTTCCAGCCAACATAACTGCAGCATTGAAAGACAACAGCTGGATTGAAGCAATGCAAGAAGAACTTCAGCACTTTAGAAAACATAAAGTCTGGAATCTAGTTGATCTTCCTGAAGGCCAATATCCAATTGGCACAAGGTGCCTTTTCAAGAACAAACTAGATGATAGAGTATCATTGTGAGAAATAAAGCAAGGCTGATAGCACAAGGATATACTCAAGAAGAAGGGATAAACTATGAAGAAGTTTTTGCTCCTATTGCTAGGATTGAAGCCATTAGAGTCTTTCTAGCCTATGCATCACATAAGAAATTCACAGTTTACCAGATGGATGTAAAATGTGCATTCTTATATGGTAAAATTGATGAAGAAGTCTATGTTGCCCAACCACCAGGCTTTGAAGATCCTGATTATCCATACAGGGTATACAAGCTTGACAAAGCTTTGTATGGTCTTCATCAGGCACCAAGAAAATGGTATGAAACATTTTCATCCTTCTTACTCAAGCATGGTTACAAAAGGGGCACAATTAATCAGAGTCTCTTCCTGAAACATGGTCATCAAGATCTCTTAGTGTCCAAGTCTATGTGGATGATATCATCTTTGGATCAACAAACAAGAGATTGTGTGAAGAGTTTGAATGTTTGATGAAATCTGAGTTTCAAATGAGTTCCATGGGTGAATTAACATTTTTCCTTGGTTTGCAAGTATTTTCATCAATCAGGAAAAGTATGTGAATCAAATCTTGAAAAAGTACAACCTTGCTGATTCATCTTCATACAAAACACCAGCATCAACAATAGATAAGATTGTACCTAATCCTAAAAGGAAGTCAATTGATCAAAGATTATATAGATCTATGATAGGATCTTTAATGTACTTAACTGCCAGCAGACCTGACATAATGTTTGTAGTGTGTGTTTGTGCAAGGTACCAATCAGACCCCAAGGAGTCACATATGAATGCAGTGAAGAGGATATTTAGATAACTCAAAGGGAAGCTAGCTCTAGGACTTTGGTATCCTAAAGAAGTAGAATTCAACCTCTACTTATATTCTGATAATGACTTTGGAGGGTGTAACAACAATAGAAAATCCACAACTGGTGGATGCCAATTCGTAGGACCAAGACTTGTTTCTTAGCAGTCTAAAAAGCAAACAAATGTATCAGTATCCATAACTGAGGCTGAGTACATAGCTGCTTCAGTTGGTTGCTCTCAAGTTTTATGGTTGCAAAACCAATTACTTGATTATGGTTACAACTTTCTTCAAACACCAATACATATTGATAACCCAGCTGCTATGTTCATCACTGCTAAACCAGTGCAACATAGTAAAACAAAACACATAGAAATCAGATATCATTTTTTGAGAGATTGTTCAGAAAAAGGTTTAATCAAGTTGATTAAAGTGGATACAACAAATCAGCTTGCTGATTTATTCACTAAAGCCTTTGGCTCAGTGAGATTTAATTTCTTAATTGTGTCCTTAGGCATGATCAACTTAGATTAAATAATCAACACAAAGAAAAGCATGATCTGTCCTTAAAATTTCTTAATATGAAAAAGCCAAAAACATTCATAAAACATATAAAATTCCAAAAATATTGTCTTAGTTTTTGTTTTCTTGAATAAGCAGTTCATATCATAGGAAATGATAGTACACTATACCTGTGCTTAATTTCCTAAATTTTATCACACAATAAAGACTGATCAGATGTGATTTGATATATGAGTAGGTTCAGCTTGAGTGAAAACTATACAATTTCATGCATAACATAATGCCAAGGTGACTAATTGTGGACAATTCCATTTTGAGGAAAAAGCAAGTAAGTCTTATCCTACTATGATCAACTTATTCACCTAAGCACACTATGTTGTGACACTTTATAACCTCTATCTTTGCACATCATGGACCCTTTGTTTTGTGTAAACAAAGACCTGGGTTCACAGGCACCTCTATTTTACGTAAGTAAAGACCTGTGTCCTATTGATGATGATAAAAAAGATTCCAAAAAGGAATAGCTCTAAAAGAATCCAATGTGATCAACTGTATATTAATTCAGAGCTTACAAATCATATCAGGATTAATAAGATTTCAAATAAATCTTAAGATAGAGCTTATAACTTAAAGAACATAGTTTTAATTGTGAAAAAGTGATAAATTGACTCACAAACAAAGGACAAACTCTAATGTGAATTGAATGAGGAGTCCATATTTGTCTATCTTTAATCAGTACCAAAACATGATAAACAGCATGACAAGTTGAAACTACACTCTTGCTTGAATTTATGTGGATCATAATACTTGCAATCAGCACTAGATCTATGTATTCTATCATCAAACAAAACTGGTTCAGGAAATTATTTAGTGTCATAGTATGATCCCATTGTATGATGCAAATGCTTGTAAATAGTTTTTGTTCTTTTCTTTGCAAATAAGTTGGACAGATAATTGCTTTTCATGCTATTCTCTTAATAAATTTTTGATAAATGCATAAGTTCATCATTAATCATAAATTTAGGGGGAGTAGTAATCAGCATGAAAATCTGAGTTTGATGTGTTTTATTTTTAAATGAAGAAAGTTGGATCTTGAGCACTAACTTGGCTGCAGGATATCTGAAGTTTTTAACTAAATATCTATTTTGCATATTTGCCATGAAGCAAAGTTAACAAGGTCCAAAAGCAAACATTTGCTTCGGAAGAAAATTTTACCTTCGGAAACAAATGATTTAACAACATGTTAGTATCATACATCACAAACATTTGCTTCGGAAGAAAATTATTATAAAAATTAACTTCGAAAGAAAAACAAACATTTGCTTCGGAATAAAATTTATATCAAAATTAACTTCGGAAGAAAAATAAACATTTGCTTCGAAAGAAAATTTTACCTTCGAAAGAATTAAAAGAACATAAATTTTGCCTTTCGTAGATGTGATACGGAAGAATAAAATTAAAACAAATCAAAAAGGGAAGGTTTTGCCTTCCGTAGATGATCTACGGACGAGTAAACTTGTGGATAACCACGAAAGGGTAATTAGGGTTAAGGGTCCCACAACATTAAATAAAAGGTTTTAATAGTGTCCGAGGGAGTATAAATGATAATCTGTAAGGCCCCGTTCCCGGGACGCTTACAGCTGGTCAATCATTGCACATAAAACATAAAACATATATTTAAGTATACTAAAACAACGCAGCGGAATACTTAACAAACCATTTCATATATTAGTGACAACTTTAGCAAGACAATACAATCATGTTAACAATTACAAAAATATCATTGTTTGCATTACAATGCAAAAACGTCATTTGACATAAAATGGATGCCATCCCAAAAATTTGCTAAGTAGCTACCCCGTGCCATCCTCAGCAACCATCACCTGCCAACTGGAAAATACATAAAAAGTCAGCATTGCTGAGTGAGTTCTAGTTTTATAAATAAAATACTTTACTTTCGTTTAAAACCGTTCTTTACATTCGTAAGCGATAATACATCATACGTACAAATAGATAATCTCATTATTATCTTCATCATTGTTCAATTCGTACATTTCGTACATTCATCATTATCTTTCACTTCAATATGGATCCTGTCTCATGCAATACCCGACTCATGTCCGAAGACCGACAGTACCGGGGTACGCGACAAGGATCCCCTTCGAGTCACAAAGACTCCCTTCGATTCACAAAGACTCCCTTCGAGCCACAAAGACTCCCTTCGAGCCACAAAGACTCCCTTCGAGCCACAAGGACTCCCTTCGAGCCACAAAGACACCCTTCGAGTCACAAGGACTCCCTTCGAGTCATAAAGACTCCCTTCGAGTCACAAAGACTCCCTTCGAGTCACAAAGACTCCCTTCGAGCCACAAGGACTCCCTTCGAGTCACAAAGACTCCCTTCGAGCCACAAGGACTCCCTTCGAGCCACAAAGACTCCCTTCGAGTCACAAGGACTCCTTTCGAGCCACAAAGACTCCCTTCGAGTCACAAGGACTCCCTTCGAGTCACAAAGATCCCGTCAAGCCACAAGGACTCCCTTCGAGTCACAAAGACTCCCTTCGAGCCACAAGGACTCCCTTCGAGTCACAAAGACTCCCTTCGAGCCACAAGGACTCCCTTCGAGCCACAAAGACTCCCTTCGAGCCACAAGGACTCCCTTCGAGCCACAAAGACTCCCTTCGAGCCACAAGGACTCCCTTCGAGCCACAAAGACTCCCTTCGAGCCAATCTCATGGATTAAACCCCTTACGAGTCTGTTGTGACACACAGTCACTCACCTCAGTCTTGCTTGCAAGACTATTATTACGTTCCACTTTTCATTATTGTTATCTTTCACTTCGTACATAATACTTAACTTTCATTCATAGCCATACCACGTAAAGTCATACATCATACATAACGTATTATAAAACATAATACACAATAGGAACATAAAGTCAACATAACACATTCATTCATAGCATCACATAAACATCACATACCCCATCACACATCATCATAAACATCATGCATCAACCATTCACATACGTTCAACATAAAAACATAACCGACCCTCCGCGGGGCAGCGGGGGTTCGGTGGTGGCAGCCCCTGACAGCGGGGTCCTAGGGGCAGCAGCCCCTAGTAGGGTCCAAGGGGCAACGCCCCTGGATGGGGCCGGGCTCAGCGAGTAGCTTCTCAATCAAGCTTTCTAAGCAAGGGTCGCACTACACAGCCTGCAAGTAAGTTAACACTCAAAGGGGTTAATTTTGCCTAATTTCGCTGCATGATCAGCAGTTTCGCTGCTAGGTTCGCCAGCAGTTCCGCTGCCACCTTCGCTGGAAGTTTCGCTGGCGTCTTCGCTGCCAGTTTCGCCCAACTTTCGTTGGAAATTCAAGTCTGCGAGACTACCTACGAAACAATAGTTTCGTAGGAAGATCCATAGTTTCGCCGGACGACTACATAATTTCGCTGGATGAACATCCAGTTTCGCAGAACGGGCTGAAATTACGAACCAACCCATTTTTGACCCAAAACTTCAATCTTTTACACCCAAATCCTTTGTTTATCACCCAAGAAGCTATATCTAAGCTTCTTACATGCTTTCTTACATAAAAACGTGAGTTTTGGGCGATTCTTTGCCACTTTCAAAAACCCCAAACCCTAGAATCCGGGTTTACCCTTAAAGAACCAATTAAACGATGTTTCTTACCTGGATTCTTGTTCTTTTCTTGTTGTTTGGATGCCCACAAACACCGATCTTCAATCTCTTGATCAACCGAGCCTTGGATCACCACCTTCTCTCCACTTTCTCTCTCTACACTCTCTCTCTAAAAGTTGGGTGTTGAGTTGCAAATGAGAGTGGCTCTTGCTGATCCGTTTATATATACTGGGCGTTCCCGAGACCTTAAACTCGCCGAGCACATAACCCGCGAGGTCTACTCGGTCCATACTCCATTTCCCGCTTATTTTCTTTAAATAATCCCGGCTAAGCCCATTATTATTAACTGGCTCGTTTCGACTTTATTTCGGGTGTTACAAGTCCACCCCCCTTATTTAGGTTTCGTCCTCGAAACCTGTTATTCCTCGAATAGACGTGGGTAATGTTGTCTTATTTCCTCTTCATTCTCCCATGTAGACTCTGATCCCTTCCTGTGCTTTCACTGTACTCGCGCAGGTGGAACCACCATTCTCCTTAGCCCTTCTTTTCCTTCTACCATGAATGACCCTCAGTTGCTCCACGTAGTTGAATCCCTCATCCATATCGGCATTCTCAAGTGGCATGATCGTATCCTCACTGATTGAGAACTTTATTAGACGAGATACATGAAATGTCAGACACTTCACTTAACACGTCGAGTAGCTCCAGTTGACATGCCACTTCTCTTTCCTGAGCAACAACTCATATTAGTTCTTTACACCTCAGTATTAGCTTCACTCACTTTCAAAATCAGGTGATCTTCTCTCCCAAAACGAGGCCTTCATCATTACTCCATCGCCGTAGGTCAGCACCGAACTCTTGTCGGGCACGGCTGTTCAAACCACCTTGTTGCAACACTCGGTGTTTGCCTCATAGGCTGCTAGCCAATCCTTCCGAAGGCGCATTTCTATCCATCCATTTCTGTCCTGAACAGTCTAGCACTCAATACTATCATGCAATTCTCTAGGACATCCGGTAACCCAGTGGACTAACCAATAGCAATTTCTACATCGAAGGATGCATCAATCTTCCTACTCCTAACGTGCAACTTAACACAAAGGCAGCAGAAATGAAACCACTACTTGCACCACAATCAAAGCACAAGGCACAAATTTAACTTACCAAAAACGTACCTGACGTCACGTCGAAGTCCGCTCTAGCCTCCTCCCGGTCGTAGCGAATGCTCTAACCTTCATCTTCTGCTTTCATTCCTTGCACCGGAGCTTCCAGCCCTTGACTTCTTGCAGTCTCTGCTCCTGTATCCACTCGCACCACACCTGTAACATCTTATTGCACGACAATCCCTCCCCAATTAGCCCTCCTTTCCACACTGAAAACAGAGATTTGATCCCCGCTTACATACTCCTGCATGCTCCTTCCCATATTTCTTGCATACCTCTTCCCTCTCAGACATCCTCTTCCGATCATCGAACCTCATCATCTTACCTCCAGCCATAAATTCACCATCATCATCATCCCGCCTTCCATTCCCATTCTTAACATAACTCTGCTCTTCCTCCTCATCCATCATCTCCACCGCCTCTCGCTCGTCATACAGCCTCCCCGCCAAATTGACCGCCGACCTAAACGTGCTTGGCCGGGCAACGACCAGATGTCTGCGGATATCTACCGGCAGACCTTGAAAATACCTTTTAATATTTCGTGACACAGGCATCACCTGATCTGGCACCAGTCTTGCCATCTCATTGAACTTTGTGGTGTACAGTTGGTGAGTCATCGTCCCCGCCTCCAGCTGCAGGAACTCCCTCTCCACTTTGTCAAGTTCTCTATGAGGGCAAAACTCCTCGATCACCAACCTTTTCAGCTCCTTCCACCTCATCCTCCCGATTACTCTGGTGCCCTCAGTCTGGACAATGTTGTCCCACCACCATAAGGCTGAATCCATAAATGAGTGGGTAGCAAACTTCACCTTCTGATCCTCGCGGCACTCGCTGATATCAAGTACCGCTTCCATCTCTCTCACCCAACGTTGTGTAGCAGCAGCACTCCCATTTCCATCAAACACAGGAGGCCTACACCTTTAGAATGCTCCATAGCTACATCCCTTCGTAGTTTCCTGCACAACTTCCTCATCCTCCTCATCGTCACTTGAGACAACCATGCCAGCATCGGGTTGCTCCATATCCCTAGAACCTCCAACTTCACCTCCTCTTTGTACCGTTCTCCTCTTCTCACTCTCCTTCTTCTCATCCTCCTTCATAGCTCTAATGACACCGGTCACTACAGTAAGCAGAATCGTTTGCATGACCTGTTGAACTTCCTCTGCTACTGCCTCCTTCATTGAGGCTCTCAGATTAGCACTCCCTTCCTCACCGTCCTGGTGACGAAGCGCTGGCTCATCAGGAGCCGTCTCAGTAGTCTTAGCTCTGCTCCTCGTGACACGCCGTCTAACCCCACATCCACCATGACCTCCACCTCGCGAAGCCTCAGAAGACTTACCGCCAACCATCTAAACACTACAAGATTCAAACACCAACACGGTCAATCAAGGTAATAGCTCAAGATATGTCAAGTATAGTAAGTCCCTAATCACAGTGGCCAGTTGTGTTTAGCCACTTAGTTTACTCTTCATTCCCCAAGCATTTCCTATCCTGACTACATCAGTATCTAAATCTACACCAAAGCACACAAGCCACATAACATGCGCACATAATACCGGTTAACATTAAGAAAATACCTGATGGCACGTAACTACTCGGACTGGCATCCCTTTCCTTTTGTCCCATTCTCAGTTTAAGTTTAGGTTTCTTTTGAAAATATTTACCCGTTTCACTTAAACTTTGGCTCTGATACCAACTTGTAAGGCCCCGTTCCCAGGACGCTTACAGCTGGTCAATCATTGCACATAAAACATAAAACATATATTTAAGTGTACTAAAACAACGCAGCGGAATACTTAACAAACCATTTCATATATTAGTGACCACTTTAGCAAGACAATACAATCATTGTTAACAATTACAAAAATCTCATTGTTTGCATTACAATGCAAAAACGTCATTTGACATAAAATGGATGCCATCCCAAAAATTTGCTAAGTACCTACCCCGTGCCATCCTCAGCAACCATCACCTGCCAACTGGAAAATACATAAAAAGTTAGCGTTACTGAGTGAGTTCTAGTTTTATAAATAAAATACTTTACTTTCATTTAAAACCGTTCTTTACATTCGTAAGCGATCATACATCATACGTACAAATAGATAATCTCATTATTATCTTCATCATTGTTCAATTCGTACATTTCGTACATTCATCATTATCTTTCACTTCAATATGGATCCTGTCTCATGCAATACCCGACTCATGTCCGAAGACCGACAGTACCGGAGTACGCAACAAGGATCCCCTTCAAGTCACAAAGACTCCCTTCGAGTCACAAAGACTCCCTTCGAGCCACAAAGACTCCCTTCGAGTCACAAAGAGTCCCTTCGAGCCACAAGGACTCCCTTCTAGCCACAAAGACTCCCTTCGAGTCACAAGGACTCCCTTCGAGTCACAAAGACTCCCTTCAAGTCACAAAGACTCCCTTCGAGTCACAAAGACTCCCTTCGAGCCACAAGGACTCCCTTCGAGTCACAAAGACTCCCTTCGAGCCACAAGGACTCCCTTCGAGCCACAAAGACTCCCTTCGAGTCACAAGGACTCCCTTCGAGCAACAAAGACTCCCTTCGAGTCACAAGGACTCCCTTCGAGTCACAAAGACTCCCTTCGAGCCACAAGGACTCCCTTCGAGTCACAAAGACTCCCTTCGAGCCACAAGGACTCCCTTCGAGCCACAAAGAATCCCTTCGAGCCACAAGGACTCCCTTCGAGCCACAAAGACTCCCTTCGAGCCACAAGGACTCCCTTCGAGCCACAAAGACTCCCTTCGAGCCAATCTCATGGATTAAACCCCTTACGAGTCTGTTGTGACACACAGTCACTCACCTCAGTCTTGCTTGAAAGACTATTATTACGTTCCACTTTTTATTATTGTTATCTTTCACTTCGTACATAATACTTAACGTTCATTCATAGCCATACCACGTAAAGTCATACATCATACATAACGTATTATAAAACATAATACATAATAGGAACATAAAGTCAACATAACACATTCATTCATAGCATCACATAAACATCACATACCCCATCACACATCATCATAAACATCATGCATCAACCATTCACATGCGTTCAACATAAAAACATAACCGACCCTCCGCGGGGCAGCGGAGGTTCAGGGGCGGCAGTCCCTGACAGCGGGTTCCTAGGGGCAGCAGCCCCTAGTGGGGTCCAAGGGGCAACGCCCCTGGCTGGGGCCTGGCTCAGCGAGTAGCTTATCAATCAATCTTTCTAAGCAAGGGTCGCACTACCCAACCTGCAGATAAGTTAACACTCAAAGGGGTTAATTTCTGCCTAATTTCGCTGCATGATCAGCAGTTTCGCTACTAGGTTCGCCAGCAGTTTCGCTGCCACCTTCGGTGGCAGTTTCGCTGGCATCTTCGCTGCCAGTTTCGCCCAACTTTCGTTGGAAATTCAAGTCTGCGAGACTACCTGTGAAACTATAGTTTCGCAGGAAGATCCATAAGATCCATAGTTTCGCTGGACGACTACATAATTTCGTTGGATGAACATCCAGTTTCGCAAAACGGGCTGAAATTACGAAGTAACCCATTTTTGACCCAAAACTTCAATCTTTTACACCCAAATCCTTGTTTTATCACCCAAGAAGCTATATCTAAGCTTCTTACATGCTTTCTTATACAAAAACGTGAGTTTTGGGCGATTCGTTGCCACTTTCAAAAACCCCAAACCCTAGAATCCGGGTTTACCCTTAAAGAACTGATTAAACGATGTTTCTTACCTGGATTCTTGGTCTTTTCTTGTTGTTTGGATGCCCACAAACACCGATCTTCAATCTCTTGATCAACCGAGCCTTAGATCACCACCTTCTCTCCCCTTTCTCTCTCTACACTCTCTTTCTAAAAGTTGGGTGTTGAGTTGCAAATGAGAGTGGCTCTTGCTGATCCGTTTATATATACTGGGCGTTCCCGGGACCTTAAACTTGTCGAGCACATAACCCGCGAGGTCTACTCGGTCCATACTCCATTTCCCGCTTATTTTCTTTAAATAATCCCGGCTAAGCCCATTATTATTAACTGGCTCGTTTCGACTTTATTTCGGGCGTTACATAATCTGACCGTTGTCATTTTTATTCACTTTTTCAGAACCCCTTTTTAGACCTAGAAAAACTCACTCAAACCAAAAAAACCCCTTTCTCCACCAACATTCAAATCTTTCATACCTCAACAATCCTCACCTAAATCACCACTCAAACAACATCAATATGGTTAATCGTTTTTCTAAAGATCATAATGTATGTGTGTTTCTTAATCCAGAGGATTCAGTAGCCGATGGATATCGGGATGTTATCAGATATTTGAGAGGATCAAGATTGTTCTATGCTTTATCTGCAGACCCTGTCATCTATCAAGATCACATAATCGATTTTTGGAACTCAGCCCGAATTAAGGAGGAGCAGGATGAAAAGGTAATCTATGCTACAATCAGAAACAAACAGTTGAGGATAAATGAACGAACAATAAGGAGGGTGTTGGAGTTAGGAAAAGGTGAAGAAGGACACCTTGATGTATTTAACCATGAATACATTCAAAAAGTATTTCAACTGATGGGATATGATGGAGATTACAGAAATGGTGAAATCAAGAAGGGAAGGTTGTGTAAGCCGTATAGATTTCTATGCCACATTTATCTGAAGTGTATGACCAACAGGAAGTTAGGGTTGGACAGATTTTCAAGGCATATCTCCTCCGGAATCATTGGTATATTTGAAGGAAGGACATATAACTATTCTAAGTACATTCTTGGATGTTTATGTGACCACATCATGGTGGAGAAGGAAAATAAGATGTATATGTTTCCAAGGTTTGTTCAGCTGATTATCAATGAAGCAATGCCCAATATTGAACAAGAAGGTGAAGTGCTTGTTCAAGCTCACCTAGGAAGATCTGTACTCAACAAGTTGAGTGGGCAATATCAAGGGGAAGATATGGAGATGTTCCAATTTGTGATTGATGAAAATGTTGATATACCTCAGGAACTCCTATTCCCAGTACAACCACAACAACAAACATCATCTGAGTCTTCTGATCAACCACAACAACAAACTCCACAGGCAGAATCCCTTGAACCACCACATCATGAACCCAATCCTCCTTCACCACCATTCTTTACCAACATACCTTTATCACCACCTGTCCGTATTATCTCACCACCAAGTGAACATACCCAACCTATCACTCCTGCCCAATATCAATCATCAATGAACACTAGTGCCACTGAACCTCTCTCTCCAAATCTCACTCAACACCATCTCATCCAACAACACTACCAACTTTCTCACCCACACCTACTGAACCTGCTGAAAGCCCAACTTACACTAAACCACTCAACTTTCATGAGGATGAGCATGATGCTATGAATGAAGGCACTACAGAGGAGATTTGTTTAGATGTAGAGGGGGAGAATGATGAAGAAGTTGAACAACAAGCTGAAAGTGATAGTCATTTTGTTGATATCACTGCTTACGATGAGAATGATTTAACAGATGATAAGATAGATGTAAGCAAGAGTTTCCTGGTGGCAAAATACAACAATCTTATCATTAAAAGTAATAAAAAGTTAGAGAAGTTGAGAAAAATAAAAGGGGAGATGATTGAGAAAGACAAGGCAATAGCAGATAAAGATGCAACAATCAAGAAGTTGAAAGAAGAGATAAAAACAAACAATGACATGATTGACTGGATGGATGAGATTATAACTGAGTCATGTGAATCTCTTGAGAAAGAGAAAAAGAAAACGAAAAGGTCATATCTGAGCTGAACAAGTCATTGAAAACTATTTCTGATCAGTCAATGTTGGTAAAAGCTAAAGACTATGAGATAGAGACTTTGAAGAAGAAATTGTCTGATCAAGAGATGGGCAGTCAAAAAGAATACCTCAAGGAAGCTGATATTCCATTGTTGAAACCAAAGGAACCAACAATCATGTATAGCAGGAAGAGAAAGTACTGGGAAAAAGTTCAAGAAGATATGATTGAACTTGAAGACAACCCAAAAAGAACAAAAACAATATCTCCAGAGCACACACTACCAACTAAACACATTGAAGTAGATAGTGATGATGAGTGGGAAGAATTAACAAAAGAAGAGCCTGCTGAAGCTGCTAAAGAAGCAAAGTCTGATGACTTGCTATCAACTGAAGACATCCTTGAAGAAAGAGCATAATCTGTCATGTTTATGGACTTGATAAACAATGGCTTTCCTTATGATATGGTTGAAAGAATGAACATCTCTAAAATGATTCAAGTTTTGAAAGAGTTTGATGATGCAAAATACAAAGAAATGGAAAAGATAAGGAATGAGCTGGGCCATTGTGACATAAAGAAGCTGACCAGGTACAACATGACTTGTTGGTTACAAAGTCATAACTATGAGCATCATGAGCTTAAAGGAAGAACAATGAGTGAGCTAAGAGCCATGATGGAGCATGTAATGAAGGTTGAGCTAGACACAGGTGTACAATTCAGGACTAGGGCTCCTAATCCTGCTTACAAACAACAATCAAAACAAACTCATGCTGAGCCAACCATTGTAGAAAGCAAAGACATGCACAAGGGAAAAGAAAAGTTGATCAGAGAGCCAAGAGATGTGATACCTAACAAAATATGGCCATTGGACACTGCTATGAGGGAAATAACTGAGGAAAAGACTACATTGATTCAACTCTTTGATCTGATGACCATTCCTAGATTAGCTGAAGAAAATAGAATAATAGCATGGAGATTTGATGCAGAGTAGAATTGTGCCATTATAAAGAGAGCATCAGGGATGGTTCAATACTATCCTTGGATGGAGTCTCTCCCCACTCTACCAGGTGCTAATCTGCAATGCCTTCAAGCCATTCCTATCACCAACTATCCCATCAATCCAAAAGGAAGGGATTTCTGTGGAATAGTTGCAAAGCTCAGATATAAGTTCAATGGGGATGTCTTGAAAGAAGCAAGAAGAGAAGATGAAGAGCAGAAAAGAAGACAAAGACAGAAGAGGGCTCATACCAGTTCTTCTCAATCCATAGATGATGAATTCTTAACAAGAATTGGCTATGAAAACAAGGCAGAAGCTTCAGTTAAAACTATAGAAGGAAATCAATATTCAATCCCTATCACAGAGTGGGGTTATGTAGAAAGAACCAAAGAGCTGGTGCTGCTAAGGAATGATCCACAGAAGAAATGTTCAAGCATAAGACTGTTTGACCCAATAGAAATCAAATTGCTTCACCTAAGCTACACTTTATATCTACATGACAAGTACTTCCCCAAGCTAAATGACCAAAATGCTCAAAATGACCTATGTTTGTATGTTCATATCATTCAAGTTATTGATAAGCTGCATGCTAAAGCTCACAAGAGAAGAAAATTTGAAGCGGGCCAGCTGATGGGAACAGAAATTCTATCAATCACTGAGCTGAGAATATCAAAACAATATGAACTTGAAGTGGTTTCAAATAATAGCGTTGTTGCAACACTTACCACTGAAGACGACATCCTGGGTCTAAAATACAGGACGTTGAAGAAAATGAAGAGAATGAAGATTAAGTACTTGTGTGATGATCAGAAAAATGCAGTTAAATACTTCACAAAAAGAATTTTAGGAAGAATTCAAGAATTAAGAGCATTAAACCAATGATTACAAGAGTCTAAACATATAAGGGGAGTATTGTTAGGTCTAGATCCTTTGTATAGGTTTAGATGATAAATCAACTCTTGTAATAACTCATTGTAATTCTCTTTTGATAACATAATGTACTGCATGAATTATATGTTAACCCATATTATTGTGTGTGTTGGTTTATGTGTCATTGCAGGAAACATAGACTTGGTAAATTTGGAAAATAGACCAAGTGTTAGAACAACTGCTGATGAACAATTTTGTTCTTCCGTAGATGTTCTCCGGAGCATAACTAAAGTCTGTGCTTCCGTAGATCTCCTACGGAAGAACAACAACTGCTGAACAAGTCCAAAGATCAAGTGGAGCTACTGAAGAAGAGCTTGCTGCTGAAGAAGTACAAGAACTCTTGCGGAAGCACAACCACTAAAGAACAAATGTTGAAGACTAAGTGTTGTGCGGAAGGCCAATTGCTTCGGAAGAAGAACTTCCTACGGAAGACAAATTACTACGGAAGATCAAAAAGTCAACAAGTCAACATGTCAAAGCAACATCATCAAATCAATGACGGCAGAAGATATTGAAGTCAAGCAAATATTCCACGTCACATCAATAACATTCTTTTTGTAATTTACAATTTCCAATGTAAATTATGAACTCCTATGCTAATAAACAAGGCAAGGATGCACTATAGAAACAGAATAGCGAAACAGAATAGCGAGATATTAGCAAAAAAATACGAACAGAATAGAGAGAGATTGAGAGATATCGATACTCAAATAGGTGTATATATTGATAGAAACAATATCAATCAAGCGACAACAGAGAAATACTGAGAATAACAAGAACAGAGAACAACAATAATATAGAAATCATAAGAACATCAAGAGCATCAACATCAATTGTAATCGGTTTGTTATGAATGAAAACCAATTGAATACCATCTTTGTGTTACATTATTACATTGTGTTTTCAAGTTGTTTTATTTTTTTCATTGATTTCAATTTATAAACAATCCATTAAACAGCAAGTGTTGATAGTTCCGCGATCATTACTTGTTAAAATCAAATTGATAATTCCTGCGTCGATCCTTGGATTCACAAGATGAACCTGATTTGAGTGACAAGGGTTATCTTAAGAAGGGACACCATTCTCCTAGAGAGAACGAAGAACCAAAGATGACCAAGTCTGGAAGGAAGAACTTGTTCAGGGCTACTAAAAGAAAATCTAAGAAAACCCAAGAGATCAAGGCCACCTTCAGCTCCAAGTAAAAGAAAGTTTTTATCTTTGCTAGATTTGAAGTGGTAAAGGATGAAGACTCAACTATGGATTCTAGTACCATGACTCCTAGTTCATATCCAAATCAACCTGGTCAAGAGAGGATGGCTGATAAAATGTGCACCACTGCTGCACAGCCTGAGCTATCCAGTTCCAAGGGCAAGCCTCATCCTAAGAAGCCTACTGCATCATCTGAAAAGGTGAAGAAGGAAGTGGAAAGTTATCAAGCTCAGCCTCTCACTCAAAGGAAGACTCTCAAAAGCATGCAAACTGAATGCATCATGTGTGGTAGTACTTCTCACTTTACAATGGATTGCATCTACAATCCCAAAAGTACTATCCACATGTCCAAGAAGAAAACTTCTGAGAAGAAGAAGAAGAAGAAGATAGCTTCGGAAGGAAAATCTTTTCCTTTCGAAAGCTCCAAAGTGAAGAAGAAGATAAGTGAAAACTTACCTTTGGAAGAAAATTTGGTATCAGAAGAAAGGAATGCTTCTGAAGCACTGAACTGTAGTGGATCTAAAAGCTTCCGAAGGTTCAATCCCCAAAAATTTTGAAGCCATCAAAACTTTCTAAGTATTGAAGGTGAAGTCTAGTCTTCCAAAGATGGTGTGGAAGATAAAAGAAGGCCATATGACTGAAAGTTCTTCATAAACAACAACCAATGATCCTCATAACTTGCATATAGGAACAATTACTGTTGCATTATCTTCAATGCAGTTTGACAAGCCCAAGACCAACAAGGCTTGGGTTTCCAAATATAACTAATCATCTCTTTAATGTGCAGGAACAGCTCAAGACCAAAGGGAATGTATGGATCATTGACAGTGGTTGTTCCAGGCATATGACAGGCAATGGCTCTTCGCTTCAAAAGTTTGAAAGAATTGATGGAGGGCCAGTTGTTTTTGGAGGAGAATCTGGTGGTTACATTACAGGAAAAGCAGGGTCACAAATGGTAAGCTCAACATTGAGAATGTAAACTTTGTTAAGGAGCATGGATACAATCTTTTGAGTGTATCCCAATTTTGTGATCACAGATATAACTGCTCTTCACTAAGCATGAGTGCATTGTTCTCAAGCCCGGGGTGGTCATTCCTCAAGAGCATATCTAGCTCAGAGCCCCCAGGAAAGGGAACATGTACAAGATGGACTTGCAAGAAACGTCCCCTTCAGGAGAAGTTTCTTGCTTTCTATCTAAAGCCAATAGTGATGAGTCTTTCCTCTGGCATAAAAGAATATGCCATGTAAACTTTAAAAACTTGAATAAATTAATTAAGAATGATTTGGTAACTAGAATGCCAAAAAAGAGTGTACAAGTGATGACCATTGTGTTGCATGCCTGAAAGAGAAGCAACACAAAGTGTCTCACAAGCCAAATAAAATGAACTCCATCACTACTCCCCTACACTTATTATATATGGATCTCTTTGGCCCCACTAGTATAATGAGTCTATGAAGGACCTCTTATTGCTTGGTGATCACAGATGATTTCACAAGATATACTTGTGTCTTCTTCCTTAGAACTAAGGATGTGACTCCTGAAATCTTGAAGAACTTCATTCTAAAAATTGAGAGTCAATGTGATCACAAGGTCAAGACCATAAGATGTGATCAAGGACTAGAGTTCAAAAACCAAATACTTGATGCATTTTCTGATGAAAAGGGTATTACAAGACAATACGGTGCTCCCAAGACTCCTCAGCAAAACGATGTTGCTGAGAGGAGAAACATGACACTTACTGAAGCTGCAAGAACCATGTTATCTGACTCTAAACTACCCATCACCTTCTGGGCAGAGGCAGTCAACACTGCTTGCTATGTGCAGAAGAGAGTTTAGTAGTCAAGACTTATGGTAAGACTCCTTATGAATTGTGGCACAAAAGGAGACCTTTTATTGGTTTCCTTAAATCATTTGAATGTCCTTGCACCATCTTGAGGAGTTAGCCAATGTGACCTTCAATGAGCCAAAGATCAAATAGCCAAATTTGCTGAGAAAGCAGATGATGGACATTTTATTGGATAGTCTTCCCAAGCCAAGGCTTATAAAGTATACAATCTCAAAACTAGAGTAATTGAGGAGTCAGCCAATATGACCTTCAATGAGCACACACCTAGTGTGAAAGGTTCTGGTCTTGATTGGCAGTTTGATCTTGATTTAGTTACCAACTATTTTAACAAATCTTGTGAAGATGTTTTAGGATCTACAGGTACCTTATCATCAGGAGATTCTGATCCAAGATTTGAGCTGAGAAGACCAAGTGTTGAAACTACTTCAGCTCTAGTGGTAACTAGCCCTGCAGTTGAAAATCCTATCAGCACAACCATGACAAATTCTTCTGTTGATACATCTGAGGTGCCTATAAATTCTCGCATAGAAGCACAGAACTTAAATGAAGGAATTTCCAATGTAGGAGGAGATGGAGGTGGTGAGAGTGATCAATAATTTCTTGATACTGATAACCACTCCATAGAAGACAACATCAATGATGTGACATACTCATTGGATCAAGTTTCTCTTGAGAAGTATGTTGATGTGGTGGATGATAGTCAAGAACCAAATCTAAATTTCACCAATTTGGATCCATCCAACTAACTTGCTGTGATTCCTTAATTAAGAATCCACAAGTCAAATCCCACCACAAACATCATTGGAGATGTTGAGACTGGGGTGAGAACAATAGGACAAATCCATAACAAAATGTTTGTTTGTTTATTGTCCTAGATAGAGCCTAAGAAAATTGATGAGGCTCTAAAGGATGGAAGTTAGGTTGAAGCAATGCAGGAGGAGCTGCTTCAATTTAAGAGACAAAAGGTTTGGAATCTATGTCTTCTTGCTCAAGGGAAAACTACCATAGGTACCAAATGGGTATTTAGGAACAAGAAGGATGATAGAGGACTTGTCATCAAGAACAAGGCAAGACTAGTTGTTCAAGGATACACATAAGAAGAAGGGATTGACACAGATGTTTTTGCTCCTGTAGCAAGACTTGAAGCTGTTAGGATATTCCAGGCTTTTGCTGCATCTAAGGATTTCAAGGTTTATCAACTTGATGTCAAGTGTGACTTTTTATATGGGGTGATTGATGAGGAAGTGTATGTCAAACAACCACCTAGCTTTGCAAACCCAGATCATCTTAGTTATGTCTACAAGCTTGACAAAGCTCTTTATGGGCTGCATCAGGCTCCAAGGAAGTGGTATAAGACACTATCACAATATCTCTGTCAGCATGGGTACAAGAGGGGTACTATTGATGGAACACTCTTCATTAAAGGAACAGGAAGTGACTTGATGCTGGTTTAAGTTTATGTAGATGACATTATTTTTAGGTAAACTAATCTGAAGCTCTGCAAAGACTTTATGAAGCTGATGAAGAATAGATTTGAATGAGTGCCATGGGGAACTCAATTTCTTTCTAGGAATTCAAGTGAGGTAGGTTGACAATAGAATCTTCATAAACCAGTCAAAGTATGTGCAAGACATACTTACCAGATTTCATATGACTGAGTGCAAGGTTTCTAAAACACCCATAGCCAGAAACCACTCCCTAGGACCAGATTGTAGGATCGGTGTTGGTTTCATAACACAAGTTTATCTCACAAACTCACTTAATCTCACTCGGTTTGATGAAGCAGAATTTCTAACTAAGTTTACAAGTAATATAATAAGTTAATGAAAACAAATGAGCATAAGAGTAGTTTTGAAGATACTTGTATATATTACTTCTCAACACAGTATTACAAGACTCTTACAAGCATAGTTACAAAGTTACGATGAGAAACTATATATACTACTATCTATAGTCGGTTATACTTGGATAACCAGCTGGAATCTATAACTAGCCAAATACTACATTGCTAGAAGTAAAGTATCTAAGATAAAACATTATCCTAGATTAGGTAGTGATGACAGGTCCATGACTTACCTTTTGGTCACCAACTAAAAGTGGCAACTGTACTAACTGATAATGGGTGAACAGAAGATAAAAGTATGGTCAACTACATGGGCGTGGGAAAGCACCATGCAGTATATCAGAGGTTGCATCGGATGTCAGACAAACCATACTTATATCTACTGGTTGATAGTTGGTTCTTTCGAAGCTGAATGGCTTCGGAAAAATAAGTTCTTCCAAGGCCATTTATACTTCGGAAGAATCAACTTCTTCTGAATCTTCTGCAAGTCTTCAGGACTTTATTCTTCGAAAGACTTTGTCTTTAGGATCCTCTAAGTTGTATACTTTGGAAGGAGAACTACTTAGTCTCAGAAGACTGAGTTCTCACTTCGGAAGTTCTTCAACCTTGAGCTTTGGAAGATCTTTGACTTGTCTTCGGAAGAGCAGCTTTGTCTTTGGAAGACCACTTCAATTGTACATCAAAATCTTCAAAGTGTTGTTTTGGTTGCACCAGCCTCATATGATCCAACATAGTTCTTGAGGGGGAGTGTGTTGATGAACATCTATACATGGCTATGATTGGGTCTCTTATGTACCTCACAGCCAGCAAGCTTGATATCATGTTTGCTACATGTATTTGTACAAGATATCAAGCTAACCCCAAGATGTCACACCTGGTTGCTATTAAGAGAATTCTCAAATATCTTAAAGGTGCTCCCAAACTGGGCCTTTGGTATCCAAAGAATTATGACTTTAATATGTATGCCTATACAAATAGTGACTATGGTGGCTGTAATATGACTGCAAAGTGTACATCTGGGGGATGTCAATTTCTTGGTGGAAGGATAGTCTTATGGCAATGCAAGAAACAATCTTGTGTGTCTGCATCAACTACTGAAGCTGAATACATTGATGTTGCAAGCTGCTATGCTCAAGTGCTTTGGATTCCAAATCAGATGCTAGACTATGGATTCAACTTCAAGGAGACTCCCTTTCATATAGACAATAATTGTGCTATCTCTATTACAGAGAATCCTGTGCAGCACTCAAAGACAAAACACATCAACATCAGGTATCATTTGATTAGAGATAATTTTGAAAAGGGATTGATAAAACTAGTCACAGTTAACATAAATGAACAATATGTTGATCTGTTCACAAAAGCCTTTGATGAGCAGAGATTTAAATAGCTTGTATCAGCTATTGAATTGATTAACTTTGATTAAATTTTTCTTAAACTAATCTCTAAGTTATTTATAAACAATATGTCTGTCTTAAGTTGTCTATATCATCACCATATAAGCCCAGTTTACTTTGGAAGAAACTTTTCAAAACTGATATCCCATAGAATTTTGAGAAGTTTGAATAAACTTTCTTTCGAAATACATCAAGTTGTCTTTGAAAGAAAAATTATCTCTTCAAAACAAATAACTACTTCTGAGAAATTAACCTTCGAAATAAATCCTGATATATCTTCTGAAGCTTACTTTTCTCACCAAGTACTATGTGTATTGAAGGACCATTTTCTTCTGAAAGCAATTAAGTCTCGGAAGTTTTATTCTCTCTTATGAATAAAATTTCTGGTATTTCATATCTTTCGAAGCAAAATTTAACTAGGAAGTAAAATTACTCTAAGTGATTTTCTTCCGAAACAAATCTTGAAAAGCTAAAGAATATCTTCCGAAGCCAAATTGGCTTCGGAAGTTTTCTCAAAACTTCCAAAGACAAATTACCTTCGGAAGATTTTAGACTTCCAAGAAAACTACCTTTTTGGGCACTTTTTCAGAGGTTGGACTGACATCCGGATTTCAAAGTTTATCCTTTTGCATTAACTTTGTCTCAAATCCATACCATACATATATATATATATATATATATATATATATATATATATATATATATATATATATATATATATATATATTCATACAAAGGTTCCCCCTCTTTCATATTCTCCTTTATCTACACAGATTCAAACCCTAGTTCACCCAAAAACTGACCTTGTTCTTACCTTCCTTCACCTTAAAGCTACTTAAAATGGCCAACCCTGATCCCTGAAACCAACCTGATTTCTCCATACAACTACATAGGCAGCATAATCAAGTTGCTCTGTTGTCGTCTGAGAAAGATCCCGGTTTCTCAGACGTTTGGCGTTTCTTAGCTCTATCCAACTACCTTACCGCCCTCACAATAGACCCTCCATTATATGAAGATTAACTTTTGGAGTTTTGGAGGACCTGCCAAGAGGTCATCTTGGACGGTGGGAAGGCACTGACTGCCACAGTACAGGGGAGGACAATTTTCATCACTCTAGACACCATCAACACTTATCTAAGGTCAGATGATAAAAAAGGCGACTTGTCCTTCCCTAAGTCTACTGTGAACCATTCATTCCGGCAAATGGGCTATGAATGGGATTACTTAGTAAGAACCTTCAAGAAGGAGAAGGTCTCATCCAAATGGAAGTACCTCCTCCATGTAGTTATCCATTCCTTATATAACAAACATGGAAGATGGGATGAGATTCCTAAAGACCTTTCCTATATAGTCCATGGAATGGTGCAAGGGGTTAAGTTCAGGTACTCATATTTTTGAATATACTAATTTACTTGCAAACTTGGACTCCTAAGAATATTATATGTTCCTTAGATATGTCCAGTACATTCTTAACTGTGAACTGGGCTCACAGTTGAGGGGAACAAGTAATATTCTAAAATTAGGACAGATGAAGCTCGGCATCTTTAAAACAATAAGAAAGCCAACTGTTGGCTTCTCGAGGGTAGAAACAGCCCTGGTCTAAAAAATGTTAGAGCTAAATGCTCAAGGTGACAACTTGGCAACACAAGCCAATGTTGAACCCACACCTTCTACATCAGCACCACCCATACAGCCACAAATCACCATCAGCTACCAAAGAAAATCCAAACGAACCCCTGCTCAAGCTACTCAGGTTGAGCAGGGCCCCAAATCACATGTAGGAAGAAGTGGACACTGGAGCTCCCACTTAAGGAGCAGACCTCTCCTATTGTTTTAATGATCAGTGCTAAGGTTCCTCATGCTCAACCTGATGAGTTCACTACCCTGGCCTTAAGCCTTCACTCAGAGTCTTAAAACTCTAGTGATCAACCTTTAGGGGAAAGTTACCATCCACAGCCGCTTGACATTAATCAACCAATCCCAAACCTAGAATTCTATGATGATGAAGACATTGGCTTTAGTGAATACCATGAGTCTCTTTTCTCCATCCCTGCTCAAGGAGAGATGAATGCTCCTGAATCACCAGTGTCTAGCCCACATCATCCACCCACAACTGAAGTGGACCTTCCTGAATCTATTCAGGAGGCCCATATGGAAGAGGCTCTCACTTTTGCAAGTGATTACATTTTTAAGACCTCAATCATGGCAACCCAGCCCATTGACATTTCCTTTGAAGCTGTCAGTGTGCAGGGGAAAACGAGCAGCCAAGAAACACAAGCTGGTGATAAGGAAGAAGACATTAGTCCAATTCTCTCATCCCCCCATGATTCTTCCGATGAAGATGAGGGGAGTCTGCAACTAAAGGTGCACAAATTGTCTAAACTAGGCACCTATTTAGTTTCAAAGATTAGTCACCTAGAATCTCAGGTGACTACCTTGCAAAATAGGGTCAACGATCAGCAACTTGAAATCACCGATCTCAAGGGCAAGTTAGCTAAGAGACCCATTCAGAGGACTCAACCAGGTCCACAAGAACATGTGGATGTGATGGACCTAACCCCTAGCTCCCATGTACAAGAGGGTGATGCTACCAAAAAGGGGGAGAAAGACTTAATTACAATCTCAAAACCTGGGAGTTCCTCTTAGAGTATGGACATGGAGGACTCCACCCTCACTTGTAGTTGTCCATACTCAACAACCTCCTCAGGTCCATATTGATGTGGACTCACTCATTCATAACTTGTTTGAGGAGGGTATACCAAGGGATATGCCTACTCCATCTAACCCAGTTAAGAACCCAATAGTAGGATGGAGATATGATGATAAAAAGAGAGCCTTGGTAATCTCTAGGTCTCAGTGGTAACAAGAGATTTTCAACTTCTCTACCTTGAGATACTATGAGAGCACCTATGTAGTTGACCTTCCACTTGCCAACACAAGTCAAAACAGGAAAGCTGCAAGGTTGGCTGATAAGATTCAACAAAAGGTGATTAAAGAGTTCAAGTTGAGAACAACACTATATAGACAGAGGCTAGCAGGCAAGACTGTTAGTCAACTGGATGTTGAGGTGGACCCTAAGATTAGCTTTAAAGGGGAAACCTTGGCTAAAGGCCCAGCAGTTAAGCCTGTGAACCTTGAGACACGAACTGCTTCGGCACCCATTACCCTCAGTGAGGCACCAGCTGGTGAAGGTGTCTCATAACCTCTCTCTGGCCAGAGCTCAAGTGCAACACCTAGCAATGAAGGCTAAAGCTCTCTCCACCTTGAGTCACCCAGGCTTGTGAGTGACAAAGGGAAGAGGAAAATGACTTTTGAGAAGATTGAGAAGGAGAAGAGAGAGAGGAAGAGGAAGGCAAGGGGAGAGAGTTCAAGTAGGACCCCTGGCTTTATGGAAGCTGCAATCAAGGCTGCCCCCAGGCCAAGTACTCAAGATGATGAGACAAGGGCAGCCAGATTGAACTATTTGAGGTCTCGGAACTACAACATTGATGAACTCATCTCTCTCCCCTTGGAAAAGTAAAATGAACTGGCTGACATAGAAGTGTCAAAGGAGAGGAAGGAGGCTGAGGATGCAAAACTACTCCTCAAGATCAAGGAAGAAAGAAGAAGAAAGAAAATCTACAAAGCTCCTATCCTCTCCCAGTTCAGGAAAGTCCTGAGAGAGACTGTAGCCACTGAGCAACCAACTCAGGTAGATAAGGAACAAGATAGGCAAAACATGATAGCCTACCTAAGTACCACAGGTCTTTATCAGTCAGCAGTCCTTCTTCCCTTGCCTTATGACTACATAGAATTTGAATATCTCAAGCAGCTTGAGCAACAAGTGCAGAAAGAGCAAAAAACTACTAAGAGGAAGATAAGGGAAGAGGCTACTAAGTCAAGAGCCACCATCCAAGCAAACTTGAAGAAATCTGTTGATAGACAGAAGATAGTGAGCTTCTTGAAGCTGTATGGATTCTCCGGAAGGAGACTTGGTCCAATGTCTCTATCCACCATAGATGAGCACATTAGAGTGATCAAGCAGAAGATCAAGGGGGTGAGCTTGCTGGCTTGCATTCTCCACCAAGTCTGGCTATACCTGAAGCTGAGGTCAAGGTTGAACCACAAGAGACAACTCAACCAGGACCTTGTGCTGCATAACAACCAGTTTTATCTTCTGATCCAAAGCAGGGTCTTGACCCTTCTCCTTTTGAACTAGTGAAGGACAAGGATCCAACTGAGGGATACAAGCAAGAACAATCCGGTACTACACGCCAGTCTCCTTAGTTAAATTATAGAAAGAGGAAAAATATGGCCATTAGAAGGGACGAGAAGAAGAAAAAGTCCTAGGGATCCACCCCTACACCTCAAGATGGGTTAGAACATCCTGAGGGTGATCAAGAAGAGGCTGCTCATCCAACTCCTATTCATGTAGAGTCTCTTACTGCTAAGAGACCCATCGTGTCCTGGATGTTTGCCATAATCCAGACAGATGGTATGTCACTAGAGATCAAGGGAGTCAAGATATGTACTTTTGGCAAAACACACTTGACCTTCCTTTGCATGATCTTTATGACATAAGGAGGTACTTTAAAAGTTTGAGGAATCCTAACCAACTGATGATGAAAGGTATGGTTTTGATTCTAGTTAGGACTGTCAACAAATGAAGATCAAGATTCAAAGGTCTCCTCAAGTTTTGGTAGCATCAGCCTAGGGGAAGTTTGTAAGGATTACACTTAGAGGCTGGTGCAACCAAAAGAGCTCTCAGCATGCATACAAGTACAAGGAAGTTACTTCAAAAGATTTGATATAACACAGTGAATTATATCAAGTATCAAATCTTTCGAAGCCAAAAGACCAAATCTTCCAAAGCCAAAGATGAAGTCTTCCGAAGCTAAAGACTGATTTCTTCTAAAGACAGAGAATACATGCTTTCTCTGAATCACCTTTTGACAAAAGCTGAACAACTTTCTACTGCCACTTCTGATGTCTCACCAACTTATATAAGTTGGTTAAAAGGTCCATGCTTTTGTCAACTATAGATTAAGGTTCTTTTGTCTGTAACTTTGCAACTATATACTTTTATCCTTTTTGTAATAGATTAAGATGTGAGCTATGGCATGTCATAGTCACTAATCAAAAGGCAATCAGCCTTTTGACTCTACATTGATCTTGTTGTCTAGATTAGTATTTCCAGCTGGCTTTCAAAGTATGGTCGGCTTTAGGATGTACTATAAAGTGTATCAAGTACTTGTAATTTAGATAAGCTTTGTAACACTTGTAAAAGAACTTGAGTGCAATATACATCATTCTTGAAAACTACTTTTGAGTGTTCTTGTTCTTCTTACTTGTGTTCTTTGTTTCACTCCAACTGGTTTCCTATTTGAATTGCTAAGTGTTATTAATTCTCTCACCTTATGAAACTGTTGCATTGATCATAACCGGTCGAGAATAACTTTAATGCCACGCGTACATATGAAACTTAATATTGTTAAAATGGGTTTCATATATGAAGTAGTGCTGCCAATCTTCAATTAAAACATATAAAACACTCTATTTCATAAGTGAATTAATAAAATATTGAAAAAATATTAAGATAATAATAGTTCAGTGAAAATACATAATATTAAAATACAACTAACCATTCACTCAACTCACATAAAATAATCTAGTTCACAAGTGAATTAAATATGTTTCACATTAAAAATAACCATAAAACTTTTGTTATTTTTACTGTACCGTAAAACTTACTTCTTATATCAACTTTTTTTGTATTGCTTGCTTTTGTTTTTTTGTAATTTACCAAAGCATATTGTAAAAGTTTATTTTTATCTTCATCTTGATAATGATTAAGTTATTCAGCATCTAAAATAATATCTTCTCTTTTTGTATTCAGTTCTAATAATAAAATCCTTGTAACATACCTTCCTCTTAATATTTTCAATCACTTTTCTTTTTCTGGACATTCAACATATAAGCCACAATTATATTTTCTCAATGGTTAACCATATATGTGTCCATATCTACATGACCAAAACTCCAGAATGAGTAGTATTATTTTCAGTACTCCAGTAGAAATTTGGATATATTGGTCTCATATCCAAAATTTCCTTCGAATTAATAGGCTGAACATTATTAAGATACTTTCCAAATGATTAGTCTCACATAAAGGAAAAGTAATAACACATCTTATATTCTCAGTTCTATGTTAAAGTTAACTAAAATGAAAAACAACTTACAAAATATTTTGAAATATATTTATATTTGCGATAATCTCCAATTAAGTTGTAGTGATGGATGATTCAAATTGAGTACATGTAGATAAGTATGAGTAGATCTATATTGGAACAAAAACCTCTTAACATGTAATGTGAAAAAATAATTAAAAACATATAAAAAATAAATAAACATATATAAATGAACTCCTCTAATGCTTCAAATGTTCTAAATTAGTTAAGACAATTTTCAAATGCTTTAGTTGTTTTCAACATGATGTATTTAAGTGGTTTTGCATCAATCTCACATTATTGTATACTTCCCTATTTGGTTATCCTAATAAATTAATTTAAATTGTTATAATGTAAATAGGTATTGCTTAGCAGGTTGTTTAATATATTCAACATATGGGAAAGAATATATATTATGTGAAAAAAGCCTGAGCAGAACTTAAACCCTTGTATTACTACTGGTGTTTTATTATAGTTTCAATTGTATAATTGTGTAATGCAAATGAAATGTTAAAAATCTAATTCAGTGTTAACTAAAACTCAAATTAATGAGTAAATTTAAAAACAATAGAAAATAAAAAGATAACTAGAATGATTTTGGGTGATTCAAATGTAATTTAGGCTCATAAATATAAACTATTATGTTTGCTTCTTTGTTATGTGACATCATCGATTCTTATACATAAGTTTCAAAGAAATAAGAGGATAGTCCATGTATTAAGTGGGTGTTTGGGATTGCTAATTTTTAAGCTACTTTGGAAAAGTTAATAAGTTATAAAAATGTTTAAGTAATGGAAAAAGACTTCTTAATTTGACTTATCAAATGGGTTAAAAAGTAGTTTTGGGAAAGTTAGGAGGGATGACTTCTTGAAAAATAAAACTCATTTTATTCCACAATCTCCTATTATACCCCTATAAAAACTCTTTTTAGCTTATTGACTTTTAAAATGATGTTATTTTTTGTTATTTTATATGAATAAGCTAAACCAAACATTTTTTTAAAAAACAACTTATTGACTTTTTATTGTATAAGCTAATCCAAACATTTTTTTAGAAACTCATTTTGAAAAATATTAAATAGTTTTTTTGTCAAAATTCCTTTTCAACTATAATAAGCAATCCCAAACACCCTCTAAGGTCAGATTATGGTTTTCCTATGTTCTTATTTCAAAAAACTTCACAATGAGGAATAAAAATTACTATAGTTAAGCACAAGTGGTGAAACATAATCTGTAGCAGAGGTCATGAATGACGGACAAGAGAATTTATGATTACAATTACAGTCAGATAATCCTAGTATCATTTATCGATTTATTCTCCAGAATCGTTTAGCGATGGATTTGCTTTGATAACATATAAATTGTACATGACTTCTCCTTGTTCATCAAAATAAAGGCTCTCATAATTGTTTATCGAAATAAAGGAGTTTCATGTATGAAATACTAATAAAAATTATGCTTCTTACATTGAAATGAGTTGTATTTAAAGTCCACAGCTTAGAACAGAAATGTTAAAATATTACCCTTGCAAAAAAGCTAGATTTTAAAAGTGAAATGCTTGTATTAAGATTCAAAATTAGTATTCTAGGTGTCTGGCACCCAAATTAGGATTTTAAGTCATCGACATAAAAAAAAACAACTTCCATACTAAACAAAAAGAAGCTTACATTGTAAAGATTAGTTAGATGAAAAAGAAGAAGAGACAATAAAGATTATTGATGATTCATGAATTGATCAAGTAGAGATTAATACTATGCAATTTTGAGGATTCTCTCAACTTCAACTGCTTCCAAGATATACAAAATCAAGTAGAAATTAGAGAAAAGAAGATGATAGATTAAAGATTGCTAAGGATTAAAGAACAATAGGTTCAACTACCGATTGATCTTGCGCGTATGAGTTCATTTGAACTATACTTTTGTCACACCCTCAAAATCCACATGCAAGGTTTTACCACGAGGCGTGTGAACAAATCAGGATCCAAGTCACTAGTTATTCTGAACAACTCTATATGAACTTTCAAAAATAAACCTCAAAATTTTTAAGTATGAAAACATTACGGAAGCGTAAGATAAATGTCCAAAACCAAAACATTCAAATGTAAATGACAACACATGCTCCCAAGCCATAGTTTAAATGTAATGTAAACCAAACTAGTAAGTAATTGTTCAAATACATGCTTGACCCGTGAAGTGCTCCTATGTGTACCTGTCGTTAACGACCTGAGAAAGCATACTAAAGTGTCAACGCAAAGGTTGGTGACTTCAGGATTTTATCAATAAGCACAAGTAGTAGCGTTTGTAAAACATAAGTAGGTGTATTGAAATAGATAGCTAGTCCAAATCATAAACAATAACAATAATAGGTTCGCGATCAAAGCTGACTGTGTTCGTTTGTTTGCCTTCCGTCACGACTTGCCGAGTCGTGACAAATGTTAGTCGTTTAGGACAATTTTGCACCTGCTTGACTCCAATCGTATGGGTGGGGCTTGTCAGACCCAGTAGTACTACCCCAATATTTCCGCTAGTTTCCTTAATTAACGATCTAAAGGTGCAAGGGCTTTCAATGGTATAATACACTATGTTTCATGCTACACATAACTATAATGATTAAAGTGTTTGTAAGGTATGCTTTCTCCCCCGAATTGAGTATGTAAAAGTGGAGCATTGAACTCATCTGAAGCGTAAGCAGAAGTAATGAATTTTAACAATGAAAGAATAGACAACCCATCAAAGGTTACCTAGAATATATGAGTACATAAGTACGTGCAAACCAAAATAGTTTAACAAACCCTAAACGTTCAATCAAACTCCTTGATTTAAGTGATTTGGAAAATATTGACCTGTTTAACCCAGTTGACCCGTTTGACCCGTTGGTGACATGTTAAGTGAAATCTTGTTTGCTCCAATTTAATAATCCATTACTCATAATCATAACACAAAACTATTCACGTATAGCACATAATGAACCTTAAGTTCTAGCAAGATTATAGTACTAGCATAACTTATCATACAACACATACGAATCTCAATAAACAATCACCATGATCATTACAAATAGAAATAAATCTCAAATACCTAATCACACATTGAGTTTAATCACGCACAACATGCCATGTGAAGTAACTTTCTACTTCACATCTTAAACCCTTCCCATCCTACTAAGTAGGGCCCTCAAATTCGTTTACGTGTATGATGTTCATCATCACATTCCCAAACATGACTTATACTAACAAAAAAATTTAAACATTCCATATTGATCAACATTATTATTAAAAACATAAAACCTTAATTATCTAACTTAGTTCTATCACATTGTATAATTACCTCCCAAACACTAGAACATCCAATACTCCCAAGTAGCATCCATATGATATATTAATTGTATTCTAACATATTAAATAATCTCAACAATCAATCTAACATGATCCTATCACAATTTGTATGCTCAAATCATGAAATTCTACCAAACATGTAAATAAAGTTTCCATTTTGGGAAAATAATATCCTACAACCCAAATTCCATCAAAACCAATCATTGATTCATCATTCATACACTTAAATAGATCATAGAAATTATAAAAACACAAGAAACATCAAGGAATCACAAAACCCTAAGTTCTTGAAAACTAAAGTTTCTACTTTTAGTAATGTATGAACAAGACGTAAAAACCATGAATTTTATGCATAACTCATGTAAACCATCAACAATACTATCAAACTAACAAAATAACATCATCCAATAACATCAATTTCATGTTATCATGCATAATTGAACTAGGGTTGTTCTTAGATCAAAAACAATAAAATCTAGTTGGAAACTCACCTTAAACGCATTATTGATCAACAATTAAGCTTGCTACTACGTTTGAATGATCAAAGCAAATCAAAATCGAATGGATTGTGTTGTTTGTTGATCAAAATCGCAAAAAAGGTGGGATGGGGGTGTTCTCGCCCGCAAGAATGAGGGGAGGGGGTTTCTAGGGTTTTATTTTTGGTATTATACCAACATTTTCCTTTTAATCTCTTTTAAATTTTCAAATTGCAAAACTTATTTTTATACTTTTGAATTATTTTTCCATTCCATAATGCATGAACTTTAGTAAACCAAATAATAACATGAAAATCAATTGATAATCACCACACATGATATTAAATAGTCCACATAGTCACGTTGTAAAGCGTAATCCACAAAATAACATTTAACACATTGATTCACATAATCACATAATAATTACCAAAATTATTATTCAAGTTAACACTAATTAAACCAATATTAACTATTTGTTAAGTCATCAACGTTCAACAACAACTAGTGTGTGCTTACGACACGTTTATGCAAGGCTTAACGTAACTAACGGAGTTTTGGTAACAAAAATTACCGGATGTCATGACTTTTGTGTTTTGAACAAGATCTGTGATTTCAAAGACATATAAA
The DNA here is from genome assembly GCA_025506505.1 of Flaveria sonorensis. Lineage (NCBI taxonomy): Eukaryota > Viridiplantae > Streptophyta > Magnoliopsida > Asterales > Asteraceae > Flaveria > Flaveria sonorensis. Next base: position 2,623,349 of record CM046437.1, read on the forward strand.
TGGCAAAATGGCCACTATAGCCCTCCGCGTCTTTTTCTATATAAATGGTCAAGAAAGACATCTTCTCAAAATATTTAATCTCAGCCATAGAATTTAAATATCTAATGGTTCACAACTATCCTCTAGTTTCCTTTTTTTAGGTTTCATTTTGAACCCCTCTCTATATATATATGTGTGTATATATATATATGATAGAGATCAAATGTTAAGGGTCCGTAACAAACGTTAAAAAACAAAAAGATATAGCAAAACTATACTCGAGTTGCAGATATTAAATCGAGCTATTTAATGGTGTAACTTTTATTAAACAAATCATTATACAAAAAAGTTAAGAAGGCTATAAAAACTGATGTTTTTAAAAAACTAGGAAGTTTTGAAAATGGGGGGGAGGGAGATCATTACATTAGTGGTTTATCTGTTGGGAACAGTCTGCCCAAGACACATATTGAATTGATGTGGCTAGTACGTTATGATCCAAGTCAGGTCATACCCAATAACAAGCTAGACAAACTGCAGGACCGGGTAAGGGTGCCTAACACAATCAGTTTCACAATGAGGAGAGACTTGGAACACTTAACAGTTCAAATAGGGAACCGGGTTTGACTATGAGGATACTACGAACACAAGTAAGTAATGAGACAAAACAAGCAACAATAACAAAGAAATATGGTTTTCAAGGAGTGTTGTATATTGATCTCAAGTTCTTTTACAAGTGTTATAAAGCATATCTAAATTACAAGAACCTGAGACTCTTTATACTACATCCTAAAACCGTCAATACTTAGAAGGACAGCTGGAATTGACTAATCTAGACAACATGATCAATCTAAAGTCAAAAGGCAGATTGCCTTTTGACTAGTGACTATGACATGCAATAGCTCACATCCTTTTCTATTACAAAAAGGTTTACAGGTATAAAAGTAGGAAGTTGCAGACAAAGACCTTAATCTACAGTTTACAAAAGCATGGACTTTTCACCAACTCATACAAGTTGGTGAGTCTTCAGAGTCATAGCGGAAAGTGTGTCAGCTTTATGTAAAGTAGATCCGAGAAAGCATGTCTTTCTCTATCTTCGGAAGAAATCAGTCTTCACAGCAAAATGGTTTCGGAAGACTTTGTCTCTGAAGCTTCGGAAAACTTCATCTTTGGCTTCGAAAGATTTGGACTTTGGCTTCGAAAGATTTTACACTTAGAGTATTTTCTGATGCAGTGTGTAAAACTTTCGAAACACTTCTACCTTTGTACACTCAGTGCATGCATGCAGGAGACCTTTGGTTGTTTTGACTTTTTTGGTTGCATCAGCCTTATAATCTTTAGATATTACCTTACAAACTCCCCCTTCGCTGATGCTACCAAAGCAGAGAAGTACTTCAGATGTTGATAGTCCTTATTAGGATCAAGACCAAGCCTCTCTTCATCATCTAGTCAGGATCCTTTAGACTTTCATAGTATCTTCTCATGTCATAGAGATCATATAGAGGAAGATCAAGCATGTCTTGCAGAAGTAGACATCTTGACCTCCTTGATCTGTGATGACATACCATCTGTCCGGATCGGTAGCAACTCTAGGACAAGATGGGTCTTCCAATGGCAAGAGGCTCTACTTGAATAGGAGTTGGTTGAGCAGCCTCTTCATGCAATTCCTCAGGATGCTCTGACTCATCCTGAGGTGTGGAGGTGGATGCCTTGGTTTTCTTCTTCTTTGAAACACTTTTTCTAGCCACTCTTTTCCTCCTCTTTGAAGTTTTCAACTGAGAGGACTGGTCTTTAGCACCAGATTGTTCTGTTGTGTCCCTCTCAGTTAGGATACTTCTCTTACAGGTTCAGATGGAGAGAGATGAGAACCCTGCTGCAGATCAGAAGATGAAGTTGGCTGAGATGCAGCTCTAGGATCAGGTTGTGTTGTCTCAGGGGGTTCAACCTTCACCTCAACTTCAGGTTGAGCTGGACTTGGTGGAGAATGCAAGTCTACAAGCTCTCCCTTTTTAATATTCTGCTTGATCACTCTTATATGCTCATCCATGGTGGATAGAGACATAGGACCAAGCCTTCTTTTGGAGAATTCGTACAACTTCAAGAAGCTCATAATCCTTTGTCTATCTTCAGACTTCTTTTGGCTTTTGTGGATGATGGCCCTTGACCTTGCAGCTTCTTCCCTTAGCTTTCTCTTAGCAGCTTTTCTTTCTTTTATGGCTTGTTCCTCCAGCTGCTTAAGATATTCAGACTCTATGTTCTCAAAGGATAAGGGAAGAAGTGCAGCTGCCTGATAGAGTCCTGTGGCACTCAGGTAGTTGATCATATTCATTCTTTTAGCTTCCCTATCTACCTGAGGTTGTGCCTGTGCCACAGTCTCTGTCTCAGGACTTTCTTGAACTGGGGAGAGGACAGGAGCATGTTTGTAGAGTCTTTTCAGTCTCCTTTCTTCCTTAATCTTGAGAAGCAATGCTGCATCCTCTGCCTCCCTCCTCTCCTTTGACAGCTCAGTGTCAGCTAGCTCATTCAACTCTTCTAAGGGGAGAGATGTGACTTCATTAACATTATAGTTCCTGGTCCCCAGGTAGTTTAGCCTAGCTGCCCTCAACTTATCATCTTGAGTGTTTGGCCTGGGGGCAGCTCAGATAGCAGCTTGCATGAAGCCTGAGGGCCCTCCTGAACTCTCTCCCCTTAGCTTCCTCTTCCTCTCTCTCTTCTCCTCCTCTAACTCCTCGAAGGTCATTTTCCTCTTCCCTTTGTCACGTACAGGCCTTGGTGACTCAGGATGGAGAGAGCTTTGGCCTTCATTGCTTGGTTCAGTAGTCAAGCTCTAGCTAGAGAGAGGTTGTGAAGCACCATCACCAGTTGGTGCTTCACTGAGGGTACTGGGTGCAGAAGGAGATCCTATCTCAAGGTTCACAAGCTCAACCTCTGGGCCTTCAGTTAAGGTTTTCCCTTTGAAGCTAATCTCGGGGTCCACTTCAACATCCAGTTGACCAAAGAGCTCACCTGCTATCCTCTGTTTATATATTCTTGAACACATCTTGAACTCTTTTAGCACTCTTTCTTGTATCCAGTCTGCTAGTCTTCCAGCTTGTTTGTTTTGGCTTGGGTTGACAAGTGGAAGATCAACCAGATTTATGCACTCATAGAAACTCATGTTTGAAAAGTTGAAAGTTTCTTGTTGACCCTGAGTTCTGGAGATGATGAGAGCTCTTCTTTTCTGTGTCATACCTCCATCTTATGGTTGGGTTCTCAGAGTGGGGAGATGGGGTAGACATGGCTCTGGGTATACCCTCCTCAAATAGACTTTGAATGAGAGAGTCTACATCCATGTAGACTTGAGGAGGTTGCTAAGTATGGACTATTCTAAGAGAGGGTGGTGAATCCTTTATATCCATACTCTGAGAGGAACTCCTAGGTTCTGTGACTGTTTGGACTTTCTCCCCCTTTTGGTAGCATCACCTTCTTTAATAAGTGAGTTGGGGATTGAGTCTGTCACATTCACAGGTTCTTGTGGACCTGGTTGAGTTCGTCTTGGTGGTCTCTCAGCTAGCCGGCCCTTGAGATCGGTGATCTCAAGTTGCTCATCATTGACCCTCTTTTGTAAGATAGTCACTTGAGATTCCAGGTGACTAATATTAGAGACTAAATAGGTGCAAGTTTTAGTCAATGTGTGCACCTTTAGTTTCAGACTCCCCTTATCTTCATCAGAAGAATCACGGGGGATGAGAGAATTGGACCAAGATCCTCCTCCTCATCACCAGCATATTGTTCTTGACTGCTAGATTTCCCCTGCCTTATGACAGCTTCAAGAGAAGTGTCAAAAGGCCTGGTTGCCATGGTTGAGGTCTTAAAGATGTAATCACTTGCTAAAGTGAGAGCCTCTTTCATATGGATCTCCTGAACAGGTTAAGGGAGATCCACCTCAGTGATAGGTGAATGATGTGGGATAGACCTGGGTAAGACAGGAGTACTCATCTCTTCTTGAGTAGGTGTGGAGAAGAGAGACTCATGGTACTCGCTGAATGCCATGTCTTCATCATCATAGAAGTCAAGGCTGGGAATTGGTTGGTTTAGATCCAGTGGCTGGGGATAGTAACTTTCCCCGGAAGGTTGTTCAATAGAGTGTGGAGACTCTGAGTGAAGGCTTAAGGCTGTTTGGGGTGAGAGCTTGTCAGGCTGAGCATAAGGAACCTCAGCACTGATCATATGAGAGATGGGAGTGGTTGGCTCTTTAGGGGAAGTGGGAGCTCGAGTGTCTACTTCCTCCTGTAAGGTTGGTGATATGGGGGCCTGCACAAGTTGAATAGCATGTGCAGTGGTTCGCTTGGTTTTTCTCTGGTAGGTGATGGTTATTGTGGGCTGTATGTGTGGTTGAGAGATAGAAGGTGTGGGTTTAACACTAGCTGGTGTTGCTAGGTTGCCACCTTGAGCAATGAGCTCAAACATTTTTAGGGCAAGGGCTGTTTCTACCCCAAAGAAGCCAACAGTTGGCTTCCTTATTATTTTGAAGATGTCGGGCTTCATTTGTCCTAATTTAAGAATATTACCTGTTCCTCTCAACTGTGTGCCCAGTTCACAGTTGAGAATGTGCTGGACATATCTAGGGAACATGTAATACTCTAGGGAGTCCAAGTTAGCAAGCAAATTGGTATATACAAATTGAGAATACCTGAACTTGACCCCCTGAACCATTCCATGGACTATGAAGGAGAGGTCTTCTGGAATCTGATCCCATCCTCAATGCTTGTTTGACAAGCTGTGTATGACAACATGAAGGAGGTACTTCCATTGGGATGAGACCTTCCCCTTCCTGAAGGTTTTGACTGAGAAGTCACCCTCATATCCTATCTGTGCAAAGGAGTGGTTGACTGTAGCTTTGGGGAAGGACAAGTCACCTTCTACATCATCCAGCTGAAGATGTATGTTTATGATGGCCGGAGTGATGAAGATTGTCCTCCCCTGCACTGTGGCAGACAGTGCCTTCTCTCTATCCATGGTGACCTCTTCGCAGGTCTGTCAGAACTCCAACAAATGATCCTCATAGAGAGGAGGATCAATGGTGAGGGAGGTGAAGTAGTTGGTCAAAGAAAGGTAATGACAAACCTCTGAGAAACCTAGATCTTTCTTAGAGTCTAATAGTCCAACTTGGTTATGTTGCCTGTGAAGATGCATGGAAAAATCAGGTTGATTTCTGCGGTCAAGGTTGGCCATTTTTAGTAGCTTTGTGATGAAGGAAGATAAGAACAAAGGCTGTTTGTGGGTCAAATTAGGTTAGAGAACAATGTAGATGAAGAGGAGAGTGAGAAGAGGGGGAATCGTTTGAGAATATATATGAAATGGATTTGAAACAAAGTTATTGCAAAAGGATAAACTTTGAAATCCGGATGTCGGTCCCACCTCTGAAAAAGTGCTCAAAAAGGTAGTTATTTTGGAAGTTGAAAATCTTCCGAAGGTAATTTAGCTTCGGAAGTTTTTAAGAAAAAGCTTCCAAAGGCAATTTGGCTTCGGAAGATATTCTTAAGAGTTGTGAAAATTTGGCTTCGGAAGAAAAAATACTTAGAGAGTTTTTCTTCCAACACATATTTGATTTCGGTAGATATTAAGACTTAGGAGTTTTATTCTAAAGAGAATAAATCTTCTGAGACTTAATTGCTTTCGGAAGATATTTGTCCTTCAAATACATGCAAGTATTTAGAAGCCTATTTAAACTTTTGGAAGATATTCTCAGAATTTCTTCCGAAGGTAAATTTCTTATAAGTATTTATTTGATTTGAAAACATAAATTTCTTCCAAAGTCAACTTGAAATCTTCCGAAGGAAAATATGTTTGAAAAATTTTCAAAAATATTAGGAATATCATAAAAATATTTCTTCCAAAACAAATTGGGCTTATGAAGATGATAAAGTAGACAACTTAGGACACACAGGTTTTAGAAATAAAGTTGATTTAAGTTTTTAAGAAAATCTACTCAAAGTTAATCATCCCAATAGCTGATACAAGATATTTGAATCTCTGTTCATCAAAAGCTTTAGTGAACAGATCAACATATTGTTCATTTGTGTTAACTTTGACTAGTTTGATTAATCCCTTCTCAAAATTATCTCTAATCAAATGATACCTGATGTTGATGTGTTTGGTCTTTGAGTGCTGCACAGGATTCTCTGTAATGGAGATAGCACTGTTGTTGTCTATGTGGATGGAAGTCTCTTTTAAGTTGAATCCATAGTCCAGCATCTGATTCTGAATCCAAAGCACTTGAGCACAACAACTTGCAGCAGCAATGTATTCAGCCTCAGCAGTTGATGCAGAGACACAGGATTGTTTCTTGCATTGCCATGAGACAATCCTTCCACCAAGGAATTAACATCCCCCAAATGTAGACTTTACAGTCATGTTACAACCTCCATAGTCACTATCTGTATAAGCATATAGATTGAAGTCAGAACTCTTTGGATACCAAAGGCCAAGCTTGGGAGCACCTTTGAGATATCTAAAAATCCTTTTGACAGCAACCAGGTGCGACATCTTGGGGTTGGCTTGATATCTTGCACAGATGCATGTGGCAAACATGATATCAGGCCTGTTGACTGTTAGGTACATAAGAGACCCAATCATAGCCCTGTAAAGATGTTCATCCACACACTCCCTCTCAAGATCAGGTCCTAGGGAGTGGTTTCTAGCTATGGGTGTCTTAGCAACCTTGCATTCAGACATGTTGAATCTTGTAAGTATGTCTTGTACATACTTTGACTAACTTATGAAGATGCCATTGTCAACTTTCTTCACTTGAATTCCCAGAAAGAAATTTAGTTCTCCTATGGCACTCATTTCAAATCTGTTCTTCATCAGCCTCTCAAAGTCTTTGCAGAGATTTGGATTAGTTGACTCGAAGATAATGTCATCCATATATACTTGAACCAGCATTAAGTCATTCCCTATCCCTTTGATGAAGAGAGTTCCATCTACAGTACCCCTCTTGTAACCATGTTGATAGAGATACTAAGATAGTGTTTCATACCACTTCCTTGGAGCTTGGTGCAGGCCATAAAGAGCTTTATCAAGCATTCAGACATAATCAGGATGATCTGGGTCTGCAAAGCCAGGTGGTTGTTTGACATACATCTCTTCATCAATCACCCCATACAGAAAAGCACACTTGACATCAAGTTGGTAGACCTTGAAATCCTTGGATGTAGCAAAAGCCAGGAATATTCTTATAGCTTCAAGTCTTGCCACAGGAGTAAAAACATTTGTGTAATCAATTTCCTCTTCTTGTGTGTACCTTTGAACAACTAGTATTGTCTTGTTCTTGATGACAAGTCCTCTATCATCCTTCTTGTTCCTAAAAACCCACTTGGTTCCTATGACAGTCTTCCCATGAGGAAGAGGATATAGATTCCAAACCTTTTGTCTTTTGAATTGAAGCAGCTCCTCTTGCATTGCTTCAACCCAGCTTCCATTTTTCAAAGCCTCATCAACTTTCTTTGGCTCTACTTGGGACAAGAAGCAAGAATATAAACAAACATTTTGTCATGGGTTTGTCCTCTGTTCTCACCCATGTATCAACATTTCCAATGATTTGTGGTGGGGTGTGACTTGTGGATCCTGAGTTGAGGGATCACAACAAGTTGATTTGATAGATCTAGATTAGAGAAATTCAGATCTAGCAATGTAGTGTTACCCACCACATCATCACACTTATCAAGTGAGACTTGATCCAATGAGTATGTGACATCATTTATGTTGTCTTCTATAAAGTGGTTATCAGCATCAAGAAATTCTTGATCATTATCACCACCTCCATTTCCTCCTACATCTGAAGCTCCTTCTCCTGAGTTTTGAGCCTTTGAGCTGGAATTTGAAGGCATCTCAGATGTATCAGCTGAATTTGTCATGTTTATGCTGATAGGATCTTCATTTGCAGGGTTAGTCACCAAAGAAGCTGAAGTAGTAATCTTGTTTGGTCTTCTCAGCTCAAATCTTAAGTCAGGATCTCCTGTTGATATGTTATCTGTAGATCCTGAAACATTCTCACAAGACTTGTTAAAACAGTTGGTAACTAAGTCAAGATCAAATAGCCAATCTGGACTAGAACCTTTCACACTAGGGGTATGCTCATTGAAGGTCATATTGGCTGACTCCTCAACTACTCTAGTTCTGAGATTGTATACTCTATAAGCCTTAGCTTGGGAAGAGTATCCAATAAAGTGTCCATCATCTGACTTCTCATCAAATTTGGCTACTTGATCTTTGGTGTTCAAGATGGTGTAAGGACATCCAAATGACCTGAGGAAACCAATAAAATGTCTCCTTTTGTGCCACAGCTCATAAGGAGTCTTACCATGAGTCTTAACCACTAAAACTTTGTTCTGTACATAGCAGGCTATGTTAACTACCTATGCCCAGAAGGTGATGGGCAGTTTAGAGTCAAACAACATGGTTCTTGCAGTTTCAATAAGTGTCCTGTTTCCCCTCTCAGCAACACCATTTGCTGAGGAGTCCTGGTAGCACTATATTGTCTTGTAATTCCCTTTTTATCACAAAATGTATCAAGGATTTGGTTCTTAAATTCTGTTCCTTGATCACATCTTATGGTCTTGACCTTGTGATCAGATTGATTCTCAATTTTCAAAATGAAGTTCTTCAAGATCTCAAGAGTCTCATCCTTAGTACTAAGGAAAAAGACCCAAGGGAATCTTATGAAGTCATCTGTGATCACTAAATAATATGAGATCCTTCATAAACTCATTACACTGGTGGGGTCAAAGAGATCCATATGTAATAAGTGTAAGGGAGTAGTGATAGAGTTCATTTCCTTTGGCTTGTGAGACACTTTGTGTTGCTTCCCTTTCAGGCATGTAACACAATGATCATCACTTGTAAACTCTTTCTTTGTCATTCCAGTTACCAAATCATTCTTAATTAATTTATTCATGGTTTTAAAGTTCACATGGCACATTCTTTTATGTCATAGGAAAGACTCGTCACTATTTGCTTTAGATAGAAAGTATGAAACCTCTCCTGAGGGAGATGTTTTCTACAAGTCCATCTTGTACATGTTCCCTTTCCTAGGGGCTCTAAGCAGGATATGCTCTTGAGGAATGACCACCCCAGGCTTGAGAACAATGCACTCATGCTCAGTAAAGAGTATGTTATGTCTCTGATCACAAAATTAGGATACACTCAGTAGATTGTATCCAAGCTCCTTAACAAATTTACCTTCTCAGTGGTGAGCTTACCATTTGTGACCATACCCCTTCCAGTGATGTAACCACCCGCATCTCCTCCAAAAGCAACTGGTCCTCCATCAATTTTCTCAAAATTGTGAAGCAAAGAACCATTGCCAGTCATGTGCCTGGAACAGCCACTATCAATAATCCATATATTTTCCTTGGTCCATAGCTGTTCCTGCACAAAAAGAAGTGGTTAGTTACACTTGGAAACCCAAGCCTCAATGGTCTTGGGCTTTTCAAAGTGATCTGAAGACAATGTAACAGTAACAGATCCTATATTCAAGCTTTGATGATCATTAGTTGCTGTTGATGAAGAACTCTCAATCTCCAGGTCTTTCTTCATCTTCCACACCATCTTTGGAAGATTGGACTTGACCTTCAACACTTAGGAAGTTTTAATAACTTCTAAGGTTTTGGATACTGGACCTTCGGAAGATCTTGCTTTCACTGCAGCATGCTTTAGTACTTCGGAAGCATTCCTTTCTTTCGAGACCAAAATTTCTTCCGAAGGCAAGTTCTCTCTTGTCTTCTTTTTCACTTTGGAGCTTCCAAAGGAAATAGATTTTCCTTCCGAATCTTGCTTTTCCTTCTTCTTCCCAGAAGCTTTTTCTTTGACTATGTGGATAGTGCTTTTGGGAATGTAGATGCAATCCTTAGCCAGATGAGAAGTACTACCACACATGATGCAGTCCATTTGCTTCCTTCTGGGAGTCTTCTTTTGAGAGCAAGACTGAGTTTGATCACTTTCCTTCTCTATCTTCATCTTCATAGATGATGCAACAAGCTTCTTAATGATAGGCTTGCTCTTGGAGTTGGATGGTTCAGGCTGTGTAGCAGTGGTACACAGCTGGTCAATCTTCTTCTTCTTACTGGAATGGTTTGGAAACTAGAACTCCTGGTACTAGAGTTCATAGTTGAGTCTTCAGCCTTTACCACTTCAAACCCTGTAGAAATGAACACTTGCTCTGCTTGGAGTCAAAAGTGGCCTTGATCTCTTGAGCCTTCTTTGATCTTCTCTTACCTCTTCTGATCAAGTTCTTCTTTTTTGACTTCCTCTCCTTAGGAGAATAGTGACCCTTCTTAGGATGATCTTCTTCACTCTTCTCAGAGTCATCCTTCACTATCTCCTCTTCATCCTCTTCAATAATAGGGTTTATGAGAGGAAGCTCATCTTCACAAGTTCCACACCTTGGAGATCTTACAGACAATAGAGTGTGTGGAGGATCTATCTTAGTAGATCCTAGTCCCTGCTTATTCTGATAACAAAATTTTGCATGTAGGGATGAGGATATTATGTTCTTGAAGGTCTCTTCTTCAAGAACACATTTTTGTGCCCTGGCTTTGCTGATCACAAGCTCAGTCTGGCATTTAGTTAACTTTGAGATGAGATCTTTGATTTGATTCCTGTAGTTAGTGTGCTCATGCTTAAGAGTTGAAATGGTTTTCTCTAGATCTTCTATCTTAAGTTTATAATCATTTTCAGCTCTTTTTAAATCAGCTTTTAAGATATTTAAGGACTCAATATCAGATCTCATCTCTAAGTTATAGGACCTATATCTATTAACTTTAGCAATACATTCAGGTGTACAGAGATGTTCAAATACCTTGGCTTCATCATGATCTGCCATCCTGCTTGGTTTGGAGATGCATCTTCCACCTGAAAGCTCCAGTCAAAGCCTCCTTCTTTAATAGCAACTGCGGCTTGTTGTCTTGGCTTCTCATTCTGGTGAGCTCCTTCAGTGTAGTTTGGCCTTGCTTGTGCTTGCCCACCATTTGACCTTGGTGCCTTGCACTCTCTGGCAAAGTGTCCCATTTGGTTACAGTTGTAACACTTCACTTTGCTTTTATCAAGCCCAAACTTTCCACTGGCTGCATTGCTAGGAAACTTCCTTCCAGTCCTCTTGTAGAATTTGTTGGCCCTGTGAGTGAGAAGAGCCATCTACTAGACTATTTCCATATACTCCAGATCATCTAGATGGATACAGTCCAGATCTTCAAGGTTGAAGAGAAAGTTGCCTGAACTTTCATCAGAAGACACAAAAGCTTGTGAAGAGCTTGTCTCCTGGAATGGGCTTCCAGGGATGTAGCCTTCCCTTGGTGTCTCGGGAAAGGTGATGAAAGGACCCTTTTGTGATTTTTCAGGGTAGCAGATGAGACGGTGCTATGGTTCTCTGCAATCCCTTTCAACCACATGAAGGGCTGAACTCTATTGGTTGTTGGAGTTACCAGATGGATTTTGCATGTTCATCTCTATCTGGTAGCCATTAAGGATACCATACAACTCTGTGAGAGTAAGGGTCTTGAGGTTCTCAGTCCTCTTGATGACCATACAATAGTGTGTCCATTTTCTGGGAAGAGAGGACATGAACTTCCTCACAACATCCCTGTTCTCATGAGTTACTCCAACATCTGCCAGAGTATCCACAATCTCAACATACCTGAAGTATTGTTGAGTCATGGTTTAACCTGTCTTGAAGGTGAAGTTCTCAAACTGTGGCTTCAAGACGTCTTTCTTGTTTTCTTTTGCATCATCAGACCCCTTATACATCAGCTTCAGTGCATCCCAGAGTTGCTTGGCAGTCTTGCACTTCTTGAAGCCTTTGTAGATAGAGTTTGGAAGAGCAATTTGGAGGGCAGTCATGGCTTTCTGATCAATATCAATTCTCTTCCAGTCTTCATCAGAAGAGTCAGCCACTTCCTTTGGTATTATACCACCACCAACAGCAGCTAAAGAAGTGGATGGTACACGAGGTCCATCGATAACAGGCCCCCACATCCTGGAGTCTTGAGACTTGATAAAGCCATCCATTCTTTGACACCAAGTATCAAAGTCTTCAGGAGTGATCAGTGGGGACTTTGTCATTGTACCGGTTTCCATATCAGCCTTTGTGATAGCTGCCATTTGAGATGCTAAGTGAACTATGAAATAGAGAGGATTAAAGACGGTGAGATCTTATAATCAAGAGCCTGACATGCTTTGATACCAATTGCAAGACCGGGTAAGGGTGCCTAACACAATGAGTTTCATAATAAGGAGAGACTTGGAACACTTAACAGTTCAAATAGGGAACCGGGTTTGATTATGAGGATACTATGAACACAAGTAAGTAACGAGACAGAACAAGCAACAATAACACAGAAATATGGTTTTCAAGGAGTGTTGTATATTGATCTCAAGTTCTATTACAAGTGTTACAAAGCATATCTAAATTACAAGAACCTAAGACTCTTATACTACATCCTACAACCGTCAATACTTAGAAGGACAGTTGGAATTGACTAATCTAGACAACAAGATCAATCTAAAGTCAAAAGGTAGATTGCCTTTTGACTAGTGACTATGACATGCCATAGCTCACATCCTTTTCTATTACAAAAAGGTTTACAGGTACAAAAGTAGGAAGTTACAGACAAAGACCTTAATCTACAGTTTACAAAAGCATGGACTTTTCACCAACTCATACAAGTTGGTGAGTCTTCAGAGTCGCAGTGGAAAGTGTGTCAGCTTTATGTAAAGTAGATCAGAGAAAGCATGTCTTTCTCTGTCTTCGGAAGAAATCAGTCTTCATAGTAAAATGGCTTCGGAAGACTTTGTCTCTGAAGCTTCGAAAGACTTCATCTTTGGCTTCAAAAGATTTGGACTTAGGCTTCAGAAGATTTTACACTTAGAGTATTTTCTGATGTAGTGTGTAAAACTTCCGAAGCACTTCTACCTTTGTACATTCAGTGCATGCATGCAGGAAGACCTTTAGTTGTTTTGGCTTCTTTGGTTGCATCAGCTTTACAATCTTCTGATATTACCTTACACAAACACCTACAATATTTATTTTATGATATGATCATGTAAATGAATATTGACACTTAAAGTATTTAGAAATTAGGTTTCTAAATATTTGCACTAGTGTTGTGAATAAATTATATGGATAATTTATTCTAGAGAGAGAGTATTTTATATTGTTATTCAAATGGTTGAACAACAATATAAGTCTTTTATCCACATTTCTTTATTACTCATCCACATTTACTAATGCGGATGTGCTTTTGATGAAATGCGAATGAATGTTCCTCATCCGTATTTACTAATACGGATGTGCATTTGTCGAAATGGTGAAGGAATTTCTTCATCCGCATTTACTATTGCGTTTGAGCATTTAAGGAAATGCTGATGAAACTGTTCGTCCGCATTAACAAATGCGGATGTGCATTTGTGGAAATGCTGATGGAACTACTCATCCGCATTTACAAATGCGGATGTACATTTGGGAAATGCGGGTGAAATTCTTCATCCGCATTTACAAATGCGGTAGGAGGTTGTTCATCTGCATTTACTAATGCGGATGAATTTTAGAGAAATGCGGATAGGATAAGGGGCTAGGCCCCGCCCACTTTTCTCTCTCTCCTCATCTGAAATTTAGTTTCACAGGACATGCGATATATGATTGCAATCAACCACTCTCTCTGATAACTTACAACACACACAAAGGTGCACGTCCAGATCTGTTGCTTTTCTCTCTATCGGTAAGTGAAGAAAATCCTAGCAACCTGGTGTTTGTTGGAAGCTTGGGGTAGACAAGCTTAAGGCCTCCTTCTTTGGAAGCTGCCGTTCAAAGATCATCTTCCTCTGACCCATTCGAGAGGTAGAATTATAAACACCCTATGGTTGTTTGTAAGCATGTTTTTCATATAACGATCCATTAAGGGTTTTTAACAAATATATAAAATGGTTTATATATAAAAGCAAGAGCCTACATTGTTGGTTGGCAACAAATGCCGAACCCCTGTCGGCAAACGTTTATCATGGTAGCTAACCCATCGACAGTTGATCCACACTACTAGGCACGAAGCCTGCTCATGAACTAGGATCCTATTCATTCATTGGTCAATCCCCAGGATTGACCCCAGATGTGCATCCTCATGGGCTATACAGCCGCACATCAGTTGAGCTAACGACAACAAGGTCGTGCACCTCCATTCATTGAGCTTGCAAGGCTTTTCATTCATCATAAGGGCCCGGGGAAACATTCATTAAGTTTCACTGTTCTTCTTTTATTCTTTCGTGTCCATTTATTATGGATAATACTTATTAAGATGCACATTACATAATCACATAACATGAAAATATTATTGACATAGTAGAAGCAGCATATAAGAAAGAACCGAGCATAATAATCCTTAAACAAGCATAATCTTTCCTTATACAGAAGCTCTCCATACTTAAATTCTATTCCCAAAATTTCTAGAAAATCCCAAGTCATTAGACAAATACGGATGAACAAATACGGTTGAACAAATGCGGATGAACAAATGCGGTTGAACAAATGCGGATGAACACTTTGACTATACTAAAGGCAAATGCAGATGAACAAAGTAAATACGTATGAAGACTTAGCAAATACGCATGAAGACTTAGCAAATGCGCATGAAGACTTAACAAATGCGAATGAACAAAAGACTTAACCGTTAAAGGCGGATGAACATAAAAACTAACCTGCAATTCAACTTATGCCATTACCAGATCCCAAACATCATTCTAACATGAATACAGCTTAGATCTATCAGTCTAACACTTAGAACATCATAAACTCTAAACGATCAACAAGAGGAGCACATAACATACCATATCATCAACATCATTCGCACCATACATGAAAAATCATTACTTGTTTCAAACACATCAGTCAAATATGCAAACCAGCCCCCAAATAAGTAGAAAACATTTAAAAGAGGGGACCTAGAACTCACCTCTATTGCTTTCGAGTAAAACTCCTCCAAACCCAAGAGCAACCTGGAGCTCAAACGCCTAAACACACCAAAACACCAAAACCGAACACAAAAGATCACATAAGAATCGGTCCCAAAGCTGAAAACTCGGCTGAAACCAAACAAAACACACGAAAACTCACCTTCAAGCCGAATCTTCTCCTTCTTTTCTCTAGAACTGATGAAAATTCTGCTTTCCTTCTTTCTAGCAGTTGAAGCAGTTGGTGTAGCAGTGTAATGGGCGGCCATGCCCACTTTAAACATAAAATAATAATGTTTGTCCTTTTGTACACTTTAGCCCCTTCACTTTTGCAACTTCTCCTTTTGTCTTTATTCTTTTGTTAATAAATTTTCGGGTGTTACAAGTCCACCCCCCTTATAGAGGTTTCGTCCCCGAAACCTGTCACTCTTCAAATAGTTGTGGGTAATGTTGTCTCATCTCCTCCTCAGTCTCCCACGTAGACTCAGATCCTTTCATGTGCCTCCACTGTACTCGCACCAGTGGAACCACTTTATTCCGTAATCTCTTCATCTTTCGGTCAATGATTGCCACTGGTTGCTCTACATAATTGAGCCGTTCATCCACTTCAATGTCTTCCAGTGGTACAATCATATCTTCATCAGCTACGCATTTTCTCAGATGAGTTACATGGAATGTTGGATGAATTCCACTTAACTCATCGGGTAGCTCCAACCTATAGGCCACCTCTCCTACTCGTGCAATGATTCGAAAAGGTCCTATATACCTCGGGCTTAGCTTACCCCTCTTTCTAAAATGAATGGTCCCCTTCCAAGGTGAAACCTTCAGCATCATTTTATCACCCGCCTGGAATTCAATCGGCCTACGCCTCTTGATAGCATACGACTTTTGCCTATCTTTCGGCGCCTTCATAAATGCCTTGATCTTTTCTAGCTTTTCCAATGTGGCTTCAATGATCTCGATGCTTCCCAATTCTTTCTGCCCGATGTCACCCCAACACACCGGGGTTCTGCATCTCCTCCCATACAACATTTCGAATGGTGGCATGCCTATACTGGCATGATAACTATTGTTGTAGGAGAACTCTGCCAACAGTAAGCGTTCATCCCAACTTCCACCAAAGTCAATAATGCATGCCCGGAGCATATCCTCCAAGGTCTGAATGGTCCGTTCTGATTGACCGTCTGTCTGAGGGTGATAAGTTGTGCTAATGTGTAACCTCGTCCCCATTGCATCATGAAATCTCTTCCAGAACTTGGACGTGAACTGGGTGTCCCTATCAGAAACAATAGACACCGGCACGCCATGACAAGTTACGATCTCCTTGATGAACAGCTCTGCCAACCTTTCTGACGAGTAAGTCTCTCGGATTGGTAAAAAGTGTGCACTCTTTGTCAGGCGGTCTACGATCACCCAAATGGTATCATATCCTCTTGCAGTGCGAGGTAACTTTGTGATGAAATCCATGGTGATGTGTTCCCACTTCCATTCGGGTATATCCAAAGGTTGGATCTTCCCATATGGTTTCTGATATTCCGCCTTCACTTGCAAACAGGTCAGGCACTTACTCAAGTACACCACCACGCCCCGCTTCATCCCCGGCCACCAATAATCCTTTTTCAGATCATGATACATTTTTGTAGCACCAGGATGGATGGAATACCGTGTTTTGCGAGCCTCATCCATGATCCTTCCCCTCAGCTCCCCATAACGAGGAATCCACATCCGCCCGAAACGGGTTTTAACGCCAAGGGTGTTTTCCCCTAAATCCGTCGCCTGCCCCTTTATTCGTTCAGAGTTGATCTTATCATCCTTTAATGCCTCATCTTGGAATTCCCTGATTTGACCCATAACATGAGGCGTCACAACCAGCTGGCAAGCCTTCACCCGAATCGGCTCCGGCCTCTCCTTTCGACTAAGGGCATCGGCTACCACGTTTGCCTTACCTGGATGATAGTGGATTTCACAGTCGTAATCCTTGATCAACTCTAACCATATTCTTTGTCTCATGTTAAGATCCTTCTGCTCGAAGAAGTACTTCAAACTTTTGTGATTAGTAAAGATGGTGCACCTCGTCCCGTACAGGTAGTGCCTCCGAATATTCAATGCAAAAACCACAGCCGCCAACTCCAGGACATGAGTAGGATAGTTAGCCTCATGGATTTTCAATTGTCGGGACGCATAGGCTATAACCCTTCCCATTGCATCAGCACACAACCTAATCCTGAATAGGAAGCATCGGAATAGACCACCAAGTCTTCATTCCCTTCAGGTAACGTCAAGACAGGAGCTTAAGTCAACCTTGTCTTCAACTCTTCGAAAGCATTCTCCTACACTTGACCCCATACGAACTTCACATCCTTATGGGTCAATTTGGTCAATGGTGAATCTATCTTGGAAAAGTCTTGGATGAACCGTCTGTAGTAGCCCGCCAAACCCAAGAAACTGCGGATCTCGAATGGCGTCTTTGGGGTCTTCCATTGCATAACCGCCTCCACCTTTGCCGAGTTCACCATAATCCCTTCAGAATTAACCACATGGCCCAAAAACTAAACTTCCCGCAACCAGAATGCGTATTTAGAGAACTTAGCATATAGCTTCTCCCTTCTAAGCATCTCCAATACCTCGCGAATATGATCGGCATGCTCTTCTTCACTCTTCGAATAAATCAGGATATCATCAACAAACACAATCACTGATTTATCTAGCATCGGCCGACACACCCGATTCATCAAATCCATAAAAGCAGCTGGCACGTTGGTTAGACCGAAGGACATAACGAGGAATTCGTAATGCCCATATCGAGTTTGAAATGCGGTCTTCGGGATATCCTGTTCTTTGACCTTTAGCTGATGGTAACCAGATCGGAGATCTAACCTTGAGAACCAGCTGGCGCCTTGGAGCTGATCAAACAAGTCATCAATCCTCGGTAGTGGGTACCTGTTCTTCACCGTCAACTTGTTCAACTCACGGTAGTCGATGCACATCCTCATGCTACCGTCCTTCTTCTTTACAAACAAGACCGGAGCACCCAGGGAGAGATACTCGGTCAGATGAACCCCTTATCTAACAACTCTTGCAACTGGGTCATCAATTCCTTCATCTCGGAGGGAGCTAGACGATATGGCGCATTTGCAACAGGTTGGGCACCAGGTATCAAATCAATCTGGAACTCGATCTCGCGGTCAGGTGGTACCCCTGGTAGGTCTTCGGGAAACACATCAGGGAAATCGCATACTACCGGCACGCCTGACAGTTGAGGCACGGTAGCATCCACATCCTTCACATAGGCCAAGTAAGCACCACACCCGCGTCTCATAAACTTCTTGGCCGTGATCATCGAGATTACATGCGGTGTAATGCACTCCTTGTCTCCATGTATCGTAACCAAACTGCCATCGGGCGCAGTCAGACAAATCGTCTTCTTTCGGCACACGATGTTCGCTTCGTAGGCCGCCAACTAATCCATCCCTAACACCACATCAAAACCTCCTAGGGCCATCACGTATAATCAAGCAGGAAACTTACGACCGTCCAACTCTACGAGGCAATCGTCTATCACATCAGTTTACAAGGAAAGATGACTAAGAAACCCTTTAGTCATTTTGAAGAATATTTTGTATGCTCCTAGTTTGACTAGAAATATAATTGTTGTTTACCTTCTGAAACAATATGGTTATATATTAAAGTTTGTAAATGATGGTATTTGTGTTTTTTGTGGATGATATACTTTATTTTAAAGTTATGCCTTTTTATGGTATTTATGAATTGGTTCATGATGACTCATCCTTTAATAACTAGTTATACTAATCAAACACCAAGAAACTTAAAATGGGTTTAAGTGAATTATATCTTTGGCATTGTCGTCTTGGTAACATAAACAAGAATCGTATTCAAACACTTCAAAAGAAAGGTCTTTTGGAAGCAAATGAAGAGGGTTCATTTGATAAGTGTGAATCTTGTTTACAAGGAAAGATGACTAAGAAACCCTTTAGTGGGACTAACCAAAGGGCAAAAGATTTATTAGGAATCGTACATTCGAATGTATGTGATCCTTTTAAAGCAATGACAAGGAATGGTGAAAGATACTTCATTACGTTCATCGACGATTATAGTCGTTATGGTTATGTGTACTTGTTGAGACACAAAGATGAAGATTTTGAAATGTTCAAAATCTTCAAGAATGAAGTAGAGAATCAACTCAACAAAACAATCAAAGTTCTTTGTTCGGATAGAGGAGGTGAATACCTTAGTGATGCCTTTCAAGACCATCTTAGGAGTTGTGGGATTGTCTCACAACTTGCTCCACCCGGAACACCACAACATAATGGTGTGTCTGAAAGGAGAAACTGAACCCTATTGGATATGGTTCGATCTATGATGGCTAGAAGCACACTACCTTTGTCATTTTAGGGTTTCGCGTTGCTCTCCGCGGCCCGTATTCTGAATATGGCCCCAACCAAGAAACTGGATAAGACACCTTTTGAAATATGGCATGGAAGGGTTCCATCGTTATCAAATTTAAAGGTATGGGGTTGTGAAGCTTATGTTAAGCAGAACACCCTAAACAAGTTAGAAAACCGATCCACTAAGTGTATCTTTGTAGGATATCCCAAAGACTCATTGGGATATTACTTCTACAATCCAACAGAGCAAAAGGTATTTATTGCTCGAAAGGCTGAGTTCTTGGAAACTAAGTTCCTTATGGAAGGAATTACCAATAGAACAATGGAACTTGATGAGGATCAAGAACCACAAGCCGATACACGTTTGGTTGATACTAGCAATCAACAAGAGGTTGTTGATAATGATCAAGTGGTTGATCAATACACACAAAACGTTCGCAGATCTGGTAGAACTATCTATCCACCCGAAAGATATGGATTTTTCATGAATGGATGCTATGTAGTTGACTCGGATGTACCAACTATGTACCATGATGCAATGTCCAATTCAGATTGTGACAAGTGGCTTGAAGCCATGAACGTAGAGATGCAATCCATGTATGACAACCAAGTGTGGGAATTGGTTGTGCCACCGCTTAACTCCAAACCGGTTGGATGTAAGTGGGTTTTCAAGAAGAAAACCGATATGCATGGAAACTTGGATACTTATAAAGCAAGACTTGTAGCAAAAGCTTTCACACAGACTCAAGGTGTTGATTATGATGAGACCTTCTCACCTGTGGCAATGCTAAAGTCAATTAGGATATTATTTGCCATAACTGCATATTATGACTATGAGATTTGACAAATGGATGTTAAAACTGCTTTCCTTAATGGATATCTCGAAGAAAATGTCTATATGGTTCAGCCCGAAGGTTTTGTCTATTCACAATATCCTAATAAAGTATGCAAGTTAAAAAAATCAATCTATGGATTGAAACAAGCATCGAGAAGTTGGAATCAACATTTTGATGAAGAGATCAAGAAATTTGGATTCATCAAGAACACTGATGAAGCTTGTGTGTATAAGAAAGCTAGTGGGAGTATCATCACATTCTTAGTATTGTATGTTGATGATATACTATTGTTTGGAAATGACATTCCAACCATGGAAGGTGTTAAAACCTGGCTTGGAAGTTGTTTTTCCATCAAAGATCTTGGTGAAGCCGCTTATATTTTGGGAATAAAGATCTATAGGGAGATCAAGGCGGTTGATAGATTTAAACCAAAGTGCATACATTGATAAAATCTTGAAAAGGTTCAAGATGGAGAACTCTAAGAAAGGTTTGGTACCTATTCAAAGAGGGACAATATTAAGTGCATCTCAATGTCCAAGCTCAAAGGATGAGCAAGAAATGATGAAGGAAATCCCATATGCATCTGCTATAGGATCCATCATGTATGCAATGATATGCCCTAGAACGGACGTGTCATGTGCTTTAAGCATGACGAGTAGATATCAGCAGAATCCAGGAAATAGCCATTGGATGGCTGTTAAGAGTATATTGAAATACCTTAGGAGGACTAAGGATATGTTTCTAATATATGGATCCGGTGAAGAGGAACTCGTTGTAAAGGGTTACACGGATGCGAGTTTCCAAACTGATCGAGATGATTCTCGATCACAATCGGGGTATGTTTTCATTATGAATGGAGGAGCAGTGTCCTGGAAGAGTTCAAAGCAGGATGTGGTAGCATTGTCCACTACAGAATCGAAATACATCACCGCTTTATTGGCAGCACAGGAAGCTGCATAGTTAAAGAAATTCATTGCCGATCTAGGGGTATTCTCTACCATTCAAGATCCCCTAGAGATCTTTTGTGACAACGAGGGTGCGATTGCTCAAATCAAGGAACCCCATGCACATCAAAAGACAAGGCACATTGAGCGGAGATTCAATTACATAAGGGATGAGTTTGAAAAAGGAAAGATATGTATTCGTAAAGTTCACACCGATCAAAATATTGCGGATCCACTCACGAAGCTCCTTGAAAGGCCAAAGCATGAAAGTCATACTTATGCCTTAGGACTTCGATATTCTAGTGATTAGATTTGATCTATTTAGTATTTAAACAACGGAACAATTGTTATTTTGACTCATATATATATAATTATGATACTATGAGTTATGTTCCATTTTAGCATGTTTAGATCCATGAATATGTTTATTATTCTAAATTTCCGTAGTCGGTCATATTTGTGGGAACAAATATGAAGTAAGACTATTATGAACTTGGATTGGTGGATATTCATAAGGTATGAATATAGAGCAAGAGGTTGCTACCAAAGTTCATAAATATTTATGGGATACAAATATTGGACTGACTCGCTCTCAAATATTACTGCATTGAATTATGTAATTGATCATAAGTAAATTTGAGTAAAGGTGAATATCATAGTATCCTCCAACCTGAGATACATATTGGGTTTCGATATTCACCAAATATTATACTTGATCTAGTTCTTCGCTGTTATAAAATATGGACAGTACACAAAGCTAGTTTCAGTTGTGATACAAGGTGATTGTGAGAAACGTATATAGTCAAGATGGGATTTATTCCTCTTATTCATTGAGAGTATGATGTCTAAGGACTGATAAAGTTAAATCAATAGGGAATGATCATTCTGTGTCTCTGGATTTAACATGACATCTGTAACAAAATGATAAATGACTGATTCACCTAAATCATTTTCAAGTAAGGAACTTGAAGAAGATGATGTTATTGAATGGCACTTCGTCATGCGTATTAGGGGTAGTAAACCATTGTTAGGCGGTATTTACTACTTGCATCAATCCTCTATGTATCTTGTGCAAGTGGGAGATTGTTGAGAACGGTCTGCTCAAGACACATATTGAATTGATGTGGCTAGTACGTTATGATCCAAGTCGGGTCATACCCAATAACAAGCTAGACAAACACCTACAATATTTATTTTATGATATGATCATGTAAATGAATATTGACACTTAAAGTATTTAGAAATTAGGTTTCTAAATATTTACACTAGTGTTGTAAATAAATTATATGGATAATTTATTCTAGAGAGAGAGTATTTTATATTGTTATTCAAATGGTTGAACAACAATATAAGACTTTTGTCCGCATTTCTTTATTACTCATCCGCATTTACTAATGCGGATGTGCTTTTGAGGAAATACGGATGAATGTTCCTCATTCGCATTTACTAATGCGGATGTGCATTTGTGGAAATGCTAAAGGAATTTCTTCATCCACATTTACAAATGCGGATGTATATTTGGGATGAATTTTAAAGAAATGCGGATGGGATAAGGGGCTGGGCCTCGCCCATTTTTCTCTCTCTCCTCGTCTGAAATTCAGTTTCACAGGACATGCGATATATGATTGCAATCAACCACTCTCTCTGACAACTTACAACACACACAAAGGTGCACGTCCGGTTTCTGTTGCTTTCTCTCGATCGGTCGAAGAAAACCAAGAACAGAGATCGTTAAAGTGAAAAAAATCCTAGCAACCTGGTGTTTGTTGGAAGCTTGGGGTAGACAAGCTTGAGTCCTCCTACTTTGGAAGCTGCCGTTCAAAAATCATCTTCCTCTGACCCATTCAAGAGGTGGAATTCTAAACACCCTATGGTTGTTTGTAAGCATGTTTTTCATATAACGATCCATTACGGGTTTTTAACAGATATATAAAATGGTTTATATATATTAACTGTAACAAGTTTTTCAATTCTAATTCCGCTGCGTTTTCATTTTAAATGGATAAAAAAAAATCTGATAAACTTGTTCAAAACCCAACATTATCATGGTGTAAAAGTTCATTACACTGCTTTTTACAACGTAATTATAATGTAAGTGTTCAATACATTTGAGTTAAAGAGTTATCACAATTAACAAGAGTTAATAAAGGAACTTTACCCTACACACACACACACACACACACACACACACACACACACACACATATATATATATATATATATATATGTATTCTTAATAAATACATGTTTAGTAGCAGATGGAGGCGATGCAGTGCGTATCTGTAGTTCATTCGCGGGTTAAACGTAGTGTTAAATATCGAAACATACATGTAGCGATGTTATATTCAAAAAATCGAATTACCAAAGGAAAAATATTGCAAAACCCCCACATTGCGTTGTGGTTCATTAAAAAAGGTAACAAAAATAAAGTAAATTTTTTTTTATCAAAAACTATTATTCTGAAGATTTGTATATTATGCTTGAATGCTTACATATGGGTGAAGCCCGCACACTACGATGTGAATGTTGAAATATGTAAGACTCGATTTAGATGACATTTACATGGATCTTCATACTGTGGATAAATTCACATCGAAAAAGGTTGATAAAAATAAGCATGCCGTAATTGTAAATACAAAATTTTATAAAATTATCATATATTAAATGTTATAGGAGGAAGACAAGAAACTACAAAGAATGAAATCTGAAGCAGCTTTAATGACTCATACGTTTGTGCATTGAAAGCTTGTACATCATGATAAACAATTTGGTTTGAAACTATATTTACACTGATACGTAGAGAAAAACAAATACATAACAAAAAGTATATTTGACGTTTAATAAAGCATCACATGTAAAAGTTTATCGGAGTAAAAAGAAAACATTTAGAAAATTAGTTATCATGGTAAAGCAAGTTCTTGTGCAAGTATGTATTAAAAACTTGTACATACAGGGATTAATAATTAGCATTTTATTTTATTTTAATACATTTGACGTAGATGACAGGACACGTGAGACGCACATGACTTGCAGTGACTATAAACGTTGATGAAATTGGCGGGCAATTAGAGCGTTCACCCCGCCCTTGGAACAGACGATCACTGACCGGAGAAAGACGATGAACAAGGGTAACGGCAGGAAGCGGGCGGCGGAGCAACCACCGGCGCCGCCACAACCACCGAAACACCTTGCGACGGAGGAGGAGGAGGAGGAATACATGGATGAGGATGTGTTCGTTGAAGAAAACCTCGTTCACGTCGACGAAGACGAAGATGAGCTCATCCTCCGTGACATGGAAGACCGTGAAGCCCTCGCTAATCGCCTTCAGAAATGGAAGCGCCCTCTCTTAACCACAGCCTACCACTCTCACTCACAAAGCCTAGGTAATTTCAATGTTCGTTTTTGCTTA
Organism: Flaveria sonorensis; assembly: GCA_025506505.1. Lineage (NCBI taxonomy): Eukaryota > Viridiplantae > Streptophyta > Magnoliopsida > Asterales > Asteraceae > Flaveria > Flaveria sonorensis. The sequence continues at coordinate 2,647,896 of CM046437.1, forward strand.
ACTAGGGTTCAGACAAATATCTTCTAATTGCCAAAGATTTCATCTATAGCGGAATGCTTTAAGCGACGAATCATTAAAGGAAACTGCAATTGCACCTACTGGCAGCGTCCTTTAAGTGTTATTACTGATATCATGTTGTTCTGATCTCACTACAAGAAATGCACCAGCTTCTCATTAGATATGAAAGGGGCTTTTTTATTATTATTTTTAATTGAATAATAATCTCAACTTTTACTTTTTCGGAGAGCAAATGTAGCACAGAGATATGTTTTCTTGACAGCTTCATGATAAGGGTGGGAATACAACATCACAATCATAAAATATAAATTTTCGTAGTTTTAATCGAGAATGACATGGCATTGTCATAGAAAGAACTTACTTCTGACCTGATGGATTTTTCTATATAATAACTGACCGGTCTCATGTCAGAAATAGTGATTTCATATTGTCAAGCTCTCACAATCTGTAATTTCCGCATTTCATCTTTTCACCCTTATTTCCTGCTAGTTTTTCAACAACTGGAGATTGATTACATGATTGGAGAGAGCCACAAAGGATTGATTCCAAATTCTTCTGGCTCGGCCGCTATTATCAGAATATTTGGTGTAACCAAGGAAGGTATCTACTCATCCCTTATTGTTTTTCCTTGTTTGCTATTGGTTCATTACTATGACAGTATGGTTACCATGGCTATGCCATATTTATTTCTCTAGTATACAGAATCCTTTGATTATGTGATGGAAAACATGATTTCTCATTGGATTTCTTATATCATAACAATTCTTATAGTTTTTTATGGTGCCTGGGGTGAGAAAAGGTGGTACATTGCCCTAAATATCAAGTTAACGTTTACTTGTTAGCCACTTGGTGCTGAGACTAATAAATATGGTAAGAGGATAACTTATATCTTGTATAATTGTCTTGTTGATGCATCTTATTTATGCGTCAAAAAGTTTTAGCACACAAAGCTTGTTGGTGTACGAGTAACTTTTTTTTTCCTCGTCCAAGGTTTGCTTTTGTATTATACTAATGCTATGTAGCAAGTGCTACTAATTATGTATATTTAGAATATAACTATTAGAAACTGATTCTGATAATGACTTGGCTGATTAACTCTTACAGATATGTATTAGATATTGTGGTAGTTGAGATATACCTTGTATTCAGAATTCAAAACTATTCTAGATAGATATCTGGTAGATCAGAATGTTTGTACTATAAATATGGGATCATATTTTGGAATAAAGATCATCAAATTTTATAGTCTCTATTAATAACCTTGTAATTTGATGGTTTGTGGTTTGCGATTAGGGAATAGTGTATGCTGTAATGTTCACGGATTTGAACCGTACTTCTATATCAGCTGTCCTCCTGGCATGGGCCCTGATGATATATCCCGCTTTCATCAAATTCTCGAGGTATCTTTTTCTGCTGATTAAATTGTGTTATTTGTAATAATTTGCACCAAGGGTGTTGTATATATGCATTTATGTACTGCTTTCTATAGTATAGATAATCTTTTTTCCTTTCAATTTTGTTCCAGGGGAGAATGAGGGAAGCCAACAAGAACAATAAGTTTTCGGTTCCTAAGTTTATCCTCCGCGTAGAACTAGTTCAGAAAAAAAGCATTATGTACTATCAGCGACATAATTCTCAACCTTTTCTAAAAATTGTCGTGGCATTGCCAACTATGGTTGCTAGTTGCCGAGGTAAAGTGTCGCAGCTTCTAGATTTTACTCTTTGCGAATGTTGCATATTTTTTTAAAATTAAGGAGTACTGCATATTTTTAGTTTGTACCTCCAAGCATTCCATTTTAGCAGGTACTACGGCTGAAAAATCAATAGCTCTATGATACAAACGTAATAATTAGCAGGCAAGATTATGCTGGATTAACTAGGATAAGGCCCGATTCGAGAGGGGCTCGGTCTCCGATTACAGAACAAGTCTGAAACTAGAAAGATTAACAACATGAGCATCGAAAAATTGCAAAACCTGCTACTAATCTATTACATAAACGGTTAATTAACTGGTCCTAGAAAGAAGCTTGTAAACTGCTTGCCCACTTCTTTTGTTTTCCCTCCAATGAATGGGTCAAACAAATAATTCAAAGGGGAGTGGTCTTCAGTGGCTGCTGACTTGTGAGCTCGGTATTTCCGGCGGGAATAGACCAAGGGATACGTATCATTACTTCCCTCGCGGTAAAACGCCTTGTCCTCAAGGCGGAAGGTAGGGAATTGAGTAGCAAGGAGATCATAGTTTTCCCAGGTGGCCTCTTCGGATGGGCGATGTTCCCACAGGATTAGTAACTCTAGAACACGTTGCCCAGCTTCCATAACCCAATGATGAGCCAGAACCGAGTTAGGCTGCAGATCAACCTCCCAATCCTTCGTGATGGGCAAAGGGGGAACAGGAGCTGAAGAGAAGGAACCCCGGGCCGGTTTGAGCATGGATACATGGAACACAGAGTGGATACGAGCATCCGGGGGAAGATCGAGACGGTATGCTACTGGACCCACCTTACTATTGACCCAGTATGGACCATAGAATCGGGGGGACAACTTCTCAAAACGTCGCTTGGCCAAACTCTTTTGGCGATACGGTTGAATCTTCAAAAACACGTAGTCACCTTCCTGAAATGATAATTCACGACGATGGTTGTTCGCCTGATTGCGCATACGATCCTGAGCCTTTAAGAGATTAGCGCGGAGGAGCTTGAGCATGGCATCTCGGTCAAGCAGCTGGTGCTCTAGGTCTGCATTTTTTGTTTTGCCAGCCGCATAAGGAGGTAAAGGAGGTGGATCACGACCATAAACAACGGAGAAGGGAGTTGTGCCTGCTGAGGTGTGGAAACTGGTATTGTAGGAGTATTCTGCACAGGGAAGATAAGTCGACCATTTGGTGGGCTGTTCATGGGAGAAGCATCTTAAGTAAGCTTCAAGGCATCGATTAAGTACTTCAGTTTGCCCGTCACTCTTGGGGTGGTAACTGGTACTCATTTGCAGTTTAGTTTGGCAGAGGCGAAATAATTCCTGCCAAAAGTTGCTAAGGAAAATAGCATCCCGATCAGAGACAATAGAACGAGGGAGACCATGAAGGCGCACAATTTCCTTGCAAAAAACCGAGGCAACCCCTTTAGCAGTGAAGGGGTGAGATAACCCAACGAAATGAGCATACTTACTCAACCGATCGATGACGACTAGGATAGTATCAACCCGGTTGGATAGGGGCAAGCAGACAATAAAGTCCATGGAAATGTCCTCCCAAATGCGAGCAGGGATCGGTAATGGCTGAAGCAGACCAGCAGGAGCAAGTGTCTCATATTTTTGCTGCTGGCAAACCAAGCATTGGTGAACAAAAAGGCGGACGTCTTGCTTAATTTTGGGCCAAAAATACTGAGCAGTGAGGCGCTTCAAGGTCTTTAAAAATCCCCCATGTCCGCCTATGGTAGTTGCATGTGCCTCGTGTAGGAGTTTGTGGCAAAGGTCATGGGTATCAGGTATGACCAGGCGATGCTTATACAAAAGTAGCTGGTTGACGAAGGAAAACCCAGGAGCTGAAGTAGGATCAGCCTGTAGTTTGGTGATGATGGAGCTCGTGTATGGATCCATTAACTGCCCAGCCTTGATCTGAACCAAATCAGCACTGTAGGGGATCGATATGGTGAGGAAATCGCTCGAATGAGGGCGACTGGATAAGGCGTCGGCGCCCCTGTTTTCTTTGCCAGCTCGGTGAATGATTGTAAAATCATAGGGCATGAGTTTAAGCAAAAGGCGTTGCTGCTCAGTAGTGGTGATACGCTGCTCCAATAGAAACTGTAACGTGTAATGATCAGTACGAATGAAGAAGTGGTGGCCTAGTAAGTAGTGACTCCATTTTTGAACAGCTAGCACCAAAGCAAGTAATTCACGATCATAAGCAGATTTAAAACGGTTAGAGGGGGAAAAACCTTTGCTGAAGTAGGCAATCGGATGATCTGCTTGAGAAAGAATAGCCCCCACCCCGTCCGAAGAGGCGTCGCATTCTACAGTGAAATCTTCAGAAAAATCCGGGAGACGAAGGACCGGGGCAGATGTGAGAGCCGTTTTGAGTTGCTGGAAAGCTGTGAGTGCCTCGGAAGACCATAGAAAACCATCCTTTTTAGTGAGGACGGTAAGGGGTCGGGCTATACGGCCATAATTGCGGACGAATCGCCGGTAGTAACCGGTAAGACCAAGAAAGCCGCGAACTTCACGCACCGACGTTGGAACCGGCCATGACTGGATTGCTGAGATTTTTTCTTGCTCCACCTGAACTCCCGCAGCAGAGATAACATGACCCAAAAACACTACTTGGGGCTACCCAAAACAACACTTGGAAATTTTAGCAAAAAGTTGATGCTCGTGAAGGAGGGTGAGAGCCTGTTCCAAGTGAATGAGATGCTGCTTCATAGTATGACTGTAAATTAAAATATCATCAAAGAAAACCAATATGAAGCGCCGCAAATGGGGTCGGAACAAGTCATTCATTACAGATTGAAAGGTGGACGGGGCATTAGTTAGTCCGAAAGGCATGACTTTGAACTCGTAATGACCCGAATGCGTACGGAAGGCTGTTTTCGGTACATCCGTAGGATTCACCCGGATTTGATAATAGCCCGATCGCAGATCCAATTTAGAGAAAATGGTGGCACCGTACAATTCATCGAGAAGTTCATCTATGTTAGGGATCGGGTATTTGTCGGCGACGGTGATCTTATTTAAAGCGCGGTAGTCGACACACATACACCACGTTTCATCTTTCTTTTTAACTAGCAAAACAAGGCTGGAAAAAGGACTAGTACTGTGTTGAACAAATCCCGCAGCGAGTAGCTGATCTACTTGTTTCTCTATCTCGGTTTTTTGGAATATGGGTAGCGATATGGTCGGATATTTGGAGGTGTAGAGTTTGGTAGTAAGGGAATTGAATGAGAAGTGGTTCGAAAAGGTGGTAGGTTGGTGGGTTCTGAGAAGTCTTCCTGGTATTTTTGGATGAGTGGTTGTAACGGGGTTGGAATAAGTGGTGCTGAACTCGAATCGATGGCTAAATGCTGAAAAGAGGCTGACTTTTGAGGGCCAGAGGAGATGCCTTGCTATTTATATTTTTTGCCATCTATAGTGAAAATCATGAACATCTCGTTCCAATTTGCTTGTACGGTGTTAAGAGTAGAAAGCCATTGAATGCCAAGAACAAGATCTGCCCCGCCTATGGTAAACGGATAAAAATCTTGTACGATAGTAAGGTCGGGGAGGTTCACAGAGACCTCCTTGCACAGCTGATTACACCGAATAATGTCTCCGTTTCCAATTTGGACCCCAAAAGGTGTGACAAAGTGGGTAACCATTTTTAGTTCTCGAACTAAAGTGTCAGATATGAAGTTGTGAGTGGAGCCACCGTCCACTAAAATCAACACCTCCGTAGTTCCCAAAGTGCCCTGCAATTTCATAGTAGTTAAATTGGATTTACCATAAATTGCATGTAAACTTATCTCAGCAAACTCCTCTTGTGAAGTTGGTTCCTCCTCGTTTTGATTAATGGTGGACTCAGTTGATTCTTCGGAGGTCTCCAGTAGTTTAAAGGTGCCGGTCTTGCAGCGGTGCCCTGGACCATATTTCTCTCCACATCGATAACATTCCCCTTTAAGAAACCGACTTTGTTTTTCTGCCTCGGATATCCGTAAAGGAGGGCGTTGGGCCGAAGGGGAATTGGAGTGGTTTTGGGTGGAAGATGGGGTGTTTGTGTGGGTGGTTGGTTTGGGGTCGAAGGATGAAGATCTGGATGTGGGTTGCCAAGAAGTGGTTTTAACGGGTTTGGTAGTACTAATCTTGGATTCATACTGTAAGGCTAGGCTCGCTGTGTTATGCACGGTACGCGGTTTTTGGATGCGCACGTCTGCCTTGAGTTCTTCTTTCAATCCATTTGAGAACACCCCCAATAAACAATTTTTCGGCCAGTTTGAAACTCTAGCAGATCGTTTGGCGAATTCCTGTCGGTATTCATGTACCGATCCGGTCTGCCGAATGTTGCAGAGGTACTCGTCGGGGTTCTGATACTTGGCTGGCCCGAAGTTTTTCTGGAAGGCCAAGACTAGTTCCTCCCAGACGTTGATAGTCTGGTTGGCTGTTAGCCACGAGAAGAGATCCAGGGCATCCCCTTCGAGATGCATAGAGGCTACATCCACTTTCTCTTCATCGGGTATTTGGTAATAACGGAAATACTTCTCCGCTTTAAGAATCCAACCACGAGGGTCTCCCCCATCATAAACAGGGAAGTCAATCTTTTGAAACGGGCGATGGGAGTGTTGATTTCGCCAAGAACTTTCGCCCTCATCATTGCGTCCGGATCCACTTTTGGAACGATTTGAATTTTGGGCTTGATCCTTCAAAGCAGCTACGTCGTCCTTTAAAGCTTCAATTGAATCCAATCAAGAAGCCATGGCCGCTAACTGGGCTGCAATGGTTGTAAGGGGATCTGGATCAGTGGTACTCCGGGTTGTGGGTGCCATCATTCGAGTTTCCCGGCAATGGAACCAATGATACAAACGTAATAATTAGCAGGCAAGATTATGCTGGATTAACTAGGATAAGGCCCGATTCGAGAGGGGCTCGGTCTCCGATTACAGAACAAGTCTGAAACTAGAAAGATTAACAACATGAGCATCGAAAAATTGCAAAACCTGCTACTAATCTATTACATAAACGGTTAATTAACTGGTCCTAGAAAGAAGCTTGTAAACTGCTTGCCCACTTCTTCTGTTTTCCCTCCAATGAACGGGTCAAACAAATAATTCAAAAGGGAGTGGTCTTCAGTGGCTACTAACTTGTGAGCTCGGTATTTCCGGCGGGAATAGACCAAGGGATACGTATCACTCTATTATTTTCTCGTTCACTTTTTCAAGTAGTTTTGAATGCAATCCTTCATTTCATTTCTCTTTGGCTTATTACTGTACATATAGTTACAGCGAATGTTGGATCAATAAATCTACTTCTGTTGTCTTTTATTTGACCATCTCTTGTTGCTTCTCAACACTTAATGTAATCGTGGCAGGAATTCTTGACAAAGGGATACAAATTGATGGTCTTGGTATGAAAAGCTTCATGACTTATGAGAGCAATGTTCTTTTTGTTCTTCGCTTCATGATCGATTGCAAAATCGTTGGTGGCAATTGGATTGAAGTTCCAGCTCACAAATACAAGAAATCAGCAAAGAATCTTTCATACTCTCAGTTTGAGTTTGATTGCCAGTATCCTCATTGCAATGACCGCAATAATGTTCTTTAAATTAAGCCTTTGATGTATATATGCTCAATTTACCTGATAGATTATTGAATTTCTTGACAAAGGTTATAGCTATTCAGAACTGATAAGCCATGCTCCAGAAGGAGAATTTTCAAAAATGGCTCCATTTCGCATATTGAGTTTTGATATTGAGTGTGCTGGTCGGAAGGGCCTTTTCCCTGACGCTAAATATGATCCTGTTATTCAGGTTGATTTATATATGTTATAGTAATTTTATTTATCAAGACCCACAGCGGCACGGCATATAAATAGAGTAGTTTTGTTGCAGTACCTGATTCTGTTATTCTTGTAGATTGCAAATCTGGTGACACTGCAGGGAGAGGAACAGCCATTTGTGAGAAATGTAATGACCCTAAAGTCATGTTCACCAATAGTTGGTGTTGATGTGATGTCATTTGACACAGAGAGAGAAGTGCTGCTGGCTTGGAGGGTAATATTTTGATATTTTATTTTCTTACTTTGAGTTGTTGATGATCTGACATTGGACATCTCATAATATGTATATTTGACTAAGTAAAGTTTTTCTATGATTGTTTTAGTCTTTTTGAACCAGATATTCTGATATTTTCTTATTGATTTAGATGTGTTTGGAATCATATAACTCTTGAATTGCACAACAGTTACCATTTTGTTGTGACTTTGATATGCTAATGTTTAAGTGAGCTTAAGATATTTTTGTCTCTTTCAGGATTTTATTCGTGAAATAGATCCAGATATCATAATTGGTTACAACATTTGCAAATTTGACTTGCCGTATCTGATTGAGGTCAGTGGCTCGCCACTCATCGTTTTTTGTAGTGTAACTTTAAATAGTTTACATTGACAGTTCATTTATACATATGCTATTGGTTGCAATATCTACATGCTAGGCTATCCATAGCCTTAATATTAAGTGCCTAAATACATATTTGTAGTGTAACTTTCAATAGTTTACATTGCCAGTTCATTTATACATATGCTATTGGTTTGCAATATCTACATGCTAGGCTGTCCATATCTTTAATATTAAATGCCTAAATACATAATTTGTCTTATAGAGGGCAGAGACATTGAAAATAGCTGAGTTCCCGATACTTGGTCGCATTAGAAATAGCAGGACTCGTGTGAAGGATACGACATTTTCTTCAAGGTAATGGTTAATTTGAAAGAATGAACGACAAGTGACATTTTGGTTTTCTTCCCTAGTTTATTTTCTGAAGCTTTACTTTGTTTCTATGTTTAGCTACGTCATTTCTTTTATATGCTTCTTGCCTTTATTTTCCAAGAGTGCATGGGTGTTTGTTTGTAGAAACCAGGGGGGGTTTCTCTTCTATGTGTATTGTTGCAGTTAGTAAAAGCCACACCTAGATTCTTCTTCATAATAAATGATTCTTTTGACCTGTATACCTTTATAGGATAATGCTGCATTGCATGCATTTATTAATGGTACTTATAAAGCTATAATTATAAGGTAATTGTAAAATGTTGTTTTAGGGCATTCCACATGTATGAAATACATACACACATACATAAATATATAGAAACGCTCATACATGCATACACACATACATGATACATATATACACATATATCTACATACAAATACACACACATTCACACATATATACACGTACATACATATACATACATGCATACATACATATACATACATCCATACATACATATACATACATGCATACATACATATACATACATGCATACATATGTATATACATACATATATACATACATACACATGTATATACATTCATCATATACATGCATACACATATACACATAATATACATACGCACGTGTATATTGATGAATGTCAAGTCATTGCACTGTTGGACATATCAAGGTTCATCATAATGCTGAATTTTTCCATACTGATCTGGTGTCACAGGCAATATGGCACAAGGGAAAGTAAAGAAGTTACATTAGAAGGGAGAGTTCAGTTTGATTTGCTTCAGGTCATTTATTATTTAGAATGCTATTGAACAAATAAGTGGATGCATAGGGATAACTAGAAATTTTAAAAGTTTTTATGTTATACTCTCAGGCTATGCAAAGGGATTACAAATTAAGTTCATACTCTCTGAATTCTGTTTCAGCACACTTTCTCAATGAGCAGGTATTTTTTATTTTTATGTTTGGTTAATAAGCTTCTATAATGGATAGGAAGTTCCTTAGGTCCCATTCATGCATCGTGAGAACATCAACATGATAATAGTTGAGAATCTTTTCCCGAATCATTGCCAATCTTTTATTGTGTGCACTTTATGCTTGCATCTGCAAATACATTGTTTCTTAGACCTAGATTGGTAACACCTAAGCACACTTTAAGAAAGGGACCTTGTAGACAAAAAAAAAAAATGAACTGGGATTCTAAATTCTACTGGCCACCAATATATTGGAGGATATGCATTGTATTATTGAAGTACAATTGATACTAGATTCGAAAAACAGAACAGAAAACACAACAATAGTTTTGGAACTCCTCCGATTAATTGATAGGAAAAACTTACATCTATTAAAGAAAAACCTACCTATATTTATAGCTAATTAACCTTGTCCATCAAGCTAATTAACTCCTACAAATTAGGCTTTATCTCAAATTCTTTTGAGATAATCATTAAATCACCAAGACTTATCTCAAATCCTTACGAGATAAAGCTTTATACTACCTGGACTTATCCCTTTATTTAACCAGATAATAACTGCAAAATAAATTACAAAACAGACCCTAAAACTTTATTTAATGTCAAGATTGGTCCAACAATCACCCCAATCTTGACCTTGAGTCTTTTGTTATCTTTCAGTATCTTCAATCATCTTCACCCCAAAATTTCTCAAATCTCTGTAAATTTAATCTTCAGAGCTTTGGTTTAATTGATAGGAAAAACTTACATCTATTAAAGAAAACCTACCTATATTTATAGCTAATTAACCTTGTCCATCAAGCTAATTAACTCCTACAAATTAGGCTTTATCTCAAATTCTTTTGAGATAATCATTAAATCACCAAGACTTATCTCTAATCCTTACGAGATAAAGGCTTATACTACCTGGACTTATCCCTTTATTTAACCAGATAATAACAGCAAAATAAATTACAAAACAGACCCTAAAACTTTATTTAATGTCAAGATTGGTCCAACAAGCACCCTAATCTTGACCTTGAGTCTTCTGTTATCTTTCAGTATCTTCAATCATCTTCACCCCAAAATTTCTCTCATCTCTGTAAATTTAATCTTCGATAGAGCTTTGGTGAGGATATCGGCTCGTTGTTGTTCTCCGCTGATGTGTTCAACCTTGATCTGATCTTTCTCACCACATTCACGTATAGTTAAACTTGGTAGAGTTGTGTATTACTTGAATGATTATGATTATACAATATGCCCTATATATAGATCTATACAAGATTAACTAGGGCCGGCTAATATATCATAATGGGCCTAATTATCTAAATATATTGACTAATATTCCCCCTCAAGCTAAGGCCGGGGACCGACTCTTAGCTTGGACTTCAAAAAGAGAAAATGTTCTGATGGCAACGGCTTTGTAAAAACATCTGCAATCTGATCATGTGTGGAAATGAACTGAACAAGTAACTTCTTCTGAGCAACCTTTTCTCGAACGACATGGAAATCTACTTCCACATGTTTTGTTCTGGCATGGAAAACAGGATTAGCAGACAAGTAGGTGGCTCCCAAATTATCGCACCATAAGACAGGAGCCGAGTGCATTTGGACACGAAGTTCTCTTAATAGTGTTTCAAGCCATGTCAACTAGGCAACCGTATCGGCCAACGCCTTGTACTCGGATTCAGTGGATGACCGAGATACAGTCTTTTGTTTTCTGGCAGACCATGAAATAAGATTTGAGCCAAGATATATGGCATACCCACCCGTGGATCTACGGTCATCAGGGCACCCAGCCCAGTCAGCATCAGAAAAAGCAGTCAAGCCTGCAATATCCGTATAGGCATGTAAAATAGAAGAAGATGAGCTAGAAATCAGCAGACCATGATTAGCGGTTCCATGTAAGCAGCGCAGAATCCGTTTGACAGCAGACCAGTGATTCTCAGTAGGTGAATGCATGAATTGGCAAACCTTATTAACCGCAAATGTAATATCAGGTCGGGAAAGCGTAACATATTGCAAAGCCCCGACCATTTGTCTATATTTAACCGGATCACCAAAGAGAGGACTGTCACCGAGGAAGAGCGGAGTGCTAGTGGTAGACGGGGAAGGAACCAGTTTAGAGTTTGACAAGTTAGCCCGATCCAGCAGCTCATTTATGTATTTCTTTTGGGAGAGAACCATGTCCGAGCCTTTCCTAGTTACCTCAACACCAAAAAAATAAGACAAGGACCCCATGTCTTGGACAGGAAACTACTGACTGAGGCGTCGTACCACATGAGTAATAGCCTGGTTGTTGTTGCCTGTCAAAATAATATCATCAACGTACACTAACATGTACATAAGTGTCCCATTATGTGAATAAATAAAAGAGAAGAATCTGTTTTGGAGCCCTTGAAGCCGAGGGAAAACAATACTGATGAAAGCCGTTCAAACCAAGCCCTTGGGGCTTGTTTTAGACCATACAAAGATTTATGTAGAAGACACATGGTCTGGTTTTTGAGGATCAACGAATCCCTCTGGTTGTTTGAGATAGACTGTTTCCTTCAAATCACCGTGTAAGAAAGCATTTTGTACATCCAACTGTCGGAGAGACCATTGTTTGGTGATAGCTAAAGAGAGAACAACCCGAATGGTGGTGGGTTTCACGACCGGACTAAAGGTTTTCGTGTAGTCTATTCCAGGTTGCTGTCGAAATCCTTTAGCAACCAGTCTCGCCTTGTAGCGCTTAATAAGCCCATGTTGGTCACGTTTAACTTTATAAACCCACTTACAATCAACCACATTTGTATTCGGAACACGAGGAACCAAAGTCCATGTACCATTACGGATAAGAGCAGAGTATTCGTCGGCCATAGCCTTACGCCAGTGAGATTCTTTGTTAGCAACGGTAAAGCTGGTAGGTTCACTGTTTAGGGTGGAGGTGTGAAAAGAGGAGGGTTTGTATGGATTTGTTGGTTTGGGTTTAGGGCGAAGATTTGGTGGTCGTGGCCGTGGAGGAGGAGATGGTGATTGGGACGGTTCTTGGTTGGAATGGGTATTAGATGTTGGTGGTTGTGTAGAAGTAGTAGGCTAGTGGGTGGTAGGTGTAGGCGGATCAGAGGGCAAGGGTGTAGTGGTTTGGTGGATGTAACGATCATAGGCAGGAAGCGAAGTAGTCGGGTGGGTTGTGGATCGACGAGAAAAGGTTTGGGCTGGTTGAGTGGTAGAGTGTGTAGGAGTTAAGGAAGTTGTGAAGGATGGTGTGGTGATTGGAGACTCCATGGGAGCAGGGATAGGAATGGAGTCAGTAGGATAGGAAGAAATATAAGGTTCGGCAGATGGTGGAGGGACGGGCTCGGTAGGCTTAGGTAAAAAGGGAAAAATAGTTTCATGGAACCGAACGTGACGGGCAATATATATGCGTTCGGAAACAGGATCAAAACAACGATATCCATGATGAGGTGGGCTATATCCAAGGAAAACACAAGGTGTAGAACGAAAATCCAGTTTGTGTGGATTGTAAGAACGGAGGTGAGGAAAACATTGGCAACCAAAGACACGAAGAAAAGAGAAGTCAGGTTTATGTTTGAACAGAAGTTCAAAGGGAGAGATATGAGAGTTTGTACGAGAGGGCATACGATTTATTAAGTAGACTGCGGTATCAAAAGCATAGTGCCAAAAACGTTGAGGAACATGAGATTGTGCCATTAAAGTGAGACCAGTTTCAACGACATGACGGTGACGTCGTTCAACAACACCATTTTGTTCACTGGTGTGAGGACAAGAAAGGCGATGAAGAATGCCAAGAGAAGCAAAGAATGATGATAGATTTCTGAATTCCCCCACCCCAATCTGTTTGTACCATTTTAAGTTTAGTGGAGAATTGTCGCTCAGCCATGTTTACAAATTGTTTAAAGATTTCAAACACATCGGATTTTTGTTTTAGAGGAAACAACCACATATATTTTGAAAAATGATCAACACAGAGAAGACAATAGTTGTAACCATCAAACGAAGGTACAGAAGCCGGTCCCCAAACATCACAGAATAGTAAATCCAAAACATGAGTACTTTTATAATCAGAAGATAATAAATTAAGTTTGGAAGACTTTCCAACAGAACAAGAAACACAATTGAAATCAAAATTCTTTGCAGAAATAGGTAAACAATATTTAGAAATCATAGTTTGAAACAACTGGGAATGTGGATGCCCCAATCGTTGATGCCATGTGGTTGTTATAGCACGAGTTGTTGAAAAAGAAACCTTTGGAATTGACTTGTTAAGCGGAAGATTGATAGAGTAGAGTCCACCGTCATTTGGACCCGTGAGGAGGGTAATGTGTGTAGACTTGTCCTTCACAGCAAAAAAAGTTGCGTGAAATTCAAAATAAACATGATTATCATGACAGAATCGTTGTACAGTAAGGAGGTGTTTTTTAATAGCAGGAACCTGAAGGATATTGTTTAGGTAAAAGGTTTTATTGGGCGAGAAAAGTTTAGATGAGCCAATGTGTAAAATGGGGAGGGCCTTACGATTATCTACATGTAGATTGTCATCACCGTAGTAAGATTCAGCAGAGTCAAAACCTGTCATATCCGGTGCCACATGGCTATTGGAACCCTTGTCCGGGAGCCAAGATGTAGAGGCTTGGGAACGATGGTCAGCATAGTTGGCGGACGGCTGTCTCATCCGTATGGTGGATGGATCTCTGTTCGGGCACTGAGATGGTAGATGTCCAATGCCGCACCTTTACAAGTTCCATAAACAGTGTTTTGATTTGAAGCCCAACTGAACTGACTTGGGGGGGCGATTGTTGCCTCCTTGAGTACGATTATTGTTGTTGTTGCGGTTGCCACGACCGCCACGATAACCCCCTCTACCACGATTGTTGTTGGATTGTCCCGACCTGTTTGAGTAAAAGGATTGAGGTGTATTAGTTTGTGATGAACCTGTAGAAGGTTGCAGCTGAAAACCAAGTCGGGCAACAAGTTGTTGAATAGCTTGGACAGTGTCATTAGGGACAGAAGGCGAGGTAACTGTTGTGGCAGCCGTGAAGGCTGGACTAGAAGAGATGTCAACAGGTTTCTGGATTAAAAACTAAGGTCTGCAAGTAAACCTGGCAGTTCAGAAAAGACGGTTGTGAATTGTCTTGCAAGGAGGCTTTGCTTGATTTCATTGTATTCTTCACGAAGTCCTGCAATGACTAACATAACAAGATCTTTCTCGAGCATAGGATGTCCAATATTTGAAAGGGCAGTGGCATACTCTTGTGCCCTAGCAAGATAGGCAGAAGCAGTCTCATCTCCTTTCATTTGTATTTTTAACAATTTTTTTTTCAAGAGGAACTCTCTGGAAGAAGTATGTAGGGCATAAGCACGTTCAAAACCAAGCCACAAGTCATGAGAAGTTGTACCTTGAACATGCTGGAAAGAAGCCTCAGAGATGGTGGAGAGAATAAGCGTACGAATGTGGGCGTCATTGGCTAACCAGATGGAGTGATTTGGATTGGGTTTGGTGACAACATCTTCTTTTTCAAAGGTTCCTGGAGAGGAAATTGTGGATGAGGGACAGGGAAGACTCCCATCAACATAGCCGAATAAGCCATGGGTTGCCAGGAAGGGTTGAATCATAAGTTTCCAGTGACCATAATTTGTAGGAGACAGAGTAAAACTGAACTTGTGAGAATTATGTGCAGCTTTCTCTGTTGTGGTGAGGGCTGTGATTGGATTTGACATGATTGGATCTGTTGTGGCAGATGAAGGTTGAGATCGGCTAGATGATGGCTGCGGATGAAGGCTGTATCGGATGAGGTTAGCGGTGTTGGTGACGGCAAAGAGCAGGGACGGAACCCTAGGCTCTGATACCAAGTTAAACTTGGTAGAATTGTGTATTACTTGAATGATTATGATTATACAATATGCCCTATATATAGATCTATACAAGATTAACTAGGGCCGGCTAATATATCATAATGGGCCTAATTATCTAAATATATTGACTAATACGTATCAAGAAATAGCAAGTGTCAATTTGTTTGCTTCTCCCAAAGAACACCGGATGTTTCATTAGGTCAATTGCAGATTTGTTGTCAACTTCAATCACCACCAGCTCCTTTTCCCTTCTAGTAATTTTAGCTAACAATCCCCTTAACCAAATCGGTTGGCAAGCTGCTGAAGTTGTAGCCATAAACTCCGATTCGCAGGAGGATAACGCCACTGTTGGCTGCTTTTGAGAGCTCCAAGTGATAGGTCCATCAGCAAAATAGAACACTAGACCCGTAGTTCCTTTTCCATCATCCAGATCAATAAAATGACTGCTGTCACTAAATCCCAACAGCTTATCACTTCCATTCCTTCGATAGTAAATTCCCAGATCTGTAGTTCCTTTCACATACCTCAGAATCTGTTTTACAGCTTGTGAATGAGTAGTTTTAGGCTCTTGCATGTACCTGCTTACATATCCTACAGAGTATGTAAGATCTGGACGCGTATGTGTTAAGTACCGTAGACACCCAATTAACTTTTTGTACTCAGTTGCATCCTCATTTCTTCTGTCATCATCTTTACTCAATTTCAGCCCCCGTTCCATTGAAAATTTGGTGAAATTGCACTCCCACGTTCCAACTTGCTTTAAGATCTTTTTAGCATATCTGATTGCTTGATCTTGATGCCATCTTTGCTTTGCACACTTCCAAGTCCGAGATAATAAGAAAGTTGACCCAAGTCACTCCTCTTGAACTTATTTTTCATCTGTTTTTTAAACTGCAGAATTTTTTCAAGATTGTTTCCGGTTACTATCATGTCATCCACATATATTCCCATTAAGAGAGATCCTTTGTGAGTTCTTCTTGTATACACTGCTTGTTCAAGCATGCATCGTTTAAACCCAAGCTCTTTTAAACCCCATCTAACTTTGTATTCCAAGCTCGTGGAGCTTGTTTTAATCCGTAAAGAGCTTTTTTCAGCTTATACATCTGTTGTTCCTTCCCTTTCTTGACAAAACCTTCAGGCTGAGTTACAAATACCAACTCTTTGAGATCCTCGTGTAAAAAGGCTGTTTTGACATCTAGATGATGTACATGCCACTCTCTTTGAGCTGCAAATGCTAGAATGAGTCTAACAGTCTCAATTCTGGCTACGGGTGCAAACACCTCGTCATAGTCTACTCCATCTTGTTGGATGTAGCCTTTTGCAACTAACTGAGCTTTATAACGTGTAAGCACACAATTAGCATCTTTTTTGCTTTTATATAGCCATTTTAAACCATTGGATGATGTCCTGGGGGTAGATCCATTAACTCCCAGGTGATGTTTTTCTCAATGGGGGCAATTTCACCTTCCATTGCTTGCTCCCATTCTTTATGACCCGTGGCCTCTTTGAATTTGCTTGGATCTCCTTCAGTAAGAAGTAGATCATAGACCTCATTTAAATTCTTCCGGCCTCGAGGTGGTGTGTCATCAAAGGTTTCTTCTTTGGTCAAAGATGGGTCTGCTGGGTCATCTTTATCTGTAGGCAACCGGGGTAACATAGGTCCTTGATTTGTGAAAGTGGTTTCTGGATTGCTATAAATAAAATGTAGGTGACATTTTTCACTAGATGGCTCGAAAAAATTCTCATGATCTATACGAGGAAGGTCTTGCTGCGATGGGCCTGTTTATCTAAGCTTTGTGGGCTGTTTGGATCAGCAGGCTCAGGTTCCTCATTATATTCCTTTGGATCAGTTTTGAGTGGATTTATTTGGATCACAAAATCAGCTTCTTTGTCACCATATGTGTCAGCATACTCTTGCCAGTTCCATTTTTTGTTTTCATCAAATTTTACATCTTGACTAATGACTATCCTTCCTTCTCTGACGTCATACATTCAATAGGCCTTTGAAGCTGCTTCAATTCCCAGATGTACCATTGGTAAGCTTCTGTTGTCTAGTTTCTTTAGATGGTTCGAAGGCACTCTCACATAACCAATGCATCCAAATACACGTAGATGATCCATCCTTGGTTTTCTTCCTTTTAGAGCTTCATATGGGGTCTGATCAGTCAAGATTTTCCTGTTAAGTACATAAACTGAGTGCCTGATAGCTTCAGCCCACAGATTTTGTGGCATACTCATCGCGTTAAGGATGCTTCTTGTAGTGCTCAAAACCGTACGGTTTCGCCTTTCAACTATTCCATTTTGTCGAGGGGTATAGGGTGCGGTCATCTGTCTTGTAATACCTGCCTGCTCATAAAACAAGTTAAATTCTTGAGAGGATTGTTCAAAGGCTTCATTTTTTGTTTTTAACATGAAAGCCCACATAAATCTACTGTTGTCATCAACAATAAGTATAATATACCTGTTTCAGCCGGTGTAGGTGGAGAGATTGGGCCACACAGGTCTACGTCTGGTCTAGTGGTTTTTCTGCCCTGAAAAAAGTTTGATCTGGAAAGTTTTGTCTTGTATGTTTACCAGCTAGGCACGCGTCAGGCAGGTTGGTTTATTGTTGGTACTTCAAGAACCGTCCTTTTATTGTGCTGATCTATGTAATGGTGTCGAAGTTCACATGACCTAAACGAGCGTGCCATATCCATGCCTGATCTTCTACTTTTGAGTGCAAACAAACAGGTGAGCCAATGATACGAACCCAGCTGTTGGCGGGAATTAATTTCAGAATTAATTCAAACATTTAGGAAGTGTGAGTAGTTGATCCAAAAAATCAGGACATGGGGAAGTGGGTTGCAAACTTCCGATGAGAATTAGAATATATATATCTAGAACTTGTTTATTGTTTAGGTGTCTTGGTTATTATTATTTGTTTTGTAATCTAAATTTGGAGATTAGCCCTCTCGAATCGGGCCGACTATCTTGTGGAACCGATTTGGCGATTGTTGTACCTTCATTGATAAACTTCCATCAGGCTCATACATCCATAAGAATTTTTGTTTCATTAGGATCTCACACCCCCCTTCGGTGACTCGCCCAAGACTTATGATGTTGCTTTTCAAGAATGGAATGTAGTACACATTTGTCAAGAGACGATGTTCTCCATTCTTGCATGCCAAAAGAATTGAGCCTCTTCCTTTGATGTCAACACATGATCCGTCCCCAAATCTCACATTGCCTCCTACCTTTGTGTCAAGTTTAGAAAACAGCCCTTTGTTTCTCGTCATGTGGTTAGATGCCCCGTTATCTAAGTACCACATGAATTGTGCATCTTGATTAGACACATATTTGGTTGGATACACCTTTTCCTTAGTGAGATAGATCAACTCCTTTTATCTTGAAAGGCAACGGTCATTAAGAGTGCAGTATTAAGCTATGGTTGGTCGACTTCTTCCTTTTTCCTTAGCAGGCAATCTGCTAGAGAAGTGCCCTAAAGCATCACATCTGAATCATTGTAACTGTGAATGATCCTTCTTCTGGTTTGATGAGCCGTGAGTCCCACTTTGTGCAACTTGACCTCGGCCAACTCCACGCCCTTGACCTCCAAATCTTCCACGACCACGACATCGGCCTCGGGTTTCAGTGTTGCCCCCTCACCTCGGCCATAGCCCTTTTCAAGTCCCTTCTTTGCCTCCCAATCCTCATATGAAAGCAGCAATTGGTATTGATTGTTGCTCGATCCTTTTGACTTCAAACATGCCCTTTCTTCATAGGCCTGCAATCGCCTGACAACCTCCTGAAACTTCACAGTTTTAAGGTCCACCAATTGTTCAATTGTAGCCACCATGTTCAGGAAATTTTCGGGCATGCTTGTTAGTAATTTCTTGACCAAAGTTAATTCATTAATGAACTAACCAAGTGTGGCTGATTTAGAGGCAATTCCAGAAAGCTTTGCCATAAAGTCATCCATTGTTTCGTTTTCCTTCATCTTGATTGTACAAACTTGGTCCACAATGATTGCAACCGGGCCTCCATGACTCGTCAACTCCAAGATGGCAAGTTTTTATTGAATCCCTGTTGTAGTCATTTTAGTAATTCTGTAATAGATGGGGGACTACTTTGTCATAATAGAGGAATAAAGGGACTAAATGTAATAATGTGTAACGAACTTAACTAAGGTCGTTACTAGTTGTTAAATACCGTTATGAATGAAAATACGGATATGATTTGTGAGGTTCATTTCTTCTCTTCTGTTCTTTCTTCTTTCTCAAACCCTTACCCTAACATTGGTATCAGAGCTACCGATCCTTAATCGGAGCTCTAATCACCATCACCGGAAAACTCCGATCCTTAATCGGAGCTCTAATCACCATCACCGGAAAACTCGGTGAGCGCAGAGTTGTCGGAAGTTTCAATCAATTGAAAGGATGACGACGCGCAATCAGTCTTTGGATCAAAGAGTACAGGAACACGAAGCATCGCTGCTTTGATTGGAAACAGCTACAGGCAGGAATCTCACAGAATTAGAGACGATTAAGGCTGCAACTGTGAAGAATTCGAGTGATATGGATTCGATCAAGTTGCAAATGGCTGAGATTTTGAAGAATTTGCAAGCAATGGGAAGCAATCACGGTAGTACCAGCCATCATGAAGTCGATCATAACCACAGTAATGGCGATTCTTCAAGTAATCGAAGTAATAGCCGACTTACTAAGATCGACTTTCCGAAGTTTAATGCTGAAAACGTGGAAGGATGGCTGTGCAGAGTTGAGCATTTCTTTGCAGTTGATGAGACTCCTGAGGCATCTAAAGTAAGGCATGCGATTATTCATCTCGAGGATATAGCCTTACTTTGGCATCAATCATTTGTACAATCTCGGGGCGGCTCTATTGCCGGTATGTCTTGGTCCGATTACAAAGGATTCATTTCAGCACGTTTTGCATTAGTCTTGGGACAGGATGCCATGGGAGCACTAGCTGCTCTCCGGCAGACTGGTTCATTACAGGACCTTTATCAAGCTTTTGATTTAGCCTTGACTAAGGTATCCATATGTGACGAGTATGCGGTGAGCTTGTTCTCGAGAGCTGTGA
The DNA here is from genome assembly GCA_025506505.1 of Flaveria sonorensis. Taxonomy (NCBI): domain Eukaryota; kingdom Viridiplantae; phylum Streptophyta; class Magnoliopsida; order Asterales; family Asteraceae; genus Flaveria; species Flaveria sonorensis. The sequence goes on from CM046437.1 coordinate 2,668,265, forward strand.
AACCGGAGATTGGTTATCCACTCCGCCTTCTTAGACCTAAGAACTTGCCAAAAGCCTACATGCTAGCCCGGATTCAAGGTGAGGCCATTTCAATGATTCAACCTTCTAATTGGAATCGAGCATCTAAGCCACAATTTCCTTCTTCAACGAACAAGAATAGTGAGTCTTTGCCACGTTCTTTTTCACCATCTACTGCCACTAATTTGCCTCTACTCCCACCACCACCAACAAAGGCTAGGCCTATTCGAAGGTTAACACCTAAAGAAATTGAAGAAAAGAGGATGAAAGGGGAATGTTTTGGGTGTTCGGAGAAGTTTTCCCCGGGCCATAAGTGTAAAAATAAACAATTGTTTTCGGTGGATGTAGTGGAATCAAGTGAAGAGCCGGATATGGAGTTGGTGGGCGTTCGGTGACTGATTGTGAAGACCCGCATATATCGTTGCATGCTCTGATGGGGGTCGCTTCTTACTCCACGATGAGGGTTATGGGTTCAATTGGCACTAAACCTTTGCATGTTCTTATTGACTTAGGTTCAACTCATAATTTTTTAGATGAGAACTTAGCCATGCGAATGCAGTGTCCAACGAAGCGGGTGGATTCTTTGAACATAACCATTGCAGATTGCAACGCCCTCTCTTGTACCAAACTATGTGAGAACTTTCGGTGGTTAATGCAAGGCAATTGGTTTACAACGGACGTTTTGCTAATTCCTCTCAGTAGTTATGATATGGTACTGGGGTTCAGTGGTTGCAAACTCTAGATGATATAGTTTGGAACTTTAAAGAATTGACTATGCACTTTAAGGTGGGCGATCATTCCTTCTTTCTTAAAGGCACAAGTTCAAATACACCCACCGTATGTACAATGGGTATGATGGAACAACTTTTGGGTGATACAAGAAATCTGGCTGGGGCTGAGTTATTCAGCTTAAAACTCATTAATCCACAGTGTTATCAGCATGATGTAACCGTACCTCTTACGCAGTCTAATCCGGCATTAGACTCATTATTACTATCCTATGCAGACGTGTTTGAGGTCCCAACTTCCTTACCCCCAAGTCGCCCATGTGACCACCGTATTACCTTAAAAGACGAGTCTATCATCATTAACCAACGTGCTTATCGTTACCCAGCTGGGCAAAAGGATGCGTTGGAAAAATTGACACAAGAATTACTTGATTCAGGAGTGATAAGAAATAGCCGGAGTGCATTTGCTTCTCCTGTTGTTTTGGTTAAAAAGAAGGATGGAAGTTGGCGGTTTTGTGTGGATTATCGAAAACTTAATGATGCCACTATCAAGAATCGATTCCCTATTCCTCTCATTGAGGAATTATTGGATGAATTGGGTAAAGCTACTGTTTTTTCTAAGTTAGATTTACGAGCGGGGTATCATCAGATTAGGATGTATAGAGAAGATATACATAAAACAGCTTTCCGTACACATCAAGGTCTTTTTGAGTTTGTTATGATGCCCTTCGGTCTTACGAATGCTCCAGCTACATTCCAGTCTTTAATGAACCAAGTGTTTAAGACTTTGATGCAGAAATGCACATTGGTTTTCTTCGACGATATACTGGTTTATAGTCCGACTATGGAGCAACATGTACGCTACCTTGAACAAGTTTTGTTGTTACTCAGGTAACATCACTTAGTGGCAAAGCGATCTAAGTGTTCATTTGGCGCGCATCAAGTGGAGTATTTGGGTCATATAATCACTGGAGCAGGAGTATCAACTGATCCAAATAAGGTGAATGCGGTTCGACAATGGCCGGTGCCTACCACTTTGAAACAATTAAGGGGATTTTTAGGCCTCGTTGGTTATTATAGGCGGTTTGTTAAGTCTTTCGGGGTGATTTCACGACCATTGACAAACTTGCTTCGGAAGGATTCTTTTAGTTGGTCGAAAGAGGCTCAGTAAGCTTTTGATTCCCCGAAGCTTGCTCTTACTATAGCACTCGTATTGGCATTGCCTAATTTTGATAAGACTTTTGTCTTGGAAACCGATGCTTCTTCCAAGGGTCTTGGTGCGGTGTTAATGCAAGACCAACATCCTATTGCCTTTATCAGCAAGGCTTTATCCCTTAAACAACAATCTCTTTCGGTTTATGAGAAAGAGTTGCTTGCTATTATAATGGCAGTCAAGCAATGGCACCATTACTTGATTCTTAAACCATTCGAAATTCGCACCGACCAGAAAAGCTTGAAATATCTTCTCACTCAGAAGATCACCACACCTTTACAACAGACGTGGTTAGCAAAGTTGATGGGGTATACCTATGAGATTTCATATAAGAAGGGAGTTGATAATAAGTTAGCTGATGGGTTATCTCGGGTGCAAGGTATGGTTATTTTTTCGTTGCATCTTAGTTCTATGGATCCACTTCTTTTGCAACGAATTAAGGCTTCATGGCATCAAGATGCTCATTTGGTTAATCTCATTCATAAACTTACTCAAGGAACTCAAGTTCCTCACCATTCATGGGATGGGGAGATGTTAAAGCGCCGGGATAGATTAATGGTCGGAAATGATACTCAACTTCGCAAGGATATACTACATTTAGTCCATGCTTCGACTTTGGGCGGCCATTCAGGATATTTGCCTTCTTTGAAAAGACTCAAGTTTTTTTGTTTTTGGCCGGGGTGCTCCAAGCAGCTTCGTTCGTTCATTCGTGCTTGTGATATTTGCCAACGAGCGAAGTATGAGCCCATAGCTTCTCCTGGGCTCTTACAACCACTCCCGGTTCCTCAGTATATTTTTTCTGATATCTCCATGGATTTCATCAGTGGTCTTCCTCGTAATAAAGGCAAGGACACAATCTTGGTCGTGATTGACCGATTAACGAAATATGGTCACTTCTTGTCTCTCTCATCCTTTTTCAGCACCTCAAGTGGCCCAGGTGTTCATGGACAACATTTTTAAGCTACATGGTAATCCAGTGACGATTGTGACCGATCGGGATCCTATATTCCTCAGCCACTTTTGGCAAGAATGTATGCGTCTGCAGGGAGTCCAGCTTGCCCTCTCTACAGCCTACCATCCACAGAGTGATGGTCAAACTGAAGTGTTAAACCGTTGCTTGGAATCTTATCTACGTTGTATGGCCATGGACGCTCCTGATCAATTGTTGAAGTGGCTGCCATTGGCCGAATGGTGGTATAATACTACGTATCACACTTCTATCAAGATGTCCCCATTCCAAGCCTTATACGGCTATGCTCCTCCTATTCATCTACCCTATATTCCTATGGATACGCGTGTGGATGTTGTGGAACACTTCCATAGGGATAGAGAATCTATGATTCAAGCTTTGAAACATTCGTTGCATGCTGCTCGCAACCGAATGATTCAAATGACTTCGAACCGTCGAACGGAACGCCAATTTAAAGAAGGAGATTGGGTTTACTTAAAGCTCCAGCCACACGTCCAAACAACACTACGACGACATCGTTACTCGAAATTAACTCCTCGTTATTATGGTCCCTTCTTGGTCGTGAAACGCGTGGGGTCAGTAGCTTACAAATTAGACCTTCTTACGGATGCCCAGCTTCACCCGGTTTTTCATGTTTCATTATTGAAACCAGCTGTGGGTGATCATCAACCGGTATTACCACTACCGACTAATCCTCGTTTTTTACTGCAACCTCGTGCTATATTGGACCGTCGCTTGGGCCGACGTGGTGGGTCTTTGGTCACTCAAGTGTTGGTTCATTGGATGGGTTTGTCGGTGCATGAAGCTTCATGGGAATATTTGGACGAGTTTGAATTGCGTTTTCCTACTTTCCATTCTTGAGGACAAGAATGATTTAGGGAGGGAAGTTTTGCTGCAGTCATTTTAGTAATTCTGTAATAGATGGGGGACTACTTTGTCATAATAGAGGAATAGAGGGACTAAATGTAATAATGTGTAACGAACTTAACTAAGGTCGTTACTAGTTGTTAAATACCGTTATGAATGAAAATACGGATATGATTTGTGAGGTTCATTTCTTCTCTTCTGTTCTTTCTTCTTTCTCAAACCCTTACCCTAACAATCCCAGATTGCTTTGGCTGTGTCACAGCTTGGAATTTGTAGAATCGGATCTTCAGGGAGTGCTTGATACAGGTATGCGATTGCCGAGTTGTCCTTCTTTGAATCGAAATTGGTTCCTGGTTTGATCGCCTCCCATATTCCTTGAGCCTTGAAAATCGTTTTAATTTGATAGACCAGATTTGGTAATTGGTTGTTAGAATCGGGCTCTAAAATTGAAGATTCAGCTTCTCATTCTGGTTCACCTGACTGTTTTGCTGCACAATTGTTTTGAGCTTTGATCTCCTCTTGGAATGTTGCGCTGTTTTCTGATCTGGTGATTGATCTCATTCTGGTTCACCTGATTGTTTTGCTGCTCAACTTCCCCCATCGTTTGAGCTTTGATCTCCTCTTGTATTGCTGCCCTGTTTTCTGATCTGGTGATTGATCCAGACCTTCGAATCAACTGCTCAAGTCCCTTCTGAACACAGCTCTGATACCAATTGAAGTACAATGATACCTGATTCGAAAAGCAGAACAGAAAACTCGGCAACAGTTTTGGAACTACTCCTCCAATTAATTGATAGGAAAAACTTACATCCATTAAAGAAAAATGTACCTATATTTATAGCTAATTAACCTTGTCCATCAAGTTAATCAACTCCTACAAATTAGGCTTCATCTCAAATCCTTTTGAGATAATCATTAAATCACCAAGACTTATCTCAAATCCTTCTAAGATAAAGCTTTATACTACCTGGATTTATCCCTTTATTTAACCAGATAATAACTTCAAAATAAATTACAAAACAGACCCTAAACTTTATTTAATGTCAAGATTGGTCCAACATGTGCTTTATGCTTGCATCTGCAAATACATTTTTTCTTTGGTAACACCTAAGCACACTTTAATAAAGGGACCTTGTAGACAAAAAAAAAAATTGAACTGGGATTCTAAATTATACTAGCCACCAATTTATTGGAGGATATGCATTGTATTACATCTTTCACATACTTACACACTTTATATTCTTTGTTGATAACCAAGCAACCGTTAACAGTAGTGAAGTAGAAATTGATCTCCATTTTTTTAGGCAATATAAAAATATAAATGGCAATTAAATAAAATAAAATCCAAGTGTTAGTTGGGTAAAAGGAACAAAAATACCTTGCACAATAAAAAGTTTTCTTTTTCATATATAAGATGAAGCAAGATGAAAGCAATGACAAGAGGACAAAGGAAGTGAAAGATATGCAGAGTGTGAACAATGAAATAATCTAAGAACCATAGGATTTTTCTCCTTGGCTTCTAGCATTGTAGTTTGGTTGACTTGAGCTTGTACTAAATATCTTCTGATGGGGATATACTTACAATCCTACTTGGTCATAAGCAATTGTTCCCACTTTCTGTTGTCAAAGACGATGATCTTTGTGCACATGGTTGAAAAACTGGAGCTGTGAAGCAATAACCATCATATTTAATAAGAAACGTACATTATTAAGTAAGAGATCAAACAAATACACATAACAAAAGAGAAAAGGATACCGATTTGCATTGTCTTGACATAGAATCTTTTTCATGTATCTTATTATTATTATTATTTTTAATTTTCTGTTTTCACTACAGACATTCTGATGTTTTGGCAAAATTGTGTTTGATTTACAGAAAGAGGATGTTCATCATTCAATTATATCTGACCTTCAGAATGGTAATCCAGAGACAAGGCGGAGATTGGCTGTATATTGTCTCAAGGTTTCGTTCTTTCAATAACTTGCAGGACTCGTGATCACTAGTTCTGGCTCTCTAATACTTGCTCAGTTTTTGTTCATCAAGGCCATAGCTTTGCATCATCTGTTATAAAGTTGGTTGTAATTAATGATAGTATTTGAAACCAAATTGGTTGTCTAGACAGTAGGGGTGCTTCTATCCCTTGCGAGCCTCATACTGGTTGCTTCTAGGGGTGTTCTGGTTAGAACCAGAAAATAATGGAACCAGAAAACAAGCTGTTTTCTAGATTTTGATCTCAAACCACACTGAGCTAAATAATATACGTGCTTATCTTGTTTGAAAAAAATACAAGTCTAAAATGACATCATTTCATGTTTGAAAATAAAAAAAAGATAGGTTCAGTTCCAGTTTTAAACCTGAATTGGGTGAAATGAGAATTAGTTTTTTGCAAAGTCTAGAACCACACACTGAACCAAAAAAACTGGCTTTAAAAACATCTAGAACCATACCAAATGTAGCTGGTAGCAGTTCGATTTGGGTTCTTTAGTTTTGTCAGTCCAAACTGAGTTTTTGCACTTCTAGGTGTTTCTGGGTTCAATTGTTAGGGTGTGAAATGTAGTTTGCACCCTTTATGGTTTGGCTGTTTTCCTGAATTACGAACCATGGATATTAGAGATTAATTGATGATGCAGGTTGGTAATTTTCTTCCACTATTTTAATAGAAGGGAAAGAAATGGAAATTTTGAAATTAATAAAATTAGAATATAAAGCTAAAGTTCTGAAGTAAAATGCTTATAAGAGTGCAAGAAGAATGCTATATGATATGTGACATATTTTGTATACTTAACGTATGAATTAAAGGTACCTTGTCTCTCTTGTTGGTTTTGGTTTTGGTTTGTGGCACTTATGAGTGCACACCGAGAATAAATGCATAACCTTACTAATTTGTAATCTTCAGATCGTGGTATTCTCATGTTATATAACCGTATCCCTAAACTTGTATGCTTGCATATAGTGGTTTGTTGATGGTCAATCCTTCTAAAATTGTAGAAGCATGTCGTATAGACTGGGACGCAGTTTTAAAATGCATGTCTTTGATACAACTTGTTTCCTTCTATTGGGAGTTTATTGATAATGTTATTAGCCAAAATATGTATTGATTGCAAGTTGAATCTGCTTAAGTCTTTTGGCCTCTACCGAAGGTGCTTTGTATCAAAACTCAATGATTTATCTGCTTCTTTCATAGTTTCTCAATATAATGACACTGCTTTTTTTAAAAAAAAAATCAAATTGAAGGGAGTTTAATATTTTTATAGGATGCTTATCTCCCTCAACGATTGCTGGACAACTTGATGTACATTTACAATTATGTGGAGATGGCTCGAGTCACGGGTGTTCCCATATCATTTCTCCTTTCTCGAGGACAGAGCATCAAGGTCATAATTTATGAAAATATGTATCATGTGTTGTATATATATAAATAATGGATTTTGAAATTTAAGTAGTTGTCTGCAGGTACTCTCTCAACTTCTTAGGAAAGCGAAACAGAAGAATCTAGTGCTTCCCAATGTGAAACAAGCAGGATCTGAGCAAGGAACATACGAAGGTGCAACTGTGAGTACATCTTTCTTAATCATATACAGTGATATATTTTATTCACATTGTATAGTGCTAGTAGAAACAGTAAGTATAAGCTAACTGGATTTTTAGTACTGTTAAGATTTTTTATAATTATTTTACATAGAGGTTATCTTGCTGTATAGGTTTTGGAAGCCAGGGCAGGTTTCTATGAAAAACCAATTGCAACATTGGATTTCGCATCTCTATATCCATCAATCATGATGGCATACAACTTATGCTACTGCACTCTAGTAAGACACTCTTCTATTATTATTTTTAATATATATTCAAGTCATGTTTCTAGTACTGATAAATTTGGCGTTGGTTTGTAAAATATTATTATTCTGTGGTCGATGGTTTGATGTGTTAGTTTTGTTTTGCTTATCCTTGTTAAGGTGACTCCTGAAGATGCCCGGAAGCTCAACCTGCCACCAGAATGCGTCAATAAAACCCCATCGGGTGAAATATTTGTCAAGTCAAATTTGCAGAAGGTGCTCATTGAGTCAGTGCCATATTGTATTATATACTATAAATAAATACGTCATGACAAATGATTACAAGCGTACTTTCAGGGTATACTTCCGGAAATTCTTGAAGAACTGCTAGCTGCTCGTAAAAGGGCCAAAGCAGATTTGAAAGTATGACACTTCTATTTTTTTCTTTCAAATATTGTATTGATATTCTCTTAATTACTAGCAGTTATATAGTTTCATAACTTGTTTGTTTATGTTATACTTTAATTTGTTCAATACTAGTTATAGGCTTTCTATCGTGTGGCATGTTACCTAGTATTATAAGTATTCTGTTTGTACAATAATGATTTACTCGGGTTCCAGGAAGCAAATGATCCACTAGTGAAGGCCGTATTGGATGGTCGCCAGCAGGCTTTGAAGGTAAGGCAGTTGACAGATTTGCGTTTACCTGCTGCAGTTTTTACCTATATATGTGTGTATATATTTGGCTAGCTGATTGGTTTCTCTAAAATAAGTTTGGTTCATTATATAATGTGTGATATCATTTAGGTAAGTGCAAATTCAGTATATGGGTTTACAGGAGCTACAATTGGCCAGTTACCATGTTTAGAGATATCATCAAGTGTTACAAGCTATGGTAATACGTCATCAAACATATAACTGTGCGTGTGCGTGTTTATTTTATTATGTGAATAACTCTTCTTGGTTGAAAACTAACCTGATCTTAAAACGTGACTGGTTCGTGAAGGCCGGCAGATGATTGAACATACAAAAAGACTTGTTGAAGATAAATTCACAACACTTGGAGGCTATGAACATAATGCTGAGGTATATTACTTCCCTTAGGAATCATGTATGAGTGATGAGTTAAGCATATGAGAAAGTAATTGACAAATCTGGTTATAACATGGACGCACACACATGTGCACGTGTATTCTCAGACCTTAGTCCTCAGATTAATCTCTCTGTAAAGTTTAACTTTTAGAGAATGAGTAAATCAGGTTATAACCAGAAGAAGCATCCCTTTTATTATTTAATAATCTATATGGGGAAAAGAACTTGCCACTCTTTTCATGTCTACCTTAATACTTCTGATACTAATCTGAATTATGTTTGGTTTGTGCATATCTCAACTGATTGATTGAAATGTAGGTCATATATGGGGATACAGATTCTGTTATGGTGCAATTTGGTGTGTCCACTGTGGATGAAGCCATGAAGCTGGGTAGGGAGGCTGCTGATTACATTAGTGGGACTTTCATCAAGGTAACTTTGCTCTAACAACACACAAATTGAGAGGATCTTATGATCTACTCTTTGTCAAGATGGTTTTAGCATTTAAGCAATTATGGTGCACTATAAAATTTCATATGAAAGTTGCATAAGCCTAAAGAACTCTTCGTTTGGTAGGGATCACCAATGACTTCTCCTTAAGACATTTGTATGAATTACAATATCGCTTCTACGTAGTTCACATGGTAGGTATCATCACAACAACTTTGCAAACGTGTGTTAAGAAACTTTATACAATAAGCATCACAACTCACTTCCTCTATTCTTTTCTAAGATCTTGAATATGTATACGAGATGTGTAAAGAACTTAGGATCACTATAAAACATTAAAAACAAATTCTAGAGATTTGACCTCTAAGAGGTATTAGATATTAGGTTTATCATATGAGCAAGGTTTAAAAGAACGGAAACGAGCCTCGAGGCGTTTTCCCCACGCCTCACAACAAGGCGTACACCCGAGGCGGAAATAATAAATAAATAGGAAAATTATATATCTTATAAAAATAAAATACTAAAACATCAAACAAAGCATATTCCTAAGCAAATTTATTATCAAATTTAAAAGTCATCACCCATAACGTATCACAAAGTCTAAAACATAAAACAGATACGAAATTAAGCACACATTAAAAGTTTGTAATCTAATTCAACTTCAAACAACATAAAACGCATCACTTTCTAACTCGTCATCCTTACAAGCATCTTCTTCTACCCAATTCGTTTCACCATCATCATCATTATCCTCATCAATCAAATTTATTTGAACGCTTTTTCTTTTCCTAGATGACGAACTTCCACCTGCACCGCTACTTTCCTCCCCCCATGCTCCGCTACCTCCGTACACACTTGCATCGCCACTTCCAATTTCATCTTCATCGGCATCAATTGGGTCAGCTAACCACTCATCATCAGACAACACATCTTCAACAATCAACGGATCATCTTCTTCTTTTAAAGTAGTCTTCAAGAATTTCTGCCTCAGCTTTTTATTGTACATAATGTGTACCAAGTTGTTCATTCTTTCGGTTGTCAACCGGTTTCGTCTCTTTGTATGGACTTGATTAAAAGTACTCCAATTACGATCACAAGCCGAAGCGGAACATGTAAGACCCAAAACTTTTATTGCAAAACCCTTGAGTTCGGGAGTCTCATCTCCATATTCGCCGTACCATTTAACTATATATGTTTATAAAAAAATTAGTGAATAATTTAATTTATATAAAATATAAACTATAATATAAATATCAACAAATAATTTACCCGGTGGACGTGTCTGATATGTCGCCAAAGAACCTCTATATCCAAACAATCCCCTTTTTTCTTTATACGCAATTAGTTGATCTTCAATCTTCAAATAAATTCTAGTATCTTTAATGAGTCTATCCATAACATCATATAATCCTCGCTTAATCTCCGGATGCTCAGAAACATTGGGACTCCATCGATATTGTGGATTTAAGTAGTAGGCAGCCGCATGTAAATCACGATGCATTTGGAACTCCCATCTTTTATCAATGATGTCCCATATCTCTTTATAAGAAGAGAGTTTGTTATCCAAGTTCTTTGCTATTTTTTCTTTACAACTATCCATCGCTCCATAAATAAATCCTATGGCTGGTGTCTGCTCCCCATCAACAATTCTCAAAACTTCAACAAGTGGCATTGTGGTTTTAATGGAATAAACCACACTAGGCCAAAAACTTCTCTCATCCATGATTATTTTTTTAACCTCTTTTCCATCAGCTTTCTTAGCCCAAGCACATGTCCCCCATTCGGTTGAAACAAACATTTGTTGTAAAGCTTCTTTCGATTCATAAATACTTTGTATAGTCAAAAATGCCGTGGCGAATCTTGTGGTAGCTAGTCGAAGAAGATCTTTCTTTAAAATCTTTCGGGCTAAACTTAACACCCACTGATGGTTATAGATAAAATTGCTAACCTTTTTTGCTTTAAGCAAAGCACTTTTATGTTGCATCAAATTACCGATATCTTCAAGCATCAAATCAATGCAATGAGCGGCACACGGGGTCCAATACAAGCTTTTTCTCTTCTCCATTAACAACGCTCCAGCAGCTTTGTATGCACTAGCATTGTCGGTCACCCCTTGAACTACAATATCTTCACCGATCTCTTCAACAACAGCATCAAGCAACTTGAAAATTTTTTCAGCATTTTTTATACAATCTGATGCATCAACCGTTCTCAAAAAAACAGTACCATATTGATTGTTGACCAAAAAGTTAATCAAACTTCTATTTCTCATGTCTGACCAACCATTTGATAACAAAGAAACCCCGGTAGTCTTCCATGTAGCTTTTATGTCCTCCACCATTGTAGTGGTCGTGTTAACCTCTTCCTTAAGGATCCAAGTCCTTAACTCATGCATGGTAAGGGGCTTCAATCCTCGGCCGAAGTTCCCAACTGAACGTAACATACTAGTAAACGATGGACTAGATGCTACGTTAAACGGTATTCCATTCTCAAAAAAAAATCTTCCAATATCCAAACAAACTTTGTTTCGATGCTCTTTTGCACTCGCTGGTGTCATTTTTTCAGTCGGGAGTGATCCTTCTTCGCTATCTTTCGCACCCCCTTACAAACCGATCCATTGGCCCTCTAACACCCCTAGAGGTAGCACATGGATCAACACTTCCCGCACTGCTATAATATGCCCCGCTTCCTACATTTTCTTCAAAGTTCTGTTGGGCAGCAAACTTTGCATCCTGAAACTACTTCAACTATTGCTTTATTTCATCTTTTACTTTAGAGGGCACATTGGCACAAGACATGACATCTTTTTGTGTGCCAGCAAGATGTTCCTTCATTCTTTTCACTCCTCCTCTAATAACTTTACTACAAAACTTGCACTTTAGGTACTTGTAACCCTTTTTGCCACCTTGCGGAGGTACCTCAAATTCGTCCCCGTACTTCCAAGCTGGATCTTTCCTTGCACCTTTACTAGCCATCGTAAAAAAACTATGTACATAAAAAAACAAATGTTCAACATGAGAATCTAGTATAGTGTATATTTGACAATTCAAAATCTAGTATATAAACCTTAAAGTTTAAACCCATACACACTAATTCTAAAGTAGCATACTGATACAATCTTCAATCTTTTAAAATCAAAATCATAATTCATACAAGATTACATTTAATTCTAAAGTAACATGAGACTCAAGTGTATAAACATTCACAAATCAAATCCATTTTGCTACATTCACACACAATTCATAAATTTAGTATATAAACCTTAAACCAATACACATAACATACTAATTTTAAAGTATATAAACATTCAAATCAGATTACTTTTGCTCCATTCACAATTCACAAATCTAGTGTTTAAAATAATAAACCTTAAACATGATAAAAAGCACAAACATCAACCATTCACAAACCACAAACATCAACCATTCACAAACCATTCACAAACCACAAACATCAACCAATTTCACAAACCATTCACAAACCACAAACATCAACCAATTTCACAAACCATTTACAAACCACAAACATCAACCATTCACTATTCACAAACCATTCACTGTTCACAAATCATTCACTGATTCACAAACCATTCCCAATTCCCAAATCAACAAAACAACTCTTGAATCAAATATAGAAAACTAACATCAAGAATATCAGAAAATCAGAAAGTAGAAGTGTAGAACCTCTGAAAGTCGCGAAAATCAGAAGAAAATTAGAAAACCAGGTGTCCGCCGTGCGATGGGGTCGATGTGCCGATGTGGGGTGCGATGGGGGTGTCGGGTGCCGATGCCTGGTGCGATGGGGGGTGCGATTGGGGGTGTGCTGGGGTGTCGGATGTTCCCTCAGAACCTCTGAAAGTCGCGATGGGGGTGTGGGGTGTGCGATTAGGGTTTTATTTTAGGTGTGATGATGCTTCTGTGGTTTAATTTACAAATTTTAATTTCCCGCCCACACGTACGCCTCACCCCTTTCGAACCGCCTCACTGATTCACGATCCGCCTCATGTGCCGAGGCGTACGTGTCTGTAATACCCTATGAGGCGCCGCCTCAAACTCGATTTTCGCCCGTTTCGCCTCGAGGCGCGCCTCGAGGCTTACGCCTCGAGCGTTTTTTAAAACGATGCATATGAGCCCACGGGCCCAGTTAGGTTTCTAGAGTTTCTTATGATCTCTATAAATTGTAACCTAATGATTCAATAATATCAATCCAGTCTTTTACCATCTTACATGGTATCAGAGCCCTAGGGTTCTGGTTATCGTCTTCCTTCACAACATATAAAAATAAAAACCCTAGCCGTTGCCGCCAAGTTCAAACCCTAGACAGGGCGGTGTGCCACCACTCACCGCCGCCGCCACCGCCACCCTGTCCCACCTTTGTTTTCTGTTTTGTTTCTTTATTTTCTAGTTCTCGTTGAATAAAGCTTCGTTATTGATTGAATATTCAAACATGATACCCATTATTTTGGTTGGGTCACCATCATTCTTTTGGTTTATTCTTGAATACGGCTCGCAAAATGCATCGATCACTTCGTTTTCTTTTCTTTTTTTAATTCTCGGTGTTTTAGCCGCACTAAGGACTACGGTCCACGGCCATCGATCTCACACTTCAGTTTGATTGATTATTTTCTTTTCTTTTATATAAATCTACGGATCTTATCTCTCGATCTACGGATTGAAGACCTGACCACGGTCATCGGCCTTTCTCTCTGTCTTTTTTTTTTTTCTCTTTTTATATCTGCAGATCTCATCTCTTGATCTCCATATCCAAGAGACCGCCACCTGACCACGGTCATTGGCTTGGCTTTTTTTTTATATCTTTTTATGATCTCTATAGATATCACCTCTTGATCTACGGATCCAAGTGACCACCGGCTCCTAGCCTCGATACATCGCCAATGACTACGGTCGCCAGTTCTCAACTTATTAGAGTTAATTACACAAATAGTCCTTGTGGTTTAGCGCGTTTCCCAGGTTTGGGTATTAACCTTTTTTAGTAACAGGTTAGGGTATTGTGTTTTTAATTTTGTAACGACTTTAGGTATTAAGGCTAACTTCCGTTAGTTTTTTCGTTAAATCAAGGTAAAATGACCAAAGTACCCTTTTAGGGTCATTTATGTAACTTATATCTTAATCTAGTGACCATTTATGTAATTAACTCAAAAACAAAAAAAACCTAACCCACCCATCTCCCTCATCCGCTACCACCACCACCAAACATTCCCACCCCCACTGCCGGCCACCAGGCGAAAACCCATCTCCCTTCACTCCCACGACCTCCCTCCACCGTCAATCTCCATCTTTCGCCTCCACCCACCGGAAATCCACCCAAATTCAGTCCAAGATCCGCGAGATCTTCATGCCGGCGTTGAGCTCCACAATGAAGGAGGGGAAGATCGTCTCGGGGGTTAAATCGGAAGGCGATAAGCTCTCGAAAGGTGAGTCGGTGGTGGTTGTGGAGTCTGATAAAGCTGATATGGAAACCTCACCGGCTATGGGATCGGAGGCACCCAAATTGGCCCCTGCTCTGGCGGTGGCAAAAGTGGCGGCTCCGGTGGTGTCGACACACCCGGCGTCAGACGGTGGGAAGAGGGTTTGCAACGACAGATGGCGATGGTGGCGGTGGTGGGCAGATGGTGACGGAGGGGGAGTGGTGGTCGGATTGGAGCGGTGGTGGTTGTTTAATGGGGGCCGACGGGTGGGATGGCGGGGTTGGGTTTCAAGCTTTTGTTTCAGAGTTAATTACACAAATGGCCTCTTAAGTTTTCTAAATTGTAAAGTTAGTCCCACAGATTTGAAAAGAATAAAATACCTTTGATTTAACGAAAAAATTAACGGAAGTTGGCCTTAATACCTAAAGTCGTTACAAAATTAAAAACACAATACCCCAACCTGTTACTAAAAGAGAATAGTACCCAAACCTGGGAAACACGCTAAACCTCAGGGACTATTTGTGTAATTAACTCAACTTATTATTCCAAGAATCAAGAACCATGAAGTATCAAGCAAACTATGGATAGCACCGTCAACCAAAATATGGATGACAAGATTAAGCATAATATTAATTTATTGGCAAAAGTTTGGATACCTGAGTCAATCGAAGCATGTTTATGTTATTATTATTGGTTTTATGTTTTTTTGTTTTCCAGTCTTAGCGTCCGGTTACTACCGCTTCGACTGCGGGGGGTATTAGATATTAGGTTTATCATATGAGCCCACGGTCCTAGTTAGGTTTCTAGAGTTTCTTATGATCTCTATAAATTGTAACCTAACGATTCAATAATATCAATTTAGTCTTTTACCATCTTACAAGAAGTTCTTTTGGCAAAAGAAAAAGTCTTAATATATAAAAAAAGTACAAACAACAATATGACCTTCTCAAATACCCTTTTTGGCAGTTAGTTTAGATTTAGTCATCGTGCTTTGGAAAAATTTGAATTAAAGCTTCATCCATGTTTTTTAAAACTCAACAAAGACGCCTTAGAAAGATGCAATTTGACCATATTAACCAAAAAGGAGATCTAGCTTAGTTCATGCAAGTTGGTTGATCAAGCTATAAAAATGTGTTGGAATCATGCCTAAAGTTTTTAACCTTTACCCTAATATGTTTAACATTCAAATTTCTAAGGCAATTTCTAATTCTTGAATCCATAATATCTTTTAAAATCATTTCATAAATAACAAAAAAGTTAACTTCCCAAAATCGACAAGTCAAACTTCTTTACTATCTTAAAATGTCAAACTTGTTGACTTTCTTGATAAGTCAAACTTGTTGACTTTTTAAGTCAAAACCTTCCAAAATTAGCAGATCCTATTCGTAGAATCAAGAATGTTAACATCCTAAAATAGGTAAGTTAATGTTTTGACTTTATAATAAGTCAAACTTGTTGACTATCTTGAAACTTGTTTACTTTCTTTTAAAGTTTAACTTTCCAAAATTAGAAGACAAAAGATCCTAGTTGTTAACAAAATATCATAGTGTAACAATATTGATATATGTAACAATACTAGGCTAGCTACAATGTTGTATTGGCAAATCCTCTTGACAATTCAAGATACTGCTTCATTTTGGACCTCAAGAAACTTCTTCACCTTAGATATACACCATAGGAATACGCTAAGTAAATACACATTAAAAACCTATATAGTCAAAAGTTCTCCAGGCACCCGCCTAGGCGCTAAGGTTAGGTGAGGTAGCTCAAATATACGCAAGGTCTTCCTCTAGTAACAAATGGAGGTGTGCGCTTAAGGCGGCCGTGTTGGTCTCTCGTTCAAGCAGTTCAATTGGGAATAGGAACTTGAAGAATGTAGGATAAAAGGCCAATATCTTCTGGAGATTGAAATTAAAGCTAATAATAGTTAAGTTTACAATGAGTTATCTATTAAATTATAAAGTAAAATACTTATATATATTTCATCTTTTCATACTTATGAGTTATCCTATAAATAATAGACTGTATAGAGAATAGTATTATTTAACTATATTAGGCATTTTATTATATTTGTGGAACAATATAATTTTCTATGCCTATTATACTTTTTATTATTTTTTTTTGTTGCATTGATGTCTCAGGGGGTGTGCTTTTTGCGTCTTGAACCTAGGCGAGAGGCGACCCCTTTGTGTCGTATGACTTTTACTACCTATATTAATACTTAACATGTCTTGAAAGGAAAAGTGAAAAAGAACTTGAAGTAAAACTCTTTACATTAAGCCTACCCGAAAGTTCAATTTCTTTTTTTCATCCCATGCTTAGCACATGTAAAACAAACACAACCATCATAGCGTTATGTTGAAATGCCATTAGCGTATCATCTGATTAATCCCCTATGCAACCATGACATAGTAAAATTTTCTAACTACTCATCCAAACATACATTTATCTTTGCATTAATACATTAATAAACATGGAGACTGGAACCATTTAGTATGCATTTTCTCAGACTTTTCATTTCAGATTCATTATACAATTCCGAAACATGTACACACAAATTGACTTCAAAAGTTGACACTTCCTACACAATCCACTTAGCAAATTTATCTCCTAACAATCCACTTAGCAAATTTATCTTCTAACTTAACCATGGGGAGTTTATTCCCATTAATAACCTCGTACAAGTATCTTGATTTAACCATTTGACACTCCCACTCATCCACAAATAACCATTTAGCAAAACTTCTAGCTCAGTTCAACCATAAGGGATTTGTCATCCCACATAATCTGTGTTGAAATTTATATTTCATATCGACCAAGTCTAAACTACTTTGATATTATATTCTAACAAAAGGATTTGTAAATTGCTTTCAACTGACTAGACACCCATTTCTCTAATCAAAGCTAATCATAGAACTTCAACTTCACATGTAATGTCGTATATATTCATCACAATATGAATACTTCAAAAAACTTCATATATTTAACTGAAAAATAACCAGAATATGATATACATCTCATATGTATGACTAGTGCTTACTTTGCGCACAAAGGTTCTTTTTTACCATCAATCCTTCAAGCTTTCCACCTTTTTCACTTAAATAACATGGTGTATCAATATTAGGCTAATTAAATTCTAATTTGCCAAAATTTATCTAATGATTCATTTTCCACCTAATTTGGTCAATACTTACATTTCATTTTAACTCCTCCATTTAACCAAATTATTTCCATTTGAATGAGAATTCATTTTAGTTTTGTGAAGTTAGTGATTTTTGACTTGGCTATTCACTAAATTTAGTTTTAGATTCATCACTTACATTTTAGGTCAAATTTGACCATAATTTGCAAGAACTGCTACATGCATGCTTCAATCTTAGTTAGAATTCCAATTAAACTTATTAAGCATGTATTTCACCTTTCAAACATAAACTATATTGAGGGCATCTATTTCAGTCTAACATCACAAATACATTTTTTGGGTTAAATTCCCATTTATATTACTTGAAAGGAGTATTACCTCGTCGCAATGGTGCGATCCCAAATGATTCTCAAAGCAATATGTTAGATCATTTTTTAGATCTTATTAGTTTTCTTTGGGATTGTTAGACAATATGTTTAGATGGTATTTAATATTTATAATATTAGAAGGTATCTCAGTGTAATATCCTGCTCTATATATAGAGCCTGTTTTGTAATTCATATGGGATCAATAATACACGGTTTATCTTGGTATCAGAGCCAAGAAAACCTCAACCCTAATTTACCCTAATTGCCGCCTGCCACCAACCTGCCATCAACATTATTTTACTTCAACCCTAATTCCGACCTGCAACTTCTATGGCAACCACTACTGCTCTTACAACTGCAGAGAAAACAGCACACAACTCTCACAAATTCGCCTTCACCCTCTCTCCTACTAACTATGGGTATTGGAAGACGATGCTTGAACCATTCTTAATCTCCAATCATCTGTTTGGCTATGTTGATGGCACCATCAAATGCCCATCTCAGTACACTGTAGCAACTGCAGAAACCCCTGCTGTTGAGAACCCTGGATATCATCATTGGATTTCCAATGATGCACATGTCAGGATGCTTATCATATCCACTATTTCTGAGTCTTCGTTCCAACATGTTCAAGGATCAACCTCTCGAGATCTATGGCTTGCCCTGGAGCGTGCATATTCTCCAAACACCGCCTCTTGTGAGTATACTCTGAAAACGCAACTTCTTAAAATTGAAATGAAGGGAGATGAAACCCCAGTTGTTTACCTAAGCCGTGCACAAGAATATGCCGATGCCTTAGCCAACATTGGCGAGCCCGTGAAGGACAAGGATCTTGTTATGCTTGCCATCTCCGGACTTAGGGACGAATACAATGGCCTGAAAGCAAATCTGTTGGCTCGGCATCCACCTATTACCTTTCATGAACTACATGGGCTACTTAGTGATCATGATTACCTTCTCAGTAAATCATCATATTCCACTGCCTCGAACCCGCAAGTCTTTACTGCCAATACTACAAACTCAGCCCCAATTCTTACCGGCATTCAATCTCAGCTCAACAATCTTCAATTATTGGCAGCACAAATGGGTTATCAATTGAATCCCATTGCCTCTTCTCCTACACAACCACAAGCAGCCTTTGTTTCTCGTTCCTCTAATCAGAATCGTGGTCGTAGAGGCAACTTTCGAGGCAATTATCGAGGCACAACCAGCAATCGGAACAGAGAACATGCTGGACATTCGCGGCAGTTTGCATGGGCCTCCACACAAAATACGGTGTATGGTCACTGCAATCTGTGTGGCATAGGCCATCTCCCATCACAATGTCCACACCAATCTGCCTCCTCATCTCGACAGCCACTTCAAGCCAATTTTACAACCTTTTCAGATGTTGGTTCAACCTTAGGAACAACCTGGTTCCCTGATACATGTGCTACAAATCATACAACTCCAGACTTATCAAGCTTGGACAACTCCGAGGTCTATCAAGGTCATGACTCTCTCCATGTTGGTGATGGTATGCCCCTCCCCATCTTTCACATTGGCTCATCCAAAATATTCTCTCCCCACAAAACCTTTAATCTTTCTAATGTTCTCCATGTACCTGAAATTCAAAAGAATCTATTATCTGTCCAACAATTTTGCCTAGACAATAATGTTTTCTTTGAGTTTCATTCTTCTTTCTTTGTTGTGAAGGACGAGTCTACACTCACTACCCTCCTCATGGGTCCAAGTGAAAATGGCCTCTACTCCATCCACCTTCCTCACCTCAAGGCACATTCGAAGCTTGTTTTTTCAGCCACCAAAGCATCATCAATCATCTGGCATCAACGTTTGGGCCATCGACATGACCGTGTCTTTAAAAGTATTATGTCTAGTTGTTCTTTACCATTATCTACTAAATTATGTTCATCTTTATGTACTGCGTGTCAGTTGGGAAAGTCTTCAAAATTGTCATTGTCTTCCTCTAATTTTCGAAGTAATAAAATTTTAGACTTAATATATTGTGATGTTTGGGGACCCTCATCCACTCTCTCTATTGATGGATCTCGGTTTTTCATGTTGTGTGTTGATCACGATGTTTCGAAATTTTAGACTTAATATATTGTGATGTTTCGAAATTTTTCTCCTTTCTTCACCTCTCTGGGCATCATTCATCGGCGCTCTTGTCCGCACACTAGCGAACAAAATGGTTTTGTGGGGCGTCGTCATAGACATGTGGTTGAAACCGGCCTCACTCTTCTCGCACAATCTAATCTCCCACGCCGGTTTTGGAACTTTGCATTTGACACAGCTGTTAACCTTATTAATCGACTAGCCTCACGCATCTCCTCCAACAAATCCCCATTTCAACATGTCTTTAATCGTAAACCCGACTACACTTTTCTTCGTGTCTTTGGATGTGAGTGCTTTTCACATCTCCGTCCATACAATCGACACAAAATGGACTTCTGTACTACACCTTGTGTCTTTCTTGGCTATAGTCCACTTCATCATGGTTATCGATGCTTTGACACACAAACCGACCGAGTCTATGTAGCCAGACATGTACCCTTCAATGAATCTGTCTTTCCATTTCAAATCTCCCCCACAACACCACAACCACACCCATCCCCTTCTTACATCTCTACCTTTCCCTCTCCACCTCCTCTTTTCACCACCACCCCCTCCCCTACTCCTCAACCCCAATGTTCTGCCCAACCTGACCCCCCTACCACACCACATATATCACAACCTTCCGCTCCATCAGACTCCTCTGCTCAGCCCACCTCTAACCGGTCACCTACTTCCCCGTCCTTTACACCCATCCCCACCTCCTCTCCTGACCAGTCCACTACCAACCAAACCACTCCACCCCGACCTCGACCACCAAATCTTCGTCCCAACCCAAAGAAAACTAATCCCTACAATCCATCCGGCTATCACACCTCCGTCACTTCTGAACCTCTCATTGAACCAACTTCTTTCTCTGTTGCCAACAGGTCTCCGGAGTGGCGTCAAGCCATGACCGAGGAGTTTGAAGCGCTTCATAAGAATGGAACATGGTCTTTAGTACCTCCTGTTCAAAACACTAATATTGTTGATTGCAAGTGGTTATACAAATTAAAGACGGATCCTCAAGGCAAGCTTCTTCGATACAAAGCTTGCCTTGTAGCCAAGGGGTTCACTCAACAACATGGGGTTGGATTATCACGAGACATTTAGTCCTGTCATTAAAGCTACTACCATCAGGACTGTATTATCTCTTGATGTTACTAATAAATGGTCCCTTCGCCAATTAGATGTCCAGAATGCTTTTCTACATGGCGACTTGGAGGAAGTCATTTACATGAAACAACCTCCTGGATTTATAGACCCAACCAAACCAGATCACATTTGTCTACTTCATAAATCTTTATATGGGCTGAAACAAGCCCCTCGAGCATGGTTCAACAGATTGTCAACGGCACTTCAGCAACTTGGCTTTGTCGGGTCCAAAACTGACCCATCTTTATTCATTCTCAAATCGGGTGGCATACTTGTCTATGCTCGTCTATGTTGATGATATTATCATCACTGGAAACAATGACCCAGCAA
This sequence comes from Flaveria sonorensis, assembly GCA_025506505.1. Classification (NCBI taxonomy): domain Eukaryota; kingdom Viridiplantae; phylum Streptophyta; class Magnoliopsida; order Asterales; family Asteraceae; genus Flaveria; species Flaveria sonorensis. Next base: position 2,689,891 of record CM046437.1, read on the forward strand.
TTGCTAAAGTCATTAACCACTTGGGCTCAACTTTTGCTATGAAGGACCTTGGCAAACTTCATTATTTCTTGGGTATTGAGGTCATACATGACGGATGCAATCTCATATTGTCTCAACAAAAATACATCTTGGACACTCTCCAGAGATCAGGTTTGTCTGATTGCAAACTTGTTTCTTCTCCTATGAGCACCTCTCAAATCTTAACTAATGATGATAGTCCCCTTCTCTCGGATCCGACTCAGTATCGTCAAACAGTTGGTGCTCTCCAATATGCTACTCCGTCTCGACCTGACATTGCCTATGCAGTCAATAAGGTTTGTCAGTTCATGCATGCTCCAACCGAAAACCATTGGACTGCGGTTAAACGCATATTGCGTTACCTTAAGGGTACCACAAACCTCGGTCTACTTATTCGTCATGACTCAGGCTCCGCTCTGCATGCCTTTACTGATGCATATTGGCAGCCCAGTACTGCCCACACCCTTCAGGCGTACTCTGATTCTGACTGGGCAGGCTGCCTTGTTGATCGTCGATCCATAGGGGGATTTGCTATATACTTGGGATCGAATCTTATCTCTTGGGCTGCCCGTAAACAGCGAACGGTTTCAAGATCTTCCACTGAATCAGAGTATAAGGCCATTGCAGACACCGTGGCAGAATTGATCCGGCTAAAGGCTCTCCTACATGAACTTGGCATCTCAACAAAGTCATCATCCACGCTTTGGTGTGACAATCTAGGAGCCACGTATCTATCGGCCAATCCCGTGTTCCATGGCAGCACAAAACATGTTGAGGTGAATTTTCATTTCGTTCGAGAACAAGTGGCGCAGGGATAGTTGAATGTCAAGTTTATTTCTACAAGTGATCAGATTGCTGATGTTTTTACAAAGCCCCTATCTTCACAGAGGTTCCTATTCTTACGGTCCAAGTTGCAGGTCGTTTCCCGCCTTCAACTTGCGGGGGAATGTTACACAATATGTTTAGATGGTATTTAATATTTATAATATTAGAAGGTATCTCAGTGTAATATCCTGCTCTATATAAAGAGCCTGTTTTGTAATTCATATGGGATCAATAATACACGGTTTATCTGGGATTCTCTCAAAGGATTTAGTTGCTCAACGCCTCGACTCTCTTCTCTCTCTATTTATCCGTTAATGCACAGTCCCCCTTTAAGTTTGTGCAGGAAATTTCATTACGATTCGGTATCTGGCAAATACGGCTCCTCCATTCTCCTTTTTTTATACTTGCACTTATTTACTAATCTTCTACATCTTTTTAATACCCATTCAACATTTTATTTAACTGATCATTTTACTAATGTGTCACAACCACAAAACGATTTGAAGATGGTGCGTTTGATAAGAACTTACATGAAGTTTTTGTTTCGTTAACTATTACAGTAATACACTTGGATTTCAGGTGATACAGTTAATCAAGGTGAGTTTGACTTTGTAAGATATATTCTTATGGAGGAATCCTGATTATAAAAGATGTATACTTTTTAAAAAACTTTGGTTGGTTCATATAAAATTTTGGAGCTTGTTTAAATAGTTAATTTCACAAAATATCTATTTTCAAGTAATCATTCAAAATTGTCGGCACATCTCATCTAATCTTTTCTTAAATATATTATGAGTGCTTGAAGATCATTCCAAATTGTCAACACATCTCATCTAATTTTTTCTTGGGTATATTTTGAGTGCTTGAAGGCGTCCATGTCCAAGTTTGACTAATTGACTTGCATGTTTTTTCCGTACTAGGCACAATCTATGGTCTGATTGTGGATTGACTGCCCTCCTTCTGTCTTCCACTTCTACTTGTCTTTTAGTGTTTGATCTTTAGTTTTTATTGGTGTTGAAGTAGACTTGTAACTTTGATGTGTTTGAATCTGGTATATGAACATATGACTAGTTTATATATAATGACTTATGCCACATGTTCTTAATTTCTGTTATTATCAAAAAGGTGTGTTTTAAAATAATATAGCATATATGCACTAGCATATAAGTTAATTTTGTATTTTCTGTTTTTGAGCCAAACTTCAGATGAGTAGGTCCACGTAGAAGGAATTTCACTTTGATGATATTTGAACCTCACATAATATCATAGTTGATTTTGATAGCTTATGTGTTCTTAACTTTCATGGATAGTTTTTACAAGTATATCTAATTTTGTACCAGGATGTCTTTTGTCTTCTCTTGTAATGCCATATTGGCCTTTCATACTTTGTTCTTTGATTATATATTTTTAATGCAGGCATTCAAAACTGTTATTGGTTTAATCTAGTTTGATGTTAATATTAATTTTTTAATCTGAATTGTCTTTGCTTGATTGTTTTTTGCAAAGCCCATCAAACTAGAGTTTGAAAAGGTTTATTTCCCATATCTGCTGATCAGCAAAAAGAGGTATGCTGGTCTCTATTGGACAAATCCTGACAAATTTGACAAAATGGACACAAAAGGTAAGCTAAAGTATTTCTTAAGAAAATAAAAATATCATTCTTTTCCTTCCAAATATGGTGTATCTTCTGATCCATTGAGTTCCTTTTCAGGTATTGAAACAGTTCGAAGGGACAACTGTCTGTTAGTAAAAAACCTGGTAACTGAGTGCCTTCACAAAATTCTAATAGACAGAGACATACCAGGAGCGGTTCAGTATGTCAAGAGTACCATTTCAGATCTACTTATGAATCGCATGGATTTGTCTCTTTTGGTTATTACCAAGGTATGAAAATCATAAGAGGTAGCAAAAGGATTGGTCTCTTTTGTAACTGAGTCCAGTTGTGCCTGATTGCGCAGACTCGTCAACAGTTCCCAATTTTTGTTTTGGAGTTTCATGAATAATTAATGTATCAACTTATATTATAGTTTTTTATAAGAAACCATGATCTATTTTCTGGAGGATTTAAGCCTTTTAAAGCATTTAGACTGACTTGTAAAGTGTCTGACCCTTTCCATTTCAGCTAAGGCATAGAACTTTACATGTTAGAGATAAATAACAATCCAAATGAATCCTTTTTTAGGCAGATGGGTTAAATTTGTCATCTCTGAAAGTTAGTTAAGCCTTACTGTCGTGAACATTTATTGTTCATCTACTAAATAGTTTTATTAACAGGGACTAACAAAAACAGGAGATGATTATGAAGTTAAGGCAGCACATGTTGAACTTGCAGAGCGAATGCGAAAGGTTTGCACTGTTTTATGTGCTTTATTTTTGCTTAACTATTAGTGGTTGCATTTTACCACAACCCAAGTTAGGCTAGGGTTTCTGGTTTTTTATTTATTTGTATATATTGTGGCTTCCCCTCCACTGTAATTGATTCGGTTAAAATATTAATCACTTTTACATGGTATCAGAGCTAAGGCTCTTGGTACAACTCTATCCTCCATCGCTTCCAAGAACTTCCAAGATCACCACCTTTGTTCTTGTTTCAGATTTCATGTCTCATCTCATTTCCTGATTTTCGTCATCTGTTTCTGCCTATTCCTGTCCCAGATTCCCGCTACCTGTTCTGGATTTCTATTGTGTTCACTTCTTTGAAAAACCTGTTTATTGTCCCAGAACCCTATCCGTCACAGCTTTCCAGCAGAATCCTGTATATCTGTATGTACTGTTTCACGTGGTAACTGTTCATCTAGTTACTGTTGGGGGGCAGGTATACGCTTCAGCGTGCTGTTCATACGATTGTGTTATCTTACTTCTGTTCACCAAAAACACTGTTTACAGGTTAATGTTCGTGTTCACTGCCTCTGTCCACTGCTGCTTAGCCACTCGAGCAGCCGGAAGCCTCTCTTGTTGCAGCCGCTTCTTTCCTGTTCACACTGCTGCTACTCTGCTACTCCAGCAGCCAACCAATCACTGTTCCAGATTCACTGTGCAGAATCCAGCCATCACCGCTGACCCTATTTCGACTTTTGTTGTCCAGACTCCAGAACTACTGCTGCTGCTTGTTTCGTGTTCAAACAATGCCACCACCTGTTTCTGAGCTACCGCCAAACAAGACCGCATCAGCTGTTCAGATTTTCTTAAGCTACCACTGCCACCACAGCCTCTTTGCTGTCCCAGAACGACCATAGCAACCTACTGCTGCCCAGATTTAATGTTATTTTTCTTGAACCACTGCTGTTGTCACGACCAGATTTGTCTCATATTTCCCTATCCGTCACCTATAATTCGCCCTATCAAGTATCGTTTTTGTACAGAATCACCACTCTCCTGTTTGTCACTGATGTCTTCATCAATTGTGGGCCGCTACTAGCATGTGATACTATGCCGATATCAGGTTGTTTTCTTATTCTAGTTGAGAAGAGGCCATGGTCATGTGTCTAATTTTATTTGTAACAAGTTGGGCACAATAACATATATGCTCTAACCTGTGGAGGGGACGAGGGGTGTTAAATATAGTTCTTCATATTGTTTTTTAGGGTTTATTTTTATTTAGCTTAGGGAGCCAAGGTAGGTTTCTCCAGGGTTTTTGTTTTTTTCCTTGCATATATTGAGGGTTCTCGTCCATTGTAATTGATTTAGTTGTTGTTGTAGGATCTGAATATCTTGTAGTATAATAGGGCTCTAGGGTTGTAATTAATTTTTCTTAATTTTGAAGGTTTGGTATCAATTAGGAGAGTTGTTTTACCGTTCCACGGTTAACTCAGGGAAAGTCAGTCGACTTTAGTTTATTTTGCTTGTTATCTATTAGTTCAACTAGGCTAGAAACCTGTGTATTACATAGGTTTAATAAAACAATTATTAAATAGTTAGTAATCGAAATTTAGAAATATTAAAAAACACTTTGAAAAAAAGTCTATATATTAATAAAACATAATACAAATAATGAATAAGATTATAAAAATTTAAAATAATATAATAAACATATTACTTTTAAATGTAAAATTTAAATGAGTAAATAATTACAAATTAATTTATGCATATTATTTGATAATGAGAGAGAAACGGGAAAAAGAATGTTGGGAGTTTGGGCTCATAGAATCGTGACACGTGGCGCAACCATTTACGTGTTTATTTGGTATAGATTTGTTTTATTACAATATTACAGCTAGGTTCTAATCAGTTCATTGCCTTCTCTATAAATACCTTGGTGGGCAAAAATGGCACAACAATTTATGTGTACATGGGAGTGCCTACCCTTAGATTGTATTATAATTGCAATACATATAGAACTGGAGTATAAAGCCACTGTTGTCTCTGAATTCTTGCATGTACTAGGCGATGTGCTAGTTTTCACTTTTACATGCACAAGTTTATGGCTTTTTTCACATGTTTTAAGATTGATTTGTGGATTCTTGCAAAGCCATAGTGGTTAAAACATGTATAAATAAGTAACAAAATATTTAATTAACACCACACTAGCACCTGCAACAAAATTGTCTTTTCATGCTCATGTCTTATTCGCAGCGAGATGCAGCAACTGCTCCAAATGTTGGTGACCGAGTACCATATGTCATTATCAAAGCTGCCAAAGGTGCCAAGGTAAACCGGATCACAATCTTATTCTTTGAATCTTCTACCCTGCTACGCACCATTGATAATTTGAACTAATAAGTTGATGAAAATCAGGCATACGAAAGGTCAGAGGACCCGATATATGTGTTGGAAAATAATATACCCATAGATCCTCAGTACTATCTTGAGAATCAGATAAGCAAGGTTCGTTAATCATCTCAAAGCTTTTTGTAATCATACTTTGAACTTTTTTCTACCTGCTGCTAAAGAGTAAAGAGTTGATGTTGCAGCCACTATTGAGGATATTTGAACCCATTTTAAAGAATGCTAGTAGAGAACTCCTTCATGGAAGCCACACTAGAGCTATTTCCATATCCACCCCATCAAATAGTGGGATAATGAAGTTTGCAAAGAAGCAGCTAAGTTGTGTTGGGTGCAAAGCCTTAATCAGGTACCATTACTTCTCCCAACTATCAGCAAACCTTCATTAAGCCATGTTGTCTTCTGGTTTGCCATATCGTGTAAAAAATGAATTCTAATACTTCAGTTTGACTATTGGCAAAGGTATTCATGTCAACAAGTTGTTAATCACTATTGGCTTCTTTTTGAAATGATTCAACCTTCTTTTTGTTTTCAGCAACAAAGATCAAACACTTTGCTCACACTGCAAGGGAAGGGAAGCTGAACTTTATTGCAAAACTATCGACAATGGTATGCAAACAAATACAAACAGAAAAGAAAAGAAAAATGTAACCATCCAGCTTCTGACCGTTGTCTCGATTATAATTATTATTATTATAGTATCGGAGCTAGAGAAGCTTTTTGGGAGGCTATGGACACAATGCCAAGAGTGTCAAGGATCTCTTCATCAAGATGTTTTATGCACAAGGTATTCTTTTTCCTTTTACATTCTTACATAACTAACTGTTCATGTATACGATAGTTTTGTTATTTTACTTATTTTCACCATGTGGTTTTGTTATTTTACTTATTCTACTTATTCATGCAATTTTTTAAATATGGCCCACCAACACCTTTTTCTCATCTCTTAAGAAACTTTATATCAAGTAATGATTCAAGTTTTTTGAAACATTTTAATATATATATATATATATAGGGGAGGGATCCCTTGAAAACTATATTATAACTGAAAACCATGAAAACCAGGGGTTACATATATGTAAGTATGTGTTACAAAATATACAATTAAGAGTTGAGTACATGTATGGGTTATGTATATGTAAGTACGTGTTATCAAGTGTACAACTAGATGTTACGTACATGTAGCTCCTACAAGTTACATATTTGTAAGTCGTTTTGTCATCATCGATGTTCCTTGGAGATTATATTAAAAAATATATAATGATCTTGAAAAATAAGATTAAAGTTTACTAAAATATACTTTAAACAATTAAATAGTTAAATCATTTATAAATTATGTGATTGGATAGTGGTGGTTTTCAATTATTAATATGGTTTTCAATTGATCCGTCCCCTTTTTAATTGTTTAAAGTATATTTTAGTAAACTTTAATCTTATTTTTCAAGGTCATTATATATTTTTAATATAAACTCCAAGGAACGTCGATGATGACGAAACGACTTACAAATACGTAACTTGTAGGAGCTACATGTACGTAACTCTTAGTTGTACACTTGTAACACGTACTTACATATATGTAACCCCTGGTTTTCATGGTTTTTATTTATAACATGGTTTTCAAAGTGATCCCTCTCATATATATATATATATATATATATATATATATATATATATATATATATATATATATATATAGGTAGTTTTTAAGTTCTACCCACTAGAGATGGAATGTGATTTAAAATGACCAGCTCTACTTGTAATGTTGTATATAATAATTGTTGGGATGTGTAACTTAGAGCCAAGCCTGCCCTAGGCAGGGGCAAAGGCAGGGCAGCTGGCCCTAGGCCGGCCTGTTCACTTGTTTACCCTAATCTTGTTTACTCTATTTATTGATCACATCTTAATAAAATATAAACTCTAGCTGCGTCCCATGAACGTATGTCACACCAATCGAATAACGTAAAATTTTTATGTTCTGTGTTTTTTTTTGATTGTGTGCGTGTGAGATAATGTGTATGTATTCTGATAAGTTTCAAGTCCTAACAATAATGAGTCTGAATGTTGTTTTTTGATTTGTAGCCGGGACTGCCCAATATTCTACCGGAGGAAGAAAGCACAGAAAGACATGGCTGAAGCCAAAGTCCAGTTAGACCGATGGAACTTTTGAGTTTCTAGTTTTATAAATATTATGTTTAGATATTCATCAGTAGCTATTTGCTTGTCATGTTTTGGAATTTGGGTTATGCATGTAATGATGCTCTGGTTATTTATTTGTTTTTTTGAACGTCAAATTTCATTAAACAAAGACAACCAACTAGCAACCTGCTAGAAGGAGGCCCCAACGATACATACATATGAGATTACAAAAGATATGACACGAAAGGAGAAATTACACGAATCTTTCTGAGATACTTTTAAAAGAATTCCTATCTAGATCCATAAGTAGCTTAAAGACGATATATTTGTCCATTTTTGTGATACAAAAGCTCTCCCGGTTGAATATCATTTCATTTGTTTTCCAAATAGCAAAAATGGGTTGAGACTTGCATTATATTGCCACAAAACACCACACCTGGGCTGCAACTCCAAATGCACTGAACAGATGTTTTCAGGTTTAATCAAAGGATTTTCTAAATCGCACTCCAATTTCCATTTGTATCCTATTCTACTAAATTAGTTGCATCAATAATATTGTTGTTTAAGTCCAATCAAATTATAGTATAATAACTTGCAAATTGAGCAGAATTAATATGGTCAAACAACGACCAAACAACTTGGAAAATGCTTCTTGTGTCTTATATTTTTTTTTGGTACGGCTATTTTTTTAAAAACAATTTTGCTGCCGAAAAGAAAAGTTGCCCCCAAATGTTTTATTTTTGTCTTGATATAAAAATTTAAAGGCTACTATGAAATAGAGTAATATACAAATAGCAAACCCTTCAATCAAATGGACGACAACTTTTGTTTATTTGATTTTTCTTTACGATTTAACCCAAGAATAAGCTTGTTATGATTTTGATAACATATATAGTTGATGAATTTTGTTGCTTTGATTGTGCAGCTAAGAAAACAAACTGTATTATGCTTTATGTGATTTTTTTAATTTAAGATGTTTGACTATACTTTAAGAAATAGCATATACAAACTTACGCGTTGCGGTTGGAGTGTTGAGTAGTAGTAGATGAAAAGAAGAATGTCACAACGAATAAAACATGATAAATTAATATAAAAGAAGAGTTAATTACATAGATTTTTCTTGAACAACCATCAAAAATTTTATTCATAAAACTAGCAAGGAGCTAGATTACCAAATAACATTTTAAATTAAAGCTACACGAAGAAATTTAAGATAAGTTAATGCTTCTCCTTCTTGATTTTATCTAGAGATACAATGTTAGCTTCACATCTTCTACAATTGCTTTATGATCCTTATATGTGTTTGAAAACGTCCACTTGTTCCTCGCCCTCCAGATGCACCAAAGCGTTGTTAGGAATATAGCATAGAACAGTTTCTTCTCGACGGCGATATATGGGCATGAATTTGTTGACACAAGTTCTTTAGGAGCCATACACCAATGAAGAACTTCCTGCCAAGTTTCACTTGCAATACCACACCTGATGAGAATGTGATCACATGTTTCTAAACTAAAGCCACAAGCTGGACACGCACAAGACACTAGGATACCTCTTGAGACTAACGCGACCTTTGAAGCAATACAGTTCATGCCGGCTCTCCAGACAAAAACATTTACCTTTAATGGGACCCATATGGACTAGTGAAAAACAAACACAACATTTGGTATCATATTTGATTCAATGGAGGATCACACAACTTTGGTTGAAAAATATCCATTAATTTCCCACCCCAACCATCAGGGGAGTTTGAGAGAATCGTATGTTTAAGTTTTAATGTAAGATCATCTAGTGAAACAACAACCAACCCAGCAGGATAGGACCTCTAATACCAGTGAAACAGGCCCGCCTGAGCCCGGAACTAAGATGATCCGAGACACTACATATCTTGTTTGATTCCAACGAGAAGAGGGTTGGATAAATATCTTTAAGTATTCCTAAACCTGACCAATTATCTAACAAAAAACTAGCCAAACTTCCACTTTCGAGCTTACATGATAACGTAAGAGGTATGTTAATGTTTAGCTTTTTGAAATTTTCCATTACGTTTACTATATTTCCATGAACCCATAATATTTGTTTTACAAGGGATAAATTTCCATACCCGGTTCGACCCATGGATTGCCGAATGACTATAGCCCAAACAACATTTGGCTATGCTTTGAATCTCCAAATCAATTTAGAAAACAATGCCATATTAGATGCTTTAATAGACCCAATACCGAGCCAACCAAGGTGCTTTGGAGCCAACATTTTTTACCACAAAACCCACAATATGTCACACCCTCAAAATCTACCGGCGGGCTTCTACCGTAAGGCGCGTGATAAACTAGGATCTCAGACACAGTCATATCAAATGACACTATATGCATTTTAAAATAAGCGTTTGACCTTAAATCAGAGTATACCAAAGTTTCCAATTTAATCAATGCGGAAGCGTAAACTTTTATAAATACATAAGTAATAAATGCATAAAAAAATGCCCAATGAAAAGTAGTAAATGTAAATGAACTTGCTTTCTAATGATAAAGATGATGCATGAACCTCAGATATGCAACCCTAGCTTTAGGCATGCGAGCGACCTGAGAAGACATGCTAAAGTGTGTCAACACAAGTTTGGTGAGTTCACAGGTGTAAATCAGTAAATATGTTTAAGCATTTGCAAGGTAAAAGTAACCAAAGGTATACCATAGGTAGCTAGCCTATATATTGAGTTACTTAGCGTTTCAAACAGAAGATGACTGTTTGTGAGTTGTTTTGCCTTTCGCCATGTCTTAACACAGAACAATGGCAAGTGTCTAGGTCAATTAAACACCCGCTTGACCTCCAGTCGAGTTAGCATGACTAACACGGGTGGGGTTTTTCAAACCCAGTAGTACAACTCAAAATTACCTCGCTAGTTTGATATTAACGGTTCGAGCGTGTAAGGACTTGAGCAATAATGTTTGCACTACAGTAAGAAGCGATATACCAATAATATGAAAACCAGATAAATAGAAATAGTTTGCATTCTTCTCCCCCCAAAAGGAAAGTAAGTAAAAGTGGAGTCATGAAGACTCACCTTAGATGCGTAGGAAAAGCATGAAGTTTAAAAGCCAAAAGCTAATCGTTACCTAACAAATGTAGGTCCATGAGTGTGTGTACATAATGGTCAAGATGAACCTCATTGTATCCAAACAACGTAACTATTTGCGTGTTCGATAAATGTTTGACAATTTTAACCAAGTTGACTTTTTGAACAAAGTTGACTTTTGTTGACCAAAGTTGACCGGACGGACCCGACGACTCGTTGGTGACTCAAATAAGTAAAAACATGTTTAGTCATGCTCAAATAGCTCAAATAATGAGTCACATAAAGTTTCATGTTAGAAATATATTTTTGGAAAGTTTCTATTTTTGGAAAGTATGACATTGCTACACAAATGCAATCCATGTTAAGATTATGAATCATATCACAAAAACCATCTCACCTATATATGTAACACATCCAACAATTATCCATAACATGATAACATAACCAAGAAACTTCATTATGCCTAAAGTTTCCTAACATGTTCCTAAGATCATTTCAACATCAATCACATCATCATAACATGTTCCTACGATCATTTCAACATCAATCACATCATCATAACAAGTTCCTACGATCATTATACTTGATCAAACAAGATTTCTATTAACATGTCACCAATGGGTCATACAGGTCTACTAGGTCGAATGAGTCTTTGTTTTCCAAAACCCTTGGGTCAACGTGTTTATCGAGCACTTAGGGTTGTTAAACTTTCTGGTTACACGTGCTTATGTACTCTCGTGTTCTAGGTAACCTTTGAGGGGTCGTCTTTCCATTCACCGTAACTTTGCATTATTCTGTTTGTTGGCGCACTTGGTGAGTTCATGCCCCACTTTTAAACACTCTTTTTTCGGAGAGATAGCATACTCTTTTACTAATGCTTTATTATTGTAAGTTGTGTATAGTGTAACATATGTGTTATATCTTGAAAGCCCTCACACTTTTTGATCGTTAATAATGGTAACTAACGGGAAATTTTGGGTAGTACTACCGGGTCTGACAAGCCCCACCCATACGGCTCGAGGTCAAACGGGTGCAATATTGTCCTAATACAAACATCGTCAACCTGGCATGTCATGAAGGGAGGCAAACAAATGAAACACAGTCAGCTTCTATCGTAAAATCGCTATGGTTATTACTTATGAACATAAACTAGCTATCTATTTCAATGCACTTCTTATGTTTTACAACTGTTACTGCTTATGTTAAACGTAAACTCTTGAACTCACCAACCGTTGTGTTGATTCTTTTAGTATGTTATTCTCAGGTCGAGGTTAGCAGCAGCGCCTAGGAGCACTCACGTGTGAGCATGCATTAGGACAAATATTGTTTTGCATTTGGGATTTAATATACATTTTGTTTTAAATAATGGTTTGGCGCGTGTGTGCATATTTTACATTTCATTACTTTGGGTTTGACTTATTTATTAAACGCTTCCGTACAGTTTTGAAGCTATAAACTCTGGTTTGTTTTAAATGTTTCATGTAGTGTCATTCTGAGTAATTAATAACTTAGATCCTGGTTTGTTCACATGCCTCGTGGTAGAACCCCGCACGTGAAATTTGAGGGTGTGACAAATAACGTAAAGGTTGGAAATATAAAGACTATAAATTAGTTTTAGATTTTAGTTATATAATTAAATATTAATACTGGGATCTAGTTGCTTTTCCTCTTAAAAGTCTCATATTTACCCAAATGTTTATCTTCTTCTACTTTTTCTTTCTACTTACCTAACTCTCACAACACAGATTTCAGTCGTCGTAGATGGAAAACTTCAATAATGGTTATTTCATGCTTAGTTATTAAATCTAATTAATCTATACGAGAAACTTTAAAGGGTCAACATACAAGAAAGTCGCTCCATCAGTTATTCAGCTTAACAAGAAATTTGGTGAACCAGAGGGTCCGATACCGTTGAGCGAGCAACTCACGAATGATGAGGGAGCTGTCGATGCCGCTGAGGGAGACGACGATTGAGCAGCTGGGGGTGGGTAACGGTTGAAAATATGACCGTTGGAATGGTCAAAAAATGGTGTGGCTCGGCGTGTACCAGCTGTGTGGTGTGCAAAATTTGTGGCCTGGGGGACTGGAGATAGTGTTGCCACACAACTCACCAGCGTGGGTGCCCCTACCCCCTTAATGTTCTGCACACTTCACCTTTTGAACTTTTTTTTATTCTAACAACCTATAATAACCTTTTTTCTTACAAAGTTTAAATTTATTCTTATATGTGGAGTTAATTGTTAATCTGTATATAATGTTATTGCATCTTCGAATGAGAAAAGTCAACATTAGATGAGGTTATGCGAACTAATTACACATCACATGACCAAAGCTATTATTTTACTCTCACACAAGCTTTTGTTTGTTGTCTTGGGAATTAATTGCATCTTCGAATGAGAAAAGTCCACATTAGATGAGGTTATGCGAACAAATTACACATCATATGAACAAAGCTTTTGAAAATCAATTAAAAAACAATTTAACACACACACACATACATACATATATATATATATATATATATATATATATATATATATATATATATATATAATTCTCTGTTAGTAGCTATTGTTTGTTGTAAGCTATTGAAAATTTTGATAAACTTAATCCAGTTAATAATAACTTGATAAATTATTCTAAAATTAAACTACTGCATTATATAAACTTTAAAAATGCTACTTTTATTAAGTTTATATACAAACTTATCAATGTTTAATAATATATATTTTAGTAAAGACCATATAAAATTATGTATTTTATAATGTTCATTCATTTAGGTATTATGATTATTTGTGTCATTCTTTATTTTTTCTTTTAATTTTTCTCCTTTGTTGCTTGCAAATATTTACAATTGTTACGTGTTAATTTTGTTTTTATATTGATATAAATTTAATGTGAAGCCAACCCGAGCTAATTTTAATATATTTTAAAATTTACACATTAACATAATATTTTTATTAAATTCCGATTATACCATTGTTACGTTTTTATATTTTTACATACGATTTGATATAAATTTTATTAAAAAACAGAGCCAACTAAACAGGAGATTAAAACCCACTAGTCAAATATAATATATTCCACACATACCGTTGCAATTTGCTTGTTTCTACCTACATTTCGATATAAATTTTACTTAAATCAAAACCGTCGCTATGCATGATCCAGATCTGCTAGCTTGTATTATAAAACATGTTAATATAATATGGTATTAGATAGTACTTAGTGTAGCCGCTAGTTAACATAATTGCATTAATTTAATTACATTGTAGTATTGTTGTTATTTATGTTTACATTAGTGCAATATTATTTTGCAGCCACACATGCATGTCATTGTAATGTGATGTAAAATAATATACCATAATTTAGTGTAATAACTTAATGGAATGTTAGTGTGTATATTAATTTTCATTAACATTGAAAAACTATAATGTTAGTGACTAGCAATGTAATTTGATGAAACAATGTAAAAGCACTTAGCATCCATTAAGATTAATTAACATCAATGATAAATTAAATGCTATATTTCTTACACTACATCACGTTAAGATTAAAATCTAATATAAAACACAATTTAGCTGTAATGTAATGTGATAACATTAATGTATATAAATGTAATATAATAACGTTGTATAGGATGTAAAATACTGTAAGGTAATGTAATAACTTGTAACACCCTGATATTTTTGACTGGTTAGAAAGAAAAAAGGCTGGTTTGATGTTTTAAATAGGCAAAGGGACTAAAGATGGACAAATGAAAGTACAACATTCTAAAACCCCTATAAAAGGAGGGGATGGCCACCCATGCACATCTTATTGCAATTAAAGGTGCTAGAGAGAGAAAGTTTGTGGTTCTAGAGTAAGAAAGTCGAAGAACTTAAGCAAGATACCAAATTTTATGTATAGATGTAGTTGACACGTTTACGTGTGAATGTGTAGGTCTCGACCCATACTCTTTGGTAGGGTTTCTCACAAGTTCTACATAAAAAGGTGAGTTCTGGATTCTCACTTTTATGTTTTTCACTAAGTTTTGCAATGATATGCATGCTTAAGTGTGTTTTAAATGTAGATCTAATGTTTTAAGACGTAAAATTACCACCTTTATTTCTTGGGTTCCTATTTTATCAATGTTATGAAATTTTTCAAAGTCTATGTAAGAACCCTAGGCCATATGTCAATGTTCTAAAGATTTTCAAAGAAAGCAATAGTATAACTTTGCATGACCTCCATCACAACCGAAATAGAAAACCCACTACTACTGATACTATTACTTGCATTGACCTTCCCATCCATATTGACTATCTACTAAACAAACACACTAATAATACTTTGAATGTAAATAATAGAAGAAGTTCTTTTAAAGTATTCACTTGATATTATTCACTTACTACAGTAAGCAATAACATGAAATACAATAGGCAAAACTAGCTAACCTCATAACTATACAAGTGTAAGGTATTTATACTATGAAAGCTAAACTCTAAAATAAATATTGACCATCTATTCTAGGTTTAAGATCAACGAAATGTTTCAACCATTAATTTATACATTATGGAATTCAACAAATATGTAATACTATTAGTTACAAAACAGTATACAACATAGAAAAAAATTAGCAAAACGTGCAGAGTATTGTTGTCGCCATTACTCTTTAGTACCGACACTCTTGTCTAATGCAGTAGTGAATCAACTAATCTTCAGATCGTCAGCAAAAGTATAAGTGATGATTCATTGTTGTTCAGTACTTGATCATATAGATGTTCTTTAGTAGATAAATTTAATCTTCAGCATATAAGATCAGCATAGAACATAGTGTTTAGCTAGCTTCATCCTATTCATGTCTCAATAAATTCCTCTAGGATGATGCTACCAAAACTACGTTTCACTCTTAAAGCATTCTCATCTTGATTCGTTCATACATGTAGCCCCTTCTAGGAATTTCTATCAGGTCTTTCATATTGTGCCGAGAGAATCTATATAGATCATATTCTCTTACTTTGATTTTATCGGCACTAACAAATATTAAATAAAAAAAGTTGATAGAGGACTTGTAACTCTAGTGAGTTATAGGATCATGTACATTCAATGGAGTGACATGTAGAATATCTTCTTCATCATCTCCATTAGGTTCTGCATCAACTTTGTTGGGTTCAACGATTATATACTGAAGCTTACCAAATGATAATCACAGCCGACTAAAGATCTCATTGTACAAGTTCAAAGACCAAGTTGATCAAAACAAGAACAACAATATAAGTTAATTCAACATGACAAAGTCAACATCAAGACAAAAAGAATAGTCAAAATTAGGTCATGATGTAACAATAATATAAAGAGATCCACTAGTGCATTTTTGCAAGTGTGGTTTTTGTGTGGTTCTTGTGTGTGTGTTTCTCACAGTGTGAACGACCACCCAAGGAGAATTCCTCTTTTGGGTGGGTTTGATTCCATCTTTCGTCTATGATTCTCATTGTAATTTGTTAATTAACATCAATGAAATCATAACATTATACATTATCCGTCTCTTTGTTCTTTGATTCATACATATCCACCCGTCTTAATTTTGATTTCTAGATCTGAACATGATGAATCCTAAGATCCAAGCTCAATGAATCTAAAATATTGAGTCAGCAAACTCTATTTCCAATCTTCACCTTTAGAATATTGTCACACCTCAACCGGCGGCGGAAAGTGTCGGGGCGTGTAGATTGTCCATAACACGTGACACTATTAAAGTGATAATTTATTTAGTCAACCCAATTACATAAGTCTTACAAAGAAACCATAAATTGTTCAAACAAACATAACATAAAATAAAGTATGATTTATTAACTAAGTCCACAAGCATTGTTATCCCAAGAGCGCTTGAATCATCAAATTGCAATGAAGATTTGGATCAAAATGATAAAATATGAAGAACTTGGATGAACACTCAAGAATATCAATGAAAAGCCCTCATTTGATCCATATTGATTTGCATACGATGTTTGTTATATGGAAACCCTCAAATATAGCTCTTGCAAAATGACTCTAGCTATTTATAGTCTAATGACAATTAGACTTAATGACATTTAGCACCCTAAACTATGAATAAAGCATGACAATTATGAAATTACAATTAAAACACAAACTAGACTAATAAAGATTAAATATATATTTTGTTGAAAACAAAATATATATTAACTCTAAGACCCGTGTTCTTTAAATCTTCAACGTCTCACTACTAATCTTCGTCCCGAACGCGTTGTCTTGACTGTTGCGTTGACTTTGACCGTTGATGTTGACTTTGACAGTGTTGATAATATTAGACTTCTGAGTCCCATATGTCTTCCCATCTTTGATCTTTTACAAATTTTTTAATATATATATATATATATATATATATATATATATATATATATATATATATATAGAAATTTCTATTGCATGGCTGCTAAAAAGAAATTTTAGGGGAGAATAAAGATTACTCACTTAGGTTTTTCAATTTTGTCTTTTCAGGAACTTCAAGAAAAAGAAGTTTGAAGGAGGTCAACAACCTTGTGTTGGGATATGCATGGTAGGCTCTGCCTGAAAACGAAGTAAACAGTGATCATGTAGCTTAATTAAAGTTTAAGAACTCGGTGATAAGGATTATCCTCCTGACATTTCGGCCTGCACAAAATTACAAGTCCTGTCAAAAATGGGTTGAGAGTTTCAAAACTCTGCTTTGACATTTTCAAAATATCCCTATCACCTTGTCTCTGAATTGATGCTTCTCGTTAGCTCTTCAGAGTTATATCTCGTGGTTATCTCCTCTGCTATGTATGAACATTGACCTGGAGTGATGATTTCCTCTGTTATACGTAAGTATAGACCTGGAACTCTCATCAGCATGTTTTGATGATCTTCTCTTTTATACGTAAGTATAGATGTGAATCTGTCATCAGCAAGTTATGATGGTCATCTCCTCTGTTATTCGTAAGTATAGACCCGAGGCTCTCATCATCTGTTCCCAAATAAAGGCACAATGATTCTTAAATTAAGAATCATTGTTAAAAACTCAAAAAAAATTCAAGCAGAGTTAATCATATTGCTCAATAAACCATGAGAACTGGATAAGTTCTTTGCCGGATGTCTGTGGGAACCAAGTAACCCGAGTCTCTGAAATTAAACCAGAACATGATAAAGACAGCTGCAGATTACACGTTGAAAAGAATAAGGCATGGGCTTAAAAAGACAAACATATCAGTAATCCCGCCAATCTTTGACTCTCTGGATCAACTTCTTGAAAAAGAAGTGTCTATATTCTTTTATTCTTGATTTTTTTACTTCGTACTTATATTTTATTTTATTTTAATCTTTTGTCATTCTTATTTTGTTCATGTTGATATTATGGGGTGAAGAATGTTTTTCAAAAAAGTTTTTGTAAATATAAGAATTAAATTATAATAAAAAATAATAAAAAACTAAAAAAAAAATTATTTTACTAAGTGTTAAGTTCCAGCGAAACTAAGTTTCGCCTGCTGTTTCGCTAAGCTAATCTATAGATTCGCTGGCAAACTCGCTGTTCACTGGGATACATGACTTCGTTTGTGATGCCGAGCGAAACTATAGTTTCGCTGCCAGCGAAACTAAGTCCTATATATAGCACAGTGTGAAATTTGTTTCACATATTCAGTAGCGAATTTAAACCCTAGTTTCTCCGCGTTCAATATCCACACTCTTTAAAAATTTATTTTCGTAGCGATTGTTTGGTTCTAAGTGCTCAGGTGGGTGTTTCGAACCTGTTCTTAAGCATTGATTGAGATTTAATACACTAGACAATAGTTCTAGGTTGATTCGCTGGGTCGGGAGGTTTGCAGATTCGTTCAGCGAAACTGCGCAAACAACCAGCAAATCTTAACGAAAGTTCAATGTCCCAAGCGAAACTATCTCGTTATGCTGACCGCGTGTACTTGACAGTTTTAGCAGGACAATTTCAGTGAAACTATAGTTTCGCTCAGGCACATAATTTTTGTCAGGGTTTCAGCGAACTTACATCTTCGTTGTTGTAAGAACCACAATTTCGCCCTCAGCGAAACTATAAAATCACTTACACACATGAGTTTGTGCCTGTGTCACAGCGAATCTATACTTTTGCTTGGATGAAACTAAAAGTTCAAATCACAGCAAAACTATTAACTTGTGCCTATAGCGAAACTACAGTGTTGAATTTTTTCTAAATTTTCTTGAATTTTGTCTATTTCATTTATTATCCTTTTTTATTTCTATTAACTAAGTTACTTTTGTTAATTTTCAGTAAAGATGGCAAATCTGAAGTTCGATAAGAAGACAAACATTGTTGCACTATTGGATGATAGTAACCCTAAGACCATTGGATTTAGAGATTGCATTAAGTGGTTGAAGCTGTCCCCAATCAGTTATGCTACTTTTCATATGCCTACGATCTATGATCTTCACATAAGAGAATTTTGGAGAATGGCAGAGTATGAACTTGGGACTAATCCATATCGGATTACTGCTAGAGTCCTTGAGCATGACTTTGTTATTACTGTTAAGCTGTGGCAAGGGTATTAAAGCTGGAGGAAGATTGTGGTGATGAAGTGATAATGTCTGATGAAGAGGTACTAAATGCTTTTAGAAGCATTAGGTATGAAGGACCCTCTTTTGGCTCAAAGAAAGAAATCAAGAAGTCCTTCCTATCTAAGGAATGGAGATACATCACCCACGTATTTATTATGTGCCTGGATCATAGGAAAGGAGGGTCAGATGGTCTAAATCAGCATTGGGCAAAGGCTATGATTGTATTTTGCTGGGGATAGAAAGCCAATATTGCAAAGTTGATTTTTGATTGCATGACTGAGAATACAATGGCGTTAAAAAAGGATAAGTGGCTGCTATATCCAAGGTTTGTACAGATGCTCATTTATGATTCGAAGCCAGATCTTCCTAGACATGGAGAAATTAAAAGACTGGTGCAAATGAACACTAGAATATTTGTAGATTGCTCAGCTGTGTGACATGACTTCAGCGGGAAGATAACGTATCTTTTGGAGAATATGTACTTTGCTGAAAGATGGAGTTACATAAGGAGGTTGATTGAAAATAAGAACAAGAATGTAGGAGTTGAGCCTAGGGTTATAAAGGCTAAGTTTATAGATTTGGGGCTGGACATAGACACTGATTTAAGTGGGGCTGAAGTATTTAGAGAAAAAGCAGTAGAAGGTAGCAAGAAAGGAGCTGAGATGAATCTTATAAATAAAGAAGAGGAATATGAGGAACAACTGGTTGATAGTGATTCTGAACCTGAATTCTATGAAGTAGATGAGCGTCCAATGACTTATGTGGCTCAAAGGAGTTCTGATGAAGGAGATGTAATCGAGCTAAGCAATGAAGATTGGTTTGCAAGGAGAAAGAAAAAGAACAACTGACTCTGTTGTTCCAAAACATAAGTGAACCAAGTAGGAAGAAATCAGATAAGAAGATAATGAGTTGGAAGTACAACCATGAGTTAAAAATGTTTATGATTAAAAGAAGGGGAGGGGACATTTCTTACATGCGTAAAAGGAAGGCTTTCAAGACCTTGCCTAGATGGAATTTGAGGAGACTGTCGGAAATTCCCCTTTTGGAGGCACATGTAAGTGAGAGGGCAATGCTTTTGGAGAAGGAAATTAAGATGGGGATGAATGATAATTTTGAAGTGTTAGGATACATGAAAACAAAAAGGAGGAGATCCAAAAAGGATTTGGATTGGGCTACAGGAAAGGGGAAGATAGTGTTAAAGATCAAGCAAGCCAAAATAGTTAATAGAGTGAGAGTGCCCAATCCACTTAAAGACTACAAAAGTTTAAGAAGTGGTTCTATGACAACAATACTAGGGAATCTGTGATTAGATTAAAAGGTGGTAAAGAGATTAAACTATTTGACCCAATAGAAGTGTTCTCATTCTGTGATGAAGACTTGGTGGTGCTATGCGAGAACCACATCAAAGCTGGAGTTGGAGCTGAAAAAAGAACTGAAGCCAGTCTATTCATGAAGGTGGCTAACTGTAACACCCTAAAAATTTAAAAAAAAGAAAAGTAAAGAAGATAAGATAAATAGTCCAAAAGCAAGGGGTTAAAAGTGTGCAAGAGTCAAAGTTTCCCATAATGGGTGTCAAAAGGTGGTAAGGACGCCCATAACCCTCTCTCTCATGCACAATTCGGCTAAAGGCTGGGAAAAGAGAACCCCCATCCGGTTTTAGAGAGAGAAAGCTCAAGTTCTTCGAAAATGTGAGATTTCCAGAAGTTTTCTTCTTGATTTTCTCCTGGGTTCGGGCTCATGAACCTATTTTTATGTGTTTTCTTGTGTTGGTTGTTTGTTTTATGTGTTTAGGTGCTAGTTATACTTGTTAGCTCTCGAGTTTGTGGTGTTTCACTCGAAAGCTGCTAAGAGGATAGATCCCCTCTTTTACTTGTTTTATATATGTTTGGGGCTGATGTGCATTTTACAAGTGTTTTTAATAAACAAAACCATTATTTTGTTTCATAAAGAAACCGACTGTTCATGAAAGATGCTGCTTCAAGTGTATTATATGTTTATGTGTGATGTTTCTTATGTTTTGAAGATGTAACTTGTTAGATCTAAGCTAAGTAGATGATTAACAAATGCATTTGGGAACTAGAAATCGTGTAAGTTAAGCTCTAAGTAAACTAGTTGTCCGCTATGGATGTTGGTCATCCGCTGTGGGCACTTTGGCATGAATAAGTTGTCCACTGTGGATGTTGGTCATCCGCTGTGGACACTTTAGTATGACTGTGTGTAAGCACAATGGAATGAGGTGCACGACCTTGCTGTCGTTAGCTCAACTGATGTGTGACTGATTCAGGATGCACATTTGGGGTCAAATCCTGGGGATTGACCAAACTAATAGGACCCGTATTCATGAGCAGGCGTCGTGCCTAGCAGTGTGGGTCAACTGTCGAATGGGTTAGCTACCAAAAATCATTTACCGACAGGGTTCGGCATCTTTTGCCAACCAACAATGTAGGCTCTTGCTTTGTGTAATCCTGGTTAATGAAATTGAAAGATAATGAAAGTAGGAAAATAAAGAATCTCTTAATGATGAATTATGTATGATGATGAATGATCACCATGTGAGGTTTACCAAAGTATATTTTCCATATTATTAAACTAGGACTCACTCAGCAACGCTGACTTTTTATATGCATATCAGTTGGCAGGTATGGATGTTGCTGAGGATGGGATGGGGTTGAAGCTACTTGGTGAATAGAGACTGGCATCCATTTATGCTATTATGATATTTTTGTCTTGTAATGCAACTAAATATTCTTTTGTAACTCTAAACAACGATGTATTATTTGGCAAAAGTAATCATTAATGCAAGAAATGGGTTTTGGTTAAATTTTTCCGCTGTGATTGTTTTCTTATAATAATGTGATTTAAGATGTTTTTGATAATGAATGATGCTGCGAATGACCAACTGTGGGGTTCCTGGGAACGGGGCCTTACAAGTTGGTATCAGAGCCAAAGTTTAAGAGAATTGGGTAAATTATTTTTCAAAACCTAAACTTAAACTGAGAATGGGACCAAATGGAAGGATGCCAACCCAAGTAGCAACATGCCATCAGATAAGTTTTCATAAAGTTAACTTGTATTACGTGCGTGTACTATTTTAATTATGTGTTCTTAGTAGGTTTGAATACTGATGTAGTCAGGATAGGAAATGCTTGGGGAATGAAGAGTAAAGTAAGTGGCTAATCACAACTGGCCACTGTAATTAGGGACTTACTATACTTGACATAATCTGAGCTATTACCTTGAATGACCTTGTTAGTGTTTGAATCTTATAGGAAGTAGATCGTATGGCGGGTAGGAAATCTGGGAAGACGACCTGAGGAGGTGCTCATGGCGGGCGTACTACTGGGCCATGTGTCACTCGAAGCAAAGCTAAGGCTCTCAAGACAGTTCATGATGACACTGATCTTCATAGCCACCAAGAGGGTGAAGGATCAGCCACCCTCAAGTCTACGGTAAAGGAAGCTATTGCTGACGAAGTCTACAATGCCATGCAAAACGTGTTACCTTCAGTGGTGACCGAGGTGTTGAGGGCTGTAAAGGATAGTGAAAAGACCAAGGATGCAGGGGAGAAGGAGAAAGCTGATGAAGAGCCATCTAGTCCTAAGGTGGTAATTCATGATGACGATAGCGAGGAGGAGAAGGAGGCCGCTAAGGGGTGCACCTATGGGGAGTTTCAGAGGTGCAAACCCCCAACCTTTGATGGTAACGGCAATGCTACTGCTGCTCATCATTGGGTTCGAGAGATGGAGGCAGTCCTAGATATCAATGAGTGCTGGGAGGATCAAAAGGTAAAGTTTGCCTCCTATTCTTTCGTTGACTCGGCACTATGATTGTCCAAGCTGAGGGGAAACGGTCTATTGAAAGGATGAGGTGGTCGGATTTGAAGGAACTGGTACTGGAGGAGTATTGTCCACATCGGGAGTTGGACAAAATTTAGAAGTAGTTCTTGCATTTTGAGGCTGGAAACATTACTCATCAAGAGTATACCTCCAAGTTCAATGAGTTTGCAAGACTTGTGCCGGATCTAGTAACCCCAGAGTCTAAGAAGATTAAGAGATACATGCAGGGTCTGCCCGTGGATATCAGGAGGAACATGATAGCTGCTAGACTAAGCACTTTCAGGTCTGCAGTAGATTTGGCCAGAAGGTTGTATGATGAGAGGGATCCGGTGCCAATTCAGAGGAAGGTTGAGAAAAGTTGGAACAAGAACGGTAATAGGAAGAGATTCAGGGGTGACCTCTATAGGATCAGGGAAAAGAAGACGAGGATTGACGATCGCCGCCCAGGACCAAGTAAAGGGAGTAACAGGAGGGAATGTAAGAAGTGTTGGAAGGTTCACATGGGTGAGTGTAGAGTGGGGACAAACTGGTGTTTTAAGTGTGGAGGCGAAGGCCACTATGCTAAAGAGTGCAGGGTACCGTGGTGTTATCAATATGGGGAGGTAGGCCACTCGGGCCGAGATTGCAAGAAGGGTGGAGCAGGGAGCTCAGGGACGCAGACTATGGGCGAGAAAGGGAGGAGTGAGAGCACCAAAGCCAAGGTAAGGGCATTCAACATGACCTGGGAAGAAGCCAGAGTGGACCCTGAAGTAGTTTTAGGTATGTTTTTGGTAAACCAATTGTATGCTTCTGTGCTCTTCGATTCGGGTGCTAGTAGAAGTTTTGTATCTGCTACCTTTCGTCATGAAATGCATGGTATGAATAAGAAGATAGACGTGCCCTTCTATGTAGAGACCGCGATAGGAAAGTCTACCAAAGTGACTGATGTGATAGACGATTGCCTTGTAGAGTTGGACGGTCGTAAGTTTCCTGCTAGATTGTATTTGATGGCCCTAGGAGGTTTTGATGTGGTGTTAGGGATGGATTGGTTGGCGGACTATGAAGCGTACATCGTGGGCCAAAAGAAGACGATTTGTCTGACTGCGCCCGATGGCAGTTTGGTTACGGTACATGGAGACAAGGAGTGCATTACACCGCGAGTAATCTCGATGATCACGGTAGAGAAGTTTATGAGACGAGGGTGTGGTGCTTACCTGGCCTATGTGAAGGATGTGGATGCTACCGTGCCTTAACTATCAGGCGTGCTGGTAGTATGCGATTTCCCTGATGTGTTTCCCGAAGACCGACCAGGGGTACCACCTGACCATGAGATTGAGTTCCAGATTGATTTGATACCTGGTGTCCAACCTATTGCAAAGGCATCGTATCATCTCGCTCCCTTCGAGATGAAGGAATTGATGACCCAATTGCAAGAGTTGTTAGATAAGGGGTTCATCCGATCGAGTATATCTCCCTAGGGTGCTCCAGTCTTGTTTGTAAAGAAGAAGGACGGTTGCATGAGGATGTGCATCGACTACCGTGAGTTGAACAAGTTGACCATGAATAACCGGTATCCGTTACCAAGAATTGATGACTTGTTTGATCAGCTCCAGGGTGCTAGTTGATTCTCCAGGATAGACCTTCGATCAGGGTATCATCAACTGAAGGTGAAGGAATAGGTTATCCAAAAGACCGCATTTCAAACACAATACGAGCATTATGAATTCCTCATTATGTCTTTTGGTTTAACCAACGCGCCAGCTACTTTTATGGATTTGATGAATCGGGTGTGTCAGCCGATGTTGGATAAATCAGTGATTGTGTTTATCGATGATATCCTAATTTATTCGAAGAGTGAAGAAGAGCATGCCGATCACATTCGCGAGGAATTGGAGACACTTAGAATAGAGAAGCTGTATGCTAAGTTCTCTAAATGCGCATCCTGGTTGCGGGAAGTTTAGTTTTTGGGTCATGTGGTTAATTTTGAAGAGATTATGACAAAGGTGGAGGCGGTTATGCAATGGAAGACTCTGAAGACGCCATCCGAGATCCGTAGTTTCTTGGGTTTGGTGGGCTACTACAGAAGTTTCATCTAATACTTCTCCAAGACAGCTTCACCATTGACCAAATTGACTCGCAAAGATGTGAAGTTCGTATGGGGTCAAGAGCAGGAGAATGCTTTCGAAGAGTTAAAGACCAAATTGAATCAAGCTCTTGTCTTGACGTTACCCGAAGGGAATGAAAACTTGGTGGTCTATTGAGATACTTCTTATTTAGGATTGGGTTGCGTGCTAATGCAACAGGGAAGGGTTATAGCCTATGCATCCCGACAGTTGATGATTCATGAGGCTAACTACCCTACTCATGACTTGGAGTTGGCGGCTGTGGTCTTTTCATTGATGATTTGGAGGCACTACCTGTACGGGACAAAGTGCACT
This sequence comes from Flaveria sonorensis, assembly GCA_025506505.1. Lineage (NCBI taxonomy): Eukaryota > Viridiplantae > Streptophyta > Magnoliopsida > Asterales > Asteraceae > Flaveria > Flaveria sonorensis. The sequence goes on from CM046437.1 coordinate 2,715,480, forward strand.
ATCTTCATTGATCATGAAAGCTTGAAGTACTTTTTCGAGCAAAAGGATCTTAACATGAGACGAAGAAGATGGTTAGAGTTGATCAAGGATTACGACCGCGAAATCCACTATCATCTAGGTAAGGCGAATGTGGTAGCTGATGTCCACAGTCAAAAGGAGAGGCCGGAAGCGATTCGAGTGAAGGCTTGCCAGCTGGTTGTGATGCCGGATGTTATGGGTCGAATCAGGGAATTCCAAGATGAGACATTAAAGGATGATATGATCAACTCTGAACGAATGAAGGGGCAGGCGACGGATTTAGGGGAAAACACCCTTGGCGTTAAAACCCATTTCGGGTGGATGTGGATTCCTTGTTATGGGGAACTGAGGGGAAGGATCATGGATGAGGCTCACAAAACATGGTATTCCATCCATCCTGGTGCTATAAAAATGTATCATGATCTGAAGAAGGATTATTGGTGGCCAGGGATGAAGCGTGATGTGGTGGAGTACGTGAGTAAGTGCCTGACCTATTTACTAGTGAAGGCAGAACATCAGAAACCATATGGGAAGATCCAACCCTTGGATATACCTGAATGGAAGTGGGAACACATCACCATGGACTTCATCACAAAGTTGCCTCGCACTACGAGAGGATGTGATACCATTTGGGTGATCGTAGACTGCCTGACAAAGAGTGCACACTTTTTGCCAATCCGAGAGACTTACTCGTCGGAAAGGTTGGCGGAGCTGTTCATTAAGGAGATCGTAACTCGTCATGGCGTGCTTGTGTCTATTGTTTCTGATTAGGACACCCGGTTCATGTCCAAGTTCTGGAAGAGATTTCATGATGCGATGGGGACGAGATTACACATTAGCAAAGCTTACTACATTCAAACAGACGGTCATTCAGAACGAACCATTCAGACCTTGGAGGATATGCTCCAGGCATGCAATATTGATTTTGGTGGAAGTTGGGATGAACACCTACCGTTGGCAGAGTTCTCCTACAATAATAGTTGTCATGCCAGTATAGGCATGCCACTATTCGAAATGTTGTATGGGAGAAGATGCAGAACCCCGGTGTGTTGGGGTGACATCAGGCAGAAAGAGTTGGGAAGCATCGAGATCATTGAAGCCACGTCGGAGAAGTTGGAAAAGATCAAGGCCTTAATGAAGGCAGCAAAGGACCGGCAAAAGTCCTACGCTAATAAAAGAAGGAGGCCAATTGAATTCCAGGTGGGAGATAAGGTGATATTAAAGGTATCTCCTTGGAAAGGGATTGTCAGGTTCCGTAAGCGGGGAAAGTTGAGCCCTAGGTATATTGGGCCATTCAAAATCATTTCCAGAGTTGGTGAAGTGGCATACAGGCTGGAACTTCCCGATGAGCTGCATGGCATCCATCCTACGTTCCACGTATCTCACTTACGAAAGTGCTTGGCGGAAGGTGATATTGTTGTTCCTCTTATGGACATTGAGGTTGATGAAAGGTTGAATTATATGGAACAACCAGTGGCTATTTTGGATCGGAAAGAGAACCGGCTAAGGAATAGAGTGATTGGCCAAGTAAAAGTGCAATGAAACCATCATAAGGGTTTGTAAGCCACTTGGGAATCGGAGGAAGAAATGAGACGGCACTACCTAGATCTCTTTACGGAATGACAGGTTTTGGGGACGAAACCTATATAATGGGGGTAGACTTGTAACACCCGAAAAAGTTAAAGAAAAGAAAAGTAATAATGTCTGATGCAGAGGTACTAAATGCTTTTAAAAGCATTGGGTATGAAGGACCCTCTTTTGGCTCAAAGAAAGAAATCAAGAAGTCCTTCCCATCTAAGGAATGGAGATACATCACCCACATATTTATTATGTGCCTGGATCATAGGAAAGGAGGGATAGATGGTCTAAATCAACATTGGGCAAAGGCTATGATTGTATTTTGCCGGGGACATAAAGCCAATATTGCAAAGTTGATTTTTGATTGCATGATTGAGAATACAATGGCGTTAAAAAAGGATAAGTGGCTGCTATATCCAAGTTTCCTCGCGAATGGGTGTCAAAATGTGGTTAAAAGTGGTTAAAAGTGTGCAAGAGTCAAAGTTTCCCATAATGGGTGTCAAAATGTGGTAAGGCCGCCCATAACCCTCTCTCTCATGCACAATTCAACTAAAGGCTGGGAAAAGAGTACCCCCATATGGTTTTAGAGAGAGAAAGCTCAAGTTCTTTGAAAATGTGAGATTTCCAGAAGTTTTCTTCTTGATTTTCTCCTGGGTTCGGGCACATGAACCTATTTTTATGTGTTTTCTTGTGTTGGTTGTTTGTTTTATATGTTTAGGTGCTAGTTATACTTGTTAGCTCTTGAGTTTGTGGTGTTTCACACGAAAGATGCTAAGAGGATAGATCCCCTCTTTTACTTGTTTTATATATGTTTGGGGCTGATGTGCATTTTACAAGTGTTTTTAATAAATAAAACCATTATTTTGTTTCATAAAGAAACCGACTGTTCATGAAAGATACTGCTTCAAGTGTATTATATGTTTATGTGTGATGTTTCTTATGTTTTGAAGATGTAACTTGTTAGATCTAAGATAAGTAGATGATTAAAAAAGGCATTTGGGAACTAGAAATCGTGTAAGTTAAGCTCTAAGTAAACTAGTTTTCGGCTGTGGATGTTGGTCATCCTCTGTGGACACTTTGGCATGAATAAGTTGTCCGCTATGGATGTTGGACATCCGCTGTGGACACTATAGTATGACTGTGTGTCCGCTGTGGTTGTTGGTGATCCGCTGTGGACACTGTCCGCTGTGAACACTTAGAAAGATCTGCCATCTGCTTTTGACTTTATTCAACCGCTGTACACTTTTTATTTATCCGCTATGGATGTTATCCATCCGCATTGGACTATGGCCATCCGCATTGGACTATGGCCATCCGCTGTGAACACACTTTGTGTTTTACTCATTGGCTGTGGACCTTGGCTGTCCGCTGTAGATTTTGATTGTCCACAATGGACCTTGGCTGTCCGCTGTAGACTTTGGTTGTCCACTGTGGACCTTGGCTGTCTGCTGTAGACTTAGGCTGTCCGCTATGGATACTTAGTACTTTAAGCCATCCGCTGTATATGCTACTCATGCACTGTGAACACTTAGAATTATTCTAAAATTTTTGGAATAGAATCTAAGTGTTAAGTATTGATGAATAAGAAAAGGTTATGCTTGTTTTATATTTTTAATGTTTAATTCTTTTCTTATGGCATGATATTATGGATAATATTTATTATGCTTCATGTTATATGATTATAAAGCAGTGAATATTTTAAAAGTATTATTCCTAACCAAGTGGACACAAAGAAATAAAAGAAGACAGTGGAACTTAATGAATGTTACCCAAGGGCCCTTATAAACAATGGAAAGCCTTGCAAGCACAATGGAATGAGGTGCACAACCTTGCTGTCGTTAGCTCAACTGATGTCTGACTGATTCAGGATGCACATCTGGGGTCTAATCCTGGGGATTGAACAAACTAATAGGACCCTTATTCATGAGCAGGCTTCGTGCCTAGCAGCATGGGTCAACTGTCGAATGGGTTAGCTACCAAAAATCATTTGCCGACAGGGGTTCGGCATCTGTTGCCAACCAATAATACAGGCTCTTGCTTTGTGCAATCCTAGTTAATGAAAGTGAAAGATAATGAAAGAAGGATGATAAAGAATATCTTAATGATGAATTATGTATGATGATGAATGATCATCATGTGAAGTTTACCAAAGTATATTTTCTATATTATTAAACTAGGACTCACTAGCAACGCTGACTTTTTATATGCATATCAGTTGGCAGGTAAGGATGTTGCTGAGGATGGCATGAGCCTGAAGCTACTTGGTGAATAGTGACTGGCATCCATTTATGCAATTATGACATTTTTGTCTTGTAATGCAACTAAATATTCTTTTGTAACTCTAAACAACGATGTATTATTTGGCAAAAGTAATCATTATTGCAAGAAATGGTTTTTGGTTAAATTATTCCACTGTGATTGTTTTCTTATAATAATGTGATTTAAGGTGTTTTTGATAATGAATGATGCTATGAATGACCAACTGTGGGGTTCCCGGGAACACGGCCTTACACTAACAAGGCTCGTGGTGTAAGGGCTGAGATCAAGGAGCTTATTGAGAAAGTATTACAAGCTGATGAATTGAGGATGGATGTGCAGGAGCTGACTAGAAAATTTGAAAAAGCCAGTGCAAGGGGAGAAGAAGAAAGTACAGTTGGAGCTGATCAGGAGTCTTCAGAGAAAGATGCTATGGAAGTGGGAGATGAAGAGGAAGATCAAGGGTGAGGTCCAACCTAGGGGGATTATTGATGATCTACTATAGGTTGGACTCACCATAGTTGTTAGAATTATTTTGTTTTGTATATAATAGGTTGGATGTTAGTTTGTTTCTTTGTAATTTTGCTTTTGTACAGTTTCTATGGCCCAGCGAAACTGCAGTTCGCTACCGGGTGAATCTAGTTAATGGTCAGATTGTTTTGCTAGCTAGCAAAACTATCAGCGAATCTGGCTCAGCTTATATATTGTCATGTTTTTATCTTTGTTAGCAAGTTTTGCAAAACCCTAATATTGAAATATCTTTGTTGCAACTGTGTGTTTCGGCTGGAAGTTCATTGATCATTATTTTTTAGCCATTTATTGATTATTATTGTTTAGATTCTCAATTTGTTCATTATGTTATTGATATTGTGGTGTTGATTCAGTGAGAATTCTTTGTTTACACATCAATTGCACTGTTATATCGATCAGAAGGACCAACAAGCACCCTAAGTATCATAAACTTATAGGCATGTAACACGTGAAAATTTATTAAAAGAAAAAAAGAAAAGAAGAGTAAAAAGGTAAAGATACCATTTTTCAAAAGTAAAGGGGGTTAAAGTGTGCAAGTGACAAACTTGTCTATTATGGGTTCAAAAAGCAGGGGATGGCCGCCCACACCCCCATTTCACCATTCTGCTTTCAGCTGCAAGAAGAGAAGAAGAAGTTTCAACCGGATTTTAATGTAAGAAAGCTAAATTCTCCTAGAAGTTGAGGTTTTCTTGAATTTTCTGCTCGGTTTTTAGCTGTGTTCGAGCTGCTGGATCGATTCTTACGTGTTTCTTGTGTTGGCTGCTTGTTTCGATGTGTTTAGGTGCTAGAACTCCAATTTGTTCTCGGTTTGAAGAAGTCTTTCTCAAAAGCTGTTAGAGGTGAGTTCTAGATCCCCTCTTTTATTTGTTTTATACTCGTTTGGGGCTGATGTGCATATTTACTAAAGTTTTACAAACTGAAATTTGTTTTCCTATGTTTGCGACTGAATTTATGTGTGTTTATGTTTTAAATGCCTTCTTCATTGCTGTGTAGTGATAATATATGTTCTAAGTGTTTAGCATGATAGATCGATACTAAGGACATATTAGAATGATGATTGAGAACTGGAAATAGCATAAGTTTCATTGTAGGTTGGTTTTGAACATCCGCATTTACCGAGGGTTCAACCGCATTGGTTGAATGTTCCTTCGCATAAGTCTTTTGTTCATCTGTATTTGCTGGTCTTCATCAACATTTGTTGAACTTTAACCGCATTGGTTTTATGTTCAATTGCCAAGTATTTTGTTCATCCTCATTTAGTATTGTTCATCCGCATTTGGACTTGTTCATCCGCATTTGGACATGTTCATCCGCATATGGTTCACCCGCATATCCTTAGACCCTTAGAATATTTTTCTGAGATTTTCATTCGCATTTGCTTGTCCGCATTTGCTGAACATTCAGCCGCATTGGCTTATGTTCATCCTTATTTCTTTGGGCACTTAGGATTTTTTTGGAATCTTGGGAAGTAGAATGTAGTGTTAAGGTCTGGAATGTTTTGGTGGTTTATGCTTGTTGATGTTATGTATGATTGTGGGCTGTGGTTGATGTTCTAAATTACGTATTATTATGTGACTTTACGTGGTGTGTTAATACTCTTGTATGTAAAGTATTGTCATAATAAAAGTGAAAGATGAAGTTAATGAAAGTGGAAAATTATTGAACGAAAGACTTGCAAGCCATGCGAAGAAGGTTCACAACTCAATGAAGTAGTTGTCTGCTCAACTGTGTGCGGTTTAGCTAACCCTTGGAAATGCGCACAGGGGTCTAATCTTTGTGATTGACCATGATGGGATCCTTGTCGCGTACCTCGGTATTGTGTCAGCTTTTTAGCATGACGTGGGGTTTATTGATAAATGCCGGCACAGTACTAGCTTCTTTAGCATGATGTGGGGGTATGGCATGAGACAGGATCCATATAAGAAAGTGGAACGATGTTAATAAATGAAAGAACGAATGATGATAAATAATGATGAAAGATAATATACGAATATTATCTTAATGTACGTATGATGTGTGACGACTGACGAAAGTAAAGGATATGTTTATATAAACGAAGTATTTTATTTATAAAACTAGAACTCACTCTGCAACGCTGACTTTTTATATGCACTTTTAGTTGGCAGGTAATAATGTTGCTGAGGATGGTACGGGGGTGAAGCTACTTGGCAAGCAAAGACTTGCATTCATCTCATGCATATATAATATTGTTGTTTTATAATGCAACTAAATATTCATTTGTAACTTTAATCAACAATGTATTACTTGGCAAAAGTAATTATTAATGCATGAAATGGTTTTTGATAATTCTTTCTTTGCAATATTTTCTTATGTTAATATATATTAAATGAGATTTTAATAATGAATGCTGCTATGAATGTCCAACTATGAGGTCTCCAGATTCAGGGCCTTACAAGTTGGTATCAGATCCAAAGTTTAAGAGAATTGGGTAAATTATTTTCAAAACCTAAACTTAAACTAAGAATGGGACTGAATAGAAGGATGCCAGCCCAAGTAGCTACATGCCATCAGGTAATTTATTTTCTTAAAGTGAACCGGTATTATGTGCGTGTGCTATCTGATTTATATGTTCTTAGTAGATTTGGATACTAATGTAGTCAGGATAGGAAATGCTTGGGGGATGAAGAGTAAAGTAAGTGGCTAATCACAACCGGCCACTATAATTAGGGACTTACTATACTTGACATAATCTGAGCTATTACCTTGAATGACTGTGTTGGTGTTTGAATCTTATAGTGTTTAGAGGATGGCTGGTGATACATCTTTGAAGGCTTCTCGAGGTGGAGTGCAGGGTGGTCGTGGTGCTGGACCACGTGCCACAAGGAACAAGGCTAAGACTGCTAAGACGACTCCTGCAGAGCTCGAGCTTCATCACCATGAAGGCGGTGATGAGAGTGCTAATCTGAGAACCTCTGTGAAGGAGGCAGTAGTGGAGGAAGTTCATCAGGTCATGCAGATGATTCTGCCATCTGTGGTGACTGAGGTTATTAGATCCGTGAGAGAGGATGAGAAGAAAGAGAAGGAGGAGAGGAGGAAAACTGTTGGGAGAGGGGGCGAGGAGAGAGGTTCTGGTGAAGGGGAACAACTAGAGACTGAGATGGTTATCTCTAGTGATAAAGAGAAAGAAGAAGCAGTGTAGGAAACCGCAAAGGGGTGCAGCTATGGGGCATTCCAAAGATGCAAGCCCCCGACCTTCGATGGGAATGGGAATGCTACTGCTGCTCACCGTTGGGTGAGAGAGATGGAGGCGGTACTTGATATTAGCGAATACCGAGAGGATCAGAAGGTGAAGTTCGCTACCCACTCATTTGTGGACTTGGCCTTATCTGGTGGGATAATATTTTCCAGGCCGAGGGTAGCAGGGCAATTGGGAAGATCAGATGGAGTGAACTGAAGAAGATGGTGATCGAGGAGTTTTGTCTCCACCGGGAACTCGACAAGATTGAGAGGGAGTTCCTGCAATTAGAAGTGGGAACCATGACGCACCAGCTGTATACTACTAAGTTCAATGAGATGGCAAGGCTGGTGCCAGATCTAGTGACACCTGTGTCAAGAAAGATCAAAAGGTACATCCAGGGTCTGCTGGCAGATATTCGTAGGCACAAGATCGCTGCCTGACCGAGTATGTTTAGGTCAGTGGTTGATCTGGTGGGGAGACTTTATGATGAGAGGGAGGAGATGGCAGTAGTGGAGGTGAGTAAGAAGGGTGGTGGTGACAAAAACTGGAACGGGAAACGATTTGGTCATGGTGGTTTCACTCCAAATAACAAACAGGAAAGGGTGGATGATCGGAGGGTAATGTTGGCAGGTACGGGGACGAAGCGGTGTGGTAAGTGCAGGAAGGAGCATACGGGAGAGTGTAAGTGGGGATTGAATCTCAGCTTTAAATGCGGGAAGGTAGGGCATATGGCAAAAGATTGTAGGGCGATGAGGTGCTACAACTGTGGTAAAATTGGGTATATGAGCAGAGACTGCATGAAGTCAAGGGTTGAGAGCTCTGGGGCAAAGAAGGGGGCTAAGAATAAAGGGTAGAGGGTGAAGGCTAGGGCATTCACTATGACCCAGGAGGAGGCTAGAGTGGATCCCGATTTTGTATCAGCTACCTTCCTAGTAAACCAAACTTGTGCCTCTGTATTATTCGATTCTGGTGCTAGTAAGAGTTTTATTTCTGCTGCCTTTTATGCTAAGTTGTCTGTTAGAAGTAGAAGTATTGATGAGCCCTTCGATATAGAAACTGCCATTGGTAAGTCTACCAGAATTTCTGATCTGATAGAGGAGTGTGACATAGAGTTGGAAGGCCATAGGTTCTTTGCTAAATTATTCATGATGCCCCTAGGCGGATTCGATGTGGTTCTAGGGATGGATTGGCTAGCAGCCTATGAGGAAAATATTATGTGTTGTAAGAAGATGATTCGATTGACCGTGCCTGATGGGAGTTCGGTGAAGATTTACGGCGATAGGGTCAGTACGGTTCCGCAGTTAGTTTCAATGGTGGTGGCAGAGAAGTGCATGAGATATGGATGTAGTGCCTACCTGGCTTATGTGAAAGATATGGATGCGTCAGTACCACGATTGTCCGACGTACCGGTCGTGTGTGACTTTCCAGATGTATTCCAGGAGGATCTACCAGGTGTGCCACCGGACCGCGAGATCGAGTTCCAGATTGATTTGATACCGGGTGCCCAACCTATTGCCAAGGAACTGTATCGATTAGCTCCCTTCGAGATGAAGGAACTGACGGTCCAGTTGCAAGAGTTGCTGGATAATGGGTTCATCTGACCGAGTATCTCACTCTGGGGTGCTCCGGTCTTGTTTGTCAAGAAGAAGGACGGTAGCATGAGGATGTGCATAGATTACCGTGAGTTCAACAAGTTAACGATGAAGAATCGGTATCCGCTACCAAGGATTGATGACTTGTTTGATCAGCTCCAAGGTGTCAGTTGGTTCTTAAGGATAGATCTCCGATTTGGTTATCATCAGCTAAAGGTTAAAGAACAAGATATCCTAAAGACCGCGTTTCGGACGCGATACGGGCATTATGAATTCCTCGTGATGTCTTTCAACTTAACCAACGCGCCAGCTGCTTTTATGGATCTGATGAATCGAGTGTGTTGGCCGATGTTGGATAAATCAGTGATTGTGTTCATTAATGATATCCTGGTTTATTCAAAGAGCAAGGAGGAACATGCTGGTCATATTCGGGAAGTGCTGGAAATACTTAGAAGAGAGAAGCTGGATGCTAAGTTCTCCAAGTGCGCGTTTTGGTTGCGCAAGGTTCAGTTTCTGGGTCATGTGGTCAACCCTGAAGGGATTATGGTGGACTTGGCAAAAATGGAGGCGGTTCACAACTCAATGAGGTAGTTGTTTGCTCAACTGTCTACAGTTTAGCTAACCCGTGGAAATTCGCACAGGGGTCTAATCTTTGTGATTGACCATGATGGGATCCTTGTCGCGTACCCTGGTACCGTGTTAGCTTTTTAGCATGATGTGGGGGTTTATTGATAAATCCCGTCATAGTACCAACTTTTTAGCATGACGTGGGGGTATGGCATGAGACAGGATCCATATAAGAAAGTGGAACGATGTTAATAAATGAAAGAGCGAATGATGACGAATGATGATGAAAGATAATATATGAATATTATCTAAATGTAGGTTTGATGTGTGACGACGGATGAAAGTAAAGGATATTTTTATATAAACGAGTATTTTATTTATAAAACTAGAACTCACTCATCAACGCTGACTTTTTATATGCACTTTCAGTTGGCAGGTAATAATGTTGCTGAGGATGGTACGGGGGTGAAGCTATTTGGCAAGCAAAGACTGGCATTCATATCATGCAGATATAATATTGTTGTTTTGTAATGCAACTAAATATTCATTTGTAACTTTAATCAACGATGTATTACTTGGCAAAACTAATTATTAATGTATGAAATGGTTTTTGATAATTCTTCCGCTGCAATATTTTCTTATGTTAATATATATTAAATGAGATTTTAATAATGAATGCTACTATGAATGACCAACTGTGAGGTCTCCGGGTTCGGGGCCCTACAAGGCATCTCAGGCAGCATTCCATGCGACATGTATAAAATAAAGGTCACCTAGCAAGTTGGTGAGTAAACATAGATTTAAACATAGATTTTGTTACACAAACTAGATTTAAAACACGATTCAAGAATCAAAGTATGAATTCAAGTAAGTATGACTAAACTAATTGCATTGATCAAATCTTTATTAAGAAGTGTCCCTAACCAACGGGTTATACTAAGAATATTGGTTTTAATAGCGAAATGCCATCTACAATGGCCTGTTAGGGTGGGCGTCAAAATGATAGCGCTTTCATTGTTACCTTAGGCTTTAGAAAGTTAATGATCACATGCTAGCTAGTAAGTAAGCAAGATTGACCATCATAAGAAAGATTAATCCAACAAGTTTATCACAAAAGCATTGAATACACACAAGACTTAATTGAACCATATGATTTGCAAAACAAGATTTAGAATTGAATACATATACATGTCACATCCCAAAAACATAAAAGGAAGAGGGAATATGAATACTCATATTGAGTTCTTGAGTATTAGTTGGACTTATGACTTGATTATTAGAAATAATGAAGCCCTATATTAGCATGATTATATGTATTAGAACTTATGTTTAATGTTATGGTTAAGAGTATTGACCATAGTAATAAAGGAATCAAAAGCAAAGGAAAAGAAAAGTTGTTGCAAGATCAAAACAGATTTGGACAGATTCATTATTACAGTTTCATATGATAATTAAAAATAACAAACTTTAAGTAAAAATTCTAAAACTCTCTAGTCTACTATTCTAGAATATTACAAACAACTTTCATTCAGAAAAGTTTTTCAAATTCAGATTAGAAGCTTATTTAAATTGCAGTACAAAGAAGAAGGTGTAAATATGTGCACTTACTTTGTAGAGGCTCTTACGAAGTCGTCCGATAGAATTATGCCACACCCTCAAAATCCACGTGCGGGGTTTTACTGCAAGGCGAGTGAACAAACCAGAATCGAAGTCATTTGTTACTCAGAAAGACACTATATGTAACATTTAAAATAAACCCAGAGTTTAAAAATTTAAAACATTTGCGGAAGTGTTTACTAAACATTTGAAACCCAAAGTACTAAAATGTAAAATGCGCATAACACGTGCCCAAACCAATGTATATAAATATGCAATAAACCAAATGTAAGACATTGAGTGTTCAAAGCATGCTCGACACGTGAGTGCTCCTAGGGGCAACTGCTAGAAACGGCCTGAGAAAAACATACTAAAAATGTAAACACGAAAGTTGGTGAGTTCAAGAGTTTGCAAGTCATAATAAACAATAGCGTTTGTAAAATATAAACAAGGGTATTGAAATAGATAGCTAGTCTAATTTCATTTGTAATAAACAATAGTGATTTCACGATCGAAGCTGAGTATGTTCATTTGTTTTCCTTCCGCCACGACATACCAAGTCGTGACACTGTTAGTTGTTTAGAACAATATTGCACCCGCTTGACCTCCAGTCGTACGAATGGGGCTTGTCAGACCTAGTAGTACTACCCAAGATTTCCAGCTAAATTCCTTAATTAACGATCCAAAAGTTTAAGGGCTTTTAATGGTATAACACACTATGTCATACTAAACACATGTTATAATAGTAAAGCATTTTAAAATACAAGTATGCTTTCTCCCCCAAAAAGAGAGTAAATAAAAGTGGGCCACTGAACTCACCTGGTGAGCAAAAGAATAGAAAATAGAGAATCTAACAACAAGTGGAAAGACAACACGTCAGAGGTTACCTAGAACATGCGAGTACATAAGTAGGTGTAACTAGAAGTTTAACAACCCTAAGTGCTCAATAAACATGTTGACCCAAGGGTTCTGGAAAACAAAAACTCATTTGACCTAGTTGAACCGTTTGACCTGTTGGTGACATGTTAATTGAAATCTTGTTTGATCAAGTATAGCAACTCATTACACATGAGTATCATACAAGTTATCCACGTATTCCACATCATAAATCTTAAGTTCTATCAATATCATCATACCAACATAGATTATCATACAACACATGCAAACCTCAACCAATCAACACACTCTACATAAATATAATTACATCACAACTAACAAATCATACATTGAATTTAATCATGCACTACATGCCATGTGAAGTCACTCATGACTTCACACCCTAAACCCTATTAATCTTACTAAGTAGTAGCCTGAGATTCGCACACATGTATGACATTTATTATCACATTACTCAACAAGATTCATACCAACTAACATACACATCAATGATCTATTATAATCCCAAACATGATTCCATATTCTCCTAACATAAACTCAACACTTTTGCAATATTCAATAAAGCCTAGGTTTCCAACTAATCCATCAAGTATCCATACGACCCAATTAATGCATTCTATCATCAACAAGCATTCTAGCATGATCCTAACATCATAAACATGCCCAATTCACTATATCCAATGATTCACATCAATAAAGTTTCACTTTCGGGAAAGTAACACCCAAAATCAATCTATCATCCAATTCATTCATAATTCATCAACTTTATATATAATCTAGTTCATAGCAATCATCTAGATATGATAAACATCATCAATTCATCATAATTCCCAAATCTCATGTACAAAGTTACTACTTATAGTAAGGTATGAACAACACATCAATTCTATGAATTTCTTTCATAATCCACGTAAACTAACATCAATACAATACAACTAGTATCAAAACATCATCAAACAAAATCAATTTCATGATATCAGGCTCCAATTGAACTAGGGTTCTTCTTGAATCAAAAACTATGAAAAACTAATCAAAATGTTACCTTTAATCATGTAATGATCAAGAATTATGCTTGCTACATCCTTGTAATGCTTAATTGGTGCCAAAATAGAATTAGTGATGTGGTTCTTGATCAAAATCGCCAAGGGGAGAGGATGGGGAATGATGTTGCGGCCGAATGGGGGTTATGGAGGGTTAGGGTTTAATTTTTGGTAATATTTAGTTTTATGGTAATTACAAACTTAACCCTCCTTGTTTATATTTTATAAAACTTCATCTTTTTAAAACATTTTATATGATTTTTACCACAAAACACAAGTATTACTAATCAATAATAATAATTATATATTTCAACTAACAATAAAACACATGAATCAAATATCACATGTTGTCATGTTATAAAGTAATATTCATAAATAATATTTAAAATTCATGAAGCACATAACCACATAGCAATAATGAAAACTATCAATTAAGTTATTGTTAATTAACCAATATTAATTATTATTAACTCACCAACGTTCAATAACAACTAGTATGTGTTCACGACACGTGTAAGATAGACCTAACGGAACTAACGGAGTTTGGTAACGGAAAATTACCGGATGTCACAAATTAGAAGTCGTGTAAACTATGGTTGGAAAGATAACTCAATGAACTTGTTCATGGAATCTAATTTTTTTAATTTTGATTTATTTTAACCATGATATTGATGTTTGAATTTGTAACAGATTCTGTCCCAAATCAACGTTAGCACTTTTGTGAACCTTTTAGTTTTTAAAAAATAATAAGTGCGTATAATAAATTTTGTTGAGCATATATATAATAATAGGAGAGTTATAGTTGAAGAAAAACATTAGTAGTTTGATTATAAAGTTTCTTAGAATGATTTAGAATAGAAAGAATAATAAGAACACTAAATTATGAATACAATTGCTACCTTAAGAACGATGAACAGACTTGAAACTTCTAAAGGGTTGGTGGAAATTTTCTTGAGATTGTATAAGGGTGAAGAAGAACTCTCTTGTAAGTTGAGAAGATGAGTTGGTGCAAGAAAATTATGAGACAAAGGTTAGTATTTATAGGTGGGCAAATGGGGGTTATTAATGAGGAAGTTTAATGAGCACAACTAAGATTTGGGGGAGTTATAGGTGGATTATTAAAAGGGTCAAAGGAGAGAGAGTTTTAGTCTTTAAAATTTTATAAAAATGATGGAATGTTTACAAAATTAATTTATAAAAAGTTATGTATAAAAGTTGTAAAATTAGAGATTTGTTTGGAGAATTTTAAAGACTTTAAAATAGTTAGTATTTTTTATACAAGTATAATAATTATAAATCTTTGTAAAAATATTAAGAATTTTTATAAAATTAAGGATGGAAGTTCATAAAAGTTTATTTTATTATGCATGTGCACAAAAACAACACTTGTGTACTTTTATAAGAATTTAAAATTTTTAATAATAAAATAAACTCTAGAAACCTTATAATATATAAGAGCTTTATGATATTACTAATTTAGGCTTCTAATCACCATCATCAAGTCATATAGATATTGTTCATATAAACGTTAAGGCATAGGTTGTCACGATAGTGGCACAAGTAAATATATAAAAGCAAAGGTTAGTCATACTAACGAATGTAGCTATTATAGAAACTCATGTATAACATGCATAAGACTTTGAGTTATCATGTATAATTGTATGTATGATAAAAAATAATAAAACATAGAATTTTAAATTTTTATTACATAAACAATAAATTTAAATGGATTGGGTTACAAATATGGATAGGTACAGGGGGTCACATAGATGCCATTGATTTGTACTTGTCAGACATATTTTTGTATTCTTGGTTGAGCTTCATAACTTCTAATTCATTCGGGAGAAAAGATTTGGAATTCATTATTTCTTTCAATAAAGTACCTCTCAAATTTCAAGGTCATATCCTAGTTGATGATGTATATTCCATCACTTTTGAAGATTACTCATTTTCAGTTTCTAGGAGATCATCTTCAGGATCTTGCTCCGGATGAGCCTGAGCTCTTATATTTCTTTTGGTGATGATAATAGTTTCTAGCTCACCTACTGAAGAATCAGACAGAACTTCTGGAGATGGTGGTTTATTTGCTTGAGTTGTTTGTTGGACTGAGGGAGAGAGGTAATTAATAGTTTGATCAGTTGATTGGGTAGATTGGATATTAGGAGGAGGAGACTGTGATCAAGCAATGGATAAGGGTTTAGTAGATTGCAGGACTGTTGAAGGGGGTCAATGCAACAGTTTCACAGGGTTGGAGAGACTTAGAAGACTTAACAGATCAAACAGGGAACCGACTATTTTGAAACAATGAACACAAGTAAAGAATACAAGCGGAACACAATAAGATGGTTTTCTAGAATGCTGTATATTTCTCTCAAGTTCTTTTACAAATGTTACAAAGCTTAATACTAATGACTAGTACCTGAGATACTTTATACTACATCCTACAACCAGCCATACTTTAAACGCCAGCTAGAAACACTAATCTAGATAACAAGATCAATGTAAAGTCAAAAGGCAGATTTCCTTTTGATTAGTGACTATGACATTCCATAGCTCACATCCTTATCTAATACAAAAGGATAAAAGTATATAAGTAGAAGTTACAGACTCTATGACCATAATCTACAGTTGATAAAAGTATGGACTTTTCACCAACTCATATAAGTTGGTGAGTCTTTTGAAATGGCAGTGAAAAGTGGTTTAGCTTTTGTCAAAAGTAAGTCAGAGAGAGCATGTCTTATCTGTCTTTTGAAGAAATCAGTCTCTTGGCTTTGGAAGACTTTGTCTTGAAGCTTCGTAAGACTTCATCTTTGCCTTTGGAAGGATCGGCCTTTTCGGTTCGAAAGATTTGATACTTAGTGAATTTCATTGAGTTGTATCAAATCTTCTGAAGTAACTTTCCTTGTACTTCACATGTCCATGCTGAGAGCTCTTTGGTTACATCAAGTCATTCCCTGTTCCTTTAATGTTGCATAAACTTGATGCAGCCCATAATGAGCTTTGTCAAGCTTGCATACATAATCATGATGATCTGGGTTTGCAAAGTCAGGTGGTTGTTTGACATACACTTTTTCATATAGAAATGCACACTTGACATCAAGTTGGTAGACTTTGAAATCCTTGGATGCAGTAAAAGCAAGGAATATCCTAACAGCTTCAAGTCGTACAACATGAGCAAAAACATCTGTGTAGTCAATCCTTTCTTCTTGAGTGTACCCTTAAACAACTAGTCTTTCCTTGTTCTTGATGATAAGTCCTTGATCATCCTTCTTATTCCTAAAAACCCACTTGATACCTATTGGTGTCTTCCCATGAGGAAGAGGGCATAGGTTCCAAACCTTTTGTCTTTTAGATTGAAGCAGCTCTTACTATATTTCTTCAACCTAACTTCCATCCTTTAAAGCTTTATCAACTTTCTTTGGCTCAATCTGGGACAAGAAACAAGAGTATAGACAAAAATTTTTGTCATGGGTTTGTCCTCTTGTTCTTACTCCTGTCTCAACATCTCTAATGTTGTTTGTGGTGGGATAGGATTTGTGGATTCTCAGTTGAGGAATCATAGCAAGTTGGTTTGATAGATCTAAATTGGTGAAATTCATATCTGGTGATTGAGTATCACCTACCACATCAGCACACTTATCAAGGAAACTTGATCCAATGAGTGTGTGACATCATTAATGTTGTCTTCAGTTGAGAGGTTATTAGCAACATGAAATTCTTGATCACTTTCACCATCTCCATCTTCTCTTATATTAGAAACCCCTTCATTTGAGTTTTATGGCTTTGTGATGGAATTTATAGGCAACTCAGATGTATCAAATGAGAGTTTGTAATGGTAGTGCTAATATGATTTCTAACTATAGGGTTTGTTACCACTAGAGCTAAAGGAATTCTATCACTTAGTCTTCTTAGCTCAAATCTTAGGTCAGTATCTCCTGTTGATAAGCTACCTGTAGATGGTGCATAGACATCCAAATGATCTGAGAAAACCAAGAAAAGGTCTCCTTTTGTGCCATAGTTCATAAGAAGTCTTACCATGAGTCTTAACTACTAAAAATATATTCTGCACATAGTAGGCAGTGTTGACTGCCTTTGCCAAGAAGGTGATGGGTAGTTTAGAGTTAGAGAAGTCTTTGCAGCCTCAATAAGTGTCCTGTTTCTTCTCTTAGCAACATTATTTTTCTAAGGAGTCCTGGGAGCACTATATTGTCTTGTAATAACTTTTTCATCATAAAATGTATTAAGGATTTGGTTCTAAAATTCAGTTCCTTGATCACATCTTATGATTTTGACCTTGTGATCATATTGATTCTCAATTTTCAAAATGAAGTTCCTTAGATCTCAGGGGTCTCATCCTTAGTTCTAAGAAAGAAGACCCAAATGTATCTTATGAAATTATTTGTGATCACCAGGCAATATGAAGTTCTTCCTAAACTCATTAAACTGGTGGGGACAAAGAGATCCATATGTAACAAGTGTAGGTTAGTAGTAATGGAGTTCTTTTCCTTTACTTTGTGAGACACTTTGTGTTGCTTTCCTTTTAGACACAACATAATGGTAATCACTTGTAAACTATTTCTTTGGCATTCCAGTTACCAAATCATTCTTAATTAGTTTATTCATGTTCTTAAACTTTACATGGCACATTATTTTATGCCAAAGGAAAGATTCATCACTATTGGCTTTAGATAGAAAGCAAGAAACTTCTCCAGATGGGGAGGTTTCCTGCAAGTCCATCTTGTATATGTTCCCTTTCCTGGGTCTCTAAGAAAAATATGCTCTTAAGGAATGATCATCCTGAGCTTGAGAACAATGCACTCATGCTCAGTAAGAGCATCTTATGTCTCTAGTCACAAAGTTTAGATACACTCATAAGAATATACTCAAGCTCTTTAACAAAGTTTACCTTCTCAGTGCTGAGCTTACCAAAAGCAACTAGCCCTCCATCAATTTTCTCAAAGTCTTGAAGCAAAGAGCCATTTCCATTCATGTGCCTGGAACAACCACTATCAATGATCCCTATATTTCTTTTGGCCTTCAGTTGTTCCTGCACATGAAAAGAGATGATTAGTTACATTTGGAAACCCAAGCCTTGCTAGTCTTGGGCTTATCAAAATAAACTGAAGATAGTTCAACAGTTATTAAGCCTATATGCAAGCTCTAAGGATCATTTGCTGTTGTTGATAAAGAACTTTCAGTCACATGGCCTTCCTTCATCTTCCACACCCTCTTTGGAAGATTACTTGGCCTTCAAGACTTCAAAAATTTTGATGTTTTGGAGACTGGACCTTCGGAAGCTTTTGCATCCACTACAGTAGACTTTAGTTCCTTGGAAGCATTCCTTTCTTTAAAGACCAAATTTTCTTCCGAACGTAATTTTTCACCTATCTTCTTCTTCACTTTGGAGCTTTCAAAGGGAAGAGATTTTCCTTCCAAAGATATCTTCTTCTTCTCCTTGTAAGAAGTTATCTTCTTGGTCATATGGATGGTATACTTGGGATTGTAGATGCAATCCTTACCAAAGTGAGAGGTACCACCACACATGATGCATTCAACTGTCATACTTCTGAGAGTTTTCTTCTGAGTAGAATGCTAAGCTTGATCTCTTTTTGTTTCCTTCTTCATCTTTATAGATAATGCAGCTAGCTTTTTAGGGTGAAGCTTTGTCTTAGAACTAGATGGTTCAGGCTGTGCAATGGTGGTGCACATTTGATCAACCTTCTTCTCTTGACCAGTATGATGTGGACATGAACTAGGACTCGAAGTGCTAAAGTCCATAGTTGAGTCTTCAGTCTTTACCACTTCAAATCCAGTGGAAATAAATACTTGTTTTTGCTTGGAGTCAAGAGTGGCCTTGATTTCTTGGGCTTTCTTTGATTTTCTTTTGGCTGCCCTGATCAAGTTCTTCCTAGCTGACTTGGTCATCCTTGGTTCTTTCTTCTCTCCAGAAGCATAGTGAGCTTTCTTAGGATGATCATCCTCACTCACAATAGATTCATCCTTCACTATCTCCTCTTCATCTTCATCCTTTTCTTGGATGGGGTCTATATGGGGCAACTCATCTTGACTAGTTCCACACCTTGGAGATCTTACAGATAGTAGAGTGTGTGGAGGAGCTATCTCACTTGAACCTAATACTTTTCTGTTCTGATAAAAAATCTTCGAATGCAAGGATGAAGATATGATGTTCTTCAAGGTTTCCTCTTCGAAAAGACACTTTTCTACCCTGGCTTTGCTGATCGCAAGCTTAGCCTGGCATTTAGTTAACTTGGTAATGAGATCTTTGATTTGAGTCCTGTAATTTGTTTGCTCATGCTTAAGAGTTAAAATTGTTTTCTCTAAATCTTCTATTTTAAGTTTATAGTCATTTTTAGCTCTTTTGAAATCAGCTTTTTAAATATTCAAAGACTCAAGTTCAGATCTCACTTCCAGGTTATAGTACCTATACATATTTACTTTAGCAATGCATTTAGGTGTACAAAGATGTTCTACTACCTTGGCTTCTTCATGGTCAGCCATTGGTGATTGGTTGGGAGAAACATCTTCAACCTGAAAGCTCTAGTCAAAGCCTCCTTCTTCAACAACAACAACAACTTGTTGTTTTGGTTGGCTTGGCTTCTCAGATCTGGGAGCTACATCAGTGTAGTTTGGTCTGGATTGTGCTTGGCCACCATTAGTTCTTGGTGCCTAGCACTCCCTTGTAAAATGTCCCATCAGGTTACAGTTGTAACACTTCAGTTTGCTTTTATCCAGTCCAACTTTCCACTAGATACATTGCTTGGAAACTTTCTTCTGGTTCTCTTATAGAACTTTTTGGCTCTATGAGTGAGAAGAACAATTTGCTAGACTATCTCCATGTACTCAGGTCATTTGGATGGATACAATCCAAGTCTTCAAGAGTGAAGAGAAAGCTTCCACAACTTTTATCAGCAGACATAAAGGCTTGAGATGTGCTTGTATCTCGGAATGGGCTTCCTTGGATGTAGCTCTCCCTTGGTGTCTCAGGGAAGGTAATGAAAGGACCCTTTTGTGAGTTGTCAGGGAAGCAAATAAGATGATGTTATGGTTCTCTACAATACCTTTCAACCACATGGAGGGTTGAACTTTGTTGATTGTTGGAAGAGCTGTTTGATGGATTTTGCATGTTCATCTCTATCTGCTAGCCATTAAGGATACCATATAGCTCTATGAGAGTGAGGGTGAAAAGGTATTCAGTTCTCTTAATGGGCACACAGTAGTGAGTCCATTGTCTGGGAAGAGAGAACATGAACTTCCTCACAATGTCCCTATTCTCAAGCTTAACTCAAACATCCATGAGAGTATTTATAATCACAACAAACCTAAAGTATTGTTGAGTCATAGTTTCACCTGATTTGTAGGTGAAGTTCTTAAACTACTACTTCATGAGGTCCTTCTTGTTTTTTAGCTTTAGCAGGCCCCTTATAGATAAGCTTCGGTGCATCCCACAGCTGTTTAGCAGTTTTACACTTCTTAAAGCCTCCGTATATAGAGTTTAGAAGAGCAGTTTGGAGAGCGGTCATGGCCTTCTGATCTATGTCAATCTTCTTTCAATCTTCCTCATAGTAGTCAGCCACTTCCTTTGGAATCATCCTACCTCCAGTAGTGGCTGAAGAGGTGCTTGGGATGTGAGGTCCTTTGACAACAAATCTCAACATCCTGCTATCTTGAGACTTGATGAATCCTTCCATACATTGGCACCACGTATCAAAGTCATTACGAGTGATAAGTGGAGACTTTGTAATGGTATTGGTTTCCATATCAACTTTTTTAAGAGCTGTGATTTGAGCTGGTAAGTGTTTTGTGAAATTAAAAAGATTAAAGATGGTGAGATCTTACAATTAAGAGCCTAAAAAGCTCTGACACCAATTGCAGAACCATTGAAGGGGGTCAATGTAATAGTTTCACAGGGTTAGAGAGACTTAGAACACTTAATAGATCAAATAGGAAACCGTTTATATTGAAACATTGAACACAAGTAAAGAACACAAGCAAAACAAGATAAGATGGTTTTCAAAATGCTGTATATTGCTCTCAAGTGTTTTACAAAGTGTTACCTCGCTTAGTCCTAAAGACAGGTACTTGAGATACTTTATACTACATCCTACAGCCGACCATAGTTTGAAGGCCAACTGTAAACACTAATCTAGACATCAAGATCAATGTAAAGTCAAATGGCAGAGTACCTTTTGACTAGTGACTATTACATGCCATAGCTCATATCATTATCTAATACAAAAAGGATAAATGTACATAAGTAAAAAGTTACAAACTCTATGACCATAATCCACTGTTGATAAAAGTATGGACTTTTCACCAACTCATATAAGTTGGCGAGTCTTCTGAAATGGTAGCAAAAAATGGTTTAGCTTTTGTCAAAAGTAAGTCAGGGAAAGCATGCCTTCTCTGTCTTTGGAAGAAATCAATCTCTTGGCTTTGGAAGACTTTGTCTTGAAGCTTCGGAAGACTTCATCTTTGGCTTTGGAAGAATCGGTCTTTTGGCTTCAGAAGATTTGATACTTAGTGAATTTCATTGAGTTGTATCAAATCTTCCAAGTAACTTTCCTTGTACTTCACATGTGCATGCTGAGAGCTCTTTGGTTGCATCAGCCTCTAAGTATACTCTTACGTAGATAAAGTGATTTTAGTAGCTTCAACTTCATTTTTCTTTCTTCTTTATTCAAAAGCCTTCCTTGTCTTCTTAAGATATGATTTGTAAATCCCTAGAATCATTTTTCCTAAGTTATTTGCTTCTGAGTCATTGCTTTAGGTTTTGAGTGTTAGCCTGGTTAATTTAGCTATCTGAAATCTATTGAAACAAATTAGCTTATTTCTTGAGTAAGCTAGCTTCTAGCAACTGATCTGGTGATGAAGTAGGTGTATTTGCTTTGATCATATTCCCACTACTGAATCAGATCATATGCTAATAGAGGAGACTCAGTAACATCTTCACTAGATTTACATAGTCAATAGCTTTTTGGAGTAGAAGTTTAGTTTTCTCATTTCTACCACCAATATACTAAGAACTTCAACAATTTTCTCTAGAATGTTTAGAGGCAGACCAAGAATATCAATGTCATAGTTATTGATGACTCCATTTGCTCTTCTACTGCAAATTTCTCTATTTTCTTAATCTATCCAACTTTCAATACTTTTGTTTCTTTGATGATTTTCTCTTCCACTTTTGAATTAATCAATCTTGCCTTTACAGCCCTTTTGGGTTCAACTTTCTTTATGGCAATGACTGATGATAGAAGTTGATCTTTATCTGAGCCAGTAGTTCCAGAAGGAGGAGATACTGGTTCCTCAGTTAGTAGATGGAAGAATCTTTGACCAAGTCTTTTAATTTTACCTTGTTGCCTTTCCCATTCCTTTTTAGCTTCTTCATATTTTGGAAGCTCACCAGCTGTAACTCTTTTTTTGATTTCTCTGATGTTCTGATCAAGATTAGACATATTTATTTGTCCTACTCTATTTTTAGAGAAACCATAATATCTGAGATGCATTTTATCTACTACTTGTCTTCAGACCCTTTTTTGAATTTTTCCATTTTGTTCTTCTCAGGATCTACATTTTTCCTCCTTGCTAACTGAGCTGATTTCTTTATTTCGACATGAGTTGCAGTTATTAGTTTTGACTTAATTTCAGCTAGGCTCCACTTAATGATCTTATTTAAGTTGAATCCTTTTAGCTCACGTTGAGCTCTAAGATATACTTTTTTGTATCTTTGTTTTTCTTTTTTAAACTATGAGTTGAGATGATTGGTGTTGGATCAACAGTAGCTATTAAAAGAGCTTGCTGAGTGGACTTGTCTTGAATGGTACTCTTAGTATTTGGGCAGATGACTTTGAGAGCACTTCCTTGATAGCTTTGGGTTTTGATTTAGAAGAACTGATGATTTTACTTTCTTGACTTTCCAATAGGATTGAATCTTCTTCTTGTGGCTCTGGATTTTTTACAATTTTGATTAGTGCAAAGATGTTCTTCTTTACTAAAGCTTCTTGAATTCTACTAGAGTGCACGTGTATAGGCTCCTCTTCTACCTTTCATGAAATGAGTTCCAACATTATAGTAATTAGGAATCTCTTCTTTCTTTCCTTACACTCTTGTTCTATTTTTTTTAAGTAGTCATAGGTCTCTTTCCCTTATCTACAGGGACAACAGAAGTGGAGATTGTAGTAGGTCTGAATGCTAATGGTATAGGATGTACCTGTGTCCTCACTAGTTGCTTTAGGAAAATTGAAAGTTTTTTGAACTCTCTTAGCTTTATTGGTAACTTTTGGGCCATCTTTATTAATATTCAACTCAAAGTTAACTATAATTTTAGTCTTTACACCGGGTTAACCAAATATTAACTTAGCTGATTTCTTGAGCTCAGAAACAGGTGTATCCTTTTAAGATATATGAAGTTGAGTTGTTTCTTCTTCGACAGTGACCCCATGTCTTTCCACGTTATCTTCATTATTTAGGATCCCCTTGCGTAAACAATCATTTGGCTGGTAAATTCATATGCTGACTAGATCTCCTACCTGATGGATTTAGTAGTGAGTTCTTTGGTCTATTCCTTAAGTTCTTCAGCAACTTTAGATATAACTATGAGCAATGGAGCTTCTTCCTCAGCAGATGACTTTGGAATAGCTTCAAGTCCCAGTACTAACTCTCTCTTTTGATGAGGATTCATCAATTCTTTTCCTTTTAAAAGAGATGGAAGCACCTGACTTCTTAAGTTGAACCATCTTCTTCTTACAAAGTTGAGCTTTCAGATTCAATCTTCTCAAAGTCCTTTTACACTCCATCCTCTTCTCTTCTGAGTTGTCATATCATGCTTATTTAGCAAAGCATAAAGCTTGACTTAAAATTCAAATTGAGGTTCATAATCTTCCTTCCATTTAGAGGAAGTGGAATTTGCTATGAACTGCTTACTACTTGTCTGGAAAGAGAAAGGAAGTCATCATCAACTTCTTTGGCCTTATTTTCTGTCTTTTTGGTAGCATCATCTGAGATTCCAGGTGACATCAATTATGTGGAGGAAGGCTTATTAAAAGGCTCTTATGATGCTCATGTTTCCTAAAGGCTGATAATCAAGGATTGCTGAATGTCAATAGTTTCTTATAGGGTATGCACTTTAGATACAAGGTCAATTACCCTTCTTGGTTACTGCTGAAGATTTCTTAATTATGACTCCAAATCAACAACGATTTCAATTTGATCTTGTAGAGTCTTGTGTTGAGTTTCCAACTCAGAAACTCTATCTGCTAAAGCTGTTAGGAGACAGTTTTACAACTCAAGAAATTTTGCTCGTTTAGCATACCCTTTCAATTTTATGTTTTCTTCTTGCAAAGTTATTAGCCTTTAGAAAAGAACAAGATTTTTAGCTGTCAATTCATCAATCAGTTGCATACTTCCCTCATCTATAGGCGTGGAGTCCTTGGGGCTAGATGAGGTCCTAGAACTTGCCTCTACACCATCACCACTAGATATGGTTTCTTGGCACACTGGATTCCTCTCCTTAAGAGATAACACCTTAAAGACATGACTAAGGTGAGTTGTCATGGATGAGGTCTTGTTGTCTATGTCCTGCTGATTAATTGATGGAGAAATAGTAGAGATAACCTCTTCCATATTACCCTTCTCTTCCATAGGGTCAATCTCGTGAGTTAATGGATGTGGGGTTAGATGCTTCTATATATAATTCAATCCCCAATATTTGTAAAGAATGGTTGTGGGGAGATAGTGGATCATGTTGAAAAGGAGTATAAACATCTTCATACTAGGTAGTAGACATATTAGTTTCAATTTGAGGAGTTATGTCTAATGGTCTGGGATGTGAACTAGTTCTTAATGAGACTTGTTCCTCTAAAGCTATCTTAATGATGTGGGTATGCATTTTTGGTTGCTCAATAGAGTATTATGACTCTGAGTGAGGACTGATTGGTTGGGTGTGGGTCTACTTGAAAGAAGGAAGAGAAAACTTCTTCTTTGAGCTTGATTGAGGTGTGGCTAACACCTTTAACTAGGTTGGGACCCTTGTTTCCCGCCTTGTCTTTTTGAGTGGGGAAGATTTGGGAGTTTGCATTTTCTTAGTATATGATGCATGGGTTTGAATCATTGTGGTTATGGATATTTTTGACATTAAATTGGAGGGTGCGATCAATAGTGGAGGGTGTAGCTACACTATCACCCTAAGACTTAGTGATATCTAGCATACTGGCATATAAGGTAGACTTTTTTCCTAAAAATTCCTTTGGGGTTGCTTTGAATTTTATGAAAATGGCCTTGCTCAGAGGTGCATGAGCATACACATCTCCATAAAATTTTAATTTGTTACCCCGTTCCTCATGTAAAATCTGTTGTAGAAACCTTGGGTACATTAAAAATCTAATTTCTCAGCCTTAGTTACATTTTTGCGTAACTTTTGAAAAATAAAGTTTGAAAAGTTGTAACGCTGTTGTTTCACAAGTCCAAGGATGGCCCTTTCTAAATCTAATGGAACTTGATGCCCATCTCCTGATTTGTTGGAGAGACAATGGAGAAGATGTGAAGGATATACCAGTGATTTGGAGAAGGCAGAAGTAGGAAGGGTTCCTTCATATCCTCTTTATCTAAAGGTTGCACTCACTACTTCTTTGGAAAAGGAGGATTGACCTTCAGCATCTCCTAGTTGCAAATGAGATCAAATTTTTGCTATGGAGATGGTGACGTTGTGCCCCTATGCTATAGCATTTAACATTTGTTTTCATGTTCTCTTTGGATAGAACATGTATTACAGAATTACCAAATATGCGGGGCACATATGACTGATTCAACTATAATAGCAAAGGTGTAATTACCCTGGCGAAGAAAGTTCAGCACATGATCATACACATGGTCATCGATAGGTTCAAGCGAAGCAGCAATGTTATGATTTGGTTTGAACTCTAGGTTTTGAGCGGCCAGTTGTGGAGTTTGTGAGTGATCTTAAGGTTGATGAAACTTGAGAGTGTTTTTGAGAATGTAGAATATGGAGTGTGAATAGAGGTGGAAAGAAAAAAGATCGATTTACGGTTATTGAATAATATACAATAGTAGAATTTTATAAAATTATCATCGTAAACTGAAATTCTGACGATTCTGTGATGATGGAATAGTCCTTTTTTAGAAAGCACGACACCAATACTTATCGGAAGAAAGAAGTGGTCCCTTTAAAAAGATCTTTGTAAGTTCTAGTGCTAAAAGACCTTTATCTGCCAAATTGCAAGGATTGACAGATAGAATGTGGTTTGACAAGAAAGCAAGTTTTTCATAGTTTTCAAATAAAATTTCAACATTGATTTAAAAGACAATTTGAAATGGATTTAAGTTATTCAAAGTTCATCATCCCAATAGCAAATATAAGATATTTAAACCTGGTTTCTCAAATGTGTTTGTAAAGAGATCTGCAGGTTGTACATTTGTATGGTCTTTGACTACTTTAAAACTCTTTCTCTCTGCATAGTCCCGAATGAAATGATACCTGATATCAGTGTGTTTTATTTTTGGGTGCTAAACTAGATTGTTTGTGATTGAAATAACACTATTGTTGTCAATGTGAATGTGAGTGTTCATGAAGTTTGACACTATTATCTTTGAATTGAGTTTGAATCCATAACACCTGAGCACAACAACTTGAACTAGTAATGTATTTTGATTCGGCAATTGATGTAGACATAAAAGTTTGCTTGTTGCACTGCTATGAGACCAATCTCCCAGTAGAAATTAACAACCTCCTGATATAGACATCTTGTTTATATTGCAACCTCCATAATGATTATCGGTATCTCAATAGAGATAGAAGTCATCACTCTTAGGATACCATAAGCATAACTTGGGTTCTCCCTTGAGATACCATATAATTCCCTTGGCAGTAATCATGTGTGATACTTTAGGAGCTGCTTGAAATCTTGAGCATAGGCATGTGGCAAACATAATATCTAGTTTGTTGGTTGTGAGATACATGAGATATCCAATGATAACTTGATATTGCTATCGATCAACTTCTTCCTCCTTAAGATCAGGAGATAAGGTACATGTCTTGGACATTAGAGTTTTTGCAACTTTTACATCAATAGCTTGAAATCTTACTAAGATGTCTTGAACATACTTAGATTGACTTATAAAGATACCATCAGAAGTTCACTTGACTTGTAACCCTAGAATGAAAGTAAGTTCTCCCATTGAACTCATTTCAAACTTTGACTTCATGAGGTGTTCAAAATCTTTACACGACCTTTCATTAGTAAATCCAAATATGATGACATCCGTATACACTTGTAGTAATATGATGTCTATTCCCACTTTATTTATGAAAAGAGTTTTATGTATGGAACGTCTGGAGTATCCATTTCTCAAAAGAAAGATAGAGAGAGTATCATGCTATTTCCTTGGAGCCTTATCAAATTTACATACATGATCTGGAAAGTTTGGATCTTCAAAACCAGATAGTTGGCATACATAGACTTTGTCATCTATCTCCTTATAAAGAATGGCACTCTTCATATGCATTTGAAAAATCTTACAGCAGCAAAAGCAAGATATATTCTTATTGCCTCAAGTCTTGCTACCAAAGCAAAGTCTTAATCATAATCTATTCCCTCCTCTTGTGCTTAACTTTGTACGACAAGTCTTGCTTTGTTCTTGATCACTATTCCTCTATCATCCTTCTAGTTTCTAAACAACCGTTTGGTTCCTATGGCAGTCTTCCTTTTTGAAAGTACACATAGTTTCCAAATCTTTTGTCTTTCAAACTAGAGAAGCCCTTCCTATATAGATTCTATCCAACTGTTCTCTTTTAATGCTTCATCAGATTTTTTTTGTTCCATTTGAGACAAAAAGAATAAGAACAAACAAATATTTGTTTCATGTACTTTTCCCTTTGTCTTGACACCAACATCAACATTGCCAATAAAATTCTCAACTGGATGCTCTTTATGAATTCTTTATCTTGGAATCACTTGTAGTTGTTGAGATAAATCCAAATTGGTGAAATTTTGCTTTAGGAAGCTTAGCAGATGGATCAACTGTTAAACGACCACCTTCCTTAATACACGCAGTACTTGATTCCTTTACAACAGGTTCCCTACTACCAATGTGTTTATCTACATAAGACTCTTCATCTAAAAAGTCATCATGATCATTTGATTGTTGGGTGAGTATAGTTGGGTGAGTTTAGCATTTATTTTGGCTCTCCAAACATCAATAGAAGATATACCCTTTAGTCTTCCATACTTGTAACTTGAGTATCTGTTGAACTTTTTGCTGAGTCTCCAGAAACATTCTCTAGTAAATGGTTAAAAAAAGTAGTCTTCCTTTTTAGAAGTACACATTGTTTCCAAACCTTTTGTCTTTCAAACTAGAGAAGCCCTTCCTATATAGCTTTTATCTAGCTGTTTTCCCTCAATGCTTCATCAACATTTTTTGGTTCAGTTAAGACAAGAAGCATAAGAACAAACAAATATTTGCTTCATGTACTTTGCTCCTTATCTTGACACCAACATCAACATTACTAATAACAATCTTAACTGGAAGCTCTTTATGAATTCTTTATCTTTTAATCACTTGGAGTTGTTGAGATAAATCCAAATTGGTGAATTTTGCTTCAAGGAGCTCAGTAGATGGATCAACTTCCAAACTACCACCTTCCTCAATAGGTGTAGTACATGATTCCTTTTCAGTAGGTTGCCTAGTACCAATGTGTTCATCTACATAGACTCTTCATATGACAAGTCATCACGATCATTTGATGGTTAATATACCATATTTGTGGTACACACAACTACATCTACTAGCTATAGTTGGGTGAGTTCAGCAGTTGTTTTTCGCTGACAAGATAACAATAGAAGATATACCCTGTAGTCTTCCGTACTTGTAACTTGAGTATCCACTAAAATTTCTTCTAGGTCTCTAGAAACATTCTCAAGTAAATGGTTAAAAGCATTTATGAATCCATTTAGATCAAACATCCAACTTGGGGTGCAACCATTTAAGCTTTAGCTTGTGAGGAGCATCCTACAAAGTACCCATTTACGACTTCTCAACAAATTTAGACAAAGGATATTTGGTATTAAAAGTAGTGCATGGACATCCAAATGGTCTTAAAACCCCTCAACATTACTAATAACAAACATAAGAACAAACAAATATTTGCTTCATGTACTTTGCTCCTTATCTTGACACCAACATCAACATTACTAATAACAATCTTAACTGGAAGCTCTTTATGAATTCTTTATCTTTTAATCACTTGGAGTTGTTGAGATAAATCCAAATTGGTGAAATTTGCTTCAAGGAGCTCAGTAGATGGATCAACTTCCAAACTACCACCTTCCTCAATAGGTGTAGTACATGATTCCTTTTCAGTAGGTTGCCTAGTACCAATGTGTTCATCTACATAGACTCTTCATATGACAAGTCATCATGATCATTTGATGGTTAATATACCATATTTGTGGTACACACAACTACATCTACTAGCTATAGTTGGGTGAGTTCAGCAGTTGTTTTTCGCTGACAAGATAACAATAGAAGATATACCCTGTAGTCTTCCGTACTTGTAACTTGAGTATCCACTAAAATTTCTTCTAGGTCTCTAGAAACATTCTCAAGTAAATGGTTAAAAGCATTTATGAATCCACTTAGATCAAACATCCAACTTGGGGTGCAACCATTTAAGCTTTAGCTTGTGAGGAGCATCCTACAAAGTACCCATTTACGACTTCTCAACAAATTTAGACAAAGGATATTTGGTATTAAAAGTAGTGCATGGACATCCAAATGGTCTTAAAACCCCTCTAAAGGATTATCTCTTATGCCATAGTTCATAAGAGATTTTCCTATGTCTCTTAACTATTACACTCTATTCTGAACATAGCACGCAATGTTGACTACTTCAGCCTAGAATGTTATAGGAAGTTTGGAGTCAGGCAGTATGATCCTTGTAGCCTCAGTAAGTGTCCTATTTCTCCTTTTAGCAACTCTATTTTGCTGAGGAGTTCTACGAGCACTATATTGTCTTGCAATACTTTTGGACTCATATAATAATCAAGAGTGTGGTTTTTGAATTTAGTACTCTGATCATATCTAATGATTTTACCTTTTGATCAATTTTATTCTCAATTTTATTAACAAACGACTTTATTGTTTTAGCAGTTTCACCTATGGTTTTTTTAAAAAAAATCATAGTGAATTTTGTAAAGTCATCTACTATAACCAAGCAATAGGATTTTCTACCTAAACTCTTTACACCTGTTAGAATAAACAAAGTCCATGTGAAACAAGTGTAAAGAAGTAGTGACTAAATTCATTTTTTGGACTTTTGAGAAGAATTGTATTGCTTTCATTTTTGACAAGCAACATAGTTATAAGCACATGCAAACTCTTTGTTTAGTAGTCCTGTGACTAAGCCATTTTTCACTAGTGTATTCATGTTTTTAAGATTTGCATGTGCTAGTCTTATGTATTAAAGAGATGATTCATTCATTGAAGCTTTTGAAGTAAAACATGATACACTTTTTGAAGGTTATGCATTCTACAAGTTGAGCGTGTACATATTTCTTTTTTGGGGTCTTTTAAAAGTATGTTATTATTTAGAATAACAAAACTAGGAGAGAGGACAATGCATTCATGCTTTGTTAAAAGAGTATTATGGTTTTGATCAAATAGTTGAGATACACTCAACAAATTATAATTTAACTCTTTCACATAATTCACCTTGTTGAAGCTTATCTTTTCATTACTCACTATGTCTCTACCAGTAATGTATCCACCCCTTGAATCACTTGCAAAGGTAACAAATTCACCATCATATGGTTCAAGATTCAGTAGACATGATCTGTCACCTGTTATGTGTCGAGAGCGTCTGCGATCCACAATCCACAAGTTATCTTTGGTCTATGGATGTTCTTGCACATAAATGAATGGATTAGTGATGAATGGGCACCTAAGCATGTTTAGTGTTGGGTCTTTCCAATCTTAGAATTTTATTTTTATATTCAGGTGTTGAATGCATGATTTGGGGTTTTAGGTCAGCTGAGCTTTCATAAAGATCAATAGATTTCTTTGTTCTCTAGTCTTTCTTCATTTTAGAGGATTTTGAAGTGCTGGACCTTTGACATTGATCTTCATTTATTGACCCACTGAATTTTCTTTAGAAGTTACTTTCTGTGGCATACTTCTAAATTTCATCGCTTTAGAAAATGAACGACTAGCTGCTAAATTTTTTATTAATGTTGACTTGTTCGGTAGATTCTTTCATAATGCTGATTTTTCCATTTTATTAGCACCAACTTTGTCTTGCTATCGAACAATCTTTGAGGTTCCTCCTATTCTTCTAACTAATTCATCAGCAGCTGAGTGGTAATTTAAAGAGCTTGATGTTTTGAGATGATTTCTGACTTTGAGAAATGATTGTAATGAAAATTTTTTAGCAAGGCGATCCACTTCACCACACACTAGGCACATTAACTATATCATCCTTTTCTTAGCCATTTATATCTTTCTCTCAAGATGCTTTGGCTCATTTCATAATTTTTCCTTTCCTCTGGCTATCAGCTCATAATCAATGAAGTTTCCAAAAGTTACTATCTTTCTTGAAAACTACATGTACTAATATCCTTCTTCTCATTTCATCTTCTTCTTTTCCTCACTCTTCATCCCTCTCCTCATCTTGTGATCGACATGAGATAGATCAATCTTCCTTTGATGATAGTACTTGTTAAGAATCTTCATAGGTTCATCACTTAACTTCTGAATATAAGGTTGGGTTCTCTCCTGGAAGTGTCTTGTAGTGATTCCACAACACTTTCCATCATGTGTCTTCTTCATGCACCCCTTCTTTACTTGAGCTATATCCTTCTTAGGAAAGACTAACAACTGTGGTATTTTTCAGATGATAAGTCTTCTTTTATTTGTTTTGATGCTTTATAAAACTTCATCTCCTTGATCTTCTCTTTCAGCTTCATCTTTCTCTTTTGATTGATTCAGCAGATACCTTTTCATCTTGAATCTCCCATTTTTACTTTCCATTCTCTGTCCTTTAGCTTTGCTTTTAGTAGTGTTGACACAAAATGGATCAACAAACATTTTCTCTTTCACTTCCAAGTTGCAGATGGAAGTGTATGTTAGAGTGTATACCATTAGAGGTTTGACAACATTGTACCCTAAATCTTGGTTTGATACAACTCTTGTGAATTCTCAATGAAGCAAGCAATTTTTTTAGAATTTGTAGTTCGCATACTATATTTGTGTGCATATGTCTTAGCTATTGCTAAGTGACATTTTGTAGTCTTTAATCTTATCTGGAGATCATTAATATGGGTCTCTAGATTTGTTTGTTCATGTTTTAGCATTAAAACAATCTTTTTATGTTCTTTGATTTTTTTAGCTTAATTAGTTTTCTTAAAGTTAGTTTTAACAATGTTAATTGTTTTTACATCATTCGTGAGATCCAGATTGTTATTTCTATACATGTTTACTTTTGCAATACACTCAAGTGTATAGCAAGGTTTAGAAGTTATCCGAGATGAATGAGTGGAACTACTATCCATCAAAGCATTGTTGTTAGGTGAGATGTCTTCAACATGAAAGCTCTAGTCAGTTAAGTCATTACATGATGCTACAGCTGTAGTATGTCTTTGTGTGGTTAAAGCAGGAGGAGTTTGATAACTTGATGGTTGCTTGAAGCTGGGAGAGTTAGCAGAGGAAGGATTTGATTTAGGGGCTTTACATTCCTTGGAAAAGTGGCCAAGTTGATTGCAGTTGAAGCATTTGAATTTCCTTTTATCAATTCCAAATCTAGACCTCCTTTGTCTTTGGAACTTCCTCCTAGTTCTCTGCTGAAACTGCTTAGTCTTGAAAAAAATTATGGCTACTTGTTAGTTGATGTCAATTTTTTCAAGATCATCTAGATGTATGCATTATAGATCTTCTTCAGATAATTGAAAGAAGTTTGTTTGATTAGTGAAAAATGTTAAGCTTGAGTGACTTGATGAAAAGACAAGAGTGTATGAATGTTGATTCAATCAGTCGAAAGGTGGTGACGGTTATGACTCAGTAGTTGGGGACTCAGGATAGGTGACCATTAGCACTTGATGAGTCACCATTGATATTTTGTAGGACTAAGATTGAAAGGGTTTATGAATGGGTGCCATGAGTGCTGAAAAATTTGAATTGTTAGAAGATCTGGGATTCTTCATTTGTATCCATCTCCATCTGGTAGGAACTTAGAATGCTGTACAGTCTTCAAGGGATATGGTCTTCAAGTTCTTAGTTCTTCTTATGGACATCGTGTAAAATTCACAAGTCTTGGGTAGTGATCTTAAGATCTTCCTGAGAATATTACTATTCTCCGTCTTCACCCCTGCTTGATTAAGAGACTCTAGTAGCTCTACATATCTAAGATATCTAGCAGTCATGGCTTCTTCCATGAATGAAATCAAAGTTTTTAGACTTCTACTTTAGAAGATCTCTTTTGTTTTCCTTCATATCTTAGGTTTCATCATATCTAGCCTTCAATAATTCTTACAATTTCTGAACAGTTGTGAAATCCTTACAGCCATGAATTATGTTGTTTGGTATACTCATCCTAGTTAGGCACAAAGCTTTGGAGTTGACATCCATCCTCTTCAAATCTTATTTAAAGTAATTTGTGGGATCTTTTGGAATCATCCCACCTCCTTCACCAGCAACTGGAACCATTAGAACATATGGTCCATTGAGTGTGGACAACCAGAATTTCAAATCTTGATTTCTTAGGAACCATTGGAACATAGTCATTTGAGGTGAACATCGAATGTTTGGTCTGAGTACCATTCTTCAGGTCATGCTCACTAGAAATTACAAAACAAGTCACCTTAAAAGGGAATAAAGAGTATGAAGTGTTTTAGTGTTTAAAAGTGTGATCAAAAGTAAATAAGTGATTTGTTTAAATAGAACCTTAAACAAATCAAGTGCCAAAGCTCTGATACCACTTATTAGATCAGATTGAACTTAAACAAGACTTTCCTAAAGATCGACAAATAACAAAGGCAGAATCTTTGTTAAGTATCTACTAAGTAAACACACAGATAATACTTTGAATGTAAATAATAAAAGAAGTTCTTTCTAAGTATCCACTTGATAATATTCACTGATTACAGGGCAATAACATGAAATACAAATGGATAAAACTAGCTAACCTTATAACTATATAAGCAAGAAGTATTTATACTATGAAAACTCAAATCTAGAACAAATCTTGACCATCTATTCTTGTTTTAGGATTAATGACATGTTCCAACCATTGATCTATCTATTATGGCATTCCATGAATGTGTAATACTATTTTTTACAAAAAACTGTACAACATGGGCAAGAAATTAGTAGAATAGAAGATCAACAATTGTAGAGTATTACTGTCACCATAATTGTTCAATACTAGCACTCTTGTCTAATGCAACAGTGAGTCAACAGATCTTCAGATCATCATGTATAAGTGCCTATTCAAAGTTGTTCAGTACTAGATCAGATATTTTGTTCTTTAAAAGATGAACTTAATCTTTAGCATATAAGATCAGCATAGAACATAGTGTTTAGGTAGCTTCATCTTCTACATATGTCAACAATATGCTTTATTCAAAATACGAATATTTATAATAGGGTGTAGGGTTACAAAAATGAAATACAATTATTCTATTTATAGCTTGACACTAGGCTTGTACTATGACTAAACTACCATGATTCTATTACATCAGAATAATCTAAGTCAAACAAGTACAAAAACAGAATAAGTATTTCTTTGGAATTGCTCCGTATTTGTCTTTATTCATCCTTATTTGTTAATGCATATTACAAAAAGCCTTGGTTGCATTTCTTTTCTTTGTCATCATTTGGTGTTGTTCATCCACATTTGTTTATTCAGATGAATAATTCCTTGTTTGGATTTGTTGTTCATCCACATTTGACTAATGCATATGAACAACACATGTTATTTTCTACACATCCGCATGTCCTCATCAACAACCGCATTCATTGTTTTCATTTCTTTAATTATTCTTCAGCCGCATTTCTTCTTCTATACTTGGCAAATTTATCCAAATAAAACAACTGTCCAACCAGCTCTTGAATTAGCATGCTTGATCCTTGTAGGGTCCAATAATACTCCTTTTAAGGATTATGCATCCTAAGAACTTCTAGGGTTTGTTGGTGGTGGAGGTTGTGAAGATTTTGTTGGATCTGTTACTTGAGTTGATGGTTGTGCAAGTTCTGTTGTTGATGTTGATGTGGTTCTGATGTTGAAGCTGGTGTTGGTTCTTGTGTCATTAGTTTCAAAGCCAATGTTGGATCAAATATAGCTTTGATCATGTTGTCAAAAGCTTTGGCTTCTATCATCTTGTTGCTATCTAAAACATGGATGTTCATTTGCCTTATTCTTTTAAAGTCCTCAATGGGCATCTTCTTTAATGATATTGGTTCTAACACAACAATGGTTGACATTCCATCTCTATGAATAACCAAATCACCCTCTGAGTTCACCTCTAACTTTATTATGATTGTAAGGCCCCGTTCCCGGGAACCCCACAATTGATCAATCACAACCTCATTTATATCAAAACATATTAAAATTTATTAAGTAAATTAAATATTGCAGCGGAATAATTCCTCAAAAACCATTTCATGCTTTAATAAATACATTTGCCAAGTAATACATCATCATTCAAAAGATTACAAAATATCAGTTAGTTGTATTATAAAACAACATCATTATTATTGCATGAGATGGATGCCAGTCTTTGCCTGCCAAGTAGCTTCACCCTTATGCCATCCTCAGCAACAAACTACCTGCCAACTGAAAATGCATAAAAAGTCAGTGTCGCTGAGTGAGTTCTTGTTTTATATAATAAAATACTTTACCTTTAGTAAAAACCTTTCCTTTTGCTTTCGTTCGTGATCACACAAAATACATACATCTTGATAATATCATTATTATCTTTCAACATTCTTTTCATTCATTTCGTACTTTCATCATTATCTTTCACTTTCATCAAGACCAATGTCATATGCTATACCCCAAACATTGTGCATGAAGTTGGTATTGGGCTGAAGTCTATAAATAGACCCCTAACATTGTGCACGAAGCTGACTCCAGTACAGGGGCAAGCGACAAGGGTCTCGTTTCTTACATATTGGTCAATCACAAAGATTGACCCCTGTGTGCATCCTCATGGGTTAGCTAAACCACACACAGTTGAGCTAACAACCTCTTAATGAGTTGTGAACCTCCTTTCAGTTGCTTGCAAGACTTTACATTCTTTCATTAGGTTCCGCTTCGTTAACGATGTCTTTCACTTTCATTATATAATACTTTACGTACAAGAGCATTAACACACCACGTAAAGTCATGTAATAATACGTAATAAGGAACATCAATAACATGCCACAACATGCATAACATGAACAAACATAACCCACTAAAACATTCCAGAGCTTAATCATAAATTTCCATTTTTCCCAAAATTTCAGAAAAATTCTAAGGCAGCTTAGGCGCATGAGCACTATGTGGGCGCCTGAGCACTATGCAGGCGCACGAATAGTTGGGCGGATGGGAACACTTGGGCGAATGCGGAAAAAATTAGGCGCACAAGAAAAACTTAGGCACATGGGAAAAACTTAGGCTCATGGGTACTATGCAGGCTCATGGGTACTTGGGCGCATGAGCAAACACTTAGGCGTATGGGCAAAAAACTTAGGCGCATGGGAACTATGCAGGTGCACGAGTACTATGCAGGTGCACGAGTACTATGCAGGTGCATGGGTACTTGGGCGCATGGGAAACTTAGGCGCATGGGCAATTTGGGCGTATGGGCACTATGTCAGTTCTAACTTATGCTAATTTCAGTTCCCGATCATCATCCTAACATATTCCTAGCCCAAATCTAGCATACTAAGCTCATAAAACAAGCATACAACCACATAATTCAGTTAGACATTCACAAATACACACACCCACTAAAACAGAGGGTAACATACAGTTTTTTTTAACATACTGGAAGTTGCAAAAATAATAATTTACATGCATTTCAGCCCCAAAACAAGTTTAAAACAGAGAAACCGAGGATCTAGAACTCACCCACAGTAGCCTTCGAGTAAAACTCCTCTAAACTCGAGAGCACTTGGAGTTCAAACACTTAAACACACCAAAAACACCCAACCGAACGCAGAAAAACACATAAGACTCGGTCCACAAGCTAAAAATTCATCTGAAACCGAACAAAACACACAAAATCTAACCTTCTAGCCGATTCTTCTTCTTCCTCTCTCAAAAAACCGATGGAACTCTGCTTTTCTTCTTTTCTGCGGTCGAAGGCAGTTGGTGAGCAGAGGGAGTGGGCAGCCA
Organism: Flaveria sonorensis; assembly: GCA_025506505.1. Classification (NCBI taxonomy): domain Eukaryota; kingdom Viridiplantae; phylum Streptophyta; class Magnoliopsida; order Asterales; family Asteraceae; genus Flaveria; species Flaveria sonorensis. The sequence continues at coordinate 2,753,157 of CM046437.1, forward strand.
TGCCCACTTTTAAACATAATAATAATAAAGTTTGCCTCTTGCATAACTTTAACCCCTCAACTTGGGTTATTTCACCTTTCTTTCTTTATACTTCTCTTTTCTTTTCTTTTTCTCTTCTTTTTTTTAAATATCCAGGTGTTACAATGATCCCAAGGTGTAAAGGGGCTTTCTTTTTCTTATGGGCTAATCTTCTTTTGTTGATCCTGTCATACGCAACCTTTAGCATCCTTATGCACTTTAAGGAAAATAGAAGATCAATTTCTCCTAACCTATTTTCTAAACTTTTAAAGTGTCTAGTAAACATTTAATGAATATAGGATTCATCCAATAATCGAACTTCATAAGCACTAAAGAGTCTGATGTCAAGACTTTCTTTTCCTTCACATCTTCTTTCAACAACCAGCTCATATGTCTCCTCATCATACCTAATATTTGAAATAGGCATTCTTTGATGAGTTCTTGAGACCCTCTTTCTTTTTAGTTCTTCTTTTGAATTTACTCTTACCCTAGGAATTACCAACTCATCTTCTTCTTTTTTTAGTTCTCCACTGTACTCACAGCAGTTGAACCACTTTATTCTGCAGCCTCTTCTCTTTTCTTTCAATGATGGGCACCGGTTGCTCCGCATAATTGAGCCGTTCATCTACCTTAATATCCTCCAGTGGTACAATCATATCTTTATCAGCTAGGCATTTTCTCATATGAGATACATGGAATGTTAGATGAATCCCACTTAACTCATCGGGTAGCTCCAACCTATAGGCCACCTCTCCTACTCTAGCAATGATTCGGAAAGGTCCTATATACCTCGGGCTCAGCTTACCCCGCTTTCTGAACCGAATGATCCACTTCCAAGGTGAAACCTTCAGCATAACTTTATCACCCACCTTGAATTCAATCGGTCTACGCCTATTGTCAGTATACGACTTTTGCCTATCTTTTACCGCCTTCATAAAGCCCTTGATCTTCTCCAACTTTTCAGTCATAGCCTCGATCACTTCAACGCTCCCCAACTCCTTCTGTTCGATGTCACCCCAACATATGGGCGTTCTACACTTCCTACTATATAGCATCTCATATGGTGGCATGCCAATGCTGGCATGATAACTGTTATTGTATAAGAATTCAGCTAACGGTAAGTGTTCATCCCAACTTCCTCCAAAATCAATAACACATGCTCGAAGCATATCCTCAAGCATTTGTATGGTTCTCTCTACCTGACCATCCGTCTGAGGATGATAAGCCATACTGATGTGCACCCTCGTCCCCATCACGTCATGAAATCTCTTCCAAAACTTAGATGTAAACCGAGTGTCACGGTCAGAAACGATAGACATTGGTACACCATGACACGTCACAATCTCTTTGATGAATAGATCCACCAACCTCTCAGATGAATATGTCTCGCGGATTGGTAGAAAGTGAGCACTCTTCATCAAATGGTCAACTATCACCCATATAGCATCGTACCCCCTTGTCGTATGTGGTAACTTTGTAATGAAGTTCATGGTGATGTGCTCCCATTTTCACTTGGGTATATCCAAAGGTTGGATCTTCCCATATGGCTTTTGATGCTCAGCCTTCACTTGCAAGCAAGTAAGGCACTTGCTCACATACTCTGCTACATCACGATTCATACCCGGCCACCAGTAATCTTTCTTTATATCATGATACATCTTTGTAGCACCGGGATGAATGGAGTATCGAGTCTTATGAGCTTCAGCCATGATTTTCCCCTTTAGGTCTCCATAACGAGGGATCCACATCCACCCGAAGCGGGTTCTAACTCCAAGAGTGTTCTTACCCAACTCTTAGACTAGACCTTTCATTCTTCCGGAGCTGATTTGGTCTTCCTTCAGCACCTCATCTTGAAATTCCTTGACCTGTGCCATCACATCAGAGGTCATCACCAACTGGTAAGATTTCACCCGAATTGGCTCGGGTCTCTCCTTTCGGCTAAGGGCGTCTGTCACTACGTTGGCCTTGCCCGGATGGTAGTGGATCTCATAATCATAATCCTTGATCAACTCTAACCACCTCCTCTGCCTCATATTGAGATCCTTTTGCTCAAAGAAATACTTCAAGCTCTTATGGTCAGTGAAGATAGTGCACTTTGTCCCATACAAGTAGTGCCTCCAAATCTTTAATACAATGACCACAGCCGACAGCCGCTAGCTCTAGGTCATGAGTAAGGTAATTAGCCTCATGGATTTTCAACTGTCGGGATGCATAGGCTATAACCCTTCCCCGTTGCATCAGCACGCAACCCAATCCTGAATACGAAGCATCTGAATAGACCACCAAGTCTTCATTCCTTTTGGGTAACGTCAAGACAGGAGCTTGAGTCAATCTTGTCTTTAACTCCTCAAAAGCGTTCTACTGTTCCAGACCCCATATAAACTTCACATTCTTTTGGGTCAGCTTGGTCAATGGTGAGGCTATCTTAGAAAAGTCTTGAATGAATCTCCTGTAATAGCTTGCTAAACCCAAGAAACTACGGATCTCAGATGGCATCTTTGGAGACTTCCACTGCATCACCGCCTCCACCTTTGCCGGGTCTACCATGATCCCTTTGGAATTTACCACATGAGCTAAAAACTGAACCTCGAGCAACCAGAAAGTGCACTTAGAGAACTTAGCATACAGCTTCTCTCTTCTAAGTGTCTCCAATACCTCACGAATATGACTGGCATGCTCTTCTTCGCTCTTTGAATAAATCAGGATATCATCGATAAACACAATGACTGATTTATCCAACATCGTCTGACACACTCGGTTCATCAAATCCATAAAGGTAGCTGGCATGTTAGTTAGACCAAAAGACATAACGAGAAACTCGTAGTGTCCATAACACGTGCGAAAAGCTATTTTAGGGATATCTTGCTCCTTCACATTCAACTGATGGTAACCAGATCGGAAGTCTATCCTCGAGAACCAACTGGCACCTTGGAGTTGATCAAACAAGTCATCAATTCTGGGTAGTGGATACCGGTTCTTCACCGTCAACTTTTTTAACTCTTGGTAGTCGTGCACATCCTCATACTACCGTCCTTCTTCTTTACCAACAAGACCGGAGCACCCCAGGGAGAGATACTCGGCCGAATGAACTCTTTGTCCAACAACTCTTGTGATTGAACCATCAGTTCCTTCATCTCAGACGGAGCCAATCGATAAGGTGCCTTAGCAATATGTTGAGCACCGGGTATCAAGTTAATCTGGCACTCGATCTCATGGTGCAATGACACACCTGGTAAATCTTCTGGGAACACATCCGGAAAGTCACACACAACTGGAACGTCAGACAATTGTGGTATTCACGCATCCACATCCTTCACATAAGCCAGGTAGGCACTACATCCACGTTTCATGCACTTCTTTGCCACCACCATCGAAATCACCTTCGGAACCGTAGTAACTCGATCAACGTAGATCGTCACCAAATTCCCATCAGGCGCAATCAATCGGATCATTTTCTTACGACACATAATATTTGCCTCATAGGCTGCCTACCAATCCATCCCTAGAACCACATCGAATCCACCTAGGGGCATCATGAATAATTTAGCAGAGAACCTATGTCCTTCCAACTCTATGTCATAATTTTCTATCAGGTCAGAAATCCTGGTAGACTTACCAATGGCAGTTTCTACATTGAAGGGCTCATCAATCTTTCTACTCCTAACAGGAAACTTAGCACAGAAGGCAGCAGAAATAAAACTCTTACTAGCACCAAAATCAAATAATACAGAGGCACAAGTTTGGTTTACTAGGAACGTACCTGATACGACATCGGGGTCCACCCTAGCCTCCTCCCGGGTCATCGTGAATGCTCTGGCTTTTGCTCCCTGCCCATCCTTCTCGACCCCCTTCTTTGCCCCAGAACTTTTAGCCCACGGCTTCCTGCAATCTCTACTCATATGCCCAGTCTCGCCATAATTATAGCACCTCGTCACCCCACAATCCCTTGCTATATGACCGGGCTTCCCACACTTGAAGCAGAGATTCAGTCCCCACCTACACTCCCCTGAATGTTCCTTCCCATATTTACCACACCGCTTAGTCCCCGTACCTGCCAACACTACCCTCCGGTCATCCATCCTTGCCTTCTTGTTGCTAGGGGTAAAACCACCATGACCAAATCATTTCTTGTTCCAATTCCTATCACCACCACCCTTTTTATTCACCTCTATCACTTCCACCTCTCTTTCATCATACAACCTCCCTACCAGATTAACCACCGACCTAAAAGTACTCGGCTGGGCGGTGATCATGTGCCTGCGGATATCTGCCGGCAAACCCTGGATATACCTCTTGTTCTTCCTTGACACCGGTGTCACCTGTTCCAGCACCAGCCTTGCCATCTCATTGAACTTAGTCATGTATTGTTGGTGTGTCATGGTTCCTGCCTCCGGTTGTAGGAACTCTCTCTCAATTGTCAAGCTCCATATGAGGACAAAACTCCTCGATCACCATCTTCTTCAGTTCACTCCACCTCATCCTCCCAACAGCCCTGCTGCCCTCGGCCTGGATAATATTGTCTCATCAGCATAAGGCCGCGTCCACAAATGAGTGGGTGGCAAACTTCACCTTCTGATCCTATCGGCACTCACTGATATCTAGCACCGCCTCCATCTCCCTCACCCATCGGTGAGCAGCAGCAGCATTACCATTCCCATCAAAAGTTGGGGGCTTGCATCTCTGGAATGCCCCATAACTACACCCCTTGGCGGTTTCATGCACCGTTTCCTATTCCTCTTTGTCACGAGAGACAACCATCTCAGTTTCTAGTTGCTCCCCTTCACTTGAACCTCTCCCAACGGTCCTCCTCCTTTCCTCCATCTCTTTCTTTTCATCCTCCCTCATAACACGAATAACCTCGGTCACCACAGACGATAGGATCGTCTGCATGACCTGATGAACTTCCTTCACAACTGCCTCCTTCACAGAGGCTCTCAAATTAGCACTCTCATCACCGCCTTTCTGGTGATGAAGCTCGGGCTCTGCACGAGCTGTCTCAGCAGCCTTAGCCTTGTTCCCGGTGACACGTGGCCTAGCACCACGACCACCCTACACACCTCCTCGAGAAGCCTTTAAAGATCTACCACCCGCCATCCTCTAAACACTATAAGATTCAAACACTAACACGTTTATTCAAGGTAATAGCTTGGATTATATCAAGTATAGTAAGTCCCTAATTACAGTGGCCAGTTGTGATTAGCCACTTTACTCTTCATCCCCCAAGCCTATCCTGACTACATCAGTATCCAAATCTACTAAGAGCACATAAATCAGATAGCACGCGCACATAATACTGGTTAACCTTAAGAAAGTAAATTACCTGATGGCATGTAGCTACTTGGGCTGGCATCCCTCCATTCGGTCCCATTCTCAATTTAAGTTTAGGTTTTGAAAATATTTACCCATTTCTCTTAAACTTTGGCTCTGATACCAACTTGTAAGACCCCGTTCCCGAGAACCCCATAGTTGGTCAATCATAACCTCACTTATATCAAAACATTTTAAGATTTATTAAGTAAATAAAATATTGTAGCTGAATAATTCCTCAAAAACCATTTTATGCTTTAATAAATACATTTGCCAAGTAATACATCGTCGTTCAAAAGATTACAAAATATCAGTTAGTTGTATTACATAACAACATCATTATTATTGCATGAGATGGATGAGTTAGTTGTATTACATAACAACATCATTATTATTGCATGAGGTTGATGCCAGTCTTTGCCCACCAAGTAGCTTCACCCTCTTGCTATCCTTAGCAACAAACCACCTGCCAACTGAAAATGCATAAAAAGTCAGCGTCGCTGAGTAAGTTCTAGTTTTATATAATAAAATACTTTACCTTTAGTAAAAACCTTTCCTTTGCTTTCGTTCATGATCACACAACATAAATACATCTTCATAATATCATTATTATCTTTCAACATTCTTTTCATTCATTTCGTACTTTCATTATTATCTTTCACTTTCATCTAGACCAATGTCATATGCTATACCCCAAACATTGTGCACGAAGCTAGTACTGGGACGAAGTCTATAAATAGACCCCTAACATTGTGCATGAAGCTGACTGCAGTACCAGGGCAAGCGACAAGGGTCCCATTTCGTACATATTGGTTAATCACAAAGATTGACCCCTGTGTGCATCCTCATGGGTTAGCTAAACCACACATAGTTGAGCTAACAACCCCTTAATGAGTTGTGAACCTCCTTTCAGTTGCTTGCAAGACTTTACATCCTTTCATTAGGTTCCACTTCGTTAAAGATGTCTTTCACTTTCACATAATACTTTACGTACAAGAGCATTAACACACCACGTAAAGTCACGTAATAATACGTAATAAGGAACATCAATAACAGGCCACAACATGCATTACATGAACAAACATAACCCACTAAAACATTCTAGAGCTTAATCATAAATTTCCATTTTTCCCAAAATTTCATAAAACTTCTAAGGCAACTTAGGCGCATGAGCACTATGTGGGCACCTGGACACTATGCAGGTGCACGGACAGTTGGGCGTATGGGAACACTTGGACGCATGGGGAAAAACATAGGCGCATGGGAAAAACTTAGGCGCACGGGTACTATGCAAGCACATGAGTACTATGCAGGCGCATGGGTACTTGGGCGCATGGGAAAACCTAGGCGCATGAGCAAACACTTAGGCGTGTGGGCAAAAAACTTAGGCGCATGGGAACTATGCAGGCGCACGAGTACGATACAGGCACATGGGTACTTGGGCGCATGGGAAACTTAGGCGCATGGGTAGTTTGGGCGCATGGGCACTATATCAGTTCTAACTTATGCTAATTTCAGTTTCGGATCATCATCCTAACATATTCCTAGCCCAAATCTAGCATACTAAGCTCATAAAACAAGCATACAACCACATAATTCAGTTAAACATTCACAAATACACACACCCACTAAAATAAAGGGTAACATACAGTTTTTTAACATACTGGATGTTGCAAAAAAATAATTTGCATGCATTTCAGCCCCAAAATAAGTTTAAAACAGAGAAACCAGGGATCTAGAAATCACCTACAGTAGCCTTCGAGTAAAACTCCTCCAAATTCGAGAGCACTTGGAGTTCAAACACCTAAACACACCAAAAACACCCAACTGAACACAGAAAAACACATAAGACTCGGTCCACAAGCTAAAAATTCAGCTGAAATCGAACAAAACACACAAAAACTCACCTTCTAGCTGATTCTTCTTCTTCTCTCTAAAAACCGATGGAACTCTGCTTTTCTTTTTTTCTACGGTCGAAGGCAGTTGGTGAGCAGAGGGAGTGGGCGGCCATGCCCACTTTTAAACATAATAATAATAAAGTTTGCCTTTTGCACAACTTTAACCCCTCAACTTGGGTTATTTCACCTTTCTTTCTTTATACTTCTCTTTTCTTTTCTTTTTCTCTTTTTTTTTTTAAATATTCGGGTGTTACAATGATCCCAAGGTGTAAAGGGGATTTCTTTTTCTTATGGGCTAATCTTCTTTTGTTGATCCTGTCATACGCAACCTTTAGCATTCTTATGCACTTTAAGGAAAATAGAAGATTAGTTTCTCCTAATCTATTTTCTAAAATTTTAAAGTGTCTAGTAAACATTTAATGAATATAGGATTCATCCAACAATCAAACTTCAAAAGCACTAAAGAGTCTGATGTCAAGACTTTCTTTTCCTTCACATCTTCTTTCAACAACCAGCTCATATGTCTCCTCATCATACCTAATATTTGAAATAGGCATTGTTTGATGAGTTCTTGAGACCCTCTTTCTTTTTAGTTCTTCTTTTGAATTTACTCTTACCCTAGGAATTACCAACTCATCTTCTTCTTTTTTTCTTCAAATGGGTTGATGAATATTATGCCACTTATCAGATTGATTTTGTTTATGGCTTTGAGGTTGTTTATTCTTTGAAACATCTTTAGAATCTTTTTAAAGTTTTATCCTCTTGCCATGTTAGAATGATTTATTAACTCTAGATCTGCCAACTCTTTTAGGTCATGAATCTTTAGAGAGTTAACAATGTCATGATAATTAGTGAAAAACAGCACCAACCTTGATATTCTTTTTATCATAAACATGTTCTAGTCATAATCATACTTCTAGGAAATAATCTGTACATCTACTTTTCCTACAGGAGCTGAGACACCTTGAATCATCTAAGAAATGGTCAATCATCCTCTTAATTGAATCTGTGAAGGTTGCTTAAACCAATCTAGATTTTTATAAAGCAATGGTGTAAAAGTTTCATGATCAGCTCCTATAGATTTGTTGAGCAGATGTTCTTGTTCTTTTCTTTCAAACAACTAATTTTTCTTGTAAAGTCTTAATATTGCTCTCCATTTCTTGAATATACTTTAAAATTTCAGCCCTCAAAGTGTTGGTTGTGACACCCGGCATTTTTGGGTCATGTTTTGATTAATATAAACATTGTTTTCTGATCATACATTCATACATTAGATGTTGTTCACTTAAATACTTCATTTATTGCAAAAACATGTATGAACATTATACATATCGGTAATTCAGAGAATTGCTGGATCGCACACGCGTCTATCCCTGAACGTTGATGATTTGTCAAAATACTTTTCAAACAATCATAATTGGTGTGAAATTATGTGTTATATGATTTTGTGATTAATTATGTAGCCTGGTTGTGAAAATTGTGAATTTTCTAGCATTTACGTGTTTTTGTGCATTTTTGGCTTTTAAAGCCTAATTATTATAAAAATGACTTTAAACTAGCAAACTAAATATTATTTCATGTTAATAATGTTCATTCTATATTATGTGAGCATTTGGTGGTTTTGTTGTAGAAAAAGTGCAATCGCATAGCAATAAAACGAGTTTATGAAACGACGGGGGGCCTTTCTTGTAATATATATATATATATATATATATATATATAAGTCCAACCCCCAACCCTAATCCCCATTTTCAGCCGCAAAAAGCCCCCTTCCCCACCCCTTCACCATTTTTGAACACACACACACAAGAACACACACACTCTTAGTTCTTCATTGCAATTGATGACGATTATGGATTGTTCTTGCATCAAAAACGTGTTAGCTTATGCATCATCACAAGTAAGTTTTTATGTTTGATTTCATATCCTTTGATTATCATGATAAACATGAACCCTAGATATCCAAACACGAATCAAAACTTGAAATTGATTGAAATTGGTGATTGATTATGTGTTAGTATTCAATATAGTGATATTTGTATGGATTGGTTTTGTGGAATTGTGTCATTTTAATCAAAACCCGAGACTTACTTATAATGGAAACTTTAATTTGGGGATTTTTTAGAAATTGTATGACGTTGATGAAATTGTATTGAATTGATGGTTCTAGGATGTTAGTTGATGCTAATGGATGAAAAGTCATGTTTTGAACTTTTGGTTATGGCTCGGTTTTCAGGCACTTTCTATTAAAGGAAACTCTTTGGGTAAGTTAATATATAGATGATAATTTATGCATGTTTGATGAGATGTAATGATTGTTATATGATGTTTAGAGCATAAGGATGAATTGGGAATAATCGAATTGTGGATAATGTTTCGTAAGATCAAGCTTGTTATTTATGGAAAATTTTGTGATCTGATGTGATGAACGTTGTATGTGATGTGTGTATAACATGATATGATGGTGTGATTGATGTTTTTTGTGATGTGCTTTATAATTTTGAATCGGATTACACATGTGTAACGATGTCATACTTTCCAAAAATAGAAACTTACCAAAAATAGATTTTTGACATGAAACTATATGTGAATCATTATTTAAGCTATTTGAGCATGACTGAACATACTTTTACTTATTTTAATCACTAACGGGTCATCGGGTCAGTAGGGTCAACTTTGGTCAACAAAAGTCAACTTTGGTAAAAAGTCAACTTTGTCAAACTTGTCAAATATTTCTCGAACAGATAAATAGTTTACATTGTTTGGATACAATGGGGTTCATCATGACTATTATGTACAAACACTCATGGACCTATAGTTAGGTAACAGTTAGCTTTTAACTTATGCACTTCAGGTTTTTTTCCTACGCATCTAAGGTGAGTCTTCACGGCCCCACTTTTACTTACTTTACGTTTTGGGGGAGAAGCATGCAAACTACTTTTATTTATCTAGTTTTAGGATTATTGTTATATCGCTTGTTACTATAGGGCAAACATTATCACGTAAGTCCTTACACACTCGAACCCTTAATAACGATCTAGCGAGGTAATTTTGAGTAGTACTACTGGGTTTGACAAACCCTACCCCCGTTAGTCATGCTAACTCAACTGGAGGTCGAGCGGGTGTTTAATTAACCGAGACACTTGCCATTTTCCTGTGATAAGACATGGTGGAAGGCATAACAACTCATAAAGAGACACCTTCGGTTCGACACGCTATGTAACTCGATATATAGGCTAGCTACCTATGGTATACCTTTGTTTACTTTTCCAAGCAAACACTCAAACATATTTACTGATTTAAACCTGTGAACTCACCAACCTTGTGTTGACACACTTTAGCATGTCTTCTCTGGTCGTTGGCACGCTTAAGGCTAGGGTTGCATATCTGAGGCTCATGCATCATCTTTATCATTTAAAAGCAAGTTCATTTACATTTACTACTTTCATTGGGCACCTTGTTTTGCGCATTTATTACTCATGGTTTAACAAATGTTTACGCTTCTGCATTGATTACATTGGAAATTGTCTTTTACTTTGATTTATGGTCAAATGCTTATTTTGAAAACGCATATAGTGTCGTTTGATATGACTGTGTCTGAGATCCTGGTTTGTCACGCGCCTCGCGGTAGAACCCCGTCGGTGGATTTTGAGAGTGTGACATTGGTCTTTATTGGGCCTAAATTCCTATTAGTATACCCAGTCTTAGCCAAATATTCCTTTATTTCCTTCTCTAATATAGCATAAGGATTTGAAAATGGATAATGAGATGCTGATGGTCAAGAAGATGGTTCAGCAGAGGTAGATGGACCGGCTTTTACTTTCTTCTTTTTTTGGTAACTTTTCTTTCATACTTAGTCTCAACTATAGGATCTATAAGCTACTCAACTTTTGTGGCTTCTTTATTCATTGCATCATAGTTCATTCCAAACACTAAATCTGCATTATTAACCATGGTTGATAAGAAACATTTCTTTAACCATCAGATCATCAGTTTAGGCTTTAGCCACCATTTCTTCAACTGAGGTTTTCTGTCTAGGTTGACTATCTTTGAATTCAAGATCATCAAATAAGCTTTCAAACAACCGATATCCACCCATAATATCTCCCTTTTCAAAATTAATAATCACTTGCTGAAGTTTTAGTTGCTTAATTGCTTTAAGGTGTTCTTCCATGAATTGAGCAACAATGGCTAGACTTTTTGGATCATCTTTTAACTTCTTTGTTAGTGGTTTTGGTTTTTCTTCAATAACTTATAGCTTTACCTTTACCATTTCTACCAAGTACTTTCTCTTTCTAGAATAGGTTTGCATATCACTAGTACTAGTAGAGGTTGAAGCTTTAGAAGTACCAGGTATGAAAGCTTAAGAAGTACCTGCTTCCCTTGTAACTTGTTCCTCTTATACTTTTTCTTTAAATTCCTCTACCATTTTTAGAATAATTTTTTTTGCTCCTATGTAAGTATACTAGCAGAAACCAATTGCATAGAAATTTCACTTTCAAACATTATTAGCTCGGTAATCACCAAATATTATTCTGGTTGATTTGATTATCTGATGATCTCCATAATATCTTCATCAAGGGTGAAGTCACCACATCAGTATGCAATCAATTCTTCTATTAGAGTACTCATTGCTACATCTTTATCATATTGACTTAATGAAGGGCAAAGGATAGGATCATACAAAGATTCATATCTTCTGCAGTCAATTCTAATGTGCTTAGACCAACTTTAGTTTCAAATTTCTTGTGTCTCTTTGGAGATCTTTTGTATTCATAATCATCATCTCACTATCACCGTTGAAGGGCAAATTCATCTTTCTTTTCTTTCTCCTTTCCTTCATCATCTTTATCTTCTTCATCTTTCTTCTTTCTCTCTTCTTTCATTTCTTTCATTCTTTGAGTTAGCTCATTAATCTTTTCTCTAACTCATATCTCAATCAATCTATCCTGATCTTCCATGACTAAGGTGTGTATAGCAGTAATTTCTATATGACCTCTCATTTCTTATCTAACATTTTCAATGTGTTATTCTAGCTCTTTGATCTTTTTTCTTTCAGCGCTATCTCTTCTGACTTTTCAGAAAATTCTTTATCTTCTCCCAACATAATCTTCTTGATTCTGTTAATTTTGAGCTACAATTTTTATATCACTTCATATTTCTCAAATTCAGATGTAGCTTCAAAATGAACTAGTGCAATAGGTTCTATTAATTCTTGAGAAGGAACATACTTAAAATTTTCTTATCTTACTAGTATTTCCTTCTGTATTTGAATACCCTCTTCATCAGGTGATGATTCGGTATTTTCACAGGAACTGTAGATTCACTAGAACTTGTAGATTGAGCAGCAGTAGAAGACATATGTAATGGAGAGAGATCAGCTGAATAAGTAGGAGAAGCATCTAATGGAGCATGTTGGACTGAATGTAAGGGATATGTGATGATCAAGAATAGGGTGGTATTCACCATGCCATTTTGTTTTTGTTTAGATAGAGTTTATTACAGCTTAGATATTAATGTAATAGGATCTAGTTTAATTTTGTCTTATTTTGCATTTTGTGGCATGCGAAACTGCATGCGATACTGCAGTTTCGCCCGGTAGTTTCTCATGCCATGGTGCATACAAAACTGTATGCTAAACTAGGTCCTGTATATATATGTTTCTTTGTTGATGAAATCAAAAAAGGCTGATTATGAACTTTAAGAACAATAAGAGCATAATCAGGTTGATTCCCCTAAGGATTTTTTCAAATCTCTCAATAAATATAACAACAGATTGCTAAATTGTATTCAACAAACAATAATCATAGTGCGGAAACCCATGATTAATGCTGTGATATCAGTATGTGCGTGTGTGTGTGATTGCTAGTGATTAAAAATGCTTTGAATGATAATAAACTGCTTGATTGTATTGATTTTTCAAAACCTTACAAAGAATTAGGGTGTTATGCTATTTATAGCCTATACAGATAGCTATCTACAATAACAAAAATATCCTAAGTTTAAGTCGTCCGCTATGGATGATAGACTATTCGTTGTGGATGCTAAGTCGTCCGCTATGGATGTTGAATAAGTTGTCCGCTGTGTCTTGGATGTTGTCCGCTGTGAACACTTGTTGTATGTTTGTCTTGTTAGTTGTCTGCTGTGGAGTGTTCATCCGGTGTGGATTGAACATCCGATGTGGGCTGTTCATCAGCTGTGGACTTTGGTCATTTGCTGTGTGAGTTGGTCATCCGTTGTAGACACTTGGAAGTTGTTCTTCATCCACTGCATGGACTTGATAATCCGCTGCCGGCACTTGTCAAAATTTCTTTTATCTACAAACTTGACAAAGAAATTTAACCAATAATTAGTGTATGTTATGAATGTTAATGATGCTAATGTGTTAGTTAATGATTGTTTGAATGTTAGAACATATTACGTTTGATTATGGCAAGCATTATCCTTTTAAGCATTATCCTATTAATGCACTTGTTGAGTCTAACATTTGTTCTTCACTATGTAGCTCTTGGAATGTAACACCTGGAAATTTAAAAGGAAAAGAAAAAGAAAGAAAGGTGAAATATCCTAAGTCAAGGGGTTAAAGTTGTGCAAGTGGCAAACTTGCCCATTATGGGATTTAAAGGAAGCATGGCAGCCCACACTTCTTCTTTTACATAATTTTCTTTCGGCTGCAAGAAGAAGGAAGAAGCTGCAATCGGTTTCTAGAGAGAGAAGGAGAAGAGCTGCTTTAAGGTGAGGTTTTCTTGCCTTTTCTGTTTGGTTTCTGTTGGATTCGAGCTGCTGGACCGATTTTTATGTGTTCTTTTGTGTTTGGCTGCTTGTCTTGGTGTGTTTAGGTGCTAGAACTCCCAATTGCTCTTGGTCTGAAGAAGTCTTACTCGAAAGCTGCTAGAGGTGAGTTCTAGATCCCCTCTTTTACTTGTCTTATACTCGTTTGGGGCTGATGTGCAAATTTACTGAAGTTTTACTAACTGAAATTTGAATTTCCTACGTTTGCGACTGAATTGTTGTGTGTTATGTGTTTTAAATGCCTTCTTCGTTGCTGTGTAGTGGTAATTTGTGTTCTAAGTGTTTAGCATGATTGATCGATACTAAGGACATATTAGAATGATGATTAAGAATTGGAAATAACATAAGTTTCATTGCAGGTTGGTTTAGAACATCCGCTTTTACTGAGCATTCAAACGCATTGGTTGGTGTTCCCTCGCATAAGTCTTTTGTTCATCCGCATTTGCTAGTCTTCATCTACATTTGTTGAACTTCAACTGCATTGGTTTTATGTTCAATAGCCAAGTATTTTGTTCACCCGCATTTTGTTTTGTTCATCCGCATTTAGTATTGTTCATCCGCATTTGGAGTTGTTCATCCGCATTTGTACATGTTCATCAGCATTTGGTTCACCTGCATATCTTTAGACACTTGGAATATTTTTTTGAGATTTTCATCCGCATTTGCTTGTCCGCACTTGCTGAACATTCAGCTGCATTGGCTTGTGTTCATCCGCATTTCTTTGGGAACCTAGGATTTTCTGGAATCTTGGGAATTAGAATGTAGTGTTAAGTTCTGGAATGTTTTTGTGGTTTATGCCTGTTGATGTTATGTATGATTGTAGACTGTGGTTGATATTCTATATTACGTATAATTATGTGACTTTATGTGGTGTGTTAATACTCCTATAATTATGTGACTTTGTAATGAAAGTGGAAGATAAAGATAATGAAAAGTGCAACATAATTAATGAATTAAAAGTCTTGCAAGCATATAAAAAGGGGTTCATAACTCTTTATGGGTTGCCACCTCGATAGTGTGCCGAGTGCACACCTAAAGGTCAGTCTCTGTGACTGGTGAAAACGTACGAAATGGGATCCTTGCCACTTGCCCCCAAGACTGTAGTCGCTTTGTGCACAGAATATGGGGCATAGTACATGGCAGGATCTAGATAGAAGTGAAAGATAATAAAGTTCGAAATGAACGATTATGAATTATGATGAAAGATAATAAATGATTATTATCAAGATGTATGTATGATGTGTGATCACGAATGAAAGTAAAGGAAAGGTTTTTATTAAAAGTAAAGTATTTTATTATATAAATTAGAACTCACTCAGCGTCGCTAACTTTTTATATGCATATCAGTTGGCAGGTGATTGATGATGCTGGGGAGGTGTAGGCATGGATGCATAAGCTACTAGAGACAATTCAAGTCTGGCATCCATATTTTGAACATGTTAGTGTATTAATACAATTTTTGGGGTTGTAAATAAAATGATATGATACTTGACATGTTTTTATTCATTAATGAAAAGTTAAATTTCCGCTGCAAAATGACATGTTTTATATTATTTATGCGATGACTGACCAACTGTAAGCGTCTCGGGGACGGGGCCTTACAAGTTGGTGTCAGAGCCAAAGTTTAAGAGAATTGGGTAATTATTTTCAAAAGCCTAAAACTTAAATTGAGAATGGGACAAGAAAAGGAAAGGGATGCCAGTCCTAGTAGTTACATGCCTGCGAGTAAATGCTTCATGTAAACGTTTTCTGTAAATTAATAGAAAAAGGAATTATATGCATGTGCTATGTGAATTATGTGCTCTTAGTAGATCTTAATACTGATGTAGCTTGGATAGGGAATGGTTGGAGGATGAAGAGTAAAGTAAGTGGCTAATCACAACTGGCCATTGTAATTAGGGACTTACTATACTTGACATAATCTGAGCTATTACCTTGAATGACCGTGTTGGTGTTTGAATCTTATAGTGTTTAGAGGATGGCTGGTGGTAGATCTTCTAAGGCTTCTCGAGGTGGAGTACGGGGTGGTCGTGGTGCTGGACCACGTGCCACAAGGAACAATGTTAAGACTGCTGAGACGACTCCTGCAGAGCCCAAGCTTCATCACCATGAAGGCGGTGATGAGAGTGCTAACATGAGAGCCTCTGTGAAGGAGGCAGTACTGGAGGAAGCTCATCTGGTCATGCAGACGATTCTGCCATCTTTGGTGACCGGGGTTATTCGTGCTACGAGGGAGGATGAAAAGAAAAAGAAAGAGGGGAGGAAGAAAACTATTGGGAGAGGGGGTGAGAAGAGAGGTTCAGGTGAAGGGGAGAAACTAGAAACTAAGATGGTTGTCTCCATTGATGAAGAGGAAGAGGAAGTGATGCAAGAAACTATAAAGGGGTGCAGCTATGGGGTATTCCAAAGATACAAGCCCCCGACTTTTGATGGAAATGGGAACGCTGCTGTTGCTCACCGATGGGTGAGAGAAATGGAGGCTGTGTTGGATATCAGTGTATGCAGGAAGGATAAATAGGTGAAGTTTGCTACCCACTCATTTGTGGACCTGGCCTTATGCTGGTGGGACAACATTGTCCAGGCTGAGGATAGTAGGTCGATTGGGAGAATGAGGTGGAATGAACTTAAGAAGCTGGTAATCGAAGAGTTTTTTCCTCACAGGGAACTCGACAAGATTGAAAGAGAGTTTCTACAGTTGGAGGTGGGAACCATGACACACCAATAGTACACGACAAAGTTCAATGAGATGTCAAGGCTGGTGCCAGATCAGGTGACGCCTGTGTCATGAAAGATCAAGAGATACATCTAGGGTCTGCCAGCGGATATCCGTAGGCATCTGACTGCCACCTGGCTGAGTACGTTTAGGTCGGTGGTTGATCTAGCAGGGAGGTTGTATGATGAAAGGGAGGAGATGGCAGTAGTGGAAGTGAGTAAGAAAGGTGGTGGTGACAGGAACTGGAACAGGAAACGATTTTGTCGTGGTGGTTTCACCCCAAACAAAAAAAAGGCAAAGGTGGAGGATCGTAGGGTATTGTCAGTGAGTACAGGGATGAAGAGGTGTAGTAAGTGCGAAGGAACATATGGGAGAGTGTAAGTGGGGATTGAACATCTGCTTCAAATATGGGATGCCTGGTCCTATGGCAAGGGATTGTGGGGTGATGAGGTGCTACAACTGTGGTGAAGAGGGCCATCTGAGTAGGGATTGCAAGAAAAAGAGGGCTGAGAACTCCGAGGTGAGAAAGGGGATCGAGAAGGAGAAGGAAGGGCAGAGGGTAAAAGCCAGAGCATTTGCTATGACCCGGGAGGAGGCTAGGGTGGACCCCGATGTTGTGTCAGGTACCTTCCTAGTAAACCAAAGTTGTTTGTAAGAGGTAGAAGTATTGATGAGCCCTTCGATGTTGAAGCTGTCATTGGTAAATCTACCAGAATTCTAGATCTGATAGGGGATTGTGACATAGAGTTGGAAGGCCATAGGTTCTCTGCTAAATTATTTCTTGATGCACCTAGTAGGATTCGATGTGGTTCTAGGGATGGATTGGCTAGCACCCTATGAGGCAAATATTGTGTCGTGCAAGAAGATGATTCGATTGACCGCGCCTGATGGGAGTTCGGTGACGATTTACGGTGATAGGGTCAATACGGTTTCGAAGGTAATCTCAATGGGGGTGGCAGAGAAGTGCAAGAGATGTGGATGTAGTGCCTACCTGGCTTGTGTGAAAGATGTGGATACATCAGTACCACGATTGTCCGACGTTCTGGTCATGTGTGACTTCCCAGATGTATTCCCGGAGGATCTACCAGGTGTGCCACCAGACCGCGAGATCGAGTTCCAGATTGTTTTCATACCGGGTACCCAACCTGTTGCCATGGCACCGTATCGACTAGCTCCCTTCTAGATGAAGGAACTGATGGTCAAGCTAGAAGTGTTGCTGGATAAGGGGTTCATTCGACCGAGTATCTCTCCCTGGGGTGCTCCAGTCTTGTTTGTAAAGAAGAAGGACGGTAGCATGAGGATGTGCATCGACTACCGTGAGTTGAACAAGTTGACGGTAAAGAACCGGTATCCACTACCGAGGATTGATGACTTGTTTGATCAGCTCCAAGGTGCCAGTTGGTTCTCAAGGATAGAGCTCCGATCTGGTTATCATTAGCTAAAGGTTAAAGAACAGGATATCCCGAAAACCGCGTTTCGGATGTGATACGGGCATTACGAATTCCTCGTTATGTCTTTCGGTTTAACCAACGCGCCAGCTGCTTTTATTGATTTGATGAATTGAGTGTGTCGGTCGATGTTGGATAAATCAGTAATTGTGTTCATCGATGAATCCTAATTTATTCGAAGAGTGAAGAAGAGCATGCCGGTCACATTCGCGAGGTATTGGAGACGCTTAGAAGAGAGAAGCTATATGCTAAGTTCTCCAAGTGTGCGTTCTGGTTGTGCGAGGTTCAGTTTTTGGATCATGTGGTTAATTTTGAAGGGATTATGGTGGACCCGATAAATGTGGAGGCGATGATGCAATGGAAGACTCCAAAGACGCCATCCGAGATCCGCATTTTCTTGGGTTTGGCAGGCTATTACAGAAGATTTATCCAATACTTTTCCAAGACAGCCTCACCATTGACCAAGTTGACACGCAAGGAGGTGAAGTTTGTATGGGGTCGAGAACAGGAGAATGCTATTGATGAGCTAAAGACGAGATTGACTCATGCTCCTGTCTTAACGTTACCCGAAGGGAGAGAAGACTTAGTGGTCTATTCATATGCTTCTGGGTTGGGTTGCGTGCTGATGCAGTGAGGGAGGGTAATAGCCTATGCGTCCCGAAAGTTGAAAACCCATAAGGCTAATTACCCTACTCATGATCTGGAGTTGGCGGCTGTGGTCTTTGCATTGATGATTTGGAGGCACTACTTGTACGGGATGAAGTGCACTATCTTCACTGACCATAAGATCTTGAAGTACTTCTTCGAGCAAAAGGATCTCAATATGAGGCAAAGGAGGTGCTTAGAGTTGATCAAAGATTATGATTATGAGATCCACTACCATCCGGGCAAGGCCAATGTGGTGGCGGATGCCCTTAGCAGAAAGGAGATACCCAAGTCGATTCGAGTGAAAGCATACCAGTTAGTGATGACCTCTGATATGATGAAACAGGTCAAGGATTTTCAAGTTGAGGCGTTAAAAGAAGACCGCCTTAACTCCAAAAGGATGAAAGGTCTAGTCGTGGAGTTGGGCGAGAACACTCTCGGAGTTAGAACCCACTTCAGACGGATATGGATCCCTCATTATGGAGACCTACGGGGATGAATCATGGATAAAGCTCATAAGACTTGATACTCGATTAATCCTGGCACTACAAAGATGTATCATGATATGAAGAAAGACTACTGGTGGCCGGGTATGAAGCGCGATGTAGCGGAGTATCTGAGCAAGTGCCTTACTTGCTTACAAGTGAAGGCGAAGCATCAAAAGCCATATATGAAGATCCAACCCTTGGATATACCCGAGTGGAAATAGGAGCACATCACCATGTACTTCATTACGAAGTTACCACGTATGGCAAAGAGGTATGATGCCATATGGGTGATAGTTGACCGTTTGACGAAGAGTGCTCACTTTCTACCAATCCATGAGACGTATTCATCTGAGAGGTTGGAGGATCTATTCATCAATGAGATTGTGACTCCTCATGGGGTACCGGTGTCTATAGTGTCTGACCGTGACACTCGGTTTACATCTAAGTTTTGGAAGAGGTTCCATGATGCGATGGGGAGGAGGTTGCACATCAGTACGGCTTACCATGCTCAGACAAGGGGTTAGTCAGAAAGAACCATTCAGATGCTTGAGGATATGCTTTGAGCATGCGTCATAGATTTTGGAGGAAGTTGGGACGAACACTTACCGTTAGCTGAATTCTCATACAACAACAGTTATCATGCCAGCATTGGTAAGCCTTCATATGAGATGCTATACGGTAGGAAGTGTAGAATGCCTATATGTTGGGGTGACATTGGGCAGAAGGAGTTAGGGAGCATCGAGGTGATCGAGGCTACGACCGAAAAGTTAGAGAAGATCAAGGTCTTTATGAAGGCGGCAAAAGATAGACAAAAGTCGTATGCTGACAAGAGACGTAGACCGATTGAATTCAAGGTGGGTGATAAAGTTATGTTGAAGGTTTCACCTTGGAAGGGGATCATCCGGTTTAGAAAGCGGGGTAAGCTGAGCCTGAGGTATATAGGGCCTTTCCGAATCATTGCTCGAGTAGGAGAGGTGGCCTACAGTTTGGAGTTACCCGATGAGTTAAGTGGAATTCATCTAACATTCCATGTATCTCATTTAAGAAAGTACTTAGTCAATGAACATATGATCGTGCCATTGGGGGATATTAAGGTGGATGAACGGCTCAATTATATGGAGCAGCCAGTGGCCATCATTGACATAAAAGAGAAGAGGCTACATAATAAAGTGGTTCCACTGGTGCGAGTATAGTGGAAGCACAAGAAGGGATCCGAGTTTACGACAGAAACTGAGGAAGAGATGAGGCAGCATTACCCACAGCTGTTCGAGGAGTGACAGGTTTCATGGACGAAACCTATATAAGTGGGGTGGACTTGTAACACCCGGAAATTTAAAAGGAAAAGAAAAAGAAAGAAAGAAGAAGTATCATAAGTCAAGGGGTTAAAGTTATGCAAGTGGCAAACTTGCCCATTATGGGATTTAAAAGAAGCATGGCAGCCCATACTTCTTCTTTTACAGACTTTGCTTTCGGCTGCAAGAAGAAGGAAGAAGCTGCAATCGGTTTCTAGAAAGAGAAGGAGGAAGAGCTGCTTGTAGGTGAGGTTTTCTTGCCTTTTCTGTTAGGTTTCAGTTGGATTCGAGTTGCTGGATCGATTTTTATGTGTTCCTTTGTGTTTGACTACTTGTCTTGGTGTGTTTAGGTGCTAGAACTCCCAATTGCTCTCGGTCTGAATAAGTCTTACTCAAAAGCTGCTAGAGGTGAGTTCTAGATCCCCTCTTTTACTTGTTTTATACTCGTTTGGGGCTGATGTGCATATTTACTGAAGTTTTACAAATTGAAATTTGAATTTCCTACGTTTGCAACTGAATTCATGTGTGTTATGTGTTCTAAATTCCTTCTTCGTTGCTACGTAGTGGTAATCTATGTTCTAAGTGTTTAGCATGATAGATCGATACTAAGGACGTATTAGAATGATGATTAAGAACTGGAAATAGAATAAGTTTCATTGCAGGTTGGTTTAGAACATCCGCATTTACTGAGTGTTCAACCACATTGGTTGGTGTTCCCTCGCATAAGTCTTTTGTTCATCCGCATTTGCTAGTCTTCATCCGCAATGTTGAACTTCAACAGCATTGGTTTTATGTTAAATGCCAAGTATTTTGTTCACCCGCGTTTAGTTTTGTTCATCCGCATTTAGTATTGTTCATCCGCATTTGGACTTGTTCATCCACATTTGGACATGTTCATCCGTATTTGGTTCACCCGCATATCTTTAAACACTTGGAATATTTTTCTGAGATTTTCATCCGCATTTACTTGTCCGCACTTGCTGAACATTTAGGCGCATTGGCTTATGTTTATCCGCATTTCTTTGGGCATTTAGGAGTTTTTGGAGTCTTGGGAATTAGAATGTAGTGTTAAGTTCTGGAATGTTTGGTTGTTTATGCCTGTTGATGTTATCTATGATTGTGGGATGTGGTTGATGTTCTATATTACATTTTATTATGTGACTTTACATGGTGTGTTAATACTCCTTTACATAAACTATTATTGTAATGAAAGTGGAAGATAAAGATAATGAAAAGTGGAAGGTAATGAATGAATTAAAAGTCTTGAAAGCATATAAAAAGGGGTTCACAACTCTTTATAGGTTGTCACCTCAACAGTGTGCCGAGTGCACACCTAAAGGTCAGTCTTTGTGACTGATGGAAACGTACGAAACGGGATCCTTGCCACTTGCCCCCAAGACTGTAGTCCCTTTGTGCACCGAAGATGGGGCATAGTACATGGCAGGATCTAGATAGAAGTGAAAGATAATAAAGTACGAAACGAACGATTATGAACGATGATGAAAGATAATAAATGATTATTATCAAGATGTATGTATTATGTGTGATCACGAATGAAAGTAAAGGAAAGGTTTTTATTAAAAGTAAAGTATTGTATTATATAAATAAGAACTCACTCAACGTCGGTGACTTTTTATATGCATATCAGTTGGTAGGTGATTGATGATGCTCGGGAGGTGCAAGCATGGATGCATAAGCTACTTGAGACAATTCGAGTCTGGCATCCATATTTTGAACATGTTAATGTATTAATACAATGTTTGGGGTTGTAAAAAAATGATATGATACTTGACATGTTTTTATTCATTAATGAAAAGTTAAATTTCCGCTGCAAAATGAGATGTTTTATATTATTTATGAGATGACTGACTAACTCTAAGCGTCTCGGGGAAGAGGCTTTACAAGTTGGTATCAGAGCCAAAGTTTAAGAGAATTGGGTAATTATTTTCAAAAGTTTGAAACTTAAACTGAGAATGTGAAAGAAAAGGAAAGGGATATCAGTCCTAGTAGTTACATGCCTGTAGGTAAATGTTTCATGTAAATGTTTTATGTAAATTAATAGAAAAAGGAATTATGTGCGTGTGCTATGTGAATTATATGCCCTTAGTAGATCTGAATACTAATATAGTTTGGATAGGGAATGCTTGGGGGATGAATACTAATCACAACTGGCCACTGTAATTAGGGACTTACTATACTTGACATAATCCGAGCTATTACCTTGAATGATATGATACTTGACATGTTTGTATTCATTACTGAAAAGTAAAATTTTCATTGCAAAATGATATGTTTTATATTATTTATGCGATGACTGACCAACTGTAAGCATCTCGGGGATGGGGCCTTACATGGAACTTTATTGCTTATTAGAGATTTGAGTTCTTTTATTGTTTGTGTATTGCTAGGAGCTGATATTTCATACTTTTTAGCATTATTCATCTTATACTCTTATAAATGGGTTTTATGTTTGATTTATGTTCATATCACATCGTTACTTGGTCCACAAGATATTAGAATTAGTGATATCTTCTGGATTTCTGTGTTAAACCTTCATCAAAAGCACGTTCAATCGATCAGTTGGTGTAGAAAAAATTGTTGGTCCAACTGATCGATTGAACATGCTTTAATAGAAATTTCGGGAGAGAATAGACTTTTACCGTTTTATATTTTTCTTTTGTTGCACTTTAACTTGTTGTGTATATAATCTTATCTTATTTTTCGTGTAGGATTTAGGAAGCTTGGACAGTGTCTGAAGGAGGTCAAAGGCGTTGTGTTGGGATATGTCGGTAGGCCCGGCGGCCTAAAACCAAGTAGACGGTGATCGTATAACTTAACTAAGAATTAGCCTTAGTGATAAGGTTTATTCCCATGTCATGTTGGCTTGCACAAAGTTAAAAGTCTCATCAAAATTTGTGTTGAGAGTGGCTGATGTCTGTGTCTGACCTTGAATTCTCAAATTTCCCTCATCTTTAAGCCTTGAAAAAATTGCATGCCCAACTCCTCTGCTACGCATAAGCATTGATATCGAGTGATGATCTTCTCTGTTATACGTGAGTATAGACCTGAAGTTCTCATCAACACGCTCAAATGATGATCTTCTCTGTCATACGTGAGTATAGACCTGGAGCTTTGATTATCCTCCTCTCATACATCATTATCTACTGATGCCAGATGATCACTATTATGTCCATTCCATAAAGTTTCAAGCAGAATCAATGATTAAACTCAATAAACCATGATGACGAGATGAGTTCTTTGCCGAATGACTGTGGGAACCAAGTTTCGTGGGTGTTCATAAGCAAATCCAAAACATGATAAAATTATGTTACAAGTCTTCGTTGAAAAGAATACAACATGGGTTTAAATGTACAAGCATATTGGAAATCCCGCCAATCCTTGACTCGCTAGATGATTTCTTGCAAAAGCGTGTCCGATATCCTTGCCTCTGTGCTTTATTTTCAAATTCTTCTTTTTCTTGTCAAGTCTCGTGGGTTGAGAAGTCTTCTTTTTACATAACAATATGATTATATTAAAATTTTGATTCATGCGAAACTATTGTTTCGTCGTGCGAAACTACTCTTTCGCTGACCTGGTTCTGCAAGTGAAACTATAGTTTCGTTGACCGTGCGAAACTATTGTTTTGCCATGCGAATCTATAGTTTTAGCCTATGTGAAACTAGGGTGTATAAATATCACTTTCGTCGGTTGCTTCAACATTTGCGAAATTCCTAAAATATTTTGAATTCGAACCGACTTTCTGATTTTAAAATCGAATCTGTATTCTGAAGTGTGTTTCTTGCAAATCTAACTGGTAAATCTTATTCCTCAACATGTTTCGAACAGTGGAATGTATTTTGTTTGGGTTTTAATACAAAAAATGGATTCGGTGACTTTTGGGTTTTGCACATTCAATGTGCCAAACTAAGGTGTTATGTTGCGAAACTAAACGAAAGTTCTTTGATTTGTGCGAAACTGTCTAGTCATGCTGCCCGTGTGCACTGAACAGTTTCGACCGGATAGTTTCGTAGTCCATGCGAAACTATAGTTTCCAATGTGAAACTACAGTTTCTCGTTGCGAAACTATAATTTCTCATCCGCATGCGAAACTATAGTTTCTCTCGTGTACTTTCATCAATTTCATCGGTTCTTGTGAATCTACATTCTTCCATGCGAAACAATAGTTTCTACATGTGAAATTATCTGTGAAACTAATAAAAAAGATTAATTAAATAATAATAAATTAAAAATATAATAATAATAATAAATAGTAAATAGATAATAATAATTAAAATTATAAAATTTTAAATGTTTTGTAATCTCTTATAATCTAACAAATTCTTGGTTTCACCTGCAGTCATTATGGGGAGTTTGAAGTTTGATCCCAGATCAAACGTGGTGGTGTACCTAAACGATAAAGATCCAAAGTCTGCCGGCTATAGAGATGCAATCGATTCGCTGAAGAGATCTCCTACCTACTATGCTATTTCTCACTCTCCCATTATAGATGAGAAGCAGATAAGAGAGTTTTGGAGAACAGCTGAATATGACACCAAGCAGAGGATTATCAGAGTGCCAGTTTAGGGAGAACTATTTGAGATATCAGTCGAGACAGTGGCTAAGGCCCTACGTCTGGAGGATGACATGGGAGAGAGCATTGAGATAACTGATTCAGAGGTGTTTAGAACATTTAAAGATATTGGTTATGAGGTAACCGACTTTGAGAAGAGGAAGGAAATCAAGAAGTCATTTCTATCTAAGGAGTGGAGGTTCATAGCTCATGTGTTTATCAAATGTTTGTATCATAGGAAGGGGTGATCAGATGGGCTAAATCTACGATGATCCATAGCTATGATTATAATCTGTAAAGATGAGAAGGCAAACATAGCTCAGGTCATTCATGATTATTTGCTAGAGAACATCATGGCTCTGAAGAAGGATAAATGGCAGCTCTATCCTAGATTTACTTAGATCATTATAGATTACTTAAAGCCAAACATACCTAAGCTTGGGGATGAACTGGGATTGACTCCGATGAACCCAAGGATGTTTACAGATTGTGCTGCCTCAAGGCATGATTTCTAAGGGAAGATCACATATCTGCTGGAGAGCATGTACACTGAAGAGAGCTGGAACTATATCAGGACTCTGATCCCTCTGGAGGAAAGGAGAGCAGCAAAAACTAGAGGAAATGTGGAAGAGATCAGAAAGAGAAAGAAATATACGAAAGGGACTGATTTGACCTTCGAAGAACAACTGGATGAGATTCAGAAGGAATTGAGGAAGAAGAAGAAGAAGGGTGCACAGAAATCTTTCTCTCATGTTAGAGCTGATTCCCCAATACAGGAGAAGAGGAGTAAAAGCAAGCAGCCAGTCATTCCTGAGTCTAGGCCTACACGAGAATCTAGGAGGCCAAGGAGAGACATTAGATCAGAGCTTGATGAGGATGTGATTAGAAATGTCAACACATCCTTATCAAATGAGCTAAGCATGATAATGACCAAGCTGATTAACTCAGAGGAGAGGGAGAACTAAGGGATTTAAAGATTGATGAGATGAAGAAAGTTATATTGAGCCAACAAAATTTGATAAGAAGGTTGCTAGAAGAGGTAAGTGATCTAAAGAGGTCTGCAAGGGCAGCTGATGTGCCAAGTGCTGAGAAAATCAGGGAAATAACTGACACATCCAAGTTCCTTTATATTCATAACACATCACGAGCAGGTGTGAGCAGTGTAGGAGGATCATGAGCTGGAGGTAGTGGTGCTGGAATCTCTGGAGAGGGTGGAAGTGGTGTAGGTGGTGATGAAGCTGATGATGGTGATGAAGCTGGTGGAGGTGTTGTTGGAGGTAGTGGTGAAGGAGTCGGTGATAAAGAAAATGATGATCAGGTGTTTGATGCTGGATTCATTGATATGGGCTTTGATTTAGATACCGATCTGACAGGGAATGAGGTAATAAGGGATGAGAGACAAGGAGGAGAGAAAGGGCATGTTGAGCTGAATTTGATTGATGAGGAGGAAGAGGTGGAGGAACAGTTAGTGGACTATGATTCTGAGCAAGGGTTTTATATAGTTGATGAGAGGCCAATGACTTATATGGCTCAGAGGAGTTTAGTTGAAGCAGATGTGGTTGAAATGGACAGAGAGGACCGGTTCTATAAGGAGGAAGAACCAGAGAAACTAACACCTTTCTTCCAAAACATCAAGGAGGAAGAACCAGAGAAACTAACACCTCTCTGCCAAAACATTCAAGAACCAGGGAGGAAGGAGATGGACCAGAAGATAATGAGCTAGAAATACAACGCAAAGCTGAAAATGTTTATGATCAAAATGCATGGAGGCGGGATCTCATATATGCATAAAAGGAAGGCATTCAAGACCCTTCCTAAGTGGGATTTAAGGAGACTAGTTGAGATTCCCCTCCTTGACTCAGGCTTGAGCGAACATGCCAAAATGTTAGAGCATGAGATCCATCAGGGTGTTCAGGACAACTTTAAAGCTTTTCGATACATGAAGCCCAAGAGGAGAAGGTCAAAGAAGGATCTTGATTGGGTGACCAGGAAAGGAAAGATTGTGTTGAAACTAAAGCCTGCAAAGACCATCAATAGAGTGAGGATACCTAATCAATAGCCTTCAAGACTGCAAAAATTTTAGAAATGGTTCTATGATAATCAGACTGGAGAAGCAGTAGTGAGGGTAAAGGATGTAGATGAGATAAGGCTGTTTGCCTATGGAAGTATTCTCATTCAGTAACAAAGATCTGAAGATACCATGTGAGAACTAGATTAAATTCGGAGATAGAGAAGAGACGAAGACAGAGGTGAGCTTGTTTGAGCGGGTAGCGAACAAGGCTAGGGGCGTGAGATCGGAAATCAAGTAGCTCGAAAAGAGTGTGCGAGAACACAAGGATCTGGAGGCGGAAGTTATAGACTTGGCCCGATTGATGGAGCAGGCAAAGGCTGGAGCTGATCCTGAAAACCTAGCAGGTGAATACCCCCGAAGGGGAGTATTGATGATCAAGAATAGATGGTATTCACCTTGCCCATTTGTTTTTGCTTAGTTATAGTTTATTATAGCTTAGATATTATTGTAATAGGATCTAATTTCATTTTGTCTTATTTTGCATTATGTGGCATGCAAAACTACATGCGATACTTCAGTTTTGCCCGGTAGTTTTTCATGCCATGGTGCATACAGTTTCGTATTATGCGAAACTGTATGCGAAACTAGGTCCTGTATATATATGTTTCTTTGTTATTCATTATCTAACTCTTGGAACTTTATTGATTATTAGATATTTGAGTTCTTTTCTTGTTTGTGTATTGCTTGGAGCTGATATTTCATACTTTTAAGCATTATTCATCTTATTCTCTTACAAATGGGTTTTATGTTTGATTTATGTTCATATCTCATCATTACTTGGTCCACAAGATATTAGAATTAGTGATCTCTTATGGATTTCTGTGTTAAACCTTCATCAAAAGCACGTTCAATCGATTAGTTGGACCAACACAACCCTTCACACATAGTTTTTTTTTTTAAAAAAACACCATGTAATCAAAGTCAGATGAATAAGAAAAATCAGTTTATCACTTCAGACCCATCACTATCCTCTTCCATCTCTTCCGGTTCCTTGTTAGGCTCCTCCGGATCTTATTCTGGTTCCTCCTGAGGCTCCTCCATCGGGGCTTCCTGAGGCGTGAGCTGGTTTTCTAACTCATGTACACAAACTATAGCCTCGTGAAGCTGATCACGCGTCACATTCAGAGTAGCTGTCAACTTAGCAACCTATCGACGTAGAGCCTGGATCTCTCTAGTCTAACCATACTGGCATCTTTGCATATCGAGACACGAGTCTTCCATCTTCTTGTACACACTGGTATCGTGCTCCTATTACATGTCCAACCTTTTAAACTTCGCCTCGACATTTCGTTGTAGTCAATCATGTGAAGCCACCACAGCGGTGATAGCCCTATAAGGGGTGCATGGTAAAGGGTATAATACGGAATCACTAGTCACGGTAGGGATCGAAAATGGAACACACTCCTTTTATAGCATCCCGATCAATGCAGTACGATACCAGTCCCAATTGTCAGGATTAGCCATGTCCCGCTCAATCATAGGTTCGCCCGAAAGAAACACATCAGATATAAACACAGGGGGTCGAGAACCATAACTCGTCGATGAAGAAGGAATAGTAGGAACCTCGGGTTCCTTTCACGGCACGTGTTGAATAGGGGATGAAGATGATGATGATGCCATACTATAGTGTATGTGATGTGTATGCCTATGAGTATACAGTAAGAGAATATGCAACGGGTAACTAACTAACTGTGTGTGGTTATAGACTAGTGTGTATGGAACCTAGTTCCTTATAACCAATGGCTCTGATACCAATCTATCACACCCTCAAATTCCACGTGCGAGGTTTTACCACGAGGCGTGAGAGCAAACCAGGATCTAAGTCATTAGTTACTCAGAACGATACTATATGACACATTTAAAAACAACCCAGAGTTTAGAACTTTAAAACTATGCGGAAGCGTTTTGTAAATGTAAGGCCCCGTTCCCGGGACGCTTACAGCTGGGCCGTCATCGCATAAAATATTTAAAACAAACATTACTTTTGCAGCAGAATTTAAAAACTTTCATTAATAATTAAAACATATTATCATATTACATAAATCGTTTACATAACACAATACAATGTCATATCAAAATGTGGATGCCAGACTCAAAACGTTCCCAGTAGCGTATGCATCCTTGCCTGCAACTCCTCAGCATCAACAAAATACCTGCCTACTATCATGCATAGAAAAAGTCAGCGACGCTGAGTGAGTTCTAGTTTTATAAATAAAAACATTACTTTCGTTAAAACATAACCTTTGTAATCGTATGCGATCACACATCATACGTACACATTGATAATATTTATTATTATCTTCATCATCGTTCAATTCGTACGTTTCGTACTTTCATCATTATCTTTCACTTTAATCTGGATCCTGTCTCACCCAATACCCGACTCATGTCCGAAGACCGACAGTACCGGGGTATGCGACAAGGATCCCCTTCGAGTCATAAAGACTCCCTTCAAGTCACAAAGACTCCCTTCGAGTCACACACACTCCCTTCGAGTCACAAAGACTCCCTTTGAGTCACAAAGACTCCCTTCAAGTCACAATGACTCCCTTCGAGTCACGAAGACTCCCTTCATTCTTTTCGTTCCACTTTTCATTATCGTTACCTTTCACTTCATTGCATAATACTTTACGTTCATTCATAGCCATACATCAAACCACGTAAAGTCATACATCATACATAACATATAATATAACATAATACATACGTTTTGAAAAAGATTTAATGAAGAAAGATAACACACCACACACACAACATAAACCACATCACAACATCATGCATGCATCAAGCATAAGCCAACACAACACCAAGGAACCTATCTCAAATAACTACCTCTTAAAGCCCTTAGAAAACCCTAAGTCTAGAACGAAGCACAAAGGAACATTCTAGGCGCATCAGCATAAAATTCTAAGTGTAAACAGCCTGGGCACATTACAACTATGCAGGCGCAGGAGCACTGCTTAGGCGCTTTAGAACTATGCGTGCGCTTTTACACTTAGGCGCATGGGCAACTCTGGGCGCATGGGCACTATGTAGGCGCATGACCAACACAGTCGCATTTTCACTTATTCTGAGCGCATGGCCAATATTTGGGCGCATGGCCTTAGGCGCATGGGGTCACTTGGGTGCATG
This sequence comes from Flaveria sonorensis, assembly GCA_025506505.1. Classification (NCBI taxonomy): domain Eukaryota; kingdom Viridiplantae; phylum Streptophyta; class Magnoliopsida; order Asterales; family Asteraceae; genus Flaveria; species Flaveria sonorensis. Next base: position 2,783,531 of record CM046437.1, read on the forward strand.
AGTAACACTTAGACTCATGACCAATATTCTGGGTGCATGCGGGTACTGTTTGGGCGCCTGACTACTTTTTGGGTGCATGAAGGTCAGTTAGGCGAATCAACACTTATCCATAATTCAGTTAGGAGCATAGGAACATTCTGAAAATATCTAAACTGCCAAACACATCCGAAAGGCATTCTAGCACTACCCAAGCACATATCTAACATTCTAAGGCCCTTAAAACATGCTAACAACAATTCTAATCCCAAACAACCTCTAAAACCTCATCAAAACAAAAACCACAGAACATCATTTGAACAACAACAAGCATACACATACGGTTCCTTTTAAAATGTTTGCTTAGTATGCATAACAGCCCCAAAACTTCGAAAAACCAGTAAAAGAGGGGTCTAGAAACTCACCTTGAAGCAACTTCCGAGCAAAACACTTCCACCAGCAAATCCAACTACTAAAACCCACGAAAATAGGCACTATACTCAAAATCTCGGTCTAAAACCCAAAACCCAGCTGAAACCGAGCATAAATTCAAGAAAAACTCACCTTGATGCGAATTCTCTCACTAGAACCGATGAAGAATTATGTTCTTCTTCTTTTCTTTCTTCTTCGACCGAGAGCAGGGAAAACAGTGGGGGCATGGGCGGCCATGCCCTCTTTTAAACACAATAATACTAAAGTTTTGTCCTTTTACAACTTTAGCCCCTCCACTTGTGGCCATTATCTTTTCTTTCAAGATACTTTCCTTTTTGTTTTCTTTTAAATAAAAATTCGGGGTGTTACAGTAAATAACCCAAACCCAAGGAAGTGATATGTAAAATGCGCAAACACATGCCAAACCATAATCTAAAACAAAATGTATATCAAGTCCCAAATGCAAAACAATGTTTATTCCAATACATGCTGACTCGTGAGTGCTCCTAGGTGTTGCTGCTAACCTCAACCTGAGAATAGCATACTAAAAGAGTCAACACTATGGTTGGTGAGTTCAAGAGTTTGGGTTTAACATAAGCAGTAACAGTTGTAAAAACATAAGAAGTGCATTGAAATAGATAGCTAGTCTATATTCACAAGTAATAACCATAGTGAATTCGTGATCAAAGCTGACTGTGTTCATTTGTTTGCCTCCCTTCACGACATACCAGGTCGTGATGATGTTTGTGTATAGGACAATATTGCACCCGTTTGACCTCGAGTCGCACGGGTGGGGCTTGTCAGACCCAGTACTACTACCCAAAATTTCCCGCTAGTTACCATTATTAATGATCCGAAAGTGTGAGGACTTTCAAGGTGTATCACACTATGTTACACTATACACAACTTAATATAATAAAGCATTTGTAAAAGAGTATGCTATCTCCCCCAAAAAGAGAGTGTTAAAAGTGGGGCATGAACTCACCTGGTGTGCTAACAATCAAAATAATGCGAAGCTACAGTGATTAGAATGACAACCCGTCAAAGGTTACCTAGAACACACGAGTACATAAGTACATGTAACCAGAGAGTTTAACAACCCTAAGTGCTAAAAAAACACGTTAACCCAAGGGTTTTGGAAAACAAAGACTCATTTGACCTAGTTGACCCCTTTGACCCGTTCGTGATATGTTAATTGAAATCTTGTTTGATCAAGTATAGCAATTCATGATTATCATACAAGTTATTCATGTATGCCACGTCATCAATCTTAGGTTCTATCAAGATCATCATACCAACATAGATTATCATACAACACATACGAATCTAAATCAACCACCATGCTCAACGCAAATATAATTACACCAAAACTAATAAATCATACATTGAGTTTAATCATGCTTACATGCCATGTGATGCCACTGACGACTTCACAACCTAAACCCCGCCAATCCTACTAAGTAGGGGCCTCAGATTCGCACGCGTGTATGACAATCATTATCACATTACATAACAAGATTCATACCAACTGACATACACAACAATGAATTATTATAATCCCAAACATGGTTTCATGATCTCCTAACATAACCTAACATCTTGCAATATTCCATAAAGCCTAAATTTCCAAGTAATCCATCAAGCATCCATACAACCCAATTAACATATTCTAACACATTAGACATCATCAATAAGCATTCCAGCATGATCATAACATCATTAACATATCCAAATCACAATATCCAACGATTCACAACAATAAAGTTTCCCTTTCGGGAAAGTAACACCCAAAATCAATCTATCATCCAATTCATTCATAAATTCATCAACTTTAAACCTAATCGAGTTCATAAAAATCATCTAAACCCATTTAACATCCACAATTCATCAAAGTTTGGATTTTTCATGATCAAAAGTTTCCACTTTTCACAATGTATGAACTATATAATCAATCCATGGAATTTTGGCATAATCATCACAAACCAACATCAACATAACACACCTAACAACATAACATCATCAAACAACCATATAATTTGACTTTTTCATATGATTTTCAAACTAGGGTTTAACATGGATCAAAACTATGAAAATGTTGTTAGAAACTCACCTCAAAACGTGTAAAGATGATGATTAATGCTTGCTAACTCTTTAAACTTATCAAAATCGATGGTTGCTAGTTGTCACAAGACAAAAATCGCAAGTGTGTGTGTGCTAGCTCCCGGCCATGCAAGAAGGGTGGGGAGGGGATTAGGGTTTGGTTTTTTTTATTTAGGTTAATTACAATTTTGCTAATTAAACCCTCATATTAGTATTTTATAAAACCTAAGCTTTTAACCCCTTTTAATTAGTTTCAAACCACATAACAAATGGATTATTACCAACTAGTAACAATTATATATATATTTCAATTAACAACAAAACGCATGACTCAAATATCACACGCAGTCCCATTATCAAGTAAAATTGACAAATAATATTTAAAACTCATGAACCATATAACCAGAAATTAATAATCAAAATTATTAATTAAATTATTATTTGTTAACCATAGCTATTTATTATTAGGTCACCAACATTTCAACGTCAACTAGTGTGTGCTCACAACATGTGTAAGCTAGACCTAACAGAACTAACAGAGTTTGGTAACAGAAAATTACCAGATGTCATACTGTGGCATGTCATAGTAGCTAGTCAAAAGGCAATCTACCTTTTGACTTTACATTAATCTTGTTGTCTGGATGCCTTTTGACGTTACATTAATCTTGTTGTCTGGATTAGTGTTCCAGCTGGTCTTCAAAGTATGGCCGGCCGTAGGATGTAGTATAAAGTATCTCAAGTACTAGTCCTTAGGACTAAGCATTGTAATAATTGTAAAACACTTGAGAGCAGTATACATCATTCTTGAAAACCAAATACTTGTGTTCTGCTTGTGTTCTTATTCTTGTTCTTTGTTTCAACTGTCGGTTCCCTATTTGATCTGTTAACTGTCTAGTCTCTCCAACCTTGTGAAACTGTTGCATCACCCTTAACCGGTCCTACAAAGGATGAACAAGTCGCGGTTGGTTTGAGCTTGACTTCGAAGATTTCTTGTTGATATGATTCAATTGCTTCCATGTGTAGATTCAAAGAGGACTAGGATTAATAATCCCTTTAACTAATTGTAATTGATAAAGTCAATCAAATAGAGTTCAATCAAGTTACACGTTGGAATGAAGGTGGTGTTGAATTCAGGTTGTGTGTGGGTGCAACTGCAATTGGAAGCTTGAATAGATTAAATTGACTGTAAGAAGTATTTGATGTCGATTATATAGTCTCGAATTTAGTTGTTACAAGATTGACGAGTTAAGGCTTTAAATAAGTTGTTTCAGATTCGAGTATACAACCTTTACAACTGAATAAACTCAATTGAAATGGGTATCGTGTTCGAAACTAATGCGCGAATGATAAGTGATGGTTAATTTGATTTGAAATTGATTTATTTTGGGTGCATCGGGGTCACTAGAGCTCAGCCGAAAAGGTGGTCGGAGATGGGAGGTCGACAGGGGTTGGGTGGGGGTTTAAAGCAAATTACAGTTAGGTCCCTTAGGTTTGAAGTGTTTCATATTTTATGTTTAAAACCTTTAATTTATGTTTTAAAAATAACATTTTTAGCCCAAAACTTATATAACCCTAATAAATCAATCTGTTTATAAAATAACCTTTATAACTTTATAAATTTAAAAAATAGCTTTGTAATTTAATTATTTAATCAATTAGAACTTTTAAATGACAAATAAAACTTTATAACTTTACGTATAATTTATTTTATAAATTATAAAATTATTATATATTGATCAAATGATTTAATAAATAAAAATTGAATAATACCAATCTCAATATTGATTAAAATAACACATTTATTGCAATTGAATCATCAAAATGAATAAAATAATTTAATAATGAATTTTGCTTTATTGCAATAAAGATCAAAATGGGTTTGGGTTTTAGATTTTCAGAATGGGTGAGATGTTACACACATGGTAGTTTTGAAGGCGAACCAAATTTTTTACTATCTGTTTATGTTTCATATATTTTTAGTGCACAAAAAAAACATTCTTCCACATGATGCTATCAAGATTTAAATCGATGAGTGACTAAGCTTCAAAGTCAATGGTAATCGGTTAGAGGCCTAAATCGATGTACCAACAAAGATATTCTCAGAGGAACTAAACCTCCACCTCATTAAAAACTTGTTGAAAATCAATGATGATGGATCAAATATTGCAATCATATTATTGTCGTTTATCAGATCTGTGATGCGGAATCTCACAGACCTGTTGATGATTTCAAGTGATGATCTATAAAAGATTTAATGTATGATGATGAATGAATGATGAACAATCAAGGACACATTCATAAATATTTCATTTATTTATATGTATGATGATGCTAGGAGATTACAAAGAGAGTTTGTAAGAAAAATCTCTCTCAATACTCAACATAATTATTTCTCTCACTAGCCTAATTCTCTCTTGACTAATGCTTAGAAATGCTTGCTTACTTAGAGTATAAATGACTACACTTGGTCAATTTTCTTCATTTTGATCATATTTTCAACGTAGCTTCACCGTGTCAGTTTTGGTAATCATCATGAGATTCGACACTTAGGTTTTGGTAAGTATCATCTTCAAATAGTCAAACAATACTCCCCCTCAATAAAAGCTTTGGAGGGTGAGGAACTTTTATGTATAAGACACCAAGAGGAGGATTCTTAGTTCTCATCAACTGGTAGGAGATCTTCGAAGGAAGCAGAAGTGTTCACTTGACATCTTGAACTGAATGAGAAACTCAGGCATGTTGTGCAATTCATCACCTGCAAAAGTTTAAATCCTCTCGGTAGAGGTATTGCATGCAAGTTTCACTCCTAAATCAATAACACATGTAAATCTGCCAAAACTAAGAAAAATACTAAAAATGACAAATCATTTTGGAATTTTAGATTTTTTTAAAAATTATGATAGTTACAAGCATGAATCTTTCAACTGCAATGAGATCATACTAATCCAAAATCCTCTACATCTAAGAATGTTTAAAGTTTGAATAGACATAGACAAAGAACAAAGTTAATTGTAAGTATGTTTCTCCACTTAAACTCATGCAAGGATCTATTTTCAACACTTTGTGATATTTATCATGTTTAGGTTTGATTACATATGCTAATTGAGTACCCCACACTCAGAAGTATGGAAGAATTACCCTCCTCATGAAATGCAAGGTGACACTTTATCACAAATTGAACCAGGCTACTTAGAGTATAAATTCTTATGATATGATCCACTTTGGGATTCTTTTACACTTCTCTTTAGAAGTTGGTCATTGTTGGGATTCTTTTAGCTTTGATCCACATTCGGATTCTTTTCTTTGTCCTTTTGGTATGCATCAGCATTTTTAGTGCAAGGTCAACTAGGTCTGTGCTCAGTACAACAAAAGTTGTCATTATGTTTACTCCAGGTCTGTATTTACATACAACAAAGGAGAAACAGATGCTTTTATCAAAGAGAAATTTATAAACCATTTTCGCATGGTGTGTTTAGGTAACCACACACGCAGACACTTGGAAAAGTCATTGCTTACCAATACCCTAAGATGGTTTTGGTCGATAACGCATATTGATTTAGTTCATCATAAATATGCTTATCTTGAATCCAAGCTAAGCCTACTGACATATCAAACAGAGTCTTGTCAGTCTTTATTGGTTTGAAAAATAGATGCAGAAGATAGTAGATCTCATGTAAAAGTAGGAAGATTAAAAAATAATTACATAATAGTAATATTTTTGGACTTTTCTTGATTTATTGATTTTTAGGATTTTTTATTTTGAGAAACTAAAAAATGGCATATGTGTTATTAAATCAATAAAGATCATCAACAGTTAGTCATGTAGCAATATAATCAGACTAAGTATATGGAATGAAACATCGGTTGTTTCTTGCATTGCTATCATTGTTTCTATGAATGATTGATGTCCTGCATTGAATCATGGTTAATTTCTGCTCCATTTGGCTTAGTTGCATCATAAACATCATGAGCAGGAAGAACATTCCTGTCATGGGAATGGATCAGTCACTGCTAACTTTTCTTGGGTTGGCAGGCCTCCATAACTGTCCTTATCATACTAGCAAATCAATTAGATATTTCAACCCAGGCCATTACTGTCCTGAGCTGTCCATTAGCAACTTTGTATGTGACTTGCTGGTATGTGTATGATTTTGCTTTATCTGATGATGTATCACATTCACCTCCTGAAATTGTTTATCACATTCACCTCCTGAAATTGTTTTCTTTCTCTAACATTTTTTTGATTGTAAACCAACTGACTCAACTTTAGCTTGTTTAACATAAGGAGTTTGTTTGGCTTTTGAAAATCTTTTGGTTGGTTTAGAAAATCTATTTTTCTTTTGAATGTTTTATGGAGGTGTAGCAAAGGATCTTTGTCCTTGAACATGTTTGTTTCTTCTGGGCATGTGATCATATTCATCATAAGAATTATAATCATGATTATAATAATTTGATGGATGTGATCTTCTATGATAGCCATTATGTCAAGCATTATTCCTATATCTGTCATACTTATGTTATGTGTATGACCTAGGATAATGTCTAGGTGCCCAATAATCATGAATATCATGATGTTTAAAATCATACCCATGTCAATGTGATCGAGGAGAAGAGTAGTTATGACATCTGTTGTAGTACATGCTCCGATCTCGATGAGTACGACTCTAATGGATGATAAGATCTTTGACCTCTTCTATGTTATGATGTTAGAGAGTTGTTGTATGAACACTCTGAAGTGGTATGATTCTCTATGTCACAATTTAAGGAGTAAAGAGAAGATCTGGATCTTCTTCCTTTAGGCTTGAATAATGAAATTGGATTTGCTTGGAACTTCACAGCCTTTTGTCTTGGTTGTTTTTGTTGCTTTCTCTTGTGAGGACATATATATGTATTACTCTTATTGTTTTTACACTCAGATGTGTTGTGTGAATCTAAATTGCATGTCTCGTAGAGAATTGGTTGTTGTTTTCGAGTTTCTAATGCAGCCTTTGAGGTTGATGGTTGGTTTGGATCAGGTGTAGAAGACTTGATCTGAGTTTTTTTTCTTTCTTTTAGATCTGGTCTTCTTCCTTTTGACCTGTTCTTTGATTTCTTGTACCTCAGGCTTCTGTTTGTTCTTTAACTCCATCTTAATCTTTGCCTTTAGTTCAGCCTTTGTGAATTCTGGTTCAAGAAATCTAGCTGGTTTGAATTTCTCATAGAGATCCATAGCCTTTTGTTTCTTTTTAGGCTTTGCTGCTTTGGATTTATGTGGCTGTGTTTGTTTTGGATTGATTTCTTAAATGACATGATTAATACATGTCAATGTTTTTTTGTTTAATTGGTTGGTTTCTTCATCACTGTCATCACTTGCAGGATCTCCATCTTGACCATCATAAGAATGAAAGGTTTTATTCTGTGGTGATTCTGGTTTGAGGTACAACTTTGATGCTGTTTCAGGAGAAGTGATTTGAGTGATAGTGAATGGTTTGTCTATTGGATGATGATCATGCATATTTGAATCTTCTTTGACTTGACTTGTCATTGAAATTGGCATTTCTGTGTAGTTATCATTGTAAGGAGGAGGAACAACACGGTATGTAATTCCATCACTCTTCTTCTGATCTCTTTGTGCATCAAGTAGTTCTTCCAACTTGTTAGTAGTCAGCTTTAAATTCTCAAATTCAACTTCTGTTGATGCATGATCTACTTTTGTCTTTGTTAGAGACTCAATGAGTCTTGTAACTTGAGCTTGAAGACTAAATCTTTCTCCAAAGAGTTTGTCTACATCCTTTAGTAAAGAATTGATTTTATCTTTAAAGGCTTTATGTTGTATCTTCAATTCTGCATTTGTAGCCTTTTCTGTATTGATTGCTTGATTTAGACGCTCAATGTAATATTGCAAGTTATTGATTGTTTTAGTTGTACTTGCTTCTGATATTTTGGCTTCAACTTCAGCCTTTGTGTTTATCAACCTCACAGAGAGTTCAGTTGCTTGAGCATTCAGCTTGTGATTTTCTTTAAGCCATTTATCAACTTCTTTCTTTAGTGAACTAATTTGATTTGCAGAAGTTTGTAGTTCCTCTACATGTGAAGCTCTTTCCTTATTTATCATGTATGATATATTGTTGTAATATTTTTGATATGCCTGTACTTTATCTATGCATGCAGAGCATAGATTGATCTTTTTGTGTTCAGGAATTTCAGGCAATAGAGGAATGTTGTGTTGTTGATGTTTGTGGCTTTTTCATGCCCAGTAGTTATCTCTTCAAGTTTGATTTTTTGTTGAACCATTTTTACTTGCAACTGGTTCATCTTTTGAGCTAAACAGATGTTTTGTGGATTTAATGTCTTGATTTGTGCTTGATCATTTCTTTGAGATTGTTCCATCTTTGACATGCATTTTATCAAATCATTAGACAATGTGTTGTTTGAGTTTGCAAGATCACATAAATGTAAATGCATTAGTTCTTTCTCAATGTGACTGATGTACAACTGAATGTTTGTCTTGTCAAACAATGAATTGTTGTTTGATATGCTGTTGTTGTTTGGTTGGTTGCAGCTTTTGTTTGATTTGTTGCTGTTGTTTGAGTGGTTGCAGCTTTTGTTTGATTTGCTGTTGTTGTTTGGTTGCTGCAGCTTGGTTTGCTCTGTTTGAATTCCTGGAACCTCTTTCTACCTGTAGCAAGAAAGATAGCTTGGTTTCTTGAAACACGAGTGTTAGTAAATGATGTTCAATTTTCCATTTTGTTTAAAGACAAAAATGATTTGAAAATTGTTTTCGTGTTTAAATCAAAATCAAATTTAAACTTTAATTGAATCCAGAGAACGTCGAAACTCAATTTAATTAGATCAACCTAATTAAAGAGTTAACTTTGTTAAATTACAATTAGTCGGACTAAGATTAATCTAGTTTAATTAAAAAGTAATAATATTTGGATCATCCAATTGAAGTTAAATGCTTTTGTGACACTATTAAAATTATTGTTAATTTGTTTCTTTGAAGAATATGAATGCCTGTCAATATAAAATCTTCGAAGAATTACAAAATTCTCCCGAGAACAACTCTTTCGAATTAAAGTCATAAACGAGCCAAAGCAAAAGAGGAGTCAATTTTTCATTTAAATCCCAATTTATATATGTTGTGAAAGTCGGTCAAGAGAAATCACATGGAGTCAAAATTGAACTCCAATATCTCTCAATCTCTAATGACTACCTTCTATCCCACTCTCTATCTCTCTCGAACTCCCTAACTCCAACTAAGTTTCCGGCAAGAGTCGCCGGCGAGGTTTGGTGTGGTGTCGGTCGAGTTTTAGTGTGGTTTGGTAGCAAGTTGGAGTTTGATGATGCTTGTGATGATTGGTCTCGGTGTTGGGTGTGAGTTGTATCAAGATACCAATGGTGGATTTGTCGTGTTGCTGAGAAACCGATGGTGTGGGGGTTGTGCATCGACTGTGCTTGGGGATCGATTTTGGAGTTGATTTCAGATGTTTGATGGTGTGGTTACAGTCAATTGGTGTCCGCTGTGAGATGTATGTTACCCAAGTTGTACATCCACTGTGGATGTGGGTGAATGTCTGCTGTGGACGTATTGAACCAGATTGGAAGATCGGTGATGATGGTGTTGATGTAGGGTCTAGTTATCCACTGCAGACCGAGATGTATGTTCGTTTTGACGTCCGCTGTGGAGCTTTTTGTTTAACGTCCGCTGTGGAACTTTTTGTTCAACGTCCGCTGTGAAAGTTTTGTTTGTTAAACGTCCGCTGTGGACCTTTGATTCAAGTTTGCTGTGGAACTATTTTGTGAGGTTAACGTCCGCTGTGGACTTGATTTACGCGTCCGCTGTGGACCAGTTTTACTTGTCCGCTGTGGACAAGTTTGCTCGTCCGCTGTGAGCAGCTATGAGGACTGTGTGTTTGGTCTTTACTTGTTCGCTGTGGACAAATTGTGTATGTCCGCCGTGGTTTCAACTCTTTCTTGCTTGATCATCCGTTGTGACTAAGGTACTGTCTGCTGTGGACCTGTGTTTGTTCTGATGTCTGCTGTGGACCTAAAGATTACACATCCGTTGTAGGTGTTAACACATTAGCTGTGGATGTGTTTGGTCATCAGCTGTGAACAGTTGGGCAAAATTGACGTTTGTCAGCTGTGAACCTTGTGTATCAGCTATGGATGTAACACATCAGCTGTGGACACTTGGTTGTAAATATGATGAAGATTGTCAGCTGTAGGATAAGAACATCAGCTGTGGAATTAGAACACTTGGTCAAAAATCAAATACAAGTGTAATTTGTGTATTCTTTGTAAACTTTGTTTATGTTTGAAATTTCAATTTCAAATACACAACTTGTTGTATGTATGATTGTTGAATGATTCGGAATGATTGTATGATGAACAAATGAATCAAAATATGGATTTAATCATGGATTTGGCTGATTTTAAGATTTCAATTTCAAACTTTTGATCCTTGAGTTTCTGATGGAATTTGATAAAATCAAAGGTTATAATAGCTGTAGATAAGTGATTCTAAGCTAAAACAACAATCAATTTCATATAATCATCATCTAAACTCGGATTTAGATGATGAACACATGAAGAACACAATTAAGAACAAAAACAAAGATTAAGAATCAATGTTCAAAAATATATGATTTGGATGTTGAAAATGATAAACAAACCTTATATTTGATGTTTCTAAGCTAAAACCACTATTAATTTCAGCTAAACAACATCTGATTCACGATTTTTGATGATTTTTTCTCAAGAACAGTGAACTTTTCTCAAGAACACAAAATTTTCAAAAATCTTCAAATTCAAGAGTTGTGGATGTTCAATTGATATGAAACTTTGCAGATGTGTTAGTTATCACAAACTAAATCTATTAGAAGCTTAAATTCTTTCAAACAACAACAAAATAAAAATTTCATGTTCATGAGCATTTGAAAACTTGAAAAACATGTTTGCTTAAATCTTTAAATTAATGGCTCAAATGAACTTCAATTGATGTGAAAACTTTCAGATCTTCATGAAATAACAAATCTAAGCTAATGGTAGATTGATTTCATCAAAAAAACAACAATTTACAAATCAAACTTGTGGTTCAAATTTTTGAGAAAAAATTGAAGAACAAGGAGCCAAGGCTCTGATACAAACTGTGGAAATTCGATTATGATAGATTGAATATTGCAATCGTATTGTTTCCGTTTATCAGATCTGTGATGCGGAATCTCACAGACCCGTTGATGATATCAAGTGAAGATCTATTGCATGATATATTGTACGATGATGAATGAATGATGAACAATCAAGAACACATTCATAAATATTTCATTCATTCATATTTCATTCATTCATATGTATATGAATGAATGAAATTTTTATGACTGTGTTCTTGATTGTTCATCATTCATTCATCATCATACATTAAATCTTGTATAGATCTTCACTTGAAATCATCAACAGGTCTGTGAGATTCCGCATCACAGATCTGATAAACGACAACAATACGATTGCAATATTCGATCCATCATTATCGAATTTTCACAAAACTAAGTGCGGGGAAGGGTCTAGCCAAAAACTCTTAACCAAAACATGGCTCTATGTTATTTTCAGTCTGTTTAGTTTTGTTTTGTTATGTGTGCTGCCTTTCTCCACTTAATATTTATTATGAATCACATTGAGGACAATGTGAAGTTTAAGTGTGGGGAAGGGTATATATGTTTGATACTTTGTTTACAAATTGGTCCAAGTTTTAAAATTAAATCTTTTGTAAAAATTCACAATAATTTTAATGTTTGTGGCAACAACACCGGAAACTTTAACAATTTTTGATTAAACAAAATATAAATATACATTTTCGAGAAATAAATAAGTAAATAAAGCAAACACAAATAACCTTATGAATGCTTTTTGTGATATCCTAAAAAGCAAAATGAATTGGTGAAAATATTCAAATATGTAAAATGCAACACTTATACCTAATTTCATCCGTTATGCGAGCTTATTTTTTAGCCTTAAATAAGCTTTGCATTTATGAATTTTTCCTTTCATTATGGATATATTGATGGTGCCTTATGTTGCGTGTGAATTAGAACTTGTTGTGGGTATACATTTCAAAACCTTATAAGTATTTCTTGCATAAAAAGGATCTAGGCAATTAGGAAAACCCAACATTCGAGCCTCTACCATTTTCAAATATCCTTACCCAAACATTAAACCTAGTTAGCTCTGTTGAGCTTAAACGTTTTCATTTTTCATCACCTGAACCATGAAGTCACTAAACCAAAAGGCATTCAACAAAACCTATTTTCGTTAAAGACATGTTTTGGCTTATTTCAAAAAAAAAAAGAGAAAAAAAGGGGAAGAAGAAAACTAGTTTTGCCATTTTGTGGTATTTCAAAATATATGATCAAGATAATGGGAAAATGACATGGAAGATGCCCCGACAACTTGTGGGGAATTGGTTTCGTGAAGGAAAATGTTGCAAACCCCGAACTGAATCCAAGAATTCAACATCCAAATCCGTTGGGTGCTTTAGGCTCCAAGCCCAGCGACCCTTATAAAAAAGATAGCTAGGTATATCATCCGGTTAAGGAGGATGTGCAGTTTTTAAAAATGCAATACGGTCTTGACAATCTGGCTATAAACGAGACCTCGAGTTAGCATATCCCTTCTAGCTTGAGTATTGTATAGGGAACCCTTTTATTGCTTTCCTTTTAGTTTATTTCAATCAAATAAGCCAAGATCATCATCTTTAGTATTTTACCACTTTTTGTTCAAGTAATCCATACCCTGAACCCGAGCCAAATTACAACCTATCAAAGACCTAATGATTTATGTAAGTAAATACCTAAATTAGGTAGAGATTTGATCCCTTAACAAGCATATGATTTCACACGTATTCATACCAGGCAATTGAAGGTATTAGTCACACTTCATCTTATGTATGATTCCAAATATATATATATATATATATATATATATATATATATATATATATATACATATATATATAGAGATATATACATATATATACATACATACATATATACATATATATACATACATACATATATACATATATATATATATACATATATATATACATATATATATATACATATATATATATATACATATATATATATACATATATATATACATATATATACATATATATACATATATACATATATATACATATATATATATATATTATATAAATATATATAAGCACATGTGGAATGATATCCTTACAAGCAATAGAATGGTTTCAAAAGATTTTTAACATGTAAAAATTCACACTTCTCACAAGATTTTTAACACAATGGTTGGTGAGTTTAAGAGTTTGCGTTAATCATAAAACAGTAACAGTTGCAAAATATAAGAGGTGTATTGAAATAGATAGCTAGTCTATGTTCATCAGTAATAATCATAGTGATTTCGCGATTGAAGCTGACTGTGTTTCTTTTGTTGCCTCCCGTCACGACTTACCAGGTCGTGACGATGTTTGTATTAGGACAAAATTGCACCCGTTTGACCTCGAGTCGCACAGGTGGGGCTCGTCAGACCCAGTAGTACTACCCAAGATTTCCCGCTAATCATCATTATTAATCCGAAAGTGTGAGGACTTTCATGGTATTCAGCACTATATCATACTATACACAACTCATATAAAGTAAGTGTTTGTAAAACCAGTATGCTATCTCCCCTAAAAGAGAGTATGTAAAAGAGTGGGGCATGAACTCACCTGATGTGCGCAAGAAATAACTTAAGGCTTAACTTGACAAGGAAGGAAAGACAACCTTTAGAGGTCACCTAGAACATGCAAGCACATAAGTACGTGTACACAGAAATCATAATGAAACCCTAAGTGCTCTATAACCCAAAGAACTCAATGTTAGACCCTGAAAGGATCATACTTGCCAACTCAAGAAGTGGTTGGAGGTTGTTCTGGTTGGAAAACATTAGTTACAGAAAACAACAGAAGACAATAGAAGAAAAGAAAAGACAAGTATAAAGCACCCGCATTTGTTAATGCGGATGACTAGTGAACAAATGCGGACAAGTGTTTGTTCACCCTCATTAACAAATGCGGATCAAGACAAATGCTGAGCAGAAATGTTCATCCATATTTGTCCATACGGATGAACTAAAGAAATGCTGACAAAGATTGTTCACCCGCATTATTCCATGCGGATGAACAACAGTAAATGAGGACAAGGCTTATTCATCCGCATGAACTAATGCGGGTGAGGAAACACAAATGCTGACTACAAACAACAAATGCTGATGAAGACTTGTTCATCCGCATGAACTAATGCGGATGAACAACTTACAATTTTATATTTATTTTGTACTTAGACTAGATTCACTTGTATAGATCAGGGTTAGTTTAGTCTTTTGTACAGGCAATGTATACGCCTATAAATAGGGTCACATACTGTAAGGCCCCGTTCCCGGGACGCTTACAGCTGGTCAATCATTGCACATAAAACATATATTTAGGTGTACTAAAACAACGCAGCGGAATAATTTAAAATCATTTCATTCATTGCTTTTGCAAAATAATACAACATTCATAATCGTTACAAAATCTTGTTTGTTCGCATTACAATGCAAAAATGTCATAATTTAAGCAATAGATGCCATCCCAAAAACGCCAAGTAGCTGCCCCGTGCCATCCTCAGCAACATTACCTGCCAACTGGAAACATATAAAAGTCAGCGTTGCTGAGTAAGTTCTAGTTTTATAAATAAAATACTTTTCTTTTGTTTAAAACCGTACTTTACTTTCTTAAGCGATCATACATCATACGTACACATAGATAATAATTTATTATTATCTTTCATTCCGTACATTTCATTATCCCCATGTTGAAAGAATTTTCGTCCCGAAAATTGCGTTACATAGTATGTGTTCCATCACAGGTCTACTGCATTGGCACAAAGTTATCGTTACATGGTATGTGTTCCATCACTGGTCTACTGCATTGGCACAAAGTAATCGAGTGATTTCGGGTGAGTTGTCACATCATCACCATGTTGAAAGAAATTTCATCCCGAAATTTAAATAATACCTTCGCCGGCTGGCATCGTCTTTTCAAACAGTTGAGGATACTTCAGCTTCATCTGGTCCTCACATTCCCATGTGAATTCTGGTCCACGTCTCGAGTTCCAACGAACCTTGACTATGGATATCTTGCTTTGCTTAAGTGTCTTTACCTCACTATCCATAACCTCGACTGGTTCCTCAATGAAGCGTAATTGTTCATCTACTTGAACTTCCTCAAGTGGTACGATCATCGTTTCATCCGTTAAACACTTCTTTAGATTTGAAACATGGAATACGTCATGGATTCCACTCAATGAATCAGGTAGGGCTAATCGGTAGGCCACTGGACCTATTCTTTCCAATATCTCAAACGGTCCAACATATCTCAGATTTAGTTTTCCTTTTTTACCAAACCGAATCACGCCTTTCCACGGTGAGACTTTCAATAAGACTTTGTCACCAACCTGAAATTCTAGAGGTTTTCGTCGCTTGTCAGCATAACGTTTCTGTCTGTCGCGCACATATGGTTCCTTATTTGTACGATCTTCTCAGAGGTCTAGTGTACTAACTCAGGACCCGTTAGCTGCCTATCACCAATTTCAGCCCAACAAACTGGTGATGTACATTTTCTCCCATACAAAGCTTCAAAAGGTGCTGCCTTTTTGCTAGTGTGATAACTGTTGTTGTAAGAAAATTCCACCAATGGTAGGTGAATTTCCCAGTTATTCCCGAAGTCAATCACACAAGCACGTAGCATGTCCTCCAACGTCTGTATCATACGCTCACTTTGACCATCGGTCTGCGGGTGATAAGCAGTACTCATATCCAATCGCGTACCTAAAGATTTCTGCAACGATTGCCAGAAGTGCGATATGAAACGAGCATCGCGGTCGGAAATGATTTAAACCGGTACACCATGTCTTGACACTATCTCCTTCAAATAAAGTCGGGTTAATTTCTCCATTTTTGTCTGTTTCCCTTATTGCCAAGAAACGAGCCGACTTCGTTAATCGGTCTACGATAACCCATATCGTGTCACAACCAGTAGGAGTTTGGGGTAGCGTGGTAATGAAATCCATTGAGATCTGTTCTCACTTCCACATAGGGATCTCAAGCTGTTGCAACAACCCAGATGGTTTCTGATACTCCATTTTTACCTTTGAGGAGGTCAGACACTTGCTCACATAAGTAGCTACATCCGCTTTCATATTAGGCCACCAATAGTGCGCCTTCAGATCATGATACATCTTGTCAGATCCAGGATGTATAGAGTACTTAGACTTGTGTGCCTCACTCATGACCAAGTCTCTCAGATTTCCATGTAGAGGTACCCAAAGTCTATCCATGAAGTAACGAATTCCATCCGCTTTTACTTCCAATTGTTTTTCCATTCCCCTTAACGATTCAGAAATGTTTTCTGCTGTCAAAGCTTGTATCTGAGCCTCTTGGATTTGTTCAGGTAACTATGTGCTAATGGTAAGTTGCAAAGCTCACACGCGTCGAGGCTTAGCAGTTTCTTTCCTACCCAGCGCGTCAGCGACTACATTTCCTTTTCCCGGATGATATTTGATAGCACAATCATAATCGTTCAACAATTCCACCCTGCGTCTTTGCCTCATGTTCAACACCTTCTGCTCAAAGATGTGCCGAAGACTCTTGTGATCGGTATAAATAGTGCATTTGGTACCGTACAAGTAGTGTCTCCAGATCTTTAAGGCAAAAACTACCGCACCCAGCTCCAAGTCATGGGTGGTATAGTTCTTCTCATGAACCTTTAGTTGTCTAGAGGCGTAAGCTATTACCTTATCCCGCTACATCAATACACATCCAAGTCCTTGAATGGAAGCGTCACAATAAACTACAAAATCATCACTTCCATCTGGTAACGCTAATATCGATGCGCTACACAATTTCTGTTTCAGCAACTGGAAAGCAGATTCCCGACTCTCGCCCTATTTGTACATCGTTCCCTTGTGAGTCAAGGCTATGAGGGGTTGAGCAATCTTAGAAAATCCTTTGATGAATCGGCGATAGTATCCTGCCAGGCCAAGAAATTGTCGTATCTCACTAGGAGTCTTAGGAACCGACCAACTCTTTATCGCCTCAATCTTTGCCGGATCAACATGTTTTCCTTTCTCGTTAACAATATGACCCAAGAATTGCACTTCGCGAATCCAGAAATCGCACTTAGAAAATTTGGCGTACAATTGTTCTTTTCTAAGTAATTCCAAGATTAACCGGGAAGTGCTCTCCATGTTCTTCCTCTGTCCTTGAGTAGATCAATATGTCATCGATAAAGACAATAACAAACTGATCAAGATAGGGTTTACACACGCGATTCATGAGGTCCATGAATACGGCTGGTGCATTCGTCAACCTGAATGATATGACTAAGAACTCGTAGTGACCGTAACGTGTATGAAAAGCTGTCTTCGAGATGTCCTCCTCTCGAACTCTCAGTTGATGATAACCAGACCTCAAATCAATCTTAGATTAATAGCTTGATCCTTGAAGTTGATCAAACAAATCATCTATACGAGGTAAAGGATATCTATTCTTGATCGTGACCTTGTTCAGTTCCCTATAGTCAATGCACATTCAAAATGTACCATCCTTCTTCTTGACAAATAGCACTGGCGCTCCCCAGGGTGACGAACTGGGTCGGATAAATCCTTTATCCAACAGTTCTTGCAGTTGAGCAAATAATTCCTGTAGTTCGTTTGGAGCTAACCGGTAAGGTGTTCTTGCAATCAGAGCGGCTCCTAGAGTCAAATCAATTTGGAATTCGACTTGACGATGAGGTGGTAGTCCAGGCATGTCTTCCGGAAACACCTCAGGAAAATCACGAACCACTGGGATATCCTCTATCTTCTTTTCCTCTGTCTGTTTGTTTATGACAAGTGCCATTATGGCTAGTCAACCTTTTCGTAACAACTTTTGTGCTTTCATGAATGAGATGATGCCCATCACTGCACCACTTCTATCGCCTCTGACCGTAAGAATTTCTTCACCAATAGGGATTCGTATGATCTTCTCGTGACATACGACTTTCGCTTGCTTGTCGGAAAGCCAATCCATGCCTACTACTACATCAAAACTCCCTAGTGTAACAGGCATGAGATCTATGTCAAAGGTATGACCAGCAAGTTATATCTTTCAATCTATAAGGATATGCGTTACGTGAATCTGCTTACCATCAGCTAACTCTACGGTGTAGTTAGATTCTAATACTGAGGGCATATCACTTAAAAGACTACTAAACTTAGTGGAGATGAAACTTCTATCCGCTCCAGTATCAAATAATACGGTAGCAAAACGACCATTAACCGAGAATTTACCAGTTACTGTTGTAGGATCGTTTAGAGCCTCACCTGAGCCAATGTCGAAGGCTCTCCCTTTGGCTCCATTATTATTTCCACCATTGTTGTTGCCATTACCATTGTTGTTGTTATTGTTGTTTTCGTTGTTGTTATTGCCAGTGTTGTTCCTGCCATTTCCATTTCTCCTAAGCTGTAGACAATTGCGTTTGTAATGGCCTTCTTTCCCACATTCAAAGAAGCCTTTGCGTGTTTTCTGGGATTGTTGTGGCTTTTTCATCAGCTCGCCACGGCAGTCTTTTGCTGCATGTCCAAATTTTCCACAGCGCTGGCATTTGAAGTTGTCACATCTACCCATATGATGATAGTTACACCGGTTGCACTTTTGGTGTCTCCCTCCGTATCCTCTTGGCCCTTGGTTTGAGGGAGTCGTCTGGTTGAAGCTTCTGTTGTTGTCGAACCTCTTCTGTTGCTGATGATGCTATTGCTGTTGAGTTTGACTGTTTGATGACGATCCCTTATTGCTTGAGCCGTCCCACTTGCGTTTATTGTCAGGCACGCTTGCCAGAGCGCTCCGCTTGGGTAGTTTGCCTTGCTCTACCGCTTGATCAGTAAGTTTGTGGGCTAGTCGGATCACCTATTGACTAGTAGGAAGGTTTGTAGCAGTCACCATGCTCTGTATCTCCAGAACCAAGCCACATAGATAGAGCTCAATCCGCTTAACCGGCGTGTCGATCATGCCTGGGCAAAGCGTTGCCAACTCATGAGACCTCGTGGTGTAAACCTCGATCTCAAATTCCTTCCATCTTTAATTGCTAGAAAGCCTCCAACTTCTGGACTTCATCCAGTTCTTCCTTCGGATCTTCTTCTGGTTCTTCCTTATTAGGGCCTTCTCCAGGTGCAGGGGCTTCAGCAATCTGAAGAGCTGCTAGCTGTGCCTCTAGGTCAGCAAATCTATCATCTACCACTATGTTATGGTGATCCTGCGCGTCCATGCACCCAGTAAGTGCTACAAAGTTACCTGCCAGGGTATGATGTCCACCAATGGCCATCAAGAGTAGCTCCTGAAGCGTCTCTACCTGGTAGCGCAAATGACGCATCTCAGATCGTAAGGCAGAGTTCTCATTAGTGAGTCCTCGGATACGCTGTCGCTCTGTGTCTAGTGTGGCTACAAAAGCTGCAAACGCCTGCTCGATAGGGATGTCCAAGGTAGGATGAGTAGGCAATGCAGAGGCTGTCGATGACCTAGTCCTAGGTCGGGTAGGGGCTACAGGTGGTACACGCTCTCTATAAGCCATACGGTTTATGTAGGTAGGGTAGAAATTCCAGTTCCGCGGAGGATCGAGCTCAGGCGGTATAAAAGGCTGATCCCAGTCTATCTCGCCAGGAGGATAAGGATGTTGGGGCCAGTTAAATCCCCTATCAGGCACGGGATGACTATGCCATGCTGCGAAGTACGTGTTGCGTATGCCAATGAGTATACAGTACAGAATAAGTGACAAGTAACTAACAACTGTGCGGTTATAGTCTAGTGTGTGTATGCAACCAAGTTCCCTATAACCAATGCTCTGATACCAATCTGTCACACCCTCAAAATCCACATGCGGGGTTTTATCGCGAGGCGTGTGACATACCAGGATCTCAGTCATTAGTTACTCAGAACGACTCTAGGTGAACAACCATTCAAAATCAGAGGTTAACTTTAAAATATGCGGAAGCATTTTATAAACCAGAAAGACCAAAGTAAAGCAATATAATGTAAATTGCACAAACACATGCGCCTAAAGTAATACCAACAAATACTTAAATGTTTAATAACCAAACCAAGACAAAGTTTCAATCATGCTGACAACTCAATGATGCTGACCCGTGCACGTACTCCTAGGCAATGTAACCTCAACCTGAGAATAGCATACTAAAAGAGTCAACACAATGGTTGGTGAGTTCAAGATTTTGCGTTAATTATAAAATACTAATAATTGCAAAATATAAGAGGTGTATTGAAATAGATAGCTAGTCTATGTTCATCAGTAATAATCATAGTGATTTCGCGATTGAAGCTGACTGTGTTTCGTTTGTTGCCTCCCGTCACGACTTACCAGGTCATGATGATGTTTGTATTAGGACAAAATTGCACCCGTTTGACCTCGAGTCGTACAGGTGGGGCTCGTCAGACCCAGTAGTACTACCTAAGATTTCCCGCTAATCATCATTATTAACAATCTGAAAGTGTGAGGACTTTCATGGTATTTAGCACTATATCATACTATACACAACTCATATAAAGTAAGCGTTTGTAAAACCACTATGCTATCTCCCCCAAAAGAGAATACGTAAAAGAATGGGGCATGAACTCACCTGATGTGCGCAAGAAATAACTTAAGGCTTAACTTGACAAGGAAGGAAAGACAACCTTCAGAGGTCACCTAGAACACGCAGGCACATAAGTACATGTACACAGAAATCATAATGAAACCCTAAGTGCTCTATAACCCAAAGAACTCAAGGTTTTGGAAAAACAAGACACATTGACCCAGTTGACCCGTTTGACCCGTTGGTGACATTATTGGTGAAACTTCATTCAATCAAACATAACAGTTCATCACACATGATTATCATACAAGTTGTTCACGTATGCCACTTCATTAACCACATGTACTACCTAGATCATCATACAACTAGATTATCATACAAGTCATGCGAATCTCAAATAATCATCATGCTTAACATAACTATGCCATAACTAATGCATCACACATAGAATCGAATCATGCACAACATGCCATGTGAAGCCACTCACGACTTCACACCCTAAACCCTACCAATCCTACTAAGTAGGGGCCTCAGATTCGCACGCGTGTATAACAATCGTCATCACACTAATCAATAGAATTCATACCAACCAAGATATTCCACCATGATCAACTACAAACTAAACAATAGTCCTATCATAACCCATATGACTCATCATCATGTATACCCACAAAAAGACCAAATCTTTCAATTGACCAACTAAGCATTCATACAACCCAAACAATACATTCTACCACCTTAGAATTCATTCATGAACATACTAGCATGATCCTAACATCACAAACATGTCCAAATCATCATATTCAAGATTTTGTACAAATAAAGTTTCCCTTTTGGGAAAGTACATCCCAAATCTATTATTTCATGAATTACCCACATAATCATCAATAACATGCCCAATCTAGCTCATAGGAATCATAAAAATTCTTCAAACACTTGCAAACCATCCAAACACAAATCTTCATAGACAAAAGTTTCCACTTTTGGCAAGGTATGAACTAGACTACCTAATTCATAGATGTCTTGCACCAAAATCATAATCCAATACTCATGTATCATCATCAACCATATTACATCACCAATTCATCATAATTCATCAACATTCAACATCAAAAGTTTCCACTTTTGGTAACCTATGAACTCCAACATTCATTCTTAGGTTTTTAGCATACATATCATCAATCTAACATCCATATACCATCACAAACACTTTAACAACACCAACCCATCATCAAATCATCATATTCATAAAAATAAAGTTACTATTATTAATAACCTATGAACAACGCATCAAAATCGAAGCTTTCTTGCATAATCAACGTAAACTAGCATCAATATAACCTAACTAACATCATAACATCATCAAACAACAAAGAATCGACATTCAATTGCAGGTTTCGAACACCAACTCTCGGCCAACATCAAAAACCTTGAAAAACATGTAAAAATCTAACCTTTAAACGTGTAATGAACAAGATTTGATGTTTCCAACGAGTTGTAATACTTGTAATCGACCAAAATTGATGATATTTGCTTGTTCTAGGGCTGAATTCGAAGTATGTGTGTGTGTAGAAGTCGATCGCGGCCGTAGGGGGTATTAGGGTTAGGATTTTGATTTTTGTTTTATTTAATTTCTTGTAATTACCATTTAACCCTTGTAATTTATATTTTATAAAAATTAAGCTTTTAAACTCTTTTTAAAAAGGTTTTTAACTAAATTAATAAGCATATAAACTAACAATAATAATCATATGCATTATCTTTACTAGTCAGACAATACACGAATTAAAGACACACGTTTTCACGTTACGCGATAAAATTTACAATAAACATTTAAATCACAAAATCACAACTAATAATCAATATAGAAATTATTGTTTAACATTGTTAATTATTATTAAGTCACCAACGTTCAACGACAACTAGTGTGTGCTCACGACACGTGTATGCAAGACTTAACGGAACTAACGGAGTTTGGTAACAGAAAATTACCAGATGTCACATTCGTGTACTTCTTTATCTTTCTAATCTCCTCCACATTGCCTGCAATCTCTGCTGCTCTTCTTTCCTCAAGAAGGATCAGAGTCTTGATATAGTTCCACCTTTCTTCAGCGCACATGCTCTCCAACAGATATGTGATCTTCCCTAAAAAATCATGCCTGGCGGCAGCACAATCTGTAAAGATCCTTTGGTTGATCAGAGTCAATCCCAGTTCATCCCCAAGCTTAGGTAAGTTTGGCTTTATGTAATCTAGAATGATCTGAATAAATCTAGGATAGAGCAGCCACTTATCCTTCTTTAGAGCCATGATGTTCTCTAGCAAATAATCACTAATGATCTGAGTTATATTTGCCTTCTCACCTTTACAGAAGATAATCATAGCTGTGGACCATCGCAGATTTAGCCCATTTATTCCTCCCTTCCTATGATCCAAACGGCTAATGAAGACATGAGCGATGAACCTCCACTCCTTCGAGAGAAACGACTTCATGATATCCTTCTGCTTCTCAAAGTCGGTTCCCTCATAAACAATATCTTTAAATGCTTTAATGACCTCTGAATCTGTCATCTCAATGCTCTCCCCCATGTCATCCTCTAGATGCAGGGCCTTAGCCACTATCTTGACTGATATCTCAAATAGCTCTCCCCAAACCGATGCTTTGATATTCCTTTGCTTGGCGTCATACTCAGCCATTCTCCAGAACTCTCTGATCTGTTTCTCATCTATAATGGGAGAGTGACAAATGGCATAGTAGATGGGAGATCTCTTCAGCCAATCGATTGCATCTCTATAGCCGACAATCTATCGTTTAGGTACGCGACCACGTTTGATCTGGGATCATACTTCAAACTCCACATAATGACTGCAGGTGAAACCGAGAATTTGTTAGATCACAAGAGATTACAAAACATTTAAAAGCTTATATTTTTAATTATTATTATCTATTTTTATTAATATATATATATATATATATATATATATATATATATATATATATATATATATATATATATATATATATATATAAGTTTCGAAGATAATTTCGCATGTAGAAACAACAGTTTCGCATTGAAGAATATAGATTCGCATTGAGGAAGGAACAAGAGAAAATCTATAGTTTTGCAATGGAAAACATAGTTTCACGAGGGGTTTGAGAAACTATACTTTCACATTGAGAAACTCTAGTTTCGCATTGGAAACTATAGTTTCGCATGGTCTACGAAACAATAGAGTATCAAGATCTGGTCGAAACTGTTCAGTGCACACTTGCAACATGACTAGACAGTTTCGCACCGATCAAAGAACTTTCGTAGTTTCGCAACATAACACCTTAGTTTCGTACATTGAATGCGCGAAACACAAAAGTCACCGAATCGATTTTTCGTCGTAGAAACCAAAACAAAATATGACTCATGGTTCGAAAAATGTTTAGGATTGAGGTTTACCGGTTAGATTTGCACAAAAACACATAGAATATCGGTTTTGAATTCTTGGTGAAAAGGTCGGCTCGAGTTCAAAATTTTTTGGGAATTTCACAAATGGCGAAACAACCAATGAAACTAGTTTATATACACCGTAGTTTCGCATATGCCGAAACTATAGATTCGGATTTTGAAACAACAGTTCCGCATGACCAACGAAACTATAGTTTTGCTTGCAGAACCAGCTTGGCGAAAGAGTAGTTTCGCACGGTGAAACAATACTGCAAAAAAACAATTTTGCATGAACCAAAATTTTAATGTAATCATATTTTTATGTAAAAAGAAGACTTTTCAACCCACGAGACTTGACAAGAAAAAGAAGAATTTGAAAATAAAGCACAGAGGCAAGGATATCGGACACGCTTTGCAAGAAATCGTCTAGAGAGTCAAGGATTGGCGGGATTGCCAATATGGTTGTCCATTTAAACCCATGCCATATTATTTTCAACGAAGACTTGTAACATAATTTTATCATGTTTTGAGTTCGCTTAAGAATGCTCAAGAAACTTGGTTCCCACAATCATTCGGCAAAGAACTCATCTTGTCATCATGGTTTAATGAGTTTAATAATTGATTCTGCTTGAAATTTTATGGAATGGACATAATACTGATCATCTAGCTTCAATAGATAACGATGTATGAGAGGAGGATAATCAAAACTCTATGTCTATACTCACGTATAACAGAGGAGATAATTATTTAAGCCAAATAATGAGAGCTTCAGGTCTATACTCATGTATAACAGAGAAGAACATCATTTGAGTGTGTTGATGAGAACTCCGGTATATACTCACATATAACAGAGAAGATCATCACTCCAGGTCAATGTTTACGCATAGCAGAGGAGTTGTACACACAATTTATTCCAGGCTTAGAGATGAGGGAAATTTGAGAATTCAAGGTCAGACACAGACATCAGCCATGCTCAACAAATATTTTGACGAGACTTGTAACTTTATGCAAACTGAGATGACATTGAAATAAACCTTATCACTGAGGTTAATTCTTAGTTAAGTCACACAATCACCGTCTACTTCATTTTAGGCCATCGGGCCTATCGACATATCCCAACACAACGCCTCTGACCTCCTTCCGACACTATCCTAGCTTCTTAAATCCTACACCAAAAATAAGATAAGATTATATGCAAAACAACTTAAAGTGCAACAAATGAAAAATATAAAATGATCAAAGTCTATTCTTCCCCGAAATTTCTATTAAAGCATGTTCAATCGATCAGTTGGACCAACAATGTTTTCTCCACCAACTGATCGATTTAACATGCTTTTAATGAAGGTTTAACACAGAAATCCATAAGATATCACTAATTCTAATATCTTATGGACCAAGTAAGGATGAGATATGAACATAAATCAAACATAAAACCCATTTGTAAGAGAATAAGATGAATAATGCTCAAAAGTATGAAATATCAGCTCCTAGCAACACACAAACAAGAAAAGAACTAAAATCTCTAATAACCAATAAAGTTCCAAGAGTTAAATAATGAAGAACAAAGAAACATATATATACAGGACCTAGTTTCGCATACAGTTTCGTATGCATCATGGCATGAGAAACTACCGGGCGAAACTGCAGTATCGCATGCAGTTTTGCATGCCACATAATGCGAAATAAGACAAAATTAAACTAGATCCTATTACATTAATATCTAAGCTATAATAAACTATAACTAAACAAAAACAAAATGGCAAGGTGAATACCACCCTATTCTTGATCACCACACCTCCCTTACATTTAGTCCAACATGCTCCATTACATGCTTATCCTACTTATTCAGCTCATCTCTCTCCATTACATATGTCTTCTACTGCTGCTGAATCTACAAGTTCTAGTGAATCTACTAGTTCTTATGAAAATACCAAATCATCACCTGATGAAGAGGGCATTCAAATACAGAAAGAAATACTAGTGAGATAAGAAAATTTTAAGTATATTCCTTCTCAAGAATTAACAGAACCTATTGCACTAGTTCATGTTGAATAGAGAAGATTATCATTTGAGCGTGTTGATGAGAACTTCAGGTATACTCATGTATAACCGAGAAGATCATCACTCCAGGTCAATGCTTGTGCATAGTAGAGGAGTTGGACACACAATTTATTCAAGGCTTAGAGACGAGGGAAATTTGAGAATTCAAGGTCAGACACAGACATCAGCCACTCTCAACATAGATTTTGACAAGACTTGTAACTTTGTGCAAGCCGAGATGACATGGGAATAAACCTTATTACTGAGGTTAATTCTTAGTTAAGTCACACAATCACCGTCTACTTCATTTTAGGCCACCAGGCCTACCGACATATCCCAACACAACACCTCTGACCTCCTTCAGACACTATCCAAGCTTCCTAAATCATACACCAAAAACAAGATAAGATTATATACACAACAAGTTAAAGTGCAACAAAAGAAATATATAAAACGGTCAAAGTCTATTCTCCCCTGAAATTTCTATTATAGTGCAATAAAAGAAATTTCTTTTTAAACTGGGATACACTTTGGGGAAGTGTGGGTTTTGAAGCTTCTCAGCACATGAATTATAGATATTTTTTTTTGAAATATTTACAGATCACCGCCAAAATTTTCCTTTAAAACTATATTAGACCCAACATGTTAATAAATTCATAAAAAAAAAGTTTATCAAAAGTTTTTGTGAAAAGATTGGCCTTTTGACTTTTGGTGTCAATGGGAATAATATCAATAAAACCCTTTACTTGTGCATCTCGGATTGCTTGAATTGTTGTTTCAATGTGCTTGGTGTGAGTATGATGGATTGGATTTTTGGCAATTCAAACAGCCGCTTCATTATCGCAGAAGAGCGGCGTGTGAAGAAAATCAATCCCGTAATCCGTCATTTGATGTGGAATCCACAGCACTTGACAGCAACAACTTGAAGTAGCAATATACTCAGCCCTACCTGTGGATAGAGAAACTGTTGTTAGCTTCTTACTTTGCCATGAAACCAGGCAATCCCCAAGATATTGACATCCGCCGGTAATAGACTTTCTATCAAGCTTAAAACCTCCATGATCGCTGTCAGAGTATGCATGAAGATCAAAACTTCCCCCCTTTGGATACCAAAGATCCAAACAAGGAGAGCCCTTCAAGTAGCAGAAGATATGTTTAACAGCCTTTTCATGAGATTCCTTTGGATTGTCTAGATATCGAGCGTAGTAACTAACAACAAATTTAATATCTGGACAACTCGTGGTGAGATACATTAGGGATCTGATCATAGAATGATAACGGTGAGCATCAACTGGCTTTCCATTGTCTGTGCAGAAAATGGAGTAAGCTCGGGGAAGCGTCACTCATGTTGTACTTCGATTAGATTTCAAGAATGTATTTCTCTTGATGAATGAGAATTCTATCTGGCTTTTGTTAGACCTGTAATCCTAAGAAGAAGCACATCTCCCCCATCATGCTCATTTAAAAGCGCTCTTTCATCACTTGTTCAAACTCTCTACAGAACTTCTCATTCGTTGAGCCGAAGATGATATCGCCGACATATACTTGAATAATAAGCACATCTCCGTTAACCTCCTTCTTAAACAAATTCATGTCTATAGTTCCACGTGTGAAGCCTTTTCAGAGGAGATATTGTGTTAGGGTTTCGTACCAGATTCTAAGAGATTGATGTAATCCGTATAAAGATTTATCCAGTTTGTAAACTTTTTCAGGAAAATCTAGATATTCGAAACCCGGTGGTTGACAGACATAGATCTCTTCATCAATAGCTCCATACATGAATGCACACCTGACGTCCATCTGGAATACTTTGAAGTTTTGTGAGCAGCATGAGCTAGGAAAATCCAAATGGCTTCAATCCGGGCCACTGGGGCAAACACCTCAGTATAATCAATCCTCTCCTCCTGAGTAAATCGTTGAACAACCAACCTTGATTTGTTTCTAATCACAACACCACAATCATCTTGTTTGTTCTTAAACACCCGCTTTGTACCCATTGGATCCTTATTTGGAGGAAGATCAACTAATTTCCACACTTTCAATTTTCTGAATTGTCAAAGCTCTAATTGCATTGACTCCACCCAGCTTGGGATAGGTAGAAAGCAAGCAAAGAGACATTCATTGATTAGCCCTGATGGGCTTCGAGTCTTGACACCGTCAGATATTGAACCAATGGCATAATCATGTGGGTGATCATTTAAGGTTTTAATGTTAGTGTTGAGGGTTGAGGAATTGGATGAAGGGGGTTGTGGGGAAGATGGTTGTGAGGTGGATGATGGTATGGTGGATGGTTGATTGGAAATAGGACTTTGTAGAATATGTGATGGTGTTGAAGGGATTTGGTTTTTCAGGTTCAGGTTGATGTTGAAGTGGGAGATCTGGTTGAAGATAAGGTTGTAGTTCAGGTTGAGGTTGAGGTAGTGGTTCTGGTTATGGTTGAGGTTGTGGTTGAATAAGAATGAAGGGTTGACCACTTGATGAAGGAACGTCATCATCAAGGAAGGATGGCAGATTGAATGAATTAAAAATGGTGTTTAAATCATAGAACCAATCTGGATCAAAACCAACGTTGGAAACATTGGACTCTTGCCAATCAGCATAGAAAGATTCTTGCACTATTCATGTTAGTTTTTTGTATACTCTGTAAGCCTTTTGAGTTGAAGAGTATCCGACAAAGTAACATTCATCTGACACCACTCGAAACTTGGAATTTTGAGCTTGAGTATTCAACAACATGCAAGAGCAACCGAAAGGATGAAAAAAAGTCAATCAATGATTTTCGCTTGTGAAGCAGTTCATATGGAGTCTTTATATTGTCCTTCACAATCAGAACTCTGTTTAGAATGTAGGAAGCACAGTTGACTGCTTTTGCCCAGAAAAAAATAGGAAGTTTAGATTCTATGAGCATAGTTCGTGCTGCTTCAATAAGAGGGCGATTCTTTCTTTCTGTTGCACCATTCTACTGAGGTATTCGGGCAATGCTGAATTGTCTAAGAATCCCTTTGCCTGCACAGAATGAATCAAAGATCTGATTTCTAAATTTTGTTCTATTGTTGCTTTCGATCGCCAAAACTTTCTTGTTGCTGACATTCTCAATGGTTAAAATCAGCTTCTCCAACACCTCTGCTGTCTCCCCTTTATGTGCTAGGAACCAAACCCAAGAATATCTGGAATAATCATCTCTAACAACAAGACAATAAAATTTCTTAGCAATACTCTTCACACTTATTGGACCGAACAGATCACAATGTAATAACTCAAGAGGATTAGAAATAAAATTTTCTTGTTTAGGCTTGTGTGATTTCTTGTGGTATTTACCTTTAGCACAAGATATACATTTTTCAATTACAAAAAAATCCTTTTGTTGTAAACCTCTGACAAGATTATTTTTAACCAACTTGTTAATATTTTTAAAATTCACATGGCCTAAACGTCTATGCCAGAGAAATTACTTAGAGGGAGAAGCTTTTGACAAGAGACAGGTCATGGTGGAGGTTGATTCTTTGGAGTTCATATCAAGCAGATACGTGTCATTCTTCCTTAGAGCTCGCATGATAACCAAATCATCTGAAACTGAAAATTCTGGCTTAAGAAACAAACATTCATTAGATTTAAAAAGCACGAGATATTCTTGTCACAAACTTGCGACACGCTTAGAAGATTGAATGCTAATTCAGATATGTAGTTTACCTTTTCCAAGGTTAAAGAACCATTGGATACCTCACCTTGACCTATCATTTTACCTCCCTTTTTATCACCCGCAAAAGCAACATACCCTCTGTTGATTATCGGATAATTGGTAAGAAGGTCCTTCAAGCCGGTCATATGCCTGGAACATCCATTATCTACGTGCCAAGTGCTGTTGATAGCCCTTCTCAAATGTTCCTAGCAAACAAATTAAAGAAAATCATTTAGACACGGGGACCCAAACTTCAACAAGCTTGGTTCTGGGATAAGATGAATTTGTACAAAAGAAACTATCAAAAATATGTTTTATTCTATTTCCTAAAGAATGTTTATCTACATTTCTATTTACAACCTCTGGGCAATGCTTAACAATGTGATAATCTTTTCCACAGTTGAAACAACGAGATTTTAGGCCTTTTCTTTTATATTTATGAATAGGAATATAATCCATAATAATCTCTTCCTCACACTCAGACATAAGAGAATCACAATCACTGTAAGTGACATGCATTCCTGGGATTTGTTTTCTGAGTCAAATGATCTGTCATGATATGTGGATTCTCTTATCTCTAAAATTTTACAATCATATGAGGATGGTGTTTCACTTGGAGTAGTGATCCAAATAGGAGTGATAGTGGGAATAGGAAGAGAAATGAATTTTTCAAAACATTTTGATTTTGAAGAATGTTTATTGCCTTTACTGAGAACACCAACTTTTTTATTAACGCTTAAAACATCAACTTTATTTGATTCAAACATTATGGAATGAGAACAGCTGGAATGCAAACTATCCAAACTGCAACCTATGCTACTAGAACTATTGTCTACAAAAGATCTTTTGGAATCTGAAGAACTAGAACTGCTAATGCCAAGACCTCTAGTTCCTCCATAATCATAATCTTCCTAAACCTCTTAATGATTCACCCCTTTTATACCTGCAAACAAACTGTTAGTATCCTTTTTAGTTAAATCATTTGTAGGATAAGGTGTAGGCATTGGAGAATAGCAAAAGGTGCTAGGCAGTGGGTAAACATTAGTGGTTTCACCACAGCCCAACGCTGTCTTACTTCTAGCTCCCCTTTGTTTGCTATAGAGTTCCTCTAGCTTTATTTCAGAAATAGTCCAATTATCAAGTTTTGTTTTTAGTTTAGTGGTCTCGAATTCAGCTAAAGTTACCCTCTCTGTCAAAGCATTTACTTCCATGTTTCTCTCAAAAAGGGTTCTTTTTAAATGATCATTTTCTTTTAAAGCTTTATTTAATTTTTCAAAAAATTTTGCTTCATTTTTTCTAAGTTCCTCATTCACCCTTCTTAGTTCCCTTTCAAGTTCTTTTAATATATTGTTTACTTTATAAGTCCCAAACAAACGAATTTTACAAGCAGATGAACACATGTCTTGAACTACCTCATATGGAGTCTCCATCACCTTCTTCTCTGCAGCCGGGGCCTTCTCATAGTTGCAAACCCTTGATTCCACTTTCAACTCCTCTTCCCTTATAGCTGTTCCATCTTTAATCTTTTCTTTCTTTTCACAAGCATTCACCACACTGGTCTTCACCACGCTGTCCTTCTCCTCCTTTTCATAAGCATTCTTCAAACTGTATTTCTCTTCACACCCCTTCCTTTTTCCTGCTTCATTCTTCACTACCTCTGCAATCTCAGCTACTAGGGCATGATTGATTTCTTCTTTAGTCTCGGCTAACTCAGCACTCCAGTCAAAGTTAGTTAGCAGAGTCGTTTCCTTCTTCTTCTTGTAATCTTCCTTATCATCAATCGGAATGACCTGGTTAACTCTCGTTCCAGGTTCAGTGACGATGGAGGATGGACTTTCTCTTTTAAAATGCCCGAGCTATTTGCAGTTGAAGCACCTGAGCTTTGATTTGACAAATCCAACCTTTGTATTTTGGTTTCCAAAATTCTTCCTTCCTGTTCTATTCATGAATCTTCTCGCCCTTAAAGGGATTATAGCCATCTGCCACTGAAGATCGGCTTCCTCCAGATCATCAGGATCCACCTGATACATATCTTCCACAGTCATTCCTCTTCCTTTTAGTTCGCCAGCCACCAATGCTTGATAACTATGCACAAAGAGACCAAATAGAGCCATACTCTATGATGGAACCTATGGAAGATTTGGAGATTTTGATGTAGATCCACTGCCTGTGGTCTTGTCAAAAGTGCCAGTCATACCACTATACGCTGTCATGTGCTTTGATGAATCTAAACTGGATGAAATAAGAGAAGCATTTTGTGAATAAGCTTAAGATGGAAGCATTGCTTAGTTGTATTCACTTTGTTTCACATCTAACTCAAAGGACTTCAACTTGTTGATTATGTCCATGAGCTTTTAATCCAGAAATCCCCTTTCTTACCTCAACATCCTCACCTGCCAATTCCATTATGGTGGTAAAGAATCTAGCAGCTTTGTGACTTGTTCGTTATTTAATAGCTTCTCATCATACTTCTTCAGTGTGCTTGTAATAGACAAAAAATGAGGTGAGATCAGTGAGACTCTTATTCTTATGTCCAATAAAAGAGTTGAATTCCTTTTCAGCTTGACCGACTTTATCCTTGAACAATTCATCATTACCATCATAGAATTCACACAATGCATCGTATAAAGCCTTTGCACTTTTATTTTCACCAAATATTTGGTAGATCTCTGCTCACAGGAACAAGATCAGAGCACCAAATGGTTTTTGATCCCGATCAATCAACTTGATGTATCTCTCAGAGAATTTTGTCGGATCTGCAATTTGAATGGTCATATTGTCTTCTATTGAAACAGGCACAAGAGGTCCTTTCATAATTGACTCCCATTGATGGTGATCATTGTATAGAAAGAAGGTTTTTAAACATCTTTTCTAATCATCAAAGTTCTCACCATTGATTAGCTTAGGAGGTCTGTTTGGTGCCACACTCTCAAGATCAGCAAGAGTAAAACTTGTCATCATTGAAATTTGATTAAGTCAAAAACCAGTAGTTTCACACAATAGAATGTAGTTTCGCATAAGAAACAGTAGTTTTGTAGGTGATAGTTCCGCATGCAGAACTTGGTTTCGCAGCAAGTTTCTGCAGTAGTTTCGACAGCAGTTTCGGCAGAAACTATTGAACTTTCATTCAAAGAAAATGGAAGATATTTTCGCAAGAAAACTGATCAGAATAAAGAACTTTCATTCTAGATTCGCAAAGGAATCAAAACCACCAAAGATTAGTAGTATCGCATTATAGTTTTGCAAGAAGAACAGCAGTTTCGCACTTTGAATCTGAAAACCCCCTTTTTGCAAAAAAGACCCAAAAATCACCAAAACTCACTCAGATCACAACCAATTTGAGATCTGATGATTTTAGAGGTTTCCCAATTTTACACCACACATTCCTCAATCAACTTCCATGGATAACACACGTAAAACAACTTCGAAATGATTAAAAAGATGAATATGTCAAAACTACCCAAAAAACACAAACAATCAAGAACACAAGCTCTGATACCATA
Source organism: Flaveria sonorensis (assembly GCA_025506505.1). Classification (NCBI taxonomy): domain Eukaryota; kingdom Viridiplantae; phylum Streptophyta; class Magnoliopsida; order Asterales; family Asteraceae; genus Flaveria; species Flaveria sonorensis. The sequence goes on from CM046437.1 coordinate 2,817,358, forward strand.
TCACTAATTCTAATATCTTGTGGACCAAGTAATGATGAGATATGAACATAAATCAAACATAAAACCCATTTGTAAGAGAATAAGATGAATAATGCTCATAAGTATGAAATATTAGCTCCTAGCAATACACAAACAACAAAAGAACTCAAATATCTAATAATCATTAAAGTTCCAAGAGTTACATAATGAAGAACAAAGAAACATATATATACAAGACCTAGTTTCGCATACAGTTTTGCAGAGTTTCGTATACTGCGAAACTGTATGCACCATGGCATGAGAAACTACTGGGTGACACTACAGTATCGCATGCAGTTTCGCATGCCACAGAATGTGAAATAAGACAAAATTAAACTAGATCGTATTACATTAATATCTAAGCTATAATAAACTATAACTAAATAAAAACAAAACGACAAGATGAATACCACCCAATTCTTGATAATCAGGTTGTTTCCCACCCAACTGAAAAACTAGAAATTTTGACACTGATTAAATATTTTATGAGTTACTTAAAGTTTATTTATCCTTGGTTATTATTTTGGTTATAAATGTTGTGGTTTATGAACTTCATTATTTTCCTTACTATTTATTATACTTCAATGAGATTAATATGTTAGATGTTACTCATTAAAGTGTTTGTGAATGTAAAGTAAAAATGAAAGGAGGTGGCAGAGGACATGGAAGAGGATATGGCGCAGGACACAGACGTGGCGCGGGCGCAGTCAATATGACCCCCGCTGAACTGGCTGCTTTAATAAATGAGCATGTGCAGGCGACAATAGCTGCTGTACAAGCCGTATAGCCAATAGGACCCCCACCCTGTACCTACAAAGCCTTTATGGATTGCAAGCCCCATACTATAGTGCAACTGAAGGGGTTATAGGGTTGGTGCAGTGGTTTGAGAAGACTGAGTCAGTCTTCGCGAAATGCAACTCCCTGCCGGCTGACTGGGTGAAATATGCTACCGGAACCCTTGAGGGCGTGAAACTCTCATGGTGGAATGCCAAAGTCCAGATGCTAGGTCAGGCAATATGTCACATCCCGCCGGAAGCATGAAATGCTTGGGTGTCACTTTTGGCTCATAACACATTGATTACAAAAAAAAACATGCATTCACAACTGATAACTAAAAATAACATTCATTAGATAAATATATACATTGGGTTACATTTTCAGTTTCATATAACCCTACATTAAAAGATTTGTCTTAACCACTTCTTAAAATCTCCTAGCTAGTAATGGACGTGAACATCCACGTAAATGCTGAGATCCATCAAGTCCATGGTTATCCATACACATAGCCTCCCTACGTACTCATACCATCCGTTGTACAGGGTGAAAGTATACATGAGATTATAAAACATTCGGATTACCTGAAAAAGTATACTCAAACAGTCAACATAAAGTTAGTGAGAACATAGGTTTAGTAACCTAACAATAATTTTCTTAATTGATGCAACATAAACAAGTCCACAACCAAACCTACTTATATGTCAAGTGATTCATAACTGTCACACATATAAATCATAGAATCAAATAATATAACATCATGAATTCTATTCGGCAGACTCAACTAGGTCCAGTCGGTGCAGGAAACATGTTCCTAAATAGCACTACCTATATTATCTGACGATTCCTTATACGAATTAATGGTTGTGACTTATGGCAGTCAGTGACAGTAACTTATCAAAATCCTTATTCATATTAGCATGAACAGGAATATACATAGTATGCTTTTTCCCATAAAAAATTATAAATAAAAAGGAGCTATGTTACTCACCTTTGTTCCAGCAACTTGTCAATAATTTCCTTAGTTTTAGGGTCGTCACAGAATGGCCAACGATTTACCATGGGAAGAATTCAAGACGATGATGACCGAAGAATATTGCGCTCATGATGAGGGGTAAAAATTGGAATCTAAGCTTTGGTAAATAAAGATGCAAGGGTCTGAGATTGAGGAGGTCTCACGAGTTGGCAACCTTGTGCTTTGGGATGGTGAACCCGATGCACAAGAGGGTCGATGTCACACCCCAACCTTAACGGCGGAAACGTCGAGATGTGAGGGTTAAGATTGTTCACAGCCACATAACACTACCATAAATTGTAAATATAAAAATTCATAAGTTGAAATAAACATTACAACCAAATGTCTCAACAAAAAGAAAAATAAACAAAGTTCAACTTTCAAGTTTCAAGATATTTTATTTATTTTTCCTAAGTCCAAATCCTAGGTGTAAGCATGCTTCAAAAGATAATCATCAACCTTGTGCATTTTCTTAAACATGTTAAAAATAAAAGGGTCAACTTTAAAAGTTGGTGAGTTTCCATGGGTTAAGCATACATATATATATATAAAAGTTTACAAGTAGCAATTCATGTCAATGGTTACGAATAAAGCAAGTTTATAGATAACATATAGCTACAATCAAACCTTGACCAAGAATATCATTTACAAGTTTAACGATTAGCTTAGTGTACTTGGTTCCCATGATGAACAAGCATACGTCATCAGGAGCCGGCAATAACCTCAGCTTTAGCACCAAATAGGCTTGTCAGGCCCATAGATCTATGACGTCGCCAGGCTAGCAATAGTTAATGATTGTCAACATATAATGTCCATCATATAAGACTCACAATATTACAAATAACCATGAAAAAAAGTAAAGATGAATTGCATGTGTATTTACAAGTACTAAGATGTTTATAAGTGCAAGTTTATAAAGTTAACATGTTTCACCCCAAAAGGTGTGAAATAAAGTAAAAGAGGGGCATGAAAACTCACATGATATATATATAAGATGATAATAAGAAATAAACGATGCTCCAACGATTTCCTTTTACAAGTTACCTAACATATATATGTCAAGGTTAAGCTTTGAGGTAATATTAACAATCAATCGCGAACTAGGGTTTCGATAGGAATTTGGGGTTTTTGTAAATAAATAAATAAAATTTAATTATGTAATCACTTATATTTTGATTTAATGACAAATGGAACATCTCGTTTAAATAATTAACTTAGTGAACGACAATATAATGAAAGATATAAAGTATGAAAGAAAATATAAATTTTTGATAACACGATTTAAACAATTAATCGAATAATCGTTAGATAATTTCTTTGTCCAATAATAATTTATCGATTTAAACCATTATTTAACTTAAAGTCTTTTATAAGAAATAACCAAAAATTAACCTTTATTATAATGTTTCTCAAAAAAATATATACATAAGTATTAATTTGAAAATTTTCAGAAAATATTTTGGTGACTTCAAAATAATTTTAGTTTGACAAGAATGATTTTTGAAATAATTAGGAATTTTTCTGTAATTTAATATATTAAAAAAAAGCTTTTAAAAATGAAAAGAGGGTGCCCGGGTTCGAACCCGGGACCTCAAGGTTGTGAGTTTGCGTTGTTAACCAGTAGGCAAGGGTGCCTACGCCTTGCTAAGAGATGGTTTTTAATCTTTAAAAACACAAACCAAGTAAAACCCCCAAAATCACATAAACCCTAGAAACATCTTTGATCAAATTGAAGATTTATTCGATAACGATTACTGAAATAAACATGGGGCTTTGATTCCCCATGTAATTTCGAGTATATTCATATGTTTAATTTACCCGAATGAAGATGGATCGATGATGAACAAGACGAAGAACAGTCGCGGCTATGTCATGATTGGTTCAGATTGCCAATAAGGTTAGTAATCAAATTCTTTGCACAGAAAGCTTCCAAGGGTCTTGATGAACGAAAGCTCTCTGTCAATTTCAGTTAATATCGACAGAATGGTGATGAACACTAGCGTAGCAGGTCGCGATGAACGAGAGGTTTAGTTGAGGTGTTCAGGAGTGATTCTGATGGAATTAAGTTTGATAGTAACTTAGGATTAGTTAAATGTTTGATTATGATCCATTTAATTTGATTATTAATGAGTTTTAATGATCAAACGGTTCTATGATTAAAGGATTCAGTTATTCAAACCGATTGGGTTCATAACCGACGTTTAAACGCAATTAAGGTGCGTGTTCAAGTTCGAAACGTGTTCACGAATCGATTTGGAACGGTTTTTGGGTTGAAATCCGAAGAATTTTGGGGTTTTGAACCTTGCCGGAGTCGGCCGGAGGGTGGCCGGAAAGTGTCGCCGGAAATTGTCGCCGGAAAGATGCGGGAGGGGGTTTGGGTTTCGATTAATTGCAGTTTTAGTCCCTGCAATTTTCGAATTAATATTTTATGTTTAAAACTCTCATTTAAAGTTTCAAATTTGTCACAAATACCCCCTGAACTTAATTAACCTTTAAGTTTTAAATGTTTTTATAACTTATTAAATGTTTAACTTTTATAAATTATTAATTTTTATTATAATTATTATTTTTATTTAATTTTGACTATTATTATTATTATTATTATTATTTTTTTTAATAAATTAATTTATTAACTTCAAAATGAACTAAGAAACAAGCATAAACAAGCCTTCAAAATTTCATAAATGACATAAATGGTCCTTACAAGAACATAACAGGGTTAACTATTAATTAACGAAACCACGAAAGGTTACAGTCTCCCCAACTTTTAAGAATTTCGTCCCGAAATTAAGAATGAACTAAATGAACAGATACGGGTATTTCTTCTTCATATGCTCCTCACGTTCCCAAGTAAACTCAGGTCCACGCTTATTCTCCCAACGAACCTTGACGATTGGGGTGGTAGTGGTCCTAGTCTTCTTCATAATGCGGTCCATGACTTCAACGGGTTTCTCAACAAAATGTAATGACTCATCGATCTGGATGTCATCTACTGGGACATACAGACTTTCATCAGCCAAACATTTTCTCAAATTTGAGACATGGAAAACAGGATGAACCCCGCTAAGATCGGAAGGTACTTCCAGTTTATAAGCCACTTTCCCAATCCTTTTCAGGATCTTGAAAGGTCCTACAAATCGTGGAGCTAATTTACCCTTCTTCCCAAAGCGAACGACTCCCTTCCATGGTGAGACTTTAAGAAGAACCATATCCCCAACTTGGAATTCCAACGGCTTGCGTCGTTTATCGGCATAACTTTTTTGTCGACTTCTAGCCACTTCAAGGTTCTTGCGAATCATGGAGACTTTATCGGTTGTTTCTTGTATGAGCTCAGGACCAGTGATGAAATTTTCACCAATGTCAGTCCAGCAGATCGGGAACGACATTTACGACCATAAAGCGCTTGAAAGGTGCCATCTTGATACTCGAGTGGTAACTATTATTATACGAAAATTCCGCGAGAGGTAAATGCGTATCCCAGTCACCACCAAAGTCAAGGACACAAAGACGTAGCAAATCCTCTAGGGTTTGAATGGTTCGCTCGGTTTGACCGTCCATTTGAGGATGGTAAGCCGTGCTTAAATCTAGTTGAGTACCCAAAAGTTCTTGCATAGACGACCAAAAGTGCGAAGTGAAACGAGCGTCTCGGTCGGATATGATGTGCAAAGGTACGCCATGACGACTCACAATCTCATCAATGTATATACAGGCTAACCTTGATGTTTTGTAAGTGTCACGTATGGGTATGAAATGTGCCGACTTGGTCAATCGGTCAACGATCACCCATATGCTATCATGACCACGAGAGGTGCGAGGTAGTTTGGTTATGAAGTCCATGGATATGTGTTCCCATTTCCACATGGGAATCTCGGGTTGTTCAAGCAATCCACTAGGACGTTGATGTTCAGCTTTAACCTTCGTACACGTAAGACACTTAGCTACGTAAGTTGCTATGTCTTTCTTCATTCCAGGCCACCAGTATTGACCACGCAGATCCATATACATCTTATCGGAACCAGGATGAATTGAGTAACGAGTTTGATGAGCTTCATTCATGATAAAGGTACGAAGATTATCATGGTTTGGAACCCAAATTCGATTCAAGAAATACATCAACCCATTGGCTTTCGTTTCTAGTTGAGCTCGAAGGTTGTACTCCAATTCCTCTCCCATTTTTCCTCCTTCTTGAACCGCTTGTTGAGCCTCCATGATACAAGTCTCGATGTCATTCTCAATCCTCAAATTTTGCAGCAGCACCGTAGTCTCGTTAACATCCAGACGAATCTCAGTATCAAATTCTCCCAAGGTATCAAACCATTGTCGTCGATCGCGAATTTCTTGAAACGAGACCATCTTATTATGAATCTTACGACTTAGTGCATCGGCTACGACATTTGCCTTTCCAGGTGGTAATGAATGTCACAATCATAATCACTAATCAACTCAACCCAACGTCGTTGTCTCATGTTGAGATCCTTTTGATTGAAGACGTGTTGTAGGCTTTTGTGATCGGTGTAGACTATACATTGCGTCCCATAAAGGTAATGCCTCCAAATCTTTAAGGCAAAAACCACAGCACCAAGTTCAAGATCATGTGTCGTATAATTCACCTTATGGACCTTCAATTGTCTCGATGCATATGCTATGACCTTTCCTCGTTGCATGAGCACACAACCAAGGCCTTGTTTAGATGCATCACAATATACAGTGAAATCATCATTTCCATCGGGAAGGGTCAAGATAGGAGCATTACACAACTTGTGTCTTAAGGCTTCAAAGGCTTCCTCTTGTTCAGACCCCCACTCGAATGGTTTATTCTTTTGGGTCAAGGAAGTAAGCGGTTTCCCGATTCGAGAGAAGTTGGCAATGAAACGTCGATAATAGCTAGCAAGACCAAGGAAAGAACGAACTTCGGTTGGAGTTGTGGGAACACACCAATTTTTCACAGCTTCCACCTTTGCAGGGTCAACGTGAATTCCTTGACTATTCACCACGTGTCCTAGAAATTGGACCTCCTCAAGCCAAAATTCGCACTTTGAGAACTTTGCGTATAGTTGTTCTTTCTTCAATAGCTCAAGAACTTGTCGCAAGTGATGTTCATGATCGGTTTTGGACTTGGAGTAGATAAGTATGTCGTCAATAAAGACAATCACGAACTTGTCTAGATACGGCTTGCATACTCGATTCATGAGATCCATAAAGACAGCAGGAGCATTCGTTAAACCAAAGGGCATAACCATGAACTCATAGTGTCCATATCGGGTACGGAACGCAGTTTTTGGGATATCATCATCATAACTCGTAATTGATGATAGCCAGAACGTAAGTCAATCTTTGAGAAAATAGCAGCTCCTTGAAGTTGGTCAAAAAGATCATCGATGCGAGGAAGAGGGTAGCGGTTCTTGATGGTAAGTTTATTAAGCTCACGATAATCGATGCACATACGAAATGATCCATCTTTCTTCTTCACGAACAGAACAGGTGCACCCCAAGGCGATGAGCTAGGACGGATAAAGCCCTTGTCGGACAGTTCTTGAAGTTGACTAGCCAGCTCTTGCATTTCTGACGGTGCAAGTCGATATGGTGATTTAGCCACAGGGTTCGCTCCCGGAATTAAATCGATCTTAAACTCGACTTCACGCACGGGAGGTAAACCGCTAAGGTCATCGGGAAACACTCCAGGAAAGTCTCGTACAATCGGGACATCCTTAAGATCGTTCCCTTTGACTTTCGTGTTGACCACGTAAGCCAAGAAAGCCATGTAATTCTTGCTTAGACATTTTCGGGCTTGAGTACACGACATGAGTTTGAGTCCTTTGGATGATTTTTCGCCGAATACTTTCAATGTATCCCCCGAAGGCAAAGGAATTCGAATGCACTTCTCGAAACAAATAATTTCAGCATGATGTTTGGCTAACCAATCCATGCCAATGATAACGTCAAAGCTTCCAAGTTTCATAGGAATAAGGTCGATAAAGAAATCATGCTCGTTTAGGCTCAAAATGCAATCACGAATAATGACATCAACGGTGATGGGTTCTCCATCGGCGACTTCAACAGTAAGAGGTCTTTCTAGTTTCGTATGTGGCTTAGCAAGTATAGGCTCAAATTCTATCGAGAAAACTCTTATCGGCTCCAGAGTCAAACAGAACGTAGGCATAAGAATTATTAATAAGGAACATACCTGTTCAGTTTTAAAGACGTTTAACGATACAGGTAAAGCAACAAAAGAACTTGGATCATAAAGTTGGGGTTGGATTTGACATACCGTTCACCACATCGTTGTTTGCTTGTGCTTGGTTTGCATTGATGTTGAAGGCACGTCCTCGGGCTTGTGGTACGTTACCCGCAAGACGAGGGCATTGTGGGCGAAAATGACCAGGTTCCCCACAGTTGTAGCAAGCACGATTAGCAACTAACGCGGCATTGTTTGGTGCACGGTGACAAGTAGCCACCAAGTGTCCATACTTACCGCACAGTGTGCAGATACGGCACGGGGTATTACCCGCATGATGATACTTACAGACATTGCACAATGGTAGAGGACCAGCATAGGCTCTAGTAGCAGGTGCTTGTGTAACAGGAGCGGGTTGTCTTTGAGGTACCTTGGGTGTAGCCACAGCGAAATTACGCGCCGGTGTGAACTTGCGTTTCTTGTTGTTGTAAGACGGTTCATTCTTACTCTCCTTAGCTGCTTCAGGGACCACCTTTTCAGTCTTTTTAGCCCCTTTGACAGACAAGGTGCCCGCTCGAATATGGTTTTCAGTAAGTTGAGCGGTGATGGTAATGGCATCTTCCAAAGTTGTGGGTCTACTTCCCACCACGGCATCTTGGATTTGAGGTGGCACCCCCTTGATGAACTTCTCAATGTTCCTAGGAACAGTGTCAACCATGTGAGGCAACAGGATGCTCAACTCGTGATGCCTAGTTGAATAGGCTAAATGATCTCCACCATCTTGCTTGAGATTCCAAAACTCCTCCTCCAGCTTTTGCAGCTCACTTCTCGGGCAGAACTTTTGGATAGCAATGTTCTTGAATTCTTCCCAAGTGAGTGCTAACACAGCATCAGCACCACGATTCCTCTTCTCACTATTCCACCATGTAAGTGCTCTTTGTTGAAGAACACTTGTGGCATAACGGACTTTGAGTGCCTCGGGACACTCACAGTTGATGAAGGTGTTCTCCATGCTTTCAAACCACTCGAGAAGTCCAGTGGCACCTTCCTTCCCACTAAAGCTAGTGGGTTTGCACGTGTTGAAGTGCTTAAACGTGCAGGGTTGGTTGTTTCTTCCTTGATTTGCACTATTCTCTCCTTGCCCATTGCCATTAGTGTTGTTACTAGCGTTGGTCATCAAGGTGCTACTCAGTTCGGTAACCATGGTCGGAATGACTGCAGCCATTTGATGGGCAATCATGGCGGCTAATTTGCGGTCGGAGCTACCACGCTTTCCATGATGACGAGACATGCTGGATACAAAATAAGTTAGTCACAGAAATTTGGAGGTAGAAAATAATAAATCAAACAAAGATTTTTCAAGACTTGTAAAACACACATGGAATGATTCCATTTGGTACGCATTACCATTTGGAAACATTGACACGTCAAGGTGAGTTAACTCCAATTTCCTTAGAAACTTGTGTATATTGACCATAGTTTATCACTCATCCCAGAAATCCCCAGGTAAGCATAACTAGTCCCACGGGATTTATGCGAAATGCTTACCTTAGCCCGAAGGCTTTTTGCCAGGAAATCCAGAATACAGGTGTCTATGTGTCACACAATATTTCTTTAGGTTCATGGAATTAAAACCTTGATGAGATTTTCATAGGTTAGACATAAAGTCTAAAGATTTGAACCTTTTGATATAAAGCTTACGTTCCCACGTGTCGTCGAGAATAAGTTAAAGATACTTCATCATCGAGAGAATAAAGGATTAAGAATAAGTTTTAGAGAAGACAAGGCAACCAAGTTTCTCAATTATAAGGCAATCCTAACTAAAGGCATCAAGTTGCACATCAAGAGGCCCTCCTTAACAAGTAGCATTATGTAGCATGCAACAAGATATATTACAAGATCATAAAGATTTTTCTTATGAGGTTCATGCATCAACTATAGTCTAGGTCACCATTTCTAATAACCTAAATCCCTATCGTTATGGGCTCTGATACCAATCTGTCACACCCCAACCTTAACGGCGGAAACGTCGAGATGTGAGGGTTAAGATTGTTCACAGCCACATAACACTACCATAAATTGTAAATATAAAAATTCATAAGTTGAAATAAACATTACAACCAAATGTCTCAACAAAAAGAAAAATAAACAAAGTTCAACTTTCAAGTTTCAAGATATTTTATTAATTTTTCCTAAGTCCAAATCCTAGGTGTAAGCATGCTTCAAAAGATAATCATCAACCTTGTGCATTTCCTGAAACATGTTAAAAATAAAAGGGTCAACTTTAAAAGTTGGTGAGTTTCCATGGGTTAAGCATACATATATATATATATATAAAAGTTTACAAGTAGCAATTCATGTCAATGGTTACGAATAAAGCAAGTTTATAGATAACATATAGCTACAATCAAACCTTAACCAAGAATATCATTTACAAGTTTACGATTAGCTAAGTGTACTTGGTTCCCACGATGAACAAGCATACGTCATCAGGAGCCGGCAATAACCTCGGCTTTAGCACCAAATAGGCTTGTCAGGCCCATAGATCTATGACGTCGCCAGGCTAGCAATAGTTAATGATTGTCAACATATAATGTCCATCATATAAGACTCACAATATTACAAATAACCATGACAAAAAGTAAAGATGAATTGCATGTGTATTTACAAGTACCAAGATGTTTATAAGTGCAAGTTTATAAACTTAACATGTTTCACCCCAAAAGGTGTGAAATAAAGTAAAAGAGGGGCATGAAAACTCACATGATATATAAGATGATAATAAGAAATAAACGATGCTCCAACGATTTCCTTCTACAAGTTACCTAACATATATATGTCAAGGTTAAGCTTTGAGGTAATATTAACAATCAATCGCGAACTAGGGTTTCGATAGGAATTTGGGGTTTTTGTAAATAAATAAATAAAATTTAATTATGTAATCACTTATATTTTGATTTAATGACAAATGGAACATCTCGTTTAAATAATTAACTTAGTGAACGACAATATAATGAAAGATATAAAGTATGAAAGAAAATATAAATTTTTGATAACACGATTTAAACAATTAATCGAATAATCGTTAGATAATTTCTTTGTCCAATAATAATTTATCGATTTAAACCATTATTTAACTTAAAGTCTTTTATAAGAAATAACCAAAAATTAACCTTTATTATAATGTTTCTCAAAAAAATATATACATAAGTATTAATTTGAAAATTTTCAGAAAATATTTTGGTGACTTCAAAATAATTTTAGTTTGACAAGAATGATTTTTGAAATAATTAGGAATTTTTCTGTAATTTAGTATATTAAAAAAAAAGCTTTTAAAAATGAAAAGAGGGTGCTCGGGTTCGAACCCGGGACCTCAAGGTTGTGAGTTTGTGTTGTTAACCAGTAGGCAAGGGTGCCTACGCCTTGCTAAGAGATGGTTTTTAATCTTTAAAAACACAAACCAAGTAAAACCCCCAAAATCACATAAACCCTAGAAACATCTTTGATCAAATTGAAGATTTATTCGATAACGATTACTGAAATAAACATGGGGCTTTGATTCCCCATGTAATTTCGAGTATATTCATATGTTTAATTTACCCGAATGAAGATGGATCGATGATGAACAAGACGAAGAACAGTCGCGGCTATGTCATGATTGGTTCAGATTGCCAATAAGGTTAGTAATCAAATTCTTTGCACAGAAAGCTTCCAAGGGTCTTGATGAACGAAAGCTCTCTGTCAATTTCAGTTAATATCGACAGAATGGTGATGAACACTAGCGTAGCAGGTCGCGATGAACGAGAGGTTTAGTTGAGGTGTTCAGGAGTGATTCTGATGGAATTAAGTTTGATAGTAACTTAGGATTAGTTAAACGTTCGATTATGATCCATTTAGTTTGATAATTAATGAGTTTAATGTTCAAACGGTTCTATGATTAAAGGCTTCGGTTATTCAAACCGATTGGGTTCATAACCGACGTTTAAACGCAATTAAGGTGCGTGTTCAAGTTCGAAACGTGTTCACGAATCGATTTGAAACGGTTTTTGGGTTGAAATCCGAAGAATTTTGGGGTTTTGAACCTTGCCGGAGTCGGCCGGAGGGTGGCCGGAAAGTGTCGCCGGAAATACGGGGAATGATGCGGGAGGGGGTTTGGGTTTCGATTAATTGCAGTTTTAGTCCCTGCAATTTTCGAATTAATATTTTATGTTTAAAACTCTCATTTAAAGTTTCAAATTTGTCACAAATACCCCCTGAACTTAATTAACCTTTAAGTTTTAAATGTTTTTATAACTTATTAAATGTTTAACTTTTATAAATTATTAATTTTTATTATAATTATTATTTTTATTTAATTTTGACTATTATTATTATTATTATTATTATTATTTTTAATAAATTAATTTATTAACTTCAAAATGAACTAAGAAACAAGCATAAACAAGCCTTCAAAATTTCATAAATGACATAAATGGTCCTTACAAGAACATAACAGGGTTAACTATTAATTAACGAAACCACGAAAGGTTACAGTCGAGCTGTATACATGGTTTGGTGCCTGAGATTCGGAGTATGTTGACAGCCTCTAACCCCACTACCATACAATAGACCATCCGGTTAGCTCATAAGCTAACAGACCAGGCGATGCAGCAGAAAAAGTTGACTAAACGGGGCGCGGTGGCAAGTGTACTCGATAACAAGCGTAAGTGGGATGGTTCAAGCGGTAAAGGTTCAACATCAAGCAATCAACCTCAGCAGCAACAACAACAGAGGAAATTTGACAATAATCACAACTTTAACCACTCAGCTTCAACAACCTAAGGACAAGGTGGATACGTGGGGAAGTATCCAAAGTGCAACCAATGCAACTATCATCACACAGGCAGATGTGACAACTTCAAGTGTCAACATTGTGGGAAGCTAGAGTACGCAGCAAAAGACTTTCGTGGCGAATTGATGAGGAAGCCACAACAAACACAAGAAACACCAAAAGGCTGCTTTGAGTGTGGAAAAGAAGGGCAATACAAGAGGAACTGCTCTTAATTACAGATGAATGGCAATGGTAATGGAAGTGGCGGAAATAAAAACAACAACACAGGCAACGGGATAACAATGGTGGGAACAATGGTGGAGCCAAGGGAAGAGCTTTTGTCATTGGCTCAGGTGAGGCCCTAAACGATCCTACTATTGTTACTAGTAAAATTCATATTAATGGTTGATATGCTACTGTGCTATTTGTTACTGGATCCAAAAGGAGCTTTATTTCCACTAAGTTAGGTAGTCTTTTAAATGATATGCCTTCTACGTTGGAATCCAAATACACCGTAGAATTAGCTGATGGTAAGAAAATTTACGTTACACACATCCTTAAGGGTTGTAAGATAGAACTTGCTGGGCATACCTTCAATATTATTCTTATGCCTATTACACTTGGGAGTTTTGATGTGGTCGTGGGCATTCATTGGCTTTCTGAGAAGCAGGTAGAAAACATTTTCCACGAGAAGGTCATTCGCATTCCTCTCATGGGTGGAGAAATTCTCTCGGTTAAGGGCGAGAAGAGTGGTGCAATGATAGGCACTATATTATTTATGAAAGCACATAAGTGGCTATGAAAGGGTTGCTTAGCCATATTAGCCCTTGTGACTTACAGGCCATAAGCGGAAAAGAAAATAGAGGACAATCCTAGAGTTCGTGATTTTCTAGAGGTGTTTCCAGAGGATCTGCCTGGACTACCACCTCATTGTCAAGTTGAATTTCAAATTGAATTGACTCCCAGGGCAGCTCCAATTGCAAGAGCACCTTATAGGTTAGCACTAAACAAGCTGCAGGAATTATCAGCATAACTTCAGGAACTGTTGGAAAAAGGATTTATCCGACCAAGCTCATTACCATGGGGAGCTCTTGTCCTTTTTGTTAAGAAGAAGGATGGCACATTCCTGATGTGTATTGATTACAGAGAGTTGAACAAAGTCCGGTCAAGAATTCATACCCTTTACCCCGTATTGATGACCTGTTTGATCAACTTCAGGGATCCAGTTATTATTCCAAGATTGATTTGAGGTCCGGTTATCATCAATTAAGAGTTCAAGAGGAAGACATCTCAAAGACAACATTCAGAACTCGTTATGGCCATTATGAATTCTTGGTCATGCCATTTGGGTTGACAAATGCACCAGCGGTATTCATGGATCTCATGAACCGTGTGTGCAAACCCTACCTCGATCAGTTTGTCATCGTGTTTATCGATGACATTGATCAATTCTAAGATCAAAGAGGAGCACGGGGAACATCTGTGGTTAATCTTAGAACTGCTTAAAATGGAACAGTTTAATTCCAAATTCTCTAAGTGTGACTTCTGGATTCGAGGGGTGCAATTTTTGGGTCACATTGTAAACGAAAAAGGAATCCATGTAGATCCTGCAAAGGTTGAGGCAATAAAGAATTGGTCGATTCCCAAAATGCCTAATGAAATATGGAAATTCCTTGGACTGGCAGGATATTATCGACGCTTTATTGAAGGGTTTTCCAAAATTGCTCAACCTCTCACAGCTTTGACCCATAAAGGTACAATGTATAAATGGGGAGAGAGTCAAGAAGCCGCCTTCCAGTTGTTGAAATAGAAAGTTTGTAGTGCACTGATATTGGCATTACCAAAAGGGACTGATGATTTTGTGGTTTACTGCGACGCCTCTATCCAAGGGCTAGGTTATGTCCTAATGCAGCGAGACAGAGTGATAGCCTATGCCTTAAGACAACTGAAAGTGCATGATAAGAACTACACTACTCATGATTTGGAATTAGGTGCAATAGTCTTTGCCTTGAATATCTGGAGACATTACTTGTATTGTACTAGATGCACCATTTACACCGATCATAAGATTCTTCAGCATATCTTTGAGTAGAAGGAGCTGAATATGAGGCAGCGGCGCTGGGTAGAATTATTGAATGATTATGATTGTGCTATGAAGTAACACCCATGGAAGACATATGTGGTTGTTGATGCCTTAAGCAGAAAGGAAACTACTAAACCTCGACGAGTGCGAGCTCTACACTTTACGATTAGCACACGATTGCCCAAACAAATCAAGGAAGCTCAGATCGAAGCTTTGAAATGGAAAATGTTGAATCTGAATCATTACATGGGATGGATAAGCAATTTAAGGTGAAAGTCGATAGAATCTGTTACTTCATGGATAGACTTTGGGTATCTTTGTATGGAAATCTCAAGGACTTGGTTATGAGTAAGGCTCACAAGTCTAAATATTCCATACATTCTAGTTCTGACAAGTTGTTCCATGATTTGAAGGCATACTATTGGTGGCCTAATATGAAGGTGGATGTAGCTACATATATGAGCAAGTGTTTAACCTGCTCTAAAGTGAAAGTTGAGTACCAAAATCCATCTGGATTATTGTAACAACCTGATATTCCTTTGTGGAAATACGAGCAGATTTCCATGGATTTTATTACCAAATTACCCAAAACTCCTAGCGGTTGTGACACGATATGGGTAATTGTCGATCGATTGACTAAGTCTGCTCACATCCTAGCAATCAAAGAAATAGACAAAAGGGATAAGCTAACTCGAATTTACTTGAAGGTAGTGGTGTCTAGACACGGTGTACCCATTTTGATTATTTCAGATCATGATGCTTGTTTTACCTCCCATTTCTGGCAATCATTGCAAAAATCTCTGGGTACGCACTTGGACATGAGCACTGCCTATCATTCGTAGATCGATGGCCAAAGCGAGAGCACTATTCAAACTCTAGAGGACATATTACAGACCTGTGTAATAGATTTTGGGAACAAGTTGGAAGTCCATCTGCCTTTTGTGGGATTTTCTTACAACAATAGCTATCACACCAACATCATGGCAGCACCGTTTGAGGCGTTGTATGGGTGAAAATGTAGAGCATTGGTTTGTTGGACGGAAATTGGTGATAGTCAATTGACTGGTCCTGGATTGGTGCATCAAACTACTAAAAAGATCGCACAGATACGAAATCATATGGCTGCGGCACGAGTCCGACAGAAGAGCTACGCAGACAAACGACGGAAACCTTTGAAGTTTCAGGTTGGAGATAAGGTATTGCTGAAAGTCTCACCATGGAAAGGCGTGATTAGATTTGGAAAAAGAGGCGAGCTTAATCCAAGATATTTTGCACCATTTGAGATTCTGGAAAGAATTGGTCCAGTGGCCTATCGATTAGATCTACCTGACTCGTTGAGTGGAGTTCACAATGTGTTTCACGTCTCCAATCTAAAGAAGTGTTTATCTGATGAGACTTTGGTTGTACCACTCAAGGAGGTGCAAGTAGATGAATAATTATGATTTGTTGAAGAACCAGTTGAGGGGATGGACCGTGAGGTCAAGACCCTTAAGCAGAGCAAGATTCCAATAGTTAAGGTTCGTTGGAACTCAAGGCATGGACCGGAGTTCACGTGGGAACATGAGAACCAGATGAAGCTCAAGTATCTGCATTTGTTTGAAACAACGACGACAACTGGCGAAGGTAGTGACTAAATTTCGGGATGAAATTTCTTTCAACATGGGGATGATGTGACAACTCACTCAATTTCGTTGTGCCAATGCAGTAGTCCAATGATGCAACACAACCATGTAACGCAATTTTCTGGACAAAATTTCTCTCAATATGGGGATAATATGACATCTGGTAGTTTTTCGTTACCAAACTCCGCTAGTTCTGTTTGGTCTAGCTTACATGTGTCGTGAGCACACACTAGTTGACGTTGAACATTGTTGACCTAATAATAATTAGCTATGGTTAACATATAATAATTGACAGGATCAGCGATCTAAGTTTGATCAATTAGAGTTGAATCGCAGCGGAATTAGAACAAGAATTAGACAAATATAGCAAGAACACAATAGATATTCAATGGAACAGTACACGGTTATAGAGAAAGAGGGTTTTCTGCAAAAGGGATAATATCATTCATGCACAAATGCTTCGGTATGGCGGTCGCTAAGCTTCGCAGGCTTCGCACCTTACAATTAGGTCAACATTCCTTATATAAAGGAATGTGACGTCTGCTGATGTCACTTGATAGTGACATCTAACAGAATTTTTACAAACAACTGAAAGTAAGCAAACTACTGAGAATGTTCACAACAACTGAGAACATCTCAGAGTATGCTAAGTACAAGATGAACCTAAAACTACTGAAACTACAAGTATTGATTACAAGAAACATAAAACTACTGATTACAAAAGAACTGAAAGGAAAATATAACTACTGAAAGGAAACCATCACAACTACTGAAGAGGTCTTCTTCAGCTATTGTGACAACATCTGAAACTTGGTCTTCAGTCTTTGACTTCAGCTTTTGTCTTCAGACTTTGTCTTCAGTTCTTTAGCTTCAGACTTTGTCTTCAGCTTTTTCACTTCAGACTTTGTCTTCAGCTCTTTCACTTCAGACTTTGTCTTCAGACCTTGTTATCAGTTGATGTCTTCAGCTGTTGCAGACTACTTCAGTTGTTGTAATGTCTGTGGGACTTAAAGGTTTTTCTGATCAGGCTCATTGGTTCTTTTGGTCCAACAATAATTTAATTAATAATTTTGATTATTAATTTGTGGTTATTTGTTTCATGAATTTTAAATATTATTTATCAATTTTACTTGATAATGGACAGCGTGTGATATTTGATTCAGGTGTTTTGTTGTTAATTGAAATATATATAA
Source organism: Flaveria sonorensis (assembly GCA_025506505.1). Classification (NCBI taxonomy): domain Eukaryota; kingdom Viridiplantae; phylum Streptophyta; class Magnoliopsida; order Asterales; family Asteraceae; genus Flaveria; species Flaveria sonorensis. Next base: position 2,835,048 of record CM046437.1, read on the forward strand.
TTGTTACTAGGAGCTTGTTTCAACCCATAAAGAGCCTTATCAAGTTTATACACCCAATCAGGATGTTTATTATCCTCATAACCTGGTGGTTGACACACATAAACCTCTTCTTTTATTTTACCATATAAAAATGCACTTTTGACATCCATTTGAAAAACTTTAAGATTGTCGAATGCAGCATAGGCTAAGAACAATCTAATTGCCTCCAGTCTGGCTACAGGGGCAAAGGTTTCATCATAATCAATACCTTCTTCTTATGAAAACCCCTGGACAACCAGTCTGGCCTTGTTCTTGACAATTTACCCATTTTCATCTGTTTTATTCCTAAACACCCTTTTAGTGCCTATTGCACACTTACCTGGGGGTAGAGGAACCAGTTCCCACACTTGCTGCTTTTTGAACTGAAGAAGCTCAAGCTGCATGGCATCAACCCATCCATTGTCTCTTAATGCAATATGATAGTTCTTTGGCTCTTGCTGACTAATGAAGAGAGCATAGAAGCAGAAGTTGGACAATTGACTTCTAGTTGAGACACCAGCATTGATATCACCAATGATTTGAGACATTGGGTGATTCTTCAGCTCTTGGTACACGATGAGATCTGTGCAAGTGTTTGTAGCACGCTCAGTAGCAACAGATGTTGATCCAGATTCTTGAAACCAAGTATTAGATGGCAAGTCAAATGAAGTAGAGGATTCAGAAATCTCATCAGCATTTGTTGTGGATGGTGCTACTGAAGCTACAGGAACATCAAGTTTAGTAGACTCAGGCAGTTGATCACTAAACTTGAATAGGTGAGTACTGGGATCATCATCAACATCAGTACCACCAGATGGATGACTAGCTGCAGAAGGTGATGAATTCACATGATCTGCAACAGCTGGAGGCTGATAAAGAACATATTGCAGTATGTTCAGATCAAACAACTCCACAGGGTTTTGTGGAATTTTGTCCTTAGGAGATTCATTGAACTTCACATGCAAGGTTTCTTCAACCATCTTTGTTCTGCAGTTGAACACTCTGTAAGCCTTGCAAGTGGATGAATACCCAACAAAATACCCTGCATCCACCTTAGAATCAAACTTTTGGAGTTGATCCTTTGTGTTGAGAATGTAACAAGGACACCCAAATGCTCTGAAGAATGAAATTAGAGGAGCCAAATGATGTAGAACTTCATAAGGAGTCTTCATCAACCTCTGATTCACTAAAGCTCTATTTTGCACATAGCATGCTGTGTTGACAGCTTCAACCCAAAAGGTCAGTGGCAAACCAGAGTCAGCCAACATGGACCTTGCAGCTTCAATTAGGGTCCTGTTCTTTCTCTCCACTACTCCATTTTGTTCTGGAGTCCTTGGGATGCTATACTGCCTCTTGATTCCTTTTGGAAGGTAGAAATCATCAAGTGTATGGTTTCTAAATTCAGTTCCATTATCACTTCTTATACACTTGACTGATAGGGAATACTGCTTCTCAACATACAACACAAAGTTAATAATTGTCTGAGCAGCCTCATCCTTTGAATGCAAAAAGAAGGTCCATACAAATCTGGAGTAATCATCCACAATTACCAGACAGTATTTCTTCTTTGCCATGCTCATTACTCTCACAGGACCAAAGAGATCCATGTGCAGTAATTGCAAGCAGGCAGTGGACTTTGGTTCTTCTATAGGAGGGAATGAAACTTTGTGTTGTTTTCCTTTTAAACAAGCAGTGCAGGTTTCATCACAGTGGAACTCCTTTATTGGTAGACCTCTCTTTAAACTATTATGGATCAGCTGATTCATGTTTTTGAGATTAACATGACCCAGCCTTCTATGCCATAGTTTAGATTCCTGAGGAGAGGCCTTGGAGAACAGGCAAGGATGACCTTTTAAATCAATCTTCTTTGACAAATCCAAGGCATATACTCTTCCTATCCTGTTAGCCTTCAGGAGAGTATGTTCATCCAATACCTTGTCAATCAGCCTCAGAACTTTGGAAGACAGAATCCGGCAGTTCTGGCTTGTGAAAAGTGCAACATGCCCTTTATCACACATCTGACTGACACTCAGTAGATTATACTTGAGATTCTCCACATGGTTAACATTATCAAATCTGATTTCTCCATTTGACACAAATCCTTTCCCGATGATGTAACCCTTAGCATCATTTCCAAATGAGACAAATCCCTTCTTTCCTTGAGAGTAGTCATTAAGAAGAGAACTGCTCCCAGTCATATGCATAGATCCTCCACTGTCTACATACTAGATTCTTCTTTGGCAAGCTGAAGAACCCTGCATTTATCATAAGAAACTAGTTAGCTTTAGAGACCCAAACCTTTTTGGTTTTGGGTCTGTTTTCATCAACAGATTTAACCATAACTTGTTTCTCATGATTAACAGCTGATGAAGGTGGAGATGGTGCTGAAATGGATTTCTTAGATTTGGGCTTGGATTTCCTTTTCAGTGGTTTGATCACCGGTGCATCTAGTTGGTTAACTCTCCCCAACAAATGCTGAACCATCATAACAAGTTGTGTCTGATTTGTTGCTAAAGCCTTCAGCTCATTTGACACATCAGTACTTGTTTTTGATGAGTTCCTGTGACCCACCATTTCCTCCTTCTTGAAATTCACAGACTTAGTCTGATGTTTATCATGAGGAACACTATCAGCTGTTTTCTGATAAACCCCATCCTTCTTTTTGGATTTTGGTGAGGCCTTGGGTTTATCAGTTTGAGATGACTGTGGTACAAACTTGGTCTCAAACTCATTTTTCATTTTATTAATCTCTTCTTTAATGAGCTTATCTCTGTTGAGTTTGGAACCCTTTTTGTACCACATTCATCAGATAGATGATTGAATTTACCACATATTTCACATGGCTTATTCTTCATCTTGGATTGATAACTGCTGAAGTGGAAACTACTGAAGGTGTGATCTTCAGTACTTTCCTCCTTTCAGTACTTGTGTTAAGTACTGAAGGATCGGTAACAACTGAAGACTTGTTCTTCAGCTGTTCTCTATCCGTCCTGAAAGACCGTATGATAGATTCCTCAGCAGTTGTTAATCCTTTTATTTCAGCAGATTTGAAATGCTTTTCAGATGTTGTGACTTGCCCTTCAGTACTTGGAGTACTTTGAGGGACAACATCTGAATTGCTCAGCTTCATGTGTTTATCAGCATTTAAACCATCAGGCAATTGATTTGCTGAGATCTTAACACTGACTTCATCCTCTAATTTTGTATTATCATTTGAGGATGAATCACATGATGATGTGGTTTGGAAATTACTTTCACCTTCAGATTTTACTATTGATTTTGAAGTAAAATCAGTAGGTGGTGCAGTATGATTGTAACCTATTCCAAACTTCACATTTGAAGCTGTTTGCTTGCTGAGAAGCATTTCAAATCCCTTGCAGGATGTTACCCAGCGGTCACACTCAACTTGGGTAGCTGCAAGTGTCTCTTTGAGACTTCTGTGGTTCTCAAGTATGACCTCTACCTTAGCCTTTTCATCATTAAGTTGGCATTTAAGCTTGTAAATCTCATCATCTTTGTCATTAAGAGCAGACTCATACTCAGCTTTTCTTTTGGAAATAGTTTTCTCAAGCTCAAGATTTTGATTGATTAAAGCTACATTTGCCTCTCTAATAGAGACAAAGGCAGCTATGCATGATTCAGAACATAACTTGGCTTTAGCCTCAGAAGATACCTGGGTTACCTGTGAAGATGATGCATTGGAGCAGGAACCCTCAGTAGACTCCAGGGCCATGAGAGCAAGATTCCCAAAAGGATGTTCACCACCATGTTGACCAGCACCAGCAAATAATTGCTCATTGAAACCAGAAAGATCATCTGGTAAGCTGCTCCAGTCAACAACTCCTGGTGTGAAGAAGCTGTGATGAGGTTGAGATTGTGATGGAGATGGTTGAGGCTCAGGTAGGGCTTGAGGTTGTTGTGCTATAGGAACTTGAACTGGATTTGGCTGTGGCATGTAATAGCAGGGATATGGATATGGCATTGGACCCTGAGGGACAAAATATGCAGGAGATTGAGGTTGTGAGTGATGACCAGAACTAGCAGGATGTTGCCCTTTGTTTTGTGAACTATTGCTTGGAAAGGTCACAAAGGGTGCAGAGGAGTTAGATCCAGTTGATCTACACTCTCTTGCAAAGTGCCCAAGCCTGTGGCATTTGTGACACCTCAACTTACTCTTGTCAAAACCAACTTTGGTTTTGCCAGAGAGTCCTGGAAATTTCCTACCAGTTCTCTTGTAGAACTTTTGAGATCTGATATTGATCAAGGCCATTTGGCTCAAAATATCCATCTCTTCTAAATCATCATCAGCAATACCCATCAAATCATCCATGATAAAGCATAAATTATCACTATTACACCCAGAATGACTGTCAACACCAACAAATGCATGATCAGAACTGTTTGAAGAGAAATCTATATGCTCATCATAATGGCTTTCTGATCCAGCATATTCTGACTCATGACCGACCAAGGCAGTGTTCCCTGGTACAAAGTCATCAGTGAGCTTTCCTGATGATGCCAGTTTCCTTTTCTGCTCTATCTCTCTTTCAAATGTAAGCAGTTTCCCATGGAGTTGGGTGAGAGATAGGCTATCCAGATTTGCACTGGAGCGTAGGACAATGGTGTATGTGTCCCATCTCTCAGGCAGTGATCTGAGGAATCTGTTGTTCATCTGGCTGTTAGTATACTCATGCTTGACCATTTTCAGCTCAGAGATCAAGCAGGAGAAACGCTCAAACTGTTGAGTCAGTGTCTCACCCTTCCTATGAGAGAATGTCTCATATTGTTGGGCGAGGATTTCTCTGTTGTTTGCTAAGACCTCATCAGTTCCTCCGAATTGTTCCTTCAAAGCATTCCAGAGGTCATGAGCAGTTTCATGATGCATAAGCCCAGAATAGATTTCATTAGGCAGTGCCATGGCCAGAATTCCATGGGCTTTAGCATCAATCTCAAACAGTTTACGATCTTCATCTGAGTATTGCTCCTTCTTCTTCGGAACCATTTGGTTGGTCTCCGGATTGTTCACCATAGGCTTGTGTGGACCGTGAACCACAGATGTCCAACAACCTGAACTGTTAACAGACAGGTGATGGAGCATTCTTCGTTGCCATATGTTATACTCACTCCTAACCAGCATCGGAGGCTTGGTTGAGGAGCCAGTATTGTGAGGGTCATTAGATGGAGTAGTCATTCTCAGATTCAAACCAATTCAATCAAGTTTCAACAGATTTAGCACAAAAACACAACAAACTCAATATGAACCAAGAAGAAACTCAAATTGAATAACCAGAAGCAGCAGAAGATCAATCTCTATAACCAATTCTTGCAAATATGCTAATTCGATCAAACTTTAGATATCGAAATAGCAGTTTCAATGATCAATTGTTAAACCGATCAATGATTAACCCGCTCTGATACCATTTGACAGGATCAGCGATCTAAGTTTGATCAATTAGAGTTGAATCGCAGCGGAATTAGAACAAGAATTAGACAAATATAGCAAGAACACAATAGATATTCAATGGAACAGTACACGGTTATAGAGAAAGAGGGTTTTCTGCAAAAGGGATAATATCATTCATGCACAAATGCTTCGGTATGGCGGCCGCTAAGCTTCGCAGGCTTCGCACCTTACAATTAGGTCAACATTCCTTATATAAAGGAATGTGACGTCTGCTGATGTCACTTGATAGTGACATCTAACAGAATTATTACAAACAACTGAAAATAAGCAAACTACTGAGAATGTTCACAACAACTGAGAACATCTCAGAGTATGCTAAGTACAAGATGAACCTAAAACTACTGAAACTACAAGTACTGATTACAAGAAACATAAAACTACTGATTACAAAAGAACTGAAAGGAAAATATAACTACTGAAAGGAAACCATCACAACTACTGAAGAGGTCTTCTTCAGCTGTTGTGACAACATCTGAAACTTGGTCTTCAGTCTTTGTCTTCAGCTTTTGTCTTCAGACTTTGTCTTCAGTTCTTTAGCTTCAGACTTTGTCTTCAGCTTTTTCACTTCAGACTTTGTCTTCAGCTCTTTCACTTCAGACTTTGTCTTCAGACCTTGTTATCAGTTGATGTCTTCAGCTGTTGCAGACTACTTCAGTTGTTGTAATGTCTGTGGGACTTAAAGGTTTTTCTGATCAGGCTCATTGGTTCTTTTGGTCCAACAATAATTTAATTAATAATTTTGATTATTAATTTGTGGTTATTTGTTTCATGAATTTTAAATATTATTTATCAATTTTACTTGATAATGGACAGCGTGTGATATTTGATTCAGGTGTTTTGTTGTTAATTGAAATATATATAATTGTTACTAGTTGGTAATAATACATGTGTTATGTGGTTAGAAACTAATTAAAAGAGATTAAAAGCTTAGTTTTTATAAAATACTAACATGAGGGATTAATTAGTAAAATTGTAATTAACCTAGTTCGATGTAAGGCCTCGATCCCGGAGACCCCACAATTGGTCATTCATAGCATCATTCATTATCCAAATCTCATTTAATAAAAATTAACATAGGAAAATATTGCAGCGGAAGAATTATCAAAAACCATTTCATGCATTAATAATTACTTTTGTCAAGTAACACATCATTGATTGAAGTAACAAAAGAATATTTAGTTGTATTACAAAACAACAATATTATATCTGCATGAGATGGATGCCAGTCTTTGCTTGCCAAGTAGCTTCAACTCCGTGCCATCCTCAGCAACATCATTACATGCCAACTGAAAATGCATATAAAAGTCAGTGTTGCTGAGTGAGTTCTAGTTTTATAAATAAAATACTTTTCATTATTATCTTCCACTTTCATCTAGACCAATGTCATATGCCATACCCCAAACATTGTGCATAAAGCGTGTACTGGGCTGAAGTCTATAAATATACCCCTAACATTGTGAACGAAGCCTGGCCTAGTATCGGGGCAGGCGACAAAGGTCCCGTTTCTTACATATTAGTCAATCACAAAAGATTGAACCCTGTGTACATCCTCATGGGTTAGCTAAACCACACACAGTTGAGCTAACAACCCCTTAATGAGTTGTGAACCTCCTTTCATTTGCTTGCAAGACTTTTCATTCATTCAATATGTTCCACTTTCATTATCATATTCTTTCACTTTTAATATGATAATACTTTACGTATAAGAGTATTAACACACCACGTAAAGTCACATAATAATACATAATATAGAACATCAATAACAGTCCATAATCATACATAACATCAGCAGGCATAAACCATCAAAACATTTCAGAACTTAACTCTACATTCTACCTCCCAAAATTTTAGAAAAATCCTAAGTCCCCAAAGAAATACGGATGAACATAAACCAATAAAGATGAATGTTCAGCAAATGCGGATGAAAGTCATCAAAAAATATTCTAAGTATCTAAAGGTATGCGGGTTAACCAAATGCGGATGAACAAGTCTAAATGCGAATGAACTAAGCCTTATGTAAATGAGCACATACAAATGGGGATGAACAAAAACATCTGCGGACGAGCAAAACATCTATTGATGAACAAAACATCTGCGACTGAACAAAACATCTGCGGATAAACAAAAACATCCGCGGATGAACAAAAACATCCGCGGATGAACAAAACATCCACGGATGAACAAAACATCTGCGGAGAAACAAAAACATCCGCGGATGAACAAAACATCTGGGGATGAACAAAACATCTACAGATGAACAAAAACATCTACGGATAAACAAAACACCTGCGGATGAACAAAACATCTATGAATGAACAAAAGACTTAACTATTGAACATAAAACCAATGCGGTTGAATGTTCAGCAAATATTGATGAACTCCAATAAATGCGGATGTAGTCCAACAAATGCGGATGAACAAAATGCAAATGCAGATGAACAAATAACTTACACTAATCCACCAGTTCCAATTCCTCATTCTAACATGTCCTTAGCACAGATCTAACATGCCAAATACTTAGAACATAGCTTACAACTACACAACATCAAAGAAGGCATTAAAAAGACATATCGTATACACATCAGATGCGAAACACAGAAACTCATGCTTCGGTTGTAAAAATTTTGTAAATATGCATTTTAGCCCCAAATGAGTTTAAAATAAGTAAAATAAGGGAATCTAGAACTCACCACTAGTTGCTTTCGAGTAAGACTTCTTCAAAACGAGAGAAAATGGGAGTTCTAGCACCTAAACACACCGAAACAAGCAGCCAACACAAGAAACATGTAAGAATCGGTCCAGTAGCTCGAACACAACTGAAAACCGAGCATAAAATACAAGAAAACCTCACCTTCTAGGAGAATTAAGCTTTCTCACACTAAAAATCCAGTTGAAACTGCTTCTTCTTGCAGCCGAAAGCAAATATGGGGAAATGGGGGTGTGGGCGGCCATGCTTATTTTAAATTCCATAATGAGCAAGTTTGCCACTTGCAAAACTTTAACCCCTTGACTTGGGATATTTCACCTTTCTTTCTTTTTTTTTTTTTAAATTTCCGGGTGTTACAAGTCCACCCACCTTATATAGGTTTCATCCCCGAAACCTGTCACTCCTTGAAAAGCTGTGGGTAATGCTGCCTCATCTCTTCCTCAGTTTCCCACGTAGACTCGGACACCTTCCTGTGCCTCCACTATACTAGCACCAGTGGAACCACTTTATTCCTTAGCCTCTTCTCTTTTCTGTCAATGATGGCCAGTAGCTGCTCCACATAATTGAGCCGTTCATCTACCTTAATGTCCTCCAGTGGCATGATCATATCTTCTTCAGCTAAGCACTTTCTTAGATGAGATACATGGAATGTCGGATGAATTCCATTTAACTCATCGGGTAGCTCCAACCTATAGGCCACCTCTCTTACTCGTTCAATGATTTAGAAGGCCCTATATACCTCGGGCTCAGCTTACCCCGCTTCCTGAACCGGATGATCCCCTTTCAAGGTGAAACCTTCAACATAACTTTATCACCCACCTTGAATTCAATCGGTCTACGCCTCTTGTCAGCATACGAATTTTGTCTATCTTTTGCTGCTTTCATAAAGGCCTTGATCTTCTCTAACTTTTATATCGTAGCCTCGATCACCTCGATGCTCCCTAACTCCTTCTACCCAGTGTCACCCCAACATACGTGCATTCAACACTTCCTACCGTATAGCATCTCATATGGAGGCATACCAATGTTGGCATGATAACTGTTGTTGTTTGAGAATTTGGCTAACGGTAAGTGTTCGTCCCAACTTCCTCCGAAGTCAACGACGCATGCTCAGAGCATATCTTCAAGCGTCTGGATGGTTCTCTCTGACTGACCATCTATCTAAGGCTGGTAAGTCGTATTGATGTGCAACCTCGTCCCCATCGCATCACGGAATCTCTTTCAAAACTTAGATGTAAACCAAGTGTCACGGTCAAACACTATAGACAATGGTACACCATGATGAGTCATAATCTCTTTGATGAACAGATCTGCCAACCTCACAAATGAATACATCTCGCAGATCGGTACAAAGTGGGCATTCTTCGTCAAACGGTCAACTATCACCCATATCGCATCGTACCCCCTTGTCGTAGGTGGTAACTTTATAATGAAGTCCATGGTGATGTGCTCCCATTTCCACTCGGGTATATCAAAGGGTTGGATCTTCCCTTATGGCTTTTGATGCTCCACCTTCACTTGCAAGCAAGTAAGGCACTTGCTCACATACTTCGCTACATCGCGCTTCATACCAGGCCACCAGTAGTCTTTCTTCATATCATGATACATCTTTGTAGCGTCGGGATGAATCGAGTATCGAGTCTTATGAGCTTCATCCATGATTTGCCCCTGTAGGTCTCCATAACGAGGGATCCACATCCGCCCAAAGCGGATTCTAACTCTGAGAGTGTTCTCACCCAACTCCACTACTAGACCTTTCATCCTTTTAGAGGTAAGGCGATCTTCTTTCAATGCCTCATCTTGAAACTCCTTGACCTGTTTTAACACGTCAGAGGTCATCACCAACTGGTAAGCTTTCCCTCGGATTGGCTTGGGTTTCTCCTTTCGGCTAAGGGCATCCGCTACCACATTGGCCTTGCCCTGATGGTAGTGGATCTCACAATCATAGTCCTTGATGAACTCTAATCACCTCCTTTGCCTCATATTGAGATCCTTTTGCTCGAAGAAGTACTTCAAGCTCTTGTGGTCAGTGAAGATAGTGCACTTCTTCCCGTATAAGTAGTGCCTCCAAATCTTCAATGCAAAGACCATAACCGCTAGCTCCAAGTCATGATTAAGGTAATTAGCCTCATGGGTCTTCAACTGTCGGGATGCATAGGCTATTACCCTCCCTTGCTGCATCAGCACACAACCCAACCCTGAATAAGAAGCATCCGAATAGACCACTAAGTCTTCGCTCCCTTCGGGTAACGTTAAGGCAGGAGCTTAAGTCAATCTTGTCTTTAGCTCATCAAAAGCATTCTCCTATTTTCGACCCCATACAAACTTCACCTCCTTGCGGGTCAACTTGGTCAATGGTGAGGCCATCTTAGAAAAGTCTTGGATGAATCCCCTGTAATAGCCCACTAAACCCAAGAAACTACGGATCTCGGATGGCATCTTTGGAGTTTTCCATTGCATCACCGCCTCCACCTTTTCTGGATCCACCATAATCCCTTTAGAATTAACCACATGACCCAAAAGCTAAACTTCCCGTAACCAGAATGCGTATTTGGACAACTTAGCATACAGCTTCTCTCTTTTAAGTGTCTCCAATACCTCACGAATGTGACCAGCATGCTCTTCCTCGCTCTTCGAATAAATCAGGTTATCATCGATTAACATAATCACTGATTTATCCAACATCGGCCGACACACCCGAGTCATTAAATCCATAAAAGCAGCTGGTGTGTTGGTTAAACCGAAAGACATAACGAGGATTTCGTAATGCCCGTATCGCATCTGAAACACGGTCTTCAAGATATCCTGTTCCTTAACCTTTAGCTGATTATAACTAGATCAGATATCTATCCTTGAGAACCAACTGGCACCTTAGAGGTGATTAAACAAGTCATCAATCCTCGATAGTAGATACCGGTTCTTCACCGTCAACTTGTTCCACTCAAGGTAGTCGATGCACATCCTCATGCTACCGTCCTTCTTCTTTACAAACAAGGCAGGAGCACCCCAGGGAGAGATACTCGGTTGGATGAACCCCTTATCCAGTAACTCTTGCAATTAGACCATCAGTTCCTTCATCTTGGAGGGAGCTATTCGATACGGAGCCTTGGCAACAGGTTGGGCACCAGGTACCAAATCGATCTGGAACTCGATCTCGCGGTCCAGTGGCACACCTGGTAGATCCTCCTGGAATACGTCTGGGAAGTCACACACGACAGGTACGTCGGACAATCGTGGTACTGACACATCCACATCTTTCACATAATCTAGGTAGGCACTACACCCACGTTTCATGCACTTCTTTGCCACCACCATTGAAATTACCTTCGGAACCGTACTGACCCTATCGCCGTAAATCATGGCCGAAATCCCATCAGGTGCGGTCAAACAAATCATCTTCTTATGACACACGATGTTTGCCTCATAGGCTGGTAACCAATCCATCCCTAGAACCACATCGAATCCGCCTAGAGGCATCATGAATAATCTAGCAGAGAACCTATGGCCTTCAATGGAAGTTTCTACATCGAAGGGCTCATCAATACTTCTACTTCTAACAAGCAACTTAGCATAGAAGGCAGTAAAAACAAAACTCTTACTAGCACTAGAATCAAAAAGCACAGAGGCAAAAATTTAGTTTACTAGAAAGGTACCTGACATAACATCGGGATCCACCCTAGCCTCCACCTGGGTCTTAGTGAATGCTCTGGCCTTTGCCCTCTGCCCTTCCTTCTCCTTCTTGATCCCCTTTCTCACCCTGGAGTTCTCAGCCCTTGGTTTCTTGCAATCCTGCTCAGATGGCCCTCTTCACCATAGTTGTAGCACCTCATCACCCTACAATCCCTTTCCATATGACCAAGCTTCCCATATTTGAAGCAGACGTTCAGTCCCCACTTACACTCTCCCATATGTTCCTTCCCGCACTTACTACACCTCTTCGTCCCCGGACCCGGCGACACTACCCTCCGATCATCCATCCTTGCCTTTATGTGGTTCGGGGTGAAACCACCATTACCAAATCATTTCTTATTCCAGTTCCTGTCACCACTATCCTTCTTACTCACTTCCAATACTGCCATCTCCTCCCTTTCATCATACAACCTCCCCTCCAGATCAACCACCGACCTAAACGTACTCGGCCAGGCGGCGATCATATGTGTGCGGATGTCCACCGACAAACCCTGAATGTACCTCTTAATCTTCCGTGACACAGGCATCACCTGATCTGGCACCAGCCTTGCCATCTCATTGAACTTAGTCGTATACTGCTGGTGTGTCATGGTTCCCACTTCCAACTGTAGGAACTCCCTCTCAATCTTGTTGAGTTCCCTGTGAGGACAGAACTCCTCGATCACCAACTTCTTTAGATCACTCCACTTCATTCTCCTAATCGCCCTGCTACCCTCGGCCTGGACAATATTGTCCCACCAGTATAAGGCCGAGTACATGAATGAGTGGGTAGCAAACTTCACCTTTTGATCCTCCCAACATTCACTGATATCCAACATAGCCTCCATTTCTCTCACCCATCAGTGAGCAGCAGTAATGTTCCCATTTCCATTAAAAGTCGGGGGCTTGCATCTTTGGAATGCCCTATAGCTGCACCTCTTTGCAGTTTCCTACACCGCTTCCTCTTCCTCTTCATCACTGGAGACAACCATCTCAGTTTCTGGTTGCTCCCCTTCACCTAAACATCTCTCCTTACCCCCTCTTCCAACGGTCTTTCTTCTCTCCTCCTTCCCTTTCTTTTCACGACCTGATGAATTTCCTCTACTACTGCCTCCAAAACAGAGGCTCTCAGGTTAGCAGTCTCATCACCGCCTTTATGGTGATGAAGCTCGGGCTCTGCAGGAGTCGTCTCAGTAGTTTTAGCCTTGTTCCTTGTGGCACGTGGTCCAGCACCATAACCACCCTGTACTCCACCTCGAGAAGCCTTCGAAGATCTACCACCAGCCATTCTCTAAACACTATAAGATTCAAACACCAATATGGTCATTCAAGCTAATAGCTCAGATTATGTCAAGTATAGTAAGTCCCTAATTACAGTGGCCAGTTGTGATTAGCCACTTACTTTACTCTTCATCCCCCAAGCATTTCCTATCCTGACTACATCAGTATCCAAATCTTCTAAGAGCACATAAATCAGATAGCATACACACATTATAATGGTTATCCTTAAGAAAAATTAACTGATGACATGTAGCTACTTGGGCTGGCATCCTTCCATTTGGGTCCCATTTTTAGTTTAAGTTGAGGTTTTGAAAATAATTTACCCAATGCTCTTAAGCTTTGGCTCTGATACCAACTTGTAAGGCCCCGATCCCGAAGACCCCACAGTTGGTCATTTATAGCGTCATTCATTATTAAAATCTCATTAAATATAAATTAACATAGGAAAATATTTCATCGGAAGAATTACCAAAAACCATTTCATGCATTAATAATTACTTTTGTCAAGTAATACATCATTGATTGTAGTTACAAAAGAATATTTAGTTGCATTACAAAACAACAATATTCTGCATGAGATGGATGCCAGTCTTTGCTTGCCAAGTAGCTTCAACTCCATGCCATCCTCAACAACATCATTACCTACCAACTGAAAATGCATATAAAAAGTCAGCGTTGCTGAGTGAGTTCTAGTTTTATAAATAAAATACTTTGCTTTTGTGAAAACTTATCCTTTACTTTCAATCGTGATCACCCATCATATGTACAATTAGATAATACGTACAATTAGATAATATTTATCCATCATAATCATTTTTTTTTGTACTTTTCATTATTATCTTCCACTTTCATCTAGACCAATGTCATATGCCATACCCCAAACATTGTGCACGAAGCGGGTACTGGGCCGAAGTCTACAAATAGACCCCTAACATTGTGCACAAAGCCTGACCCAGTATCGGGGCAAGCAACAAGGGTCCTGTTTCGTACATGTTAGTCAATCACTAAGATTGACCCCTTGTGCATCCTCATGGGTTAGCTAAACCGCACACAGTTGAGCTAAAAACCCCTCAATGAGTTGTGAACCTCCTTTCATTTGCTTGCAAGACTCTTCATTCGTTCATTATGTTCCATTTTCATTATCATATTCTTTCACTTTTAATATGATAATACTTTACGTATATGAGTATTAACACACCACGTAAAGTAACATAATAATACGTAATATAGAACATCAATAACAGTCCAGAATCATACATAACACCAGTAGGCATAAACCATCAAAACATTTCAGAACATAACTCTACATTATACCTCCCAAAATTTCAAAAAATCCCAAGTCCCCAAAGAAATGTAGATGAACATAAACCATTACGGATGAATGTTCAGCAAGTGTGGATGAAAGTCCTCATAAAATAGTCTAAGTGTCTAAAGGTATGCGGGTGAACCAAATACGGATGAACAAGTCCAAATACGGATGAACTAAGCCTTATATGAATGAGCACATACAAATGCGGGTGAACAAAAACATTTACGGATGAACAAAAACATTTGTGGAGGATCAAAACATCTGCGGATTAAAAAAACATCTGTGGATGAACAAAACATCTGCAGATGAACAAAAACATATGCGGTGGAACAAAACATCCGCAGATGAACAAAACATCTGCGGATGAACAAAAAATCTACGGATGAACAAAAACATTTGCGGATGAACAAAACATCTGCGGATGAAAAAAAAATATTCGGATAAACAAAACATCTGCGGATGAACAAAACATCTGCGGATGAACAAAAGACTTAGCTATTGAACATAAAACCAATATGGTTGAATGTTCAGCAAATATGGATGAACTCCAACAAATGCGGATGAATTCCAACAAATATGGATGAAGTCCAACAAATGCGGATGAACAAAATGCAAATGCGGATGAACAAACAACTTAGACTAATCCACGAGTTCCAATTCCTCGTTTTAACATGTCGTTAGCACAGATCTAACATGCCAAATACTTAGAACAGAGCTTACAACTACACAACATCAAAAAAGGCATTTAAAAACACACATCACATACACATTAGATGCAAAATCCAGAAACCCATGCTTCGGTTGTAAAAATTCAATTAATATGCATTTCAGCCCCAAACAAGTTTAAAACAAGTAAAATAGGGGAATCTAGAACTCACCTTTTGCAGCATTCGAGTAAGACTTCTTCAAACCGAGAGCAAATAGTAGTTCTAGCACCTAAACACACCGAAACAAGCAGCCAACACAAGAAACACGTAAGAATCGGTCCAGCAGCTCGAACACAGCTGAAAACCGAGCAGAAAATACAAGAAAACCTAAACTTTTAGGAGAATTCAGCTTTCTCACACTAAAAATATAGTTGAAACTACTTCTTCTTTCTTCTTGCAGCCAAAAGCAGATGTAGGGAAATGGGGGTGTGGGCGGCCATGCTTCTTTTAAATCCTATAATGGGCAAGTTTGCCACTTGCATAACTTTAACCCCTTGACTTGGGATATTTCACCTTTCTTTCTTTTTCTTTTAAATTTCTGGGTGTTACATTCGAAAATCATATTAAAAAGTCAAATTCTATGGTTGTTTGATGATGTTATGTTGTTAGTTGCTTATATTGATGTTGGTTTGTGCCAATTATCCAAAAATTCCATGGATTAATCATATAGTTCATACATTTCGAAAAGTGGAAACTTTTGATCATGAAAAATCCAAACATTGATGAATTGTGGATGTTAAATGATTTTAGATGATTGTTATGAACTCGATTAGGTATAAAGTTGTTGAATTTATGAATGAATTCGAAGATAGATTGATTTTAGGTGTTACTTTCCCGAAAGGGATACTTTATTGATATGAATTGTTGGATATTGTGATTCGGACATGTTTATGATGTTTGGATCATGCTAGAATGCTTAATGATGATGTCTAATGTGTTAGAATATGTTAATTGGGTTGTATGGATGCTTGATGGATTAGTTGGAAATTTAGGCTTTATGGAATATTGCAAGATGTTGGGTTATGTTTGGAGATCATGAAAACATGTTTGGGATTATAATAAATCATTGTTGTGTATGCCAGTTGGTATGAATTTTTTTGTGTAATATGATAATGATTGTCATACACGCGTGTGAATCTGAGGCCCCTACTTAGTTGGATTGGCAGGGTTTAGGGTTTGAAGTCGTTAGTGGCATCACATGGCATGTAGCGCATGATCAATAATTGTTGAAAGTTTCTTGTGTTGTTGCCACAAACATTAAAACTAGACTGAATTTTTGCAAAAGATTTAATTTTAAAACTTGGATCAATTTGTAAGCAAAGTATCAAGCATATATACCCTTCCCCACACTTAAACATCACATTGTCCTCAATGTGATTCATAATAAATATTAAGTGGAGAAAGGCAGCACACATAACAAAACAAAACTAAACAGACTGAAAATAACATAGAGCCATGTTTTGGTTAAGGGTTTTTGGCTAGACCCTTCCCGACACTTAGCTTTTAATGAGGTTGAGGTTTAGTTCCTCCGAGAATATCTTTGTTGGTACATCGATTTAGGGCTGTAACCGATTACCATTGAATTTGAAGCTTAGTCACTCACCGATTTATATCTTGATAGCATAATGTGGAAGAATGTCTTTTTAGGCACTAAAAATATATGAAACATAAACAGATAGTAAAAATTTGGATCGCCTTCAAAACTACCATATGTGTAACATCTCACCCATTCTGAAAATCTAAAACCCAAACCAAAACCCATTTTGATCTTTCATGCAATGAAGCAAAATTCATTATTAAATTATTTTATTCATTTTGATGATTCAATTGCAATAAATGTGTTATTTTAATTAATATTGTGATTTGTATTATTTAATTTTTATTTATTAAATCATTTGATCAATATATAATAATTTTAAAATTTATAAAATAAATTATATGTAAAGTTATAAATTTTTAAATGTCATTTAAAAGTTCTAATTGTTTAAATAATTTAATCACAAAGATTTTTTTTTAATTTATAAAGTTATAAAGTTTATTTTATAAACAAATTGATTTATTAGGGTTATATAAGTTTTGGGCTAAAAGTGATATTTTTAAACTTAAATTAAAGGTTTTAAACATATTATATGAAACACTTCAAACCTAAGGGACCTAACTGTAATTTGCTTTAAGCTCCCACCCAACCCCCGTTGACCTCCCATCTTCGGCCACCTTTTCGGCTGAGCTCTTGTGACCCCAATGCACCCAAAATAAATAAATTTCAAATCAAATTAACCATCCCTTATCGTTCCCACATTAGTTTCAAACACAATACCCATTTCAATTGAGTTTATTCGGTTGTAAAGGTTGTATACTCGAAACCGAAACAACTGATTTAATGCCTTAACTCGTCGATCTTGTAACAGCTAAATTCGAGACTATATAATCGAGGGAAAATAATTCTTACAATCCATTTAATCTATTCAAGCTTCCAATAGCAATTGAAAACCACACACAACTTGAATTCAACACCACCTTAATTCCAACGTGCAACTTGATTGAACTCTATCCGATAGACATTATCAATTACAATTAGTTGAAGGGATTATTGATCCTAGTCCTCTTTGGAATTTATACATAGCATCAATTGAAGAATATCAACAAGAAATCTTCAAAGTCAAGCTCAAACAGACCGCAACTTGTTCATCCTTTGTAGGACCGGTTAGGGTGATGCAACAGTTTCACAAGGTTGGAGAGACTAAACACTTAACAGATCAAATAGGAAACCGATAGTTGAAACAAAGAACAAGAATAAGAACACAAGCAGAACACAAATATTTGGTTTTAAAGAATAATGTATATTGCTCTCAAGTGTTTTACAATTGTTACAAGGCTTAGTCTTAAAGACTAGTACATGAGATACTTTATACGACATCCTACAGCCGGCCATACTTTGAAGGCCAGCTGGAACACTAATCCAGACAACAAGATTAATGTAAACTCAAAAGGCAGATTGCATTTTAACTAGCGACTATGACATTCCATAGTGTGACATCTGGTAATTTTCCATTACCAAACTCCGTTATTTCTTTTAGGTCTAGCTTACACGTGTCGTGAGCACACACTAGTTGACATTGAATGTTGGTAACCTAATAATAATTAGCTATGGTTAACAAATAATATTTTAATTAATAATTTTGATTATTAATTTGTGGTTATGTGGTTCATGAATTGGAAATATTATTTGTCAATTTTACTTGATAACGGGAGAGCGTGTGATGTTTGATTCATGTGTTTTGTTGTTAACTGAAATATATATAATTGTTACTAGTTGGTAATAATCCATGTGTTATGTGGTTAGAAACTAACTAAAAGGGTTTAAAAGCTTAGTTTTTATAAAATATTAACATGAGGGTTTAATTAGCAAAATTGTAATTAACCTAAATAAAAAAATCAAACCCTAATCCCCTCCCCACCCTCCTAGAGCGGCCGAGAGCTAGGACACACACATACTTGCGATTTTTGTCTTGTAGCAACAAGCAACCATTGATTTTGATTAGTTTCAAGAATTAGCAAGCATTAATCATCATCTTTACACGTTTTGAGGTGAGTTTCTAACAAGATTTTCATAGTTTTGATCCATGTTAAACCCTAGTTCAAAAATCATATAAAAAGTCAAATTCTATGGTTGTTTGATGATGTTATGTTGTTAGTTGTGTTATGTTGATGTTGGTTTGTGATGATTATGCAAAAATTCCATGGATTGATCATATAGTTCATACATTACAAAAAGTGGAAACTTTTGATCATGAAAAATCAAAACTTTGATGAGTTATGGATGTTAAATGGGTTTAGATGATTGTTATGAACTCGATTAGGTATAAAGTTGATGAATTTATGAATGAATTGGATGATAGATTGATTTTGGGTGTTACTTTCCCGAAAGGGACACTTTATTGATGTGAATCATTGGATATTGTGATTTGGACATGTTAATGATGTTAGGATCATGCTGGAATGCTTATTGATGATGTCTAATATGTTAGAATATGTTAATTGGGTTGTATGGATGCTTGATGGATTACTTGGAAATTTAGGCTTTATGGAATATTGAAAGATGTTAGGTTATGTTAGGAGATCATGAAACCATGTTTGGGATTATAATAAATCATTGTTGTGTATGTCAGTTGGTATGAATCTTGTTGTGTAATATGATATTTATTGTCATACACACATGCAAATCTGAGGCCCCTACTTAGTAGGATTGACAGGGTTTAGGTTGTGAAGTCATCAGTGGCATCACATGGCATGTAAGTATGGTTAAACTCAATGTATGATTTATTAGTTGTTGTGTAATTATATTTGTATTGAGCATGGTTGTTGATTTAGATTCGTATGTGTTGTATGATAATCTATGTTGGTATGATGATCTTGATAGAACCTAAGATTGATGACGTGGTATACATGAATAACTTGTATGATAATCATGAGTTGCTATACTTGATCAAACAAGATTTCAACTAACATGTCACCAACGGGTTAAAGGGGTCATCCAAAACCCTTGGGTTAATGTGTTTTTTTAGCACTTAGGGTTGTTAAACTCTCTGGTTATACATATTTATGTACTCATGTGTTCTAGGTAACCTTTGACGGGTTGTCATTCCAATAACCGTAGCTTCGCATTATTCTATTTGTTAGTGCACCAGGAGAGTTCATGCCCCACTTTTAACACTCTCTTTTTGGGGGAGATAGCATACTCTTTTACAAACGCTTTATTATATTAAGTTGTGTATAGTGTAATATAGTGTGATATACCTTGAAAGTCCTCACACTTTCGGATCGCTAATAATGGTAACTAGCAGGAAATTTTGGGTAGTACTACTGGGTCTGACAAGCCCCACCCGTACGACTCGAGGTCAAACGGGTGCGATATTGTCCTGTACATAAACATCATCGCGACTTGGTATGTCATGACGGGAGGCAAGCAAACAAGCACAGTCAGCTTCGATCGCGAAATCACTATGGTTATTACTTTTGAATATAGACTAGCTATCTATTTCAATGCACTTCTTATGTTTTTACAACTGTTACTGCTTATGTTAAATGTAAACTCTTGAACTCACCAACCATTGTGTTAACTCTTTTAGTATGTTATTTTCAGGTCGAGGTTAGCAGCAGCACCTAGGAGCAATCACGAGTCAACATGCATTGGAATAAACGTTATTTTGCATTTGGGACTTAACATACATTTTGTTTTAGGTAATGGTTTGGCGCGTGTTTGCGCATTTTACATTTCACTACCTTGGGTTTGGCTTATTTACAAAATGCTTTCGTATAGCTTTAAAGTTCTAAACTCTGGGTTGTTTTTCAATGTTTCATATAGTGTCATTCTGAGTAACTAATGACTTAGATCCTGGTTTGCTCTCACGCTTCGTAGTAAAACCCCGCACGTGGAATTTGGGGGTGCGACACATAGCTCATATCCTTATCTATTACAATAAAAGTACAAAAGTAGAATGTTACAGACTCTATGACCTTAATATATAGTTGAAAAAGTATGGAGATATCACCAACTTATATAAGTTGGTGAGTCTTTAGAGATGGCAGCAGAAAGTGGTTCAGCTTTTGTCAAAAGCATGTCGGAGAAAGCATGTCTTCTCTGTATTCGGAATAAATCAATCTCTTGGCTTCAGAAGACTTTGTCTTGAAGCTTTGAAAGACTTTATCTTTGGCTTTAGAAGAAATGGTCTTTGGCTTTGGAAGATTTGACACTTAGAGAATTTCTAATTGCTTTTGTCAAATCTTCCAAAGTAACTTCCTTATACTTTTGAAAGTTATTTGAGAGAACTTTGATTTGCATCAGCCTCTAAGGTAACTCCTACGAACTCCCCCTAGGCTGATGCTACCAAAACATGAGGATGACTTTGATTCTTGATCTTCACTTGTTTACAGTCCTCATCAGAATCAAAACCATTCCTTCTTCATCAGCTGGATTGGATTCCTCAAACTCTTAAAGTACCCTCTCATTTCAAAGAGATCATGTAGAGGAAGGTCAAGCATATTTTGCCAAAAGTATATGTCTTGACCCCTTGATCTCTTGTGACATACCATCTGTCTGGGTTTGTAGAGAAAGCTAATGACAGGATGGGTATTTCAGTAGCAAGAGGCTCTACTTGAAGTGGAGTTAGTTGAGCGGCCTCCTCTTGTTCACCCTCAGGATGTTCTGACTCATCCTGAGGTGCAGGAGGTGGATGCCTTGGCCTTCTTCTTCTTTTTCTTGTCCCTTCTGATGACCATCCTCTTCCTCTTTCTACATTTCAACTGAGATGGTTGGTCTTGAGTACCAAATGTTCCTTCGTTATCCTTATGAGTTAGGTCCTTTCCCTTTACATGTTCAGAAGGAGAAGGTTTACGACCCTACTAAGATGAAGCTGGTTGTGATTTAGCACTAGGCATAGGTTGTGTTGTCTATTGGGGTTCAACCTTTACCTCAGCTTTAGGTGTAGCCTGACTTGGTAGAAAATGCAAGTCTACTAGCTCACCCTTTTTAATATTCTACTTGATCACTCTAGTATTCTCATCCATTATGGATTGAGAAATTGGACCAAGTCTACTTCCGGAGAACCCATACAGCTTTAAAAAGCTCACCATCTTCATTCTGTCAGCAGACTTCTTCTGATTGGCTCCAATGATGGTTTTTGACTTAGAAGCCTCCTCCTTTATCTTCCTCTTAGAAGCTTTCTTTTCTTTTGGAACTTCTTGCTCTAGTTATTTGAGGTACTCAAACTCTATATACTCATATGATTAAGGGAGTAGGGCTACTGCCTGATAGAGGCCTATGGCACTCAGGTAGGTTATCATCTTTTGTCTATCTTGTTCCTTGCCTACTTGAGTTTCTTGTTCAACTACCATAGTCTCTACTTTAGAAATTTCTTGAACTGGAGAGAGGACAGGGGCTTTATACAATCTTTTTCTATTTCTCACTTCCTTGATCTTGAGGAGCAATTCTGCAGCCTCAGCCTCCTTCCTATTTTTTGACACTTCAGTGTCAGCCAGTTCATTCAACTTATTCAAGGGAAAAGAGATTATTTCATTAATTTTTTAGTTCCTAGACCCCACATAATTCAATCCGGCTACCTTTAACTCATCCTCCTGAGTATTTGGCCTAGGGGCAACCCTGATTGCAACTTGGATGAAGCTGGGGGTCTCTCTTGTTCTCTCTCCCCTTGCCTTCCTCTTCCTCTCCCTTTTCTCCTCCTTAATCTCCTCAGAGGTGAGAATCCTCTTCCCATTGTCAATCACTGGCTTATATAACTCAGGGTGGAGAGAGCTTTGGCCTTCTTGACTTGATGCTACAATTAAGCTCTAGCAAGGGAGAGGCTATGAGACACCTTCACCAACTAGTGTCTTACTAAGGGTACTGGGTGTTGAAGCAGTTATAGTCTCAAGGTTCATAGGTTCTATTACTGGGCCTTCAACTAAGGTTTCCCCATCAATGCTTATCTTAGGGTCTGCCTTAATATCCAGTTGACCAATAGTTTTCCCCGCTAGCCTCTGTCTATATAGTTTTGATCTTCTCTTGAAGTCTTTAAACACCCTTAGTTGGATTCTCTTAGCCAACCTATTAGCTTGCCTGTTATGACTTGGGTTGGCAAGTGCAAGTCAATTAGAGGAAAACTCTCAGAGTGTCTCAGGGTCAGAAAATTGAAAACATCTTGTTGACCCTAAAATCTAGAGAGTACCAGGGTTCTTCTATCATTATCATACCTCCACCCTACTATTGGGTTGTCAGCAGGATAGGATGGGGTAGACATAGTTTGGTATTCCCTCCTCAAATAGGCTTTGAATTAAGGCATCCATATTGATGTGGGCCTGAGGAGGTTGTTGAGTATGGACAACTGCAAGTGAGGATGGTGACGTCTCAATGTCCATACTCTTGGCAGAACTCCTAGGTTGTGTGATTGTAGTTAAGCCTTTCTCTCCTTTTTTTGCTAGCATCACCCGCTTGCATAGGTGAGCTAAGGGTTAGGACCACCACATCCATAGGTTCTTATGGACCTGGTTGAGTATGCCTGGTAGGCCTCTCAGCTAGCTTGCCCTTGAGATCGGTGATCTCAAGTTGCTGAGTAAGGACCTACCTTTGTAAGGTAGCCACCTGAGATTCCAAGTAAATAACCTTAGAAACCAAGTAATTGCATGTTTTTGAAATTTTTTTGACAGGATCAGCGATCTAAGTTTGATCAATTAGAGTTGAATTGCAGTGGAATTAGAACAAGAATTAGACAAATATAGCAAGAACACAATAGATATTCAATGGAACAGTACACGGTTATTGAGAAAGAGGGTTTTCTGCAAAAGGGATAATATCATTCATGCACAAATGCTTCGGTATATCGGCCGCTAAGCTTCGCAGGTTACAATTAGGTCAACATTCCTTATATAAAGGAATGTGACGTCTGCTGATGTCACTTGATAGTGACATTTAACAGAATTATTACAAAAGAACTGAAAGGAAAATATAACTACTGAAAGGAAACCATCACAACTACTGAAGAGGTCTTCTTCAGCTGTTGTGACAACATCTGAAACTTGGTCTTCAGTCTTTGTCTTCAGCTTTTGTCTTCAGACTTTGTCTTCAGCTCTTTCACTTCAGACTTTGTCTTCAGACCTTGTTATCAGTTGATGTCTTCAGCTGTTGCAGACTACTTCAGTTGTTGTAATGTCTGTGGGACTTAAAGGTTTTTCTGATCAGGCTCATTGGTTCTTTTGGTCCACAAACTCCCCCTGAACCAATGCAGCCAAAACCTTTAAGCTTATTGAGGTCCCACTTATTCTTGGCAGAAATACTCTCTTGATCAGCTTCAGAGATATCAGATAAGCACAGGCCAGGGAACAGGTTTCAGTAGATGTGAATGTCAAAGGATGGAAGGGAACTCTGTCTTGGGGAACTGGACACAGAGCTGTTATCCCAACCATGAAACCTACTTCCCATTGATGAGTCTATAAGACTCTCTGACGTAGGCCTCAAGGAGAACAACTTGTTCCTCCTTAGTGAGTTCTTCTGCTTCTCCTTCGAAGAAGAACTCTGGGCCATAGTACTCTGATAGGTACTTTACTGTCTTTCCATTTTTCAACTCAACAGTTGTTATCTCTCTGTAAGCAAATTCATCTGGGTGAGTCCCTTCTAATAACAACTGGAGTTCATTTTTCTTGATCTCTTCAAGCCTCTTGTATAACAACCCCTTCTTGACCATTTTGTTCTCCATTAGAGTTTGAGGGGTCATCTTTGACTTGTAGGCTCTCTTGAAGTCTTCAAGTATCTCCCAGGGTGAGACTACAATGGCCAACATAATAACAGCATCTATGGTCTTTCTCACTTGGCCATTGTATCTACTTGGTATGGATTTCTTATGAATTCTAGAACTAACCCTGGGGTCTGGCCAAATCCTTACTCTCTCCTTTTGATATTGAAAGGTATGCCTGAGAGCATACAGCCTTTGAGCGTGTTTCTTCATGGCTTGTATAGATGATGACTGAGGAAACTCTTTGTCAACCATCTTCAAAAGTTGCTCATCGTGCTGTTTCTGCTGTTCTTCTTCTTCAATCTTAACTTTCACCATTTGCCTCTGAAAGTCTGGTGTGATCATTTGTTGACTTCTGGGCTCAGGTATTTTTAGAACAGCAGAGATTGGCAGACTGTCTTCTTCATATCATCTTCTTCTTCTTCTTCCATCCTCAACACCCTTCTCCTCCTTCTGGGTGCATCATTGGATGTGGTTTGAGGTGGTTTTTGGGGTAAGGGAGTTGGTTTTGAGGGTTGAGTTGGTTTAAGTTTAGGTTTAGGGATTGGTTTGGAGAGTTGTGGGGTTGGTTGTTTTTGAGTGGGAGTTTGGGAAGGCTGATCTAGCATTTTTGTGGTAAGTTTGGCTTTGGAAAGCTTGGCCATATCAGTTCTCTTCCCAGCACCTGCTTCATCTAAGGCTTCGATAATCAACCCCTTATTGAATGCTTCAGAAGCACAGATTCTGGTGGTTATTGCCAGAATACTGTCTCTGGTCCATGATTTAATCTCAATTAATGATCTTCCCAAGTATTTTGCAATAAACCTGATCATTATCTCCAACCTCTCCCTTTCCATCACACTGTAACTGGCCCATCTCTCTTGTATCTCTTTAAT
Source organism: Flaveria sonorensis (assembly GCA_025506505.1). NCBI lineage: Eukaryota > Viridiplantae > Streptophyta > Magnoliopsida > Asterales > Asteraceae > Flaveria > Flaveria sonorensis. The sequence goes on from CM046437.1 coordinate 2,860,362, forward strand.
CTCCAGCCTTCTGATCTCAGTGTCTAATGTAGCTGTATCAAAGCCCTGTCTGAAGAGTTGGTCTATTATTCTGTCCATTGATCTGCTGTGAGCTTCATCAGCTTCTTTAACCAGATCTTCCAATGATTTCTCTTCATCAGGCTTTTGAGTTTCAGCACTTTTCTTTCTCTTGTATGTGATCAGCTTTTTCCTTTTCTAACTCCTTTTCTTTCTCTTGTTGTTTCTCATCTTCCACTCTCTTTCTCTTTCTTTCTTTCACTGCCTTAGACTCCCCCTTTTTGGGTGCATTGGGTTCAGGGGTTTGAATGGCAGAAAGCTTCTTTTGCACAGCATCATCAACAAGTGTTTGTAGATTTGAGGAGATCCTCTCATCAATGGCTTTATGCACAATCTCATTGATGATGGGAGTGATGAGAGGTAAGGAATGTTGAAAGGTAGCAACCATCTGCTCAGAGGGGTTCTGTCCCTGAGAGGTGGTGCCAAAAGCAGTGGCTGGTGGCTCAGTTGAGTGTAGTGGCTGAGTGTTTGGTGAACCTTCAGATGAAGGTGCCATCTGTGGGTTTATTGGGGCAGATGGACTTTGATCCTGAGACATTTTGGCAAGCAGTTCTTTGAGTCTGCTCACCTCAGCCTCAAGGATTGTGTTATGGGCTAAGACATCGAAGAAAAAGCCCAGGTCATCATCAGTCTTTGCTGAATCACCTGACCTCCTGATTGAATCAGGATGTACATGCCCTGAGTGTAGATCAGTTGTAGCATGTGCCCCTTGTTCTTGGTTCTGGGGACTTCCTGCCTCAGGACTGAGTCCTTCATCGGCAGTTGCCTCTGGTGAGGTCTTAGAGATGTTACCAACTGCATCCTGTTCATTTGCTGAATCAGTAGAAGTGGCAGCCTCACCAGATGTTCTAACCTCCTCCTCTACACGGGGAGATTGAACATTATAACCCCTGTGCTGTGGGTTATCAGCAGCATTTTGGTCCTCTTCCTCAGCTGTTGAGGTTCTCCCCATTGTAATTGGTTTCTGGGGAGGAGGAGAGGAATGCAGCTGACTCAGCACTTGTGCAACTATAATGGTTGGGCTTTGAGGGGCGGTTGCATTTGGAGATAGGTTTGAAGCAGATTGCACCCGGGGTGACTGGTGCTCTTCAATGGTAACCTTCTCAATTGAGATAGGTTCCAGCATTGTGGTATCCCCAATTATGGTTGCATCAGGATCCTGTTGAGAGGATGCCTGAGCGGCTAGGGCTGGTGGAGTCTTTGACACTACTGGGGGGTTAGAACCAGTAAGTGTTTCCTGTATTGGTGGTACAGGGGCATCCTCAGGGGACTCATCTCCCTGAGTAGCCTTTTTGGGCTTTTTGGTGTTGGGTTTGGTGGGGACTTTGGATCTGGAAGTGGAGGCTGTGGGTTCCCGCTGCTTGGGTTTTAGCAGCCGGGCAGCCCCTTTCAGTGTAGGGTCAGAGTTGTGCCTGGAGTATACTTCAGGCAATACAGCCGGAGCAGGGACTCCAAGGCCAACAAGGCCGTCTGATTTTAGCTGATTTAAAATTATGGCCATGAGAAACCTGGGATATAATATCCATCTGTTTGCCACAGGTTTCAAAGCCAGATCCTTTAGTTCCATGAAAACTATCTCAGAAAAATTTAGATTTTGTCGTTCAAAGATAGAGTATAATACCTGTTGCCATCGGGAGGACATCTGATCCCATGAGGAGGTTTTTGATGCAAGGCAGACATTCACCATGTGGAATATAAGACGTTCAGCATCATGGAAGTGCTTCTTCAGAATGGTGGTAGCACTTAAGTCTCCTTCATACCCGTTATTGATGAAAGACATATCAGTTGTGCCTTTCGGGTATTCTGTGACACAGGTGGCATCATGTAGATTTAGGGTTTGTCGAATGATGTCTGGAGTGATGACCACCTGTTTCTGGTTAACCAACGACTGGAGAGTGATTTGGCTATCATTCTCACCAGTTTGCACAGAGACGTTGGTCCAGAATTGGCTTAGGGAATCGGGGTATATGGTAGGATTCAGAAGAAAAGCGGTTCGGTACTGGGAATCTACCATAAGATCGATGGCATTATCAAATTTGTTCCAAAAGGCCGATTTCGAGAGGTAGGCAACACAGTTGTGTCTGGGTTTGAGTTTCATGGTCGCCATTGTTGAGAGAGTGAAGGACATAAAACGGCTAATGAAACGTTTGAAAGTAGATTTAGGTATTTATAGGGTAAGAAAAGGCTGATATAAAACGACTGAAAGTGTTGGTGCTGTCATCAGTTGTTTGAAAACAACTGAAGACCTGGTTTTAACTTTCAGAAGTTGTAACAACTGAAGACTTGGTATTAGTCATCAGTAGTTGTGAAACTACTGAAGACATGGTTTTGGCTTCAGGTGTTGTAAACAACTGAAGATTTGGTGTTAGTCATCAGTAGTTGTAAAACTACTGAAGACATGGTTTTGGCTTCAGTTGTATGAAGTGAAACAGCAGTTGTAGAAACAACTGAAGAGAAAAGTTTCTCATCAGCTGTTGTCGTCAATTCTTAGCTCATCAGCTGTTTCATTCTGACCTCAACACTTATCAGACTTTTTGTCTGATTTTCAGACGTTTCATTGGTCATCAGTACTTATCTGTTATACTGACATCAGTAGTTGTAACTACATCAGTAGTTGTAACCACATCAGTTCTTTTCAACAGATAGAGTACTTCAGTACTTTTAAGTAATTTAGTCTTCAGTAGTTATGAAAACTACTGAGGATAAAAGAACTTATCAGTACTTATTTGTGACAATAGTATACGAATGCTCATCAGTACTTGTTGACTGAGATCATCAGTAGTTGTCACTTATTCTAGCTGCAGCATACCAAGCCTTAACACTAGGTTTTGGAAAGTTGAACTGTCCAAAGGCTTAGTAAATATGTCTGCAAGCTCATCAGCACTAGGAACAAACTTTGGATCAATCAGACCTTTTTCAAAACAATCCCTAATAAAATGGTGTCTGATCTCAATATGTTTGGTCCTAGAGTGCTGGACTGGATTCTTGACAATACAAAGAGCTGAAGCACTATCCATTAGTAATGGAGTCTTAGTCTCTGTAATGCCATAATCCAATAATTGATTCTGAAGCCAGAGTACCTGAGATGTACAACTTGCAGCAGCAATGTACTCGGCTTCAGCAGTGGATGTAGCAACAGATGTTTGTTTCTTACTCTGCCAAGAAACCAAACAGTTGCCTAGGAATTGACATCCACCAGAAGTTGATTTTCTAGTTAATTTACACCCTGCATAGTCACTATCAGAAAAAGCAACTAATTTGCAAGAGTGCCCAGTGGAATACCAAAGACCTAGAGATTGAGTACCTTGCAGATATCTAAAGATCCTCTTGACTGCAATCAAATGAGACTCTTTAGGAGCAGCCTGAAATCTAGCACAAACACAAGTTGCAAACATAATATCTGGTCTAGAAGCTGTTAAGTACATCAAGGACCCAATCATACATCTGTAAAGTGTTTCATCAACAGCTTTACCTTTCTGATCTGCATCCAGTTGTGTGGTGCTGCACATGGGAGTAGAACAGGGCTTACAGTTTTGTAAATCAAACTTTTCCAAAAGACTCTTTGTGTATTTTGACTGATGAATGAAAGTTCCATCAGCCTTTTGTTTGATTTGCAAACCTAGAAAGAACTGTAATTCTCCCATGGCACTCATTTCGAATTTTTGTTGCATCAACTTTGTAAATGCATCACACAACTGTGGATCAGAGGATGCAAAAATAATATCATCAACATAAATTTGAACAAGGAGCTTATGCTGACCCACTTTCTTAATGAACAAAGTTTTATCTATGGAGCCTCTAGTGAAATTATTCTGAAGAAGAAAATTTGACAGTGTTTCATACCAGGCTCTAGGAGCTTGTTTCAACCCATAAAGAGCCTTATCAAGTTTATACACCCAATCAGGATGTTTATTATCCTCAAAACCTGGTGGTTGACACACATAAACCTCTTCTTTTATTTTACCATATAAAAATGCACTTTTGACATCCATTTGAAAAACTTTAAGATTGTGGAATGCAGCATAGGCTAAGAACAATCTAATTGCCTCCAGTCTGGCTACAGGGGCAAAGGTTTCATCATAATCAATACCTTCTTCTTGTGAAAACCCCTGGACAACCAGTCTGGCCTTGTTCTTGACAATTTGCCCATTTTCATCTGTTTTATTCCTAAACACCCATTTAGTGCCTATTGCACACTTACCTGGGGGTAGAGGAACCAGTTCCCACACTTGCTGCTTTTTGAACTGAAGAAGCTCAAGCTGCATGGCATCAACCCATCCATTGTCTCTTAATGCAATATGATAGTTCTTTGGCTCTTGCTGACTGATGAAGAGAGCATAGAAGCAGAAGTTGGACAATTGACTTCTAGTTGAGACACCAGCATTGATATCACCAATGATTTGAGACATTGGGTGATTCTTCAGCTCTTGGTACACTATGAGATCTGTGCAAGTGTTTGTAGCACGCTCAGCAGCAACAGATGTTGATCCAGATTCTTGAAACCAAGTATTAGATGGCAAGTCAAATGAAGTAGAGGATTCAGAAATCTCATCAGCATTTGTTGTGGATGGTGCTACTGAAGCTACAGGAACATCAAGTTTAGTAGACTCAGGCAGTTGATCACTAAACTTGAATAGGTGAGTACTGGGATCATCATCAACATCAGTACCACCAGATGGATGACTAGCTGCAGAAGGTGATGAATTCACATGATCTGCAACAGCTGGAGGCTGATAAGGAACATATTGCAGTATGTCCAGATCAAACAACTCCACAGGGTTTTGTGGGATTTTGTCCTTAGGAGATTCATTGAACTTCACATGCAAGGTTTCTTCAACCATCTTTGTTCTGCAGTTGAACACTCTGTAAGCCTTGCAAGTGGATGAATACCCAACAAAATACCCTGCATCCACCTTAGAATCAAACTTTTGGAGTTGATCCTTTGTGTTGAGAATGTAACAAGGACACCCAAATGCTCTGAAGAATGAAATTAGAGGAGCCAAATGATGTAGAACTTCATAAGGAGTCTTCATCAACCTCTGATTCACTAAAGCTCTATTTTGCACATAGCATGCTGTGTTGACAGCTTCAGCCCAAAAGGTCAGTGGCAAACCAGAGTCAGCCAACATGGACCTTGCAGCTTCAATTAGGGTCCTGTTCTTTCTCTCCACTACTCCATTTTGTTCTGGAGTCCTTGGGATGCTATACTGCCTCTTGATTCCTTTTGAAAGGTAGAAATCATCAAGTGTATGGTTTCTAAATTCAGTTCCATTATCACTTCTTATACACTTGACTGATAGGGAATACTGCTTCTCAACATACAACACAAAGTTAATAATTGTCTGAGCAGCCTCATCCTTTGAATGCAAGAAGAAGGTCCATACAAATCTGGAGTAATCATCCACAATTACCAGACAGTATTTCTTCTTTGCCATGCTCATTACTCTCACAGGACCAAAGAGATCCATGTGCAGTAATTGCAAGCAGGCAGTGGACTTTGGTTCTTCTATAGGAGGGAATGAAACTTTGTGTTGTTTTCCTTTTAAACAAGCAGTGCAGGTTTCATCACAGTGGAACTCCTTTATTGGTAGACCTCTCACTAAACTATTGTGGATCAGCTGATTCATGTTTTTGAGATTAACATGACCCAGCCTTCTATGCCACAGTTTAGATTCCTGAGGAGAGGCCTTGGAGAACAGGCAAGGATGACCTTTTAAATCAATCTTCTTTGACAAATCCAAGGCATATACTCTTCCTATCCTGTTGGCCTTCAGGAGAGTATGTTCATCCAATACCTTGTCAATCAGCCTCAGAACTTTGGAAGACAGAATCCGGCAGTTCTGGCTTGTGAAAAGTGCAACATGCCCTTTATCACACATCTGACTGACACTCAGTAGATTATACTTGAGATTCTCCACATGGTTAACATCATCAAATCTGATTTCTCCATTTGACACAAATCCTTTCCCGATGATGTAACCCTTAGCATCATTTCCAAATGAGACAAATCCCTTCTTTCCTTGAGAGTAGTCATTAAGAAGAGAACTGCTCCCAGTCATATGCATAGATCCTCCACTGTCTACATACCAGATGCTTCTTTGGCATGCTGAAGAACCCTGCATTTATCATAAGAAACTAGTTAGCTTTAGAGACCCAAACCTTTTTGGTTTTGGGTCTGTTTTCATCAACAGATTTAACCATAACTTGTTTCTCATGATTAACAGCTGATGAAGGTGGAGATGGTGCTGAAATGGATTTCTTAGATTTGGGCTTGGATTTCCTTTTCAGTGGTTTGATCACAGGTGCATCTAGTTGGTTAACTCTCCCCAACAAATGCTGAACCATCATAACAAGTTGTGTCTGATTTGTTGCTAAAGCCTTCAGCTCATTTGACACATCAGTACTTGTTTTTGATGAGTTCCTGTGACCCACCATTTCCTCCTTCTTGAAATTCACAGACTTAGTCTGATGTTTATCATGAGGAACACTATCAGCTGTTTTCTGATAAACCCCATCCTTCTTTTTGGATTTTGGTGAGGCCTTGGGTTTATCAGTTTGAGATGACTGTGGTACAAACTTGGTCTCAAACTCATTTTTCATTTTATTAATCTCTTCTTTAATGAGCTTATCTCTGTTGAGTTTGGAACCCTTTTTGTACCAGCATTCATCAGATAGATGATTGAATTTACCACATATTTCACATGGCTTATTCTTCATCTTGGATTGATCAACTGCTGAAGTGGAAATACTGAAGGTGTGATCTTCAGTACTTTCCTCCTTTCAGTACTTGTGTTAAGTACTGAAGGATCGGTAACAACTGATGACTTGTTCTTCAGCTGTTCTCTATCCGTCCTGAAAGACCGTATGATAGATTCCTCAGCAGTTGTTAATCCTTTTATTTCAGCAGATTTGAAATGCTTTTCAGATGTTGTGACTTGCCCTTCAGTACTTGGAGTACTTTGAGGGACAACATCTGAATTGCTCAGCTTCATGTGTTTATCAGCATTTAAACCATCAGGCAATTGATTTGCTGAGATCTTAACACTGACTTCATCCTCTAATTTTGTATTATCATTTGAGGATGAATCACATGATGATGTGGTTTGGAAATTACTTTCACCTTCAGATTTTACTATTGATTTTGAAGTAAAATCAGTAGGTGGTGCAGTATGATTGTAACCTATTCCAAACTTCACATTTGAAGCTGTTTGCTTGCTGAGAAGCATTTCAAATCCCTTGCAGGATGTTACCCAGCGGTCACACTCAACTTGGGTAGGTGCAAGTGTCTCTTTGAGACTTCTATGGTTCTCAAGTATGACCTCTACCTTAGCCTTTTCATCATTAAGTTGGCATTTAAGCTTGTAAATCTCATCATCTTTGTCATTAAGAGCAGACTCATACTCAGCTTTTCTTTTGGAAATAGTTTTCTTAAGCTCAAGATTTTGATTGATTAAAGCTACATTTGCCTCTCTAATAGAGACAAAGGCAGCTATGCATGATTCAGAACATAACTTGGCTTTAGCCTCCGAAGATACCTGGGTTACCTGTGAAGATGATGCATTGGAGCAGGAACCCTCAGTAGACTCCAGGGCCATGAGATCAAGATTCCCAAAAGGATGTTCACCACCATGTTGACCAGCACCAGCAAATAATTGCTCATTGAAACCAGAAAGATCATCTGGTAAGCTGCTCCAGTCAACAACTCCTGGTGTGAAGAAGCTGTGATGAGGTTGAGATTGTGATGGAGATGGTTGAGGCTCAGGTAGGGCTTGAGGTTGTTGTGCTATAGGAACTTGAACTAGATTTGGCTGTGGCATGTAATAGCAGGGATATGGATATGGCATTGGATCCCGAGGGACAAAATATGAAGGAGATTGAGGTTGTGAGTGATGACCAGAACTAGCAGGATGTTGCCCTTTGTTTTGTGAACTATTGCTTGGAAAGGTCAAAAGGGTGCAGAGGAGTTAGATCCAGTTGATCTACACTCTCTTGCAAAGTGCCCAAGCCTGTGGCATTTGTGATACCTCAACTTACTCTTGTCAAAACCAACTTTGGTTTTACCAGAGAGTCCTGGAAATTTCCTACCAGTTCTCTTGTAGAACTTTTGAGATCTGATATTGATCAAGGCCATTTGGCTCAAAATATCCATCTCTTCTAAATCATCATCAGCAATACCCTTCAAATCATCTATGATAAAGCATAAATTATCACTATTACACCCAGAATGACTGTCAACACCAACAAATGCATGATCAGAACTGTTTGAAGAGAAATCTATATGCTCATCATAATGGCTTTCTGATCCAGCATATTCTGACTCATGACCGACCAAGGCAGTGTTCTCTGGTACAAAGTCATCAGTGAGCTTTCCTGATGATGCCAGTTTCCTTTTCTGCTCTATCTCTCTTTCAAATGTAAGTAGTTTCCCATGGAGTTGGGTGAGAGATAGGCTATCCAGATTTGCACTGGAGCGTAGGACAATGGTATATGTGTCCCATCTCTGAGGCAGTGATCTAAGGAATCTGTTGTTCATCTGGCTGTTAGTATACTCATGCTTGACCATTTTCAGCTCAGAGATCAAGCAGGAGAAACACTCAAACTATTGAGTTAGTGTCTCACCCTTCCTATGAGAGAATGTCTCATATTGTTGGGCGAGGATTTCTCTGTTGTTTGCTAAGACCTCATCAGTTCCTCCGAATTGTTCCTTCAAAGCATTCCAGAGGTCATGAGCAGTTTCATGATGCATAAGCCCAGAATAGATTTCATTAGGCAATGCCATGGCCAGAATTCCATGGGCTTTAGCATCAATCTCAAACAATTTACGATCTTCATCTGAGTATTGCTCCTTCTCACCCTTCCTATGAGAGAATGTCTCTTATATAAAGGAATGTGACGTCTGTTGATGTCACTTGATAGTGACATTTAACAGAATTATTACAAAAGAACTGAAAGGAAAATATAACTACTGAAAGGAAACCATCACAACTACTGAAGAGGTCTTCTTCAGCTGTTGTGACAACATCTGAAACTTGGTCTTCAGTCTTTGTCTTCAGCTTTTGTCTTCAGACTTTGTCTTCAGCTCTTTCACTTCAGACTTTGTCTTCAGACCTTGTTATCAGTTGATGTCTTCAGCTGTTGCAGACTACTTCAGTTGTTGTAATGTCTGTGGGACTTAAAGGTTTTTCTGATCAGGCTCATTGGTTCTTTTGGTCCAACATTTTTGCACCCTTAGTTGCAAACTCCCTACATCTTCATCAGAAGAATCATAGGGGGATGAGAAAACATAACTGAAGTCATCTCCCTCACCACCAGATATTGGTTCTTGGGCTCTGGATTTCCCTTGCACCATGATAGCTTCATGAGAAGTGTCAAGGGGCTAGGTTGCCATGGTTGAGGTCTTAATGATGTAATCACTTTCTAAAGTGAGCGCCTCTTCTATATGGACCTCCTAAACATGATCAGGAAAGTCCACCTCAATCAGCTGGAGCACTCATCTCTCCGTGAGCATAGGAGGAGAAGAGAGACTCATGGTACTCACTAAATCCCATATCCTCATCATCACAAAATTGGAGGTCAAGGATTGGTTGGTTTAAGTCTAAAGGCTAGGGATGGTAGCTATCCCTTAAAGGTTGTTCACCTGAATTTTGAAACTCAAAGTAAAGGCTTAAAGCTTGGGTAATGAGCTCATCAAGCTGAGCATGATGAACCTAAGCATTGATCATTGAAAAGATAGGAGCGGTTTGCTCCTCAGGGGAAGTAGGAACTCTTGGTTCTACTTCCTCCTGCATGGGTGAGTGTATGGGGCCTACATAATCTGAATAGACTGAGCAGAGGTTTGCTTGGATTTTTTGAAGTAGGTGATGGTTATTTGTGGCTATGTTGGTGGTGAAGATGATTAATGTGTTGGTTCAACATTGGCTGGTGCTTCCAAGTTGTCACCTTGAGCAGGGAGTTCTAACATTTTTGGGACCAGGGCTGTTTCTACCCCAGAGAAACCAACAGTGGTTTTTCTTATGATTTTGAAGATGCCTGGCTTCATCTATCTTAATTTAGGAGTGTTACGTGTTCCCCTCAATTGTGGGCCCAGTTGATAATTAAGAATGTGTTGGACATATCTAGGGAACATGTAATACTCTAAGGAGTTTAAGTTAGCAAGCAAGTTTGTGTAAACAAACTAAGAGTACTTAAACTTGACCCCTTGAACCATCCTAAGGACTATATAGGATAAGTCCTCTAGAGTTTGATCCTATACTCCATGTTTGATTGATAAAGAGTGGATTATAACATGGAGGAGGCACTTCCATTAGAAAGAGACCTTACCCTTCTTGAAGGTCCAAACTGAGTAGTCTCTTTCATGGCCCATTTGCCTGAATGATTCATTTACGACTTTTTACCAAAGGAAAGCTCGCCTTCTTCATCATTCAGCCTAAGATGAGTGTTGATGGTGGCGGGGGTGATGGAAACAATCTTCCCATACACTAATGCAGACAATGCCTTCTCACCATCCTAGATGACCTCTTGATAGGTCCTCAACTCTAGTAGTTGTTCTTCATATAGTGGAGGGTCTATTATGAGTGCGGTGAGGTAAGATGATTGAGCTAGAATATGGCAAATGTCTGAGAAACTAGGATCTTTCTCAAACGACAATAGAGAAACCTGGTTGTATTGCCTGTGTAGGTGCATGGAGAAATCTGATTGGTTTGGCGTTCAGGGTTGGCCATTTGAGAAAGCTTTAGCAAGAAGAAATAAAAGAACAATAAAGGTTTGTGGGTGAATTTAGGGTTAGAAGTTTGTAGATGAAAAGGAAGAAGAAAGAGGAGAAACCGTTGTAAGGCTATTTATATGGTTGGACGTGAGACAAAGTTAATGCTAAAGGATAAACTTTGAAATCCGAATGTCGCTCCCACCTCTAAAAAAGTTCCCAAAAGGTAGTTATCTTGGAAGTAGAAAATATTCCAAAGGTAATTTGTCTTCAGAAGTTTTGAGAAAGCTTCCGAAGTCAATTTGGCTTCGAAAGATATTCCTTAGTTTAAGAAGAATTGCTTCCAAGAAAAATTTGGTTTCAAAAGATATTAAACTTCAGAAGTTTTAGTCAAAGGATTAATAAAGCTTTCGAAACTTAATTGCTTTTGGAAGAAAATTGTCCTTCAAAACATATAAGTACTTAGAAGCATATTTAAGCTTCGAAAGATATATCAGATTTCTTTCGAAGTTAAATCCCTTAGTAAGCAGTTATTAGTTTTGAAGACATAACTTTCTTCCAAAGTCAATTTAATGTCTTCCGAAAGAAAATAGATCTTCAATTCTTAAAATTCTAAGGAATATTATTTAGAAAGTTTTCTTCTAAGGTAAACAAGGCTTATTTGAGTGATAAATTAGACAACTTTAAAGATACACATATTTGAAAAATAATCTTGAAATTAACTTAAGAAAATCAACTCAAAGTTAATTTTAGCAATAACTAATAAAAGATACTTAAATCTATGTTCAACAAAAGCTTTTGTGAACAGATCAGCATATTGTTCATTTGTGTTAACTTTGACTAGTTTTATCAATCTGCTTTTCAAAATTATCTCGTATCAAATGATACCTGATGTTGATATTCTTTGTCTTTGAGTGCTATACTAGATATTCTTTGAAAGAGATAGCACTGTTGTTGTCTATGTGGATAGGAGTCTCCTTGAAGATGAATCCATAGTCTAACATATGATTCTTAATCCAAAGAAGTTAAGCATAGCAACTTGCAGCAGCAATGTATTCAGCTTTAGTAGTTGATGCAGACACACAAGATTGTATCTTGCATTTCCATAAGACTATCCTTCCACCAATGAATTGACATCTCCCTGATGTAGACTTTGCAGTCATGTTGCAGCCACCATAGTCACTATCAATATATGCATATAGATTGAAGTCAGAATTCTTTGGATACCAAAGTCCCAGCTTGGGAGCTCCTTTAAGATATTCGAGAATCCTTTTGATAGCAACTAGGCATGATATCTTGGGGTCAGTGTAACAACCGAAAATTTACCAAACAAAAAACAAAGAAAGAAAAGAAAAGTATAAAGAAAGAATGGTGAAATAACCCAAGTTGAGGGGCTAAAATATACAAGAGGCAAATTTCATTATTATTATTATGTTTAAAAGAAGCATGGCCACCCACTTTCATCTTTCTACCCACTCTCTTAGCTGGAAAAAGGAAAAAGAAGAAGGCAGAAGTTTTTCCATCGGTTTCTAGTGAGAGAAACCTTCGGAAGGTGAGTTTTTCATGTGTTTTTGCTCGGTTTCAGTTGGATTTTCAGCTTCTGGACCGGGTTTTATGTGTTTTTATGTGTTTAGTTGCTTCTTCACGCGTGTATAGGTGTTTGAACTCCTTGTGCTCTCGAGTTTGGTGGAGTTTTGCTTGAAGCCTGAAATAGTGTAAGTTCGATTGGACATTGCCCATGCGCCCAACATAGTTCTCATGCACCTAGAAATTTTGCCCATAATCCTAAGTGCTGCCCATGTGCCCAATGTAGTTCTCATGCACCTAGAAATTTTGCCCATAAGCCTAAGTGTTGCCCATGCGCCCAAAAAGTATCTCATGCGCCCACTGCTCATACTCCTAAGTGCTCATGCGCCTAAGTGAGGCTCATGCGCCCAAGCAGTGTTCATGCGCTTAAGTCTCCTCATGCACCTAAGTCTGTCCCATGCACCCACTGCTCATGTGCCTAAGTGAGGTTCATGCGCCCAAGCAGTGCTCATGCGCCTAATGCCTTAGAAAATTTTCTGGAATTTTGGGGAAATAGAAATTTATGATTAAGCCCTGGGATGTTTTGGTGGTTATGTTTGTTGGTGTTATGCAGGTTTGTGGCCTGTTGATTATGTTCCTTATTACATATTATTACGTGACCTTACGTGGTGTGTTTATGCTGGTATATGTAAAGTATTATCTTAATGAAGCGAAAGATTAATGATAATGAAAAGTGGAACCTAAAGAATGAATGAAAGTCTTGCAAGCAAAATCTTATAGAGGTTCACATCTCATTGAGAGTTGTTAGCTCAACTGTGTTTTATATAGCGTCCGATTTGGCTAACACATGAGGGTTCACACACAGGAGGGTTAGTCTTTGTGACTGATCGAGATGTGCAAAAACGGGATCCTTATCGCTTGACCCCAAAAGGTACCATATGACAGATCTAGATAAAAGTGAAAGATAATAATGAATGAAAGTGCGAAAACGAACGATTATGAACGATGGTGGAAGATAATAAATGAATATTATCTAGTTGTATGTATGATGTATGATCACATACAAAAGTAAAGAAAGTGTTTTTCAGTAAAAGTAAAGTATTTTACTTATAAAACTAGAACTCACTCAGCAATGCTGATTTTTATGCATTTTCAGTTGGCAGGTAATTCGGTTGCTGAGGATGGCACAAGGGTAAAGCTACTTGGCGGTCAAAGACTGGAATCTATTTCGTGCATAATAATATTGTTGTTTTGTAATACAACTGAATGATTCTTTTGTAACCCTAAAAAACACAATGATGTATTATTTGGCAACATCATATATTAATGCATGAATGGTTTTATGGATAAATCAATCAGCTGCAATGATTTTATGAAATGTATTGTATTTATATATGATTAATGTTGTGAGTGACCAACTATGGGGTCTCCGGGAACAGGGCCTTACAAGTTGGTATCAGAGCTAAAGTTTAAGAGAAATGGGTAAATTATTTTAGAAACCTAAACTTAAAGTGAGAATGGGAACAAATAGAGGGATGCCAGCCCAAGTAGCTATGTGCCATCAGGTGATTTATTTTCTTAAATATTAACTGGTATTATGTGCGTGTGCTATCTGATTTATGTGCCCTTAGTAGATTTGAATACTGATATAGTCAGGATTGGAAATGCTTGGGGGATGAAGAGTAAAGTATGTGGCTAATAACAACTGGCCACTGTAATTAGGGACTTACTAAACTTGACATAGTCCGAGCTATTACCTTGAATGACCGTGTTGGTGTTTGAATCTTTTAGTGTTTAGAGGATGGCTGGTGGTAGATCATCGAAGGCTTCTCGAGGTGGCCGTGGTGCTGGACCACGTGTCACGAGGACAAAGACTAAGACTGCTGAGACGGCTCCTGCAGAGCCCGAGCTTCATCACTAGGAGGGCGGTGATAAGAGTGCTAACTTGAGAGCCTCAGTAAAGGAGGTGGTTGTGGAGGAAGGTCATCAGGTCATGCAGATGATTCTGCCGTCTGTAGTGGCCGAGGTTATTAGAGCCGTGAGGGAGCATGAGAAGAAGGAGAAAGAGGAGAGAAGGAAAACCACCAGGCGAGGGGGCGAAGGAGTAGGTCCAGAGGAGATAGAGCAACTAGATACTGAGATGGTTGTCTCCAGTGATGAGGAGGATGAGGAGGAAGCAGCGCAGGAGACTGCAAAGGGGTGCAACTATGGAGCATTCCAAAGATGGAGACCCCAAACTTTTGATGGCAATGGTAACGCTGCTGCTGCTGCTCGCGGTTGGGTGAGAGAGATGGAGGCTGTGTTGGAGATCAGCGAATGTAGGGAGGATCAGAAGGTAAAGTTTGCTACCCATTCATTCGTGGACTCGGCTTTATATTGGTAGGACAATATTGTCCAGGCCGAGGGTAGCAGGGTTATCGAGAGGATGAGGTGGAAAGAACTGAAGAAGATGGTGATCGAGGAGTTTTGTCCTCATAGAGAACTTGAAAAGATAGAGAGGGAGTTCTTATAGTTAGAGGCGGGAACCATGACACACCAGCAGTACACTACAAAGTTTAATGAGATGGCAAGACTGGTGCCGGATCTGGTAAGGCTGGTGTCAAGGAAGATCAAGAGGTATATCCAGGGATTTCCAGCAGATATCTGCAGGCACATGATTGCTGCCCGGCCGAGTACCTTTAGGTCGGTGGTGGATTTGGCAGGGAGTTTTGTATGATGAGACAGAGGTGGCTGTGGTTGAGGTGAGTAGGAAGGGTGGTGGAGATAAGAACTAGAACGGGAAATGATTTGGTCATGGTGGTTTCACTCCAAATAACAAGAAGGCAAGAACAGATGACCGGCGGGTAGTGTCGGCGAATACAAGGGAAAATCTATGTGGTAAGTGTGGGAGAGACCATATGGGGGAGTGTAAATGGGGGTTGAAAGTCTGCTTTCAAGTGTGGAGGCTTGGTTATATGGCAAAAGATTGTGGGGTGATGAGGTGCTATAATTATGGTGTAGAGGGCCATCTGAGTAGAGACTGCAAGAAGCCGAGGGCTGAGAGCTCTGGGGAAAAGAAGAGGATCGAGAATGAAAGGCTGAGGGTAGGTGTTATAGCATTTACGATGACCAGGGAGGAGGCCAGGGTGGACCCTGATGTCGTGTCAGGTACGTTTCTTGTAAACCAAACATGTACCTTTGTGTTATTGGAGTCTGGTGCAAGTAGGAGATTCATTTCTACTGCTTTCTATGCTAAGTTGCCTATTAGAAATAGAAGTATTGATGAGCCCTTCAATGTAGAAACTACCATTGGTAAGTCTACCAGGCTTTTCGACTTGATAGAGGATTGCGAGATAGAACTGGAAGGCCATAGGTTCTCTACTAAACTATTTGTGATGCCCCTAGGCGGATTTGATGTAGTTCTAGGGATGGATTGGTTAGCAGCCTATGAGGCAAATATTGTGTGTTGCAAGAAGATAATCTGATGAACAGCGCCTGATGGGAGTTCGGTGATGATATACGGTGATCGAGTTACTATGATTCCAAAGGTGATTTCGATGGTGGTGGCAGAGAAGTGCATGAAACGTGGATGTAGTGCCTACCTGGCTTACGTGAAGGATGTGGAGGCGTCAGTACCACAATTTTCCGACGTACCAGTTGTGTGTAACTTTCCAGACGTCTTCCCATAGGATTTACCAGGTGGCACCTTGGAGCTGATCAAAAAAGGCATAAATTCTTGGTAGTGGATATTGGTTCTTTACCGTCAACTTGTTTAACTCTTGGTAGTTGATGCACATCCTCATACTACCATCCTTCTTCTTTACAAACAAGACTGGAGCACCCCAGGGAGAGATACTCGATCGAGTTCGGATCGATTTGATACCTGGTGCTCAACCTGTTGCCAAAGCACCGTATCGATTGGCTCCGTCGGAAATGAAGGAACTGATGGTTCAGTTGCAAGAGTTAATGGACAAGGGTTTCATTCGATCGAGTATCTCTCCCTGGGGTGCTCCAGTCTTGTTTGTAAAGAAGAAGGATGGTAGTATGAGGATGTGCATCAACTACCAAGAGTTAAACAAGTTAACGGTAAAGAACCAATATCCACTACCAAGAATTTATGCCTTTTTTGATCAGCTCCAAGGTGCCAGTTAGTTCTCGAGAATAGACCTCCGATCTGGTTACCATCAGTTGAAGGTGAAGGAGCAAGATATCCCTAAAATGTATTTTCGCACGTGTTATGGACACTACGAGTTTCTCGTTATGTCCTTTGGTCTAACTAATGCGCCAGCTGCTTTCATGGATTTGACGAATCGGGTGTGTCGGCCGATGTTGGATAAATTAGTGATTATGCTTATTGATGATATCCTGATTTATTCAAAGAGCGAAGAAGAGCATGTCGATCACATTCGGGAGGTATTGGAGACACTCAAAAGAGAGAAGCTATATGCTAAATTCTCCAAGTGTGCTTTCTGGTTGCGGGAGGTTTAGTTTTTGGGTCATGTGGTAAATTCTGAAGGGATCATGGTAGACCCGGCAAAGGTTGAGGCGGTGATACAATGGAAGTCTCCAAAGATGCCATCTGAGATCCGCAATTTCTTGGGTTTGGCGGGTTACTACAGAAGATTTATCCATGACTTTCCCAAGCTAGCCTTACCATTGACCAAATTGACCCACAAGGATGTGATGTTTTTATGGGGCCTAGAACAGAAGAATGCTTTTGAAGAGTTAAAGGAAAGACTGACTCAAGCTCCTATCCTGGAGTTACCCAAAGGGAGCGAAGACTTAGTGGTTTATTCGGATGCTTCTTATTCGGCGTTGGGTTGCGTGTTGATGCAACAAGGAAGAGTAATAGCCTATGCATCCTGACTGTTGAAAATCCATGAGGTTAATTACCCTACTCATGACTTGGAGCTGGCAACTATGGTCTTTGCGTTGAAGATTTGGAGGCACTACTTGTACGGGACGAAGTGCACTATCTTCACTAACCATAAAAGCTTGAAATACTTCTTTGAGCAGAAAGACCTCAATATGAGGCAAAAGAGGTGGGTGGAATTGATCAAGGATTATGATTGTGAGATCCATCATCATCCAGGCAAGGCCAACGCAGTGGCAGATGCCCTTAGCCAAAAGGAGAGACCCGAGCCAATCCGGGTGAAAGCTTACCAGTTGGTGATGACCTCCGATGTGATGACATAGGTCAAGATGAGGTGTGGAAAGAAGATCGCCTTAACTCTAAAAGGATGAGAGGTCTAGTCACGGAGTTGGGTGAGAATACTCTCGGAGTTATAACCCGCTTTGGGTGGATGTGGATCCCTCGTTATCGAGACCTACGGGGGCGAATCATGGATGAAGCTCATAAGACTCGATACTTCATTCATCCCGGTGCTACCAAGATGTATCATGATATGAAGAAAGATTACTCGTGGCCGGGTATGAAGCGTGATCTGACAGAGTATGTGGGTAAGTGCCTTACTTGCTTGCAAGTGAAGGCAGAGTATCAGAAGCCATACGGGAAGATCCAACCTTTGGATATACCTGAGTGGAAATGGGAGCATATCACTATGGACTTCATTACGAAGTTACCACGTACGACAAGGGGGTACGATACTATATGGGTGATAGTTGACTGTTTGATGTAGAGTGCTCACTTTCTACTGATCCGCGAGACATATTCATCTGAGAGGTTGGCGGATCTTTTCATCAAAGAGATTGTGACCCGTCATGGTGTACCAGTGTCTGATCGTGACACTCGGTTTACATCTAACTTTTGGAAAAGATTCCACGATGCAATGGGTACGAGGTTGCATATCAGTATGGCTTACCATCCTCAGACAGATGGTCAGTCAGAAAGAACTATACAGACGCTTGAGGATTTGCTCTGAGCATGCGTCATTGATTTTGGAGGAAGTTGGGACAAACACTTACCGTTAGCTGAATTTTCATACAACAACAGTTACCATGCCAGCATTGGTATGCCACCATATGAGATGCTATACGGTAGGAAGTGCAGAACACCAGCATGTTGGGGTGACATCAAACAAAAGGAGTTGGGGAGCGTTGAAGTGATCGAGGCTATGACTGAAAAGTTAGAGAAGATCAAGGCCTTTATGAAGGTGGCAAAATATAGGCAAAAGTCTTATGCTGACAAGAGGCGTAGACCGATTGAATTCAAGGTGGGTGATAGAGTTCTGCCGAAGGTTTCACCTTGGAAGGGTACATTCGGTTCAGAAAGTGGGGTAAGCTGAGCCCGAGGTATATAGGACCTTTCCGAATCATTTCTCGAGTAGGAGAGGTTGCCTATAGGTTGGAGCTACCCGATGAGTTAAGTGGGATTCATCCAACATTCCATGTATCTCATCTGAGAAAGTGCTTAGCCGACAAGGATATGATTGTACCACTGGAGGACATTGAAGTGGATGAACAACTCAATTATGTGGAGCAACCGGTGGCCATTATTGATAGAAAAGAGAAGAGATTACAGAATAAAGTGGTTCCACTGGTGCGAGTACAGTGGAGGCTCAGGAAGGGATCGGAGTCTATGTGGGAGACTGAGGAAGAAATGAGACAGCATTACCCACATCTGTTCGGGGAGTGACAGGTTTTGGGGATGAAACTTCTATAAGGGGGGTGGACTTGTAACACCTGAAAATTTACCAAAAAAAAAAAAAAAGAAAAGAAAAGTATAAAAAAAGAATTGTGAAATAACCCAAGTTGAGGGGCTAAAAGTGTGCAAGAGGTAAATTTCATTATTATTATGTTTAAAAGAAGCATGGCCGCCCACTATCACCATTCTTCCCACTCTCTCGGCTGCAAAAAGGAAAAAGAAGAAGACAAAAGTTTTTCCATCAGTTTCTAGTGAGAGAAACTTTCGAAAGGTGAGTTTTTCGTGTGTTTTTGCTCAGTTTCAGCTAGATTTTCAGCTTCTGAACCGGGTTTTATGTGTTTCTATATGTTTAGTTGCTTCTTTACATGTATATAGGTGTTTGAACTCCTTGTGCTCTCGAGTTTGGTGGAGTTTTGCTCGAAGGCTACAATAGGTGAGTTCTAGATCCCCGATTTTTATCTTTTAAACTTGTGTTGGGGCTGAAAATGCATGTAACTAACTTTTTATAACTTTCAGCATGTCTATATCCCTGTTTATGCGGGTGGGTGTATGTTTGGGTATGCTTGTTTGTGCTTCATGTTTATATGCCCATTTTAAGTGTTTAGTATGTTAGTTATCAGTTAAGAACATGTTAGAATGATAATTTGGGTCTGAAATAGTGTAAGTTCGAATTGGACACTGCCCGTGCGCCCAACATAGTTCTCATGCGCCTAGAAATTTTGCCCATAAGCCTAAGTGCTACCCATGCGCCCAACATAGTTCTCATGCGCCTAGAAATTTTGCCCATAAGCCTAAGTGCTGCCCATGCGCCCAACATAGTTCTCATGCGCCTAAAATTTTTTCCCATAAGCGTAAGTGTTGCACATGCGCCCAAACAGTACCTCATGCGCCCAAGCAGTGTTCATCCGCTTAAGTCTTCTCATGCGCCTAAGTTTGTCCCATGCGCCCACTGCTAATGCGCCTAAGTGAGGTTCATGTGCCCAAGCAGTGCTCATGCACCTAATGCCTTAGAAAATTTTCTAGAATTTTGGAGAAATAGAAATTTATGATTATGCCCCGGGATGTTTTGGTGGTTATGTTTGTTAGTGTTATGCAGGTTTGTGGCCTATTGATTATGTGCCTTATTACGTATTATTACGTAACCTTACGTGGTGTGTTTATGCTCGTATACATAAAGTATTATCTTAATGAAGCAAAAGATTAATGATAATGAAATGTGGAACCTAAAGAATGAATGAAAGTCTTGTAAGCAAAATCGTATAGAGGTTCACAACTCGTTGAGAGTTGTTAGCTCAACTGTGTGTTATGTAGCGTACGATTTGGCTAACCCATGAGGGTTCACACACAGGAGGGTCAGTCTTTGTGACTGATCGAGACGTGTGAAAATGGGATTCTTGTTGCTTGACCCCAAAAGGTAGTTGCTTCATGCACGATGATAGGGCATAGCATATGACAGATCTAGATAAAAGTGAAAGATAATAATGAAAGAAAATGCGAAAAACGAACGACTATAAACGATGGTGGAAGATAATAAATGAATATTATCTAGTTGTATGTATGATGTATGATCACGTAACAAAGTAAAGAAAGTGTTTTTCGGTAAAAGTAAAGTATTTTATTTATAAAACTAGAACTCACTCAGCAACGCTGACTTTTATGCATTTTCAGTTGGCAGGTAATTCGTTGCTGAGGATGGCACGAGGGTAAAGCTACTTGGCGGACAAAGACTGGCATCCATTTCATGCATACTAATATTGTTGTTTTGTAATACAACTGAACGATTCTTTTGTAACCCTAAAAAACACAATGATGTAGTATTTGACAACATCAAATATTAATGCATGAATGGTTTTTGGATTAATCAATCCGCTGCAATGATTTTATGAAATGTATTGTATATTTATATGATTAATGTTGTGATTGACCAAATGTGGGGTCTCCGGGAACGGGGCCTTACAGTTAGCTTGAAATCTTGCACATATGCATGTGGCAAATATGATATCAGGCTTGCTGGTTGTGAGGTACATAAGAGACCCAATCATAGCCCTTTAAAGATGTTCATCAACACAATCCCCCTTAAGATCTAGTCCTAGAGAATTATTTTTGGCTATGGGAGTCTTAGCAACCTTGCACTCAGTCAGATGAAATCTGGTTAGTATGTCTTGCACCTATTTTGACTGGTTTATGAAGATGCCATTATCAACCTACTTTACTTGAATTCATAGAAAGAAATTGAGTACCCCCATGGCTCTCATTTCAAATGTATTCTTCATCAACTTCTCAAAATCTTTGTAGAGCTTTTGATTTGTTGCCCCAAAGATGATGTCATCTACATAAACTTGAACCTGCATCTTGTCATTCGCTGTTCCTTTGATGAAGAGTGTGCTGTCAATAGTACCTCTCTTGTAACCATGTTGAACAAGGTACTGTGATAGTGTCTCATACCACTTCATTGGAGCTTGATGTAGCCTAGAAAGAGCTCTGCCAAGCTTGTAGACATAATCAGGATGATCTAGGTCTGCAAAGCCAAGTGGTTGCTTGACATAAACTTCCTCATCTATCACTCCATATAAAAATGCACACTTGACTTCAAGTTGGTAGATCTTGAAATTCTTGGATGCAGCAAAAGCAAGGAATATCCTAATAGCTTCAAGTCTTGCCACATGAGCAAAAACATCTGTGTAGTCAATCCCTTCTTCTTGAGTGTACCTTTGAACAACTAGTCTTGTCTTGTTCTTGATGACAAGTCCTCTATCATCCTTCTTATTCCTAAAAATCCACTTGGTACCTATTAGTGTCTTCCTATGAGGAAGAGGGCATAGGTTCCAAACCTTTTGTCTTTTGAATTAAAGCAGCTCCTCCTATATTTCTTCAACCCAACTTCTTTCTTTCAAAGCCTAATAAACTTTCTTTGGCTCAATCTGGGACAAGAAGCAAGAGTGCAGACAAACATTTTTATCATCGGTTTGTCCTTTTGTTCTCACCCCAGTCTCAACATCTCCAATGATGTTTGTGGTGGGTTGGGACTTGTGGATTCTCAATCGAGGAATCATAGCAAGTTGATTTGACAAATCTAAATTAGTGAAATTTGGATCTGGTGAATAAGTATCATCCACCATTTCAACACACTTATCAAGTGTAACTTGATCTAGAGAGTATGTGACATCATTGATGTTGTCTGCAGTGGAGTGGTTGTTAGTATCATGAAATTCGTGATCACTTTCTCCATCTCCATATCCTCCTACATTGGAAACCCCTTCATTTGAGTTTTGTTCCTCATTGCTGGAATTGTTAGGCACCTCAGATCTATCAGCTGAAGAGTTTGTCATGGTAGTGCTGACAAGATTTCCAACTACAGGGTTTGTTACCACTAGAGCTAAAGGAATTCTATCACTTAGTCTTCTCAGCTCAAAATATTAGGTCAGTATCTTCTGTTGATAAGCTACTTGTAGATCCTAAAACAACTTCATAAGATTTGTTAAAACAGTTGGTGACTAAATCAATATCAAATAGCCAATTAGGACTAGAACCTTTCACACTGGGAGTGTGCTCATTAAAGGTCACATTGGCTGACTCATTAACTACTTTAGTTCTGAGATTATATAATCTATAAGCCTTAGCTTAGGAAGAGTATCCAATGAAGTTTCCATCATCTAATTTCTCAGAAAATTTGGCTAGATGGTCTTTGGTATTCAAGATGGTGCATAGACATCCAAATGACCTGAGGAAACCAATAAAGGTCTCCTTTTGTGCCACAGTTCATAAGGAGTCTTACCATGAGTTTTGACTACTAAAACTCTATTCTGAACATAGCAGGCAATGTTGACTAGAAAGTGATGGGTAGCTTAGAGTCAGAGAGCATGGTCCTTACAGCCTCAATAAGTATCATATTTTTCCTTTCAGCAACACCATTTTGTTAAGGAGTTCTAGGAGCACTATATTGTCTTGTAATACCCTTTTCATCATAACATGTATCACGAATTTGGTTCTTAATTCAGTTCCTTGATCACATCTTATGATCTTGACCTTGTGATCACATTGATTCTCAATTTTCAAAATAAAGTTCTTCAAGATTTTAAAAGACTCATCCTTACTTCTAAGAAAGAAGACCCAAGTATATCTTGTGAAGTTATTTGTGATCACAAGGCAATATGAAGTTCTTCCTAGACTCATTCACCAGTGGGGCCAAAGAGATCCACATGTAGTAAGTGTAGGGGAGTAGTGATGAAGTTCTTTTCCTTTGGCTTGTGAGACACCTTGTGTTGCTTTCCTTTCAGACATGCAACACAATGGTCATCACTTGTAAACTCTTTCTTTGGCATTCCAGTTACCAAATCATTTTTTATTAATTTATTCATGCTCTTAAAGTTTACATGGCACATTCTTTTATGTCAGAGGAAAGACTCATCACTATTGGCTTTAGATAGAAAGCAAGTAACTTATCCTGATAGGGAGGTTTCCTACAAATCTATCTTGTACATGTTCCCTTTCCTTGGGGCTCTGAGCAGGATATGCTCTTAAGGAATGACAACCCCAAGCTTGAAAACGATGCACTCATGCTCAGTGAAGAGCATGTTATGTCTCTGGTCACACAATTAAGATAAACTCAAGAGATTGTATCCAAGCTCTTTGACAAAGTTAACCTTCTCAATGTTGAGCATACCATTTGTGCGTCTGCCCCTTCCTATGATATAACCACCTAATTCTCCTCCAAAAGAAACTAGCCCTCTATTAATTTTCTCAAAGTTCTGAAGAAACGAGTCATTGCCTGTCATGTGCCTTGAACAACTACTGTCAATAATCCTTACATTTGTTTTGGTCTTCAGCTGTTCCTACACATGAAAAAGAGATAGTTAGTTACATTTAGAAACTCAAGCCTTGTTGGTACTGGGCTCATCAAGATGAACTGAAGATAGTTCAACAATTATTGATCCTATATGCAAGCTTTGAGGATCCTTGGCTGTTGCTGATGAAGAAACTTCAGTGTCATGGCCTTCCTTCATCTTCCATGCCATCTTTGGAAGATTAAACTTGGCCTATAAAACTTCGAATGTTTTGATGACTTTGGTAGTTTCGGGGACTAAACCTTCGAAAGCTTTTGCATCCACTGAGGAAGCATTCCTTTCTTCCAAGTCCAAATTTTCTTCCGAATATACTTTTCCACCTATCTTCTTCTTGTTCATCCTAGAGCTTCCAATGGAAAGTGGTTTTCCTTTCAAAGCTATTTTCTTCTTCTTCTTCTCAGAAGTTCTCTTCTTGATCATGTGGATGGTACTCTTGGGATTATAGACGCAATTCTTAGCAAAGTGAGTAGTATCACCACACATGCTGCATTCAACAGGCATACTTTTGAGGGTCTTCTTCTGAGTAGAAGGTTGAGCTTAATCTCTTTCCACTTCCATCTTTATCTTCATAGATGATGTAATAGGCTTTTGAGGATGAAGCTTGCTCTTGGAACTATATGGTTTATTCTGTAGAGCAGTGGTGCACATTTGTTCAACTTTCTTCTCTTGAAGAGGATGGTCTGAACTTGAACTAGGACTCCCAGTAATAGAGTCCATATTTGAGTCTCTAGTCTTCACCACTTCAAACCCAGTAGAGATAAAGACTTGTTTTTGCTTGGGATTGAAAGTGGGCTTGATCTCTTGGGCTTTTTTTATTTTCTTCTAGCAGCCTTACAGGACCGGGTAACGGTACTTAACACTTAGTTTCACACTGAGGAGAGATCTTAGATCACTTAACAATTCAAATAGGGAACTGGTAACTTAAAACAAATGCTCCAAAGAACACAAGTAAATCAAAGAGACAGAACTAAGAATGAACACAAGATTAGTTTTCAAGGATGTTATATATTGATCTCAAGTTCTTTTACAAGTGTTATGAAGCATATCGAAATCACAAGAACCCGAGACACTTTTATACTACAACCTACAACCGTCACTTACATGTAAAGACTGTTGGGATTTGACTAATCTAGACAACACGATCAATCTACAGTCAAAAGGCAGATTGCCTTTTGACTAGTGACTATGACATGCCATAGCTCACTGACTTTTCCTACTACAAAAAGTCTACAGGAACAAGTAAGGTAAGTTACAGACAAAGACCATTCCTACTTTTTGATAAAGCATGGAAGTTTCACCAACTTATGTAAAGTAGGTGAACCACCAGAGCAGGCAGCAGAAAGTGTGTCAGCTTTATCAAAAGTTGATTCAGAGAAAGCATATTTTCTATGTCCTTTGAAGAAATCAATCTTCACAGGTTCGGAAGACTTTGTCTCTGAAGCTTCAGAAGATTTCATCTTTGGCTTCGGAAGATGCTGGTCTTTGCCTTCGGAAGATTTCACACATAGAATATTTTTTCTGTTTGAGTGTGAAACTTCCGAAGTAACTCCTTCTGAACTATTAGCTTCGGAAGATCTTACACTTAGACACATTTGAGAGTGTAAGACTTCCAAAGCTAGTTCATCTTTGTTCCTTAGTGCATGCATGGAAGACTTGGTTGTTCTGGCTTGTTGGTTGCATCAGCTTCATAATCTTCAGATGATCTTACAAACTCCTCCTAGGCTGATGCTACCAAAATAGAGAAGTTCTTTAGATTTTGATAGTCCACATCAGGATCCTCAGCATACCTCTCTTCATCATTAGGTCTGGATCCTTCAGACTAACATAGAACCTTCTCATGTCAAAGAGATCATGTAGAGGAAGATTGAGTATGTCTACTGTGAAATAGACATGCCTGCCTTCTTGATCTCTTATGACATACCATCTTTCTTGATCTTCATCATAAGACCATGACATAATTTTTCTTCCAATAGCAAGAGGCTCTACTATGATTGGAGTTTGTTGAGAGACCTCTTCATGCACTCCCTCAGGATGCTCTAACTCATCCTGAGGTTAGGAGGTGGATGCCTTTCTTTTTTTCTTCTTTGAGGATGATCTTCTGGCCATCCTTTTTCTTCTCCCTAATGATTTTAGCTGAGGGTATTGGTCTTGAGTACCAGGTTGTTCAGTTGAGTCCCCCTCAATTAGGATCTCCTCTCTCACAGGTTCAGAAGAAGAGAGAGGAGGAACCTGCTGTGGATCAGAAGATGAAGTTGGCTGAGATGTAGCTCCAGGTTCAGGTTGTGTTATCTCAGTGGGTTCAACCTTCACCTCAACTTCAGGTTGAGCTGGACTTGGTAGAGAATGCAAGTTCACCAGCTCTCTCTTTTTTATCTTCTGCTTGATCACCTTAATGTGCTCATCCATTATGGTTCGAGACATAGGACCAAGCCTCCTTCCGGAGAACCCATACAGCTTCAAGAAGCTCATCATCCTTTGTCTGTCAGCAGACTTCTTTTGGCTTTTGAGGATGATGGCCCTTGAATTTGCAGCTTCTTCCCTTAATCTTTTCCTTTCAGCTTGTTTTTCTCTTTTAGTTTTTTCTTCCATCAACTTATTGTATTCAAATAATATATGCTCAGATGGTAAGGGAAGAAGTGCATCTACCTGATAGAGAACTGTGGCACTCAGGTAGCTAATCATCTTTAGTCTTTCTTCTTTAGTTGCTACCTGAGATTTTTCAATTGCCACAGTCTCTGGCTCAGGACTTTCTTGAACTGGGGAGAGGACAGGAATGTTCTTGTAGAGTCTTTTCAGTCTCATTTCTTCTTTGTGCTTGAGGAGCAGTGCTGCATCCTCTACTTCCCTCCTCTCCTTTGACAGCTCTGTGTCAGCCAGTTCGTTTAGCTCATCTAAAAGGAGAGAGATGAGTTCATCAATGTCGTAGTTTCTGGTTCCTAGGTAATTCAGCCTGACTGCCCTGAACTCATCTTCCTGAGTGTTTAGCCTGGGGGCATCCTTGATTGCAGCTTCCATAAACCCTGGGGAACTACTTGAACTCTCTCCCCTCAGCTTCCTCTTCCTCTCTCTCTCTTCTCCTCCTCAATCTCCTCAGGAGTCATTTTCCTTTTGCCTTTGTTGACCACAGGCTTTGGTGACTCAGGCTGGAGAGAGCTTTGGCCTTCATTGCTTGGTTTAGCTGTCAAGCTCCAGCCAGAAAGAGGTTGTGAAACACCATCACCAGCTGGTGTGTCACTGAGGGTAATAGGTGCAGAGGGAGATCATGTCTCTAGGTGCACAGGTTCAACCTCTGGGACTTCAGTCAAGGTTTTCCCTTTAAAGCTAATCTCAGGGTCTACCTCAACATCTAGTTGACCAAAGATTTCACCTGCTAGCCTCTGTCTATTTGATCTCAATTTAAACTCCTCTAGCACCCTGTCTTGGATTCTTTCTGCCAATCTTGCTGCTTGTCTGTTATTGCTTGGGTTGACAAGTGGCAGATCTATCAAGTTGATGCTCTCATAGTAACTCAGGTATGAAATGTTGAGAACTTCTAGTTGACGCTGAGCTCTAGAGATTACAAGAGCTTTTCTATTTCTGTCATACCCCCAACTCCTAATTGGGTTCTCAGAAGGGCTAGACATTGCTCTTGGTATTCCCTCCTCAAACAGTTGTTGATTGAGCAAATGTAGATCACTTTCTAGAGGAGGTTGCTGAGTATGAACATCTGCAAGAGAGGATGGTGATTCCTCTATGTCCATACTCTCGGAAGAACTTCCAGGTTCTATGATTGTCAGAATTTTCTCCCCCTTTTTGGTAGCATCACCCTATTGAATAGGTGAGCTGGGAGATTGATCCATGACATCCACTGGTTCTTGTGGACCTGGATGAGTTGTCCTCAAGGGTCTCTCAGCTAACTTGCCCTTGAGATCGGTGATCTCAAGTTGCTGGTCATTGACCCTCTTTAGTAAGATAGTCACCTGAGATTCCAGGTGAGCTATCTTAGAAATAAAATAGGTCAAAGATGTGACAGTTTGTGCACCTTTTTTTGCCGACTCCCCTCATTTTTAGATGAAGAATCATTGGGGGATGAGAGAATTGGACTTAAGTCTTCTTCCTCACCACCAACATGGGTTTCTTGGCTGCTGGGTTTCCGCTGCCCAATGACAATTTCTAGAGAAGTGTCAAGAGGCTGGGTTGCCATGGTAGAGGTGCTAGTGATGTTATCACTTGCAAAAGTGATAGCCTCTGCCATATGGATTTCCTGAATAAGTTCAGGATGATCCACCTCAGTAGGGGTTTACTGATATGGGCTAGAGATGGGGGAAGCATGAGTACTCATCTCTCCTTAAGTGTGGGAAGAGAGGAAAGACTCATGGTACTCACTAAAGCCCGAATGTTCATCAGAATAGAAGTCAAGGCTGGGAATGGGGCAGTTTAGATCAAGAGGTTGGGGATGGTAGCTTTCCCCAGAAGGTTGATCACTAGAGTATTGAGACTCAGAGTGATGGCTTAAGGCTGTTTGTGGGGTTATGAGCTCATCAGGCCAAGCATGAGGAACCTCAGCACTGAGTTATGGAAAGATGGGAGTGGTCTGCTCCTCAGGGGAAGTGGGAGCTAGAGATTCCACTTCCTCCTGTACGGGTTTTGATATGAGGGCCTACACATACTTAGTAGTAAGTGCAGGGGATTTTCTTTTATAGGTGATGGTGATGATAGGCTGTGTTTGAGGTGGGTGAGAGGTAGAGGGTGTTGGTTCAACACTAGCTGGTGCTGCTAGGTTTTCACCCTGAGCAATGAGCTCAAACATTTTGGGACAAGGGCTGTTTCTAGGGTGTTTCTACCCCAGAGAAGCCGACAGTTGGCTTCTTCAAGATTTTGAAGATGCCGGGCCTCATTAGTCCTATTTTAAGAATATTACATGTTCCCCTCAACTATGGTCCGAACTCACAGTTGAGAATGTGCTGAACACACCTAGGGAACATGTAATGCTCTAAGGAGTCCAAGTTTGCAAGTAAATTAGTATATACAAACTGAGAGTACCTGAACTTGACCCCTTGTACCATCCCATGGATTATAAAGGAGAGGTCTTCTGGACCTTGATCCCATCCTCCATGCTTATTAGAAAGGCTGTGAATGACAACATGGAGGAGGTATTTCCATTGAGATGAGACCTTCCCCTTCTTGAAGGTTTTGACTGAGAAGTCACCTTCATAACCCATCTGCTGAAAGGAATGGTTGATAGCAGATTTTGGAAAGGACAGCTCACCTGCTTCATCATCCAGCTATAAATGGGTGTTTATGATGACCAGGATGATGAAAATCATCCTTCCCTGCACTGTAGCAGACAATGCCTTCTCCCCGTCCATGGTGACCTCTTGACAGGTCCTCCAGAACTCAAGCAACTGATCCTCATAAAGAGGAGGATCGATTGTAAAGGAGGTTAAGTAGTGAGACGAAGAAAGGTACCTACATACATCTGAGAAGCTTGGATCCTTCTCAGAATGTAACAGGGCAACTTGATTGTGTTGCCTGTGTAGGTGCATGGAAAAATCAGGATCGTCGCGACGATCAAGGTGGCCATTTAACGAAGCTTTATAGTGAAGACAGAAAGAAGAAGATGAAATTTAGGGGTAAATTTAGGGTAAGGATCAGTGAGAGTAGAGAGATGAAATAGAACCGTTTGGAAGATATATGTTGTGGATTTGAGACAAAGTTATGACAAAAGGATAAACTTTGAAATCCGCAAGTGGGTCCTACTACTAAAAAAGTGCACCCAAAAAGTTAGTTTTCTTGGAAGCTGTAAAACTTCCGAAGGCAATTTTGGCTTCGGAAGCTTTGTAGCAAAGCTTTCGAAGGCAGTTTTAGCTTCGGAAGATATTTCAAAGAATTTTGAAAATTTGGCTTTGGAAGAAGTGAATAAGTCTTCCGAGACTTAGTTGCTTTCGGAAGATATTTGTTCTTTGAATGCATTTAAGCGCTTATATAAAAATTTAAGCTTCAGAAGATACCCAAGAATTTCTTCCAAAGGTAAATATTAGATAAGCTGTTAAATGATTTAAAGACATAAATTTCTTCCGAAGGCAATTTGAGTTCTTCCGAAGAGAAATTTTCACAAATCTAAGGAATATCAATTAAAAGTTAATTTTCTTCCAAAGAGAACATGGCTTATGAGGTGATCTAATAGACAACTTAGGACACATGATTTTAAGAAATAAAGTTGACTAAGTTATTAAAGAAAATCTATTTAGAGTTAGTCATCCCAATAGTTGATACAAGATATTTAAATCTCTGTTCATCAAATGCCTTTGTGAACAGATCAGCATATTGTTTATTTGTGTTAACTTTGATTAGTTTGATCAATCCCTTTTAAAAATTATCCCTAATCAGATGATACCTGATGTTGATGTGTTTGGTCCTTGAGTGCTGCATAGGATTCTCTGTAATAGAGATGGCACTGTTGTTGTCTATATGGATGGGAGTCTCCTTGAAGTTGAATCCATAATCTAGCATCTCATTCTGAATCCAAAGCACTTGAGTACAGCAGCTTGCAGCAGCAATGTATTCAGCTTCAGCAGTTGATCTAGACACATAGGATTGTTTCTTGCACTGCCAAGAGACTATCCTTCCACCAAAGAATTGACATCCCCCAGATGTAGACTTTGCAGTCATGTTGCAGCCATCGTAGTCACTATCTGTATAAGCATATAGATTAAAGTCTGAATTCTTTGGATACCAAAGGCCTAGATTTGGAGCACCTTGGAGGTATCTAAGAATCCTTTTGACAGTGATTAGGTGTGACATCTTGGGGTTAGCTTGATATCTTGCACATATACATGTGGCAAACATGATATCAGATCTGCTAGCAGTAAGGTACATAAGTTACCCAATCATAGCCCTGTAGAGATGTTCATCAACACACTCCCCCTCAAGATCAGGACCAAGGGTGTGGTTTCTGGCTATGGGTGTCTTTGCAACCTTACAGTCAGTCGTCTTGAATCTTGTAAGTATGTCCTGTACATACTTTGACCGACTAATGAAGATGCCTTCTTCAACCTGCTTCACTTGAATTCCTAGAAAGAAACTGAGTTCCCCGATGGCACTTATTTCAAATCTATTCTTCATTAGCATCTCAAAGTCTTTACAGAGCTTTAGATTAGTTGAACCAAAGATGATATCTCTACATATATTTGAACTAGCAGTGTGTCATTTCCTGTTTCTTTGATGAAGAGAGACCCATCAATAGTACCTCTTTTGTATCCATGTTGATAAACGTATGTTGATAGTGTCTCATACCCCATTCTTGGAGCTTGATGCAGTCCATATAGAGCTTTATCAAGCTTGCAGACATAATCAGGATGATCTGGGTCTGCAAAGCCAGGTGGTTGTTTGATATAAACTTCTTCATCAATCACCCCATAGAGAAAAGCACATTTCACATCAAGCTAGTAGACCTTGAAATCCTTAGATGCAGCATAGGCCAGAAATATTCTTACTGCTTCAAATCTTGCAACTGAAGCAAAGACATCAATGTAATCAATCCCTTCTTCTTGAGCGTATCCTTGGACAACCAGTCTAGTCTTGTTCTTGATGATAATCCCTCTATCATCCTTCTTGTTCCTGAATACCCATTTGGTTCCTATGACACTTTTCCCTTGAGGAAGAGGGCATAAGTTCCACACCTTCTATCTTCTAATTTGAAGCAGCTCATCTTGCATAGCTTCAATCCAGCTTCCATCCTTCAAAACCTCATCAACCTTCTTCGGCTCTATCTAGGATAAGAAACAAGAATGTAGACAAACCTGGCTTTCATGAGTTTGTCCTCTTGTTCTTACCCCTGAGTCAACATTTCCAATGATGTTTGTGGTGGGATGTGACTTATAGATCCGAAGTTGAGGGATCACAACAAGTTGGTTAGACAGATCTAAATTTTAGAAATTCTAATCTGACAATGAGGTGCCTCCCACCACATCAGCATACTTATCAAGAGAAACTTGATCCAATGAGTGTGTGACATCATTCATGTTGTCTCCAATAGAGTGGTTATCAACATCAAGAAATTCTTGATCACTATCACCACCTCCAGTTCCTTCTGTATTTGTAGTTCCTTCACCTGAATTTGGATCCTCTAAGCTAGAATTTGAAGGCACCTCAGATGAATCAGTAGTATTTGTCATGCTTATGCTGATAGGAGCTTCACTTGCTGGGTTAGTTACCACTGGAGTTGAAGTAATCTTCTTGGTTAGTCTTCTCAGCTCAAATCTTGGATCCGGATCTTCTGCTGATCTGTTATCTGTAGTTCCTGAAACATTCTCACAAGACTTGTTAACATAGTTGGTAACTAAATCAAGATCAAACAGCCAATCTGGACCAAAACCTTTCACACGGGGTGTGTGTTCATTGAAAGTCACATTGGCTGACTCCTTAATGATCCTAGTTCTGAGATTGTATACTCTATAAGCCTTAGCTTGAGAAGAGTATCCAACAAAGTGTCCATCATCTGATTTCTCAGCAAACTTGGCTATTTGATCTTTGGTATTCAAGATGGTGCAAGGACATCCAAATGTTCTGAGAAAACCAATGAATGGTCTCCTTTTGTGCCATAGTTCATAAGGAGTCTTACCATGAGTCTTAACTACTAAAACTTCTACACATAGCAGGCTGTATTAACAGCCTCCGCCAAGAAGGTGATAGGCAGTTTAAAGTCAGACAACATGGTTCTAGCATCCTCAATAAGTGTCCTGTTTCTCCTCTCAGCAACACCATTTTGCTAAGGAGTCCTGGGAGCACTATATTGTCTTGAAATACCCTTTTCATCACAAAATGTATCAAGGATTTGGTTTTTAGATTCTGTTCCCTGATCACATCTTATGATTTTGACCTTGTGATCACATTGATTCTCAATTTTTAGAATGAAGTTCTTCAAGATCTCAGGAGTCTCATCCTTAGTTCTAAGGAAGAAGACCCAAGTGAATCTTATGAAGACATCTGTGATCACTAAACAATAAGAGGTCCTTCCTAGACTCATTACACTGGTGGGGCCAAATAGATCCATATGTAACAAGTGTAGGGGAGTAGTGATGGAGTTGGTTTCCTTTGGCTTGTGAGACACTTTGTGCTGCTTCCCTTTCAGGCATGCAACACAATGGTCATCATTTGTAAACTCTTTCTTTGGCATTCCAGTTACCAAGTCATTTTTAATTAATTTATTCATGTTTTTGAAGTTTACATGGCATATTCTTTTATTCCAGAGGAAAGGCTCATCACTATTTGCTTTAGATAGAAAGCAAGACACTTCTCCGGAGGGAGTTGTTTCTTACAGATCCATCTTGTACATGTTTCCCTTCCTGGGGGCTCTGAGTAGAATGTACTCCTGAGGAATAACCACCCCAGGCTTGAGAACAATGCACTCATGCTCAGTGAAGAGCATGTGATGTTTTTGGTCACAAAATTGGGACACACTCAAAAGATTGTATCCAAGCTCCTTGACAAAATTTACCTTCTCAATGCTAAGCTTACCATTTGAGACCATGCCCCTGCCAGTGATGTAACCTCTTGCATATCCTCCAAAAGCAACTGGCCCTCTATCAAACTTATCAAAGTTTTGAAGTAAAGACTCATTGCCTGTCATGTGCCTGGAGCAGCCACTATCAATGATCCACACATTTTTGTTTGCCTTTGGCTGTCCCTGCATAAAAGATATGATTTAGTTACATTTGGAAACCCAAGCCTCATTAGTCTTGGGCTTGTTAAAATGAGTTGAAGGCAATGAAACAATAAGTGATCCTATGTTCAGGCTCTGAGGATCATTTGCTGATGAAGAATATTCAGTCACACGATCCTCCTTCATCTTCCACACCATCTTTGGAAAATTTGGCTTGACCTTCAAAGCTTCGGAAGCTTTTGCAGCTTTGGAAGATTTGGGGACTGGACCTTCGAAAGATCTTGCTTTCACTGCAGCAAGCTTTAGTACTTTGGAAGCATTCCTTTCTTCCGAGACCAAATTTTCTTCCTAAGGCAATTTTTTACTTGCCTTCTTCTTCATTTTGGAGCTTTCGAAGGAAATAGATTTTCCTTCTGAATCTAGCTTTTCCTTCATCTTCCCGGAAGCTTTCTCTTTAAACATGTGGATAGTGCTTTTGGGATTGTAGATGCAATCTTTAGCCAGATGGGATGAACTACCACACATGATGCATTCCATTGCTTCCTTCTAGGAGTCTTCTTCTGAGAGCAAGACTGAACTTGAACACTTTCTTTCTCCAGCTTCTTCTTCACAGATGATGCAGCAATTCTCTTAGGGAGAGACTTGCTCTTGGAGGAGGATGGTTTAGACTGGGTAGCAGTGGTATACAGCAATTCAGCCTTCTCTTTGCTGGAATGAGTTAGAACTGTGCTAAAACCCCTGGTACTAGAGTTTGTAGTAGATTCCTCAGCCTTTACCACTTCAAACCCTGTAGAGATAAAGACTTGTTTCTGCTTGGAGTCAAAACTAGCCTTGATCTCTTGAGCCTTCTTTGATATTCTCTTTGCTCTTCTGATCAAGTTCTTCCTCTTTGTCTTTTTCATACCAGCCTTCTTACTCTCCTCAGGAGCATGGTGACCCTTTTTGGATTGACTCTCTTCACTCATTTCAGAGTCATCCCTCACTATCTCCTCTTGATCCTCTTCAATACTAGGGTCTATGAGGGGAAGCTCATCTGCACCAGTTCCACACCTTGGAGATCTTACAGATAATAGAGTGTGTGGAGGAGCTATCTCAGTAGATCCCAGTCCCTGCTTATTCTGATAACAGACTTTTGCATGCAGAGATGTGGATATGATGTTCTTGAAGGTCTCTTCTTCAAGAACACATTTTTCAGCCCGGGCTTTGCTGATCACAAGCTCAGCCTGACATTCAGTCAACTTGATAATGAGATCTTTAATTTGAGTCCTGTAATTTGTCTGCTCATGTGTTAAGAGTTGAAACTGTTTTCTCTAGATCTTCTATCTTAAGTTTATAGTCATTTTCAGCTCTTTTAAAATCAGCTTTTAGGATATTCAAGGACTCAATATCAGATCTCATTTCCAAGTTTTAGGACCTGTATCTATTCACTTTAGCAATACATTCAGGAGAGCAAAGATGTTCTAGTACCTTAGCCTCATCACGGTCAGCCATGAGTGCCTGGTTTGGTGAAGCATCTTCAGCCTG
Organism: Flaveria sonorensis; assembly: GCA_025506505.1. Classification (NCBI taxonomy): domain Eukaryota; kingdom Viridiplantae; phylum Streptophyta; class Magnoliopsida; order Asterales; family Asteraceae; genus Flaveria; species Flaveria sonorensis. The sequence goes on from CM046437.1 coordinate 2,895,242, forward strand.
AATGCTTCGGTCAAAGCCTCCTTCTTCAATAGCAATAGCAGCTTGCTGTCTTGGCTTCTCATTCTGGTGCCCTCCCTCAGTGTAGTTTGGTCTGGATGATGCTTGGCCACCATTTGACTTAGGTGCCTTGCATTCTCTGGCAAAGTGACCCATCTGGTTACGGTTGTAACACTTCACTTTGCTTTTTTCCAGTCCAAACGTGCCACTGGCAGCATTGCTGGGAAACCTTCTCCCTGCCCTCATGTAGAGTTTTTGGGCTCTGTGAGTGAGAAGAGCCATCTGCTGGACTATCTCCATGTATTCCAGATCATCTGGATGGATACAATCCAGGTCTTCAAGAGTGAAGAAAAAGTTGCCTGAACTTTCATCAGTAGAGACAAAGGCTTGAGACCTAGCTTATCTCTTGGAAGGGACTTCCTTGGATGTAGCTCTCTCTGGGTGTCTCAGGAAGGTGATGAAAGGACCCTTTTATGAAGTTTCAGGGTAGCAGATAAGATGATGTTATGGATCTCTACTATCCCTTTCACCCATATGAAGGGCTGAACTCTGGTGGGTATTAGAGTTACCAGATGAGTTTTGCATGTTCATCTCCATCTGGTATCCACTGAGTATCCCATACAACTCAGTGAGAGTAAGGGTATTGAGGTTTTTAGTCCTCTTAATGACCACACAGTAGTGTGTCCATTATCTGGGAAGAGAGGACATGAACTATCAAACAATATCCCTATTCTCAATAGTTACTCCATCATCAGCCAGAGTATCCACAATCTCAACATACCTGAAATACTGTTGAGTCATGGTTTCACCTGTCTTGAAGGTGATGTTTTCAAACTGCTGCTTTAGGAGGTCCTTCTTGTTCTCCTTGGCTTCATTGGACCCCTCATACATCAACTTCAGTGCATCCCATAGCTGTTTAGCTATCTTGCACTTCTTGAAACCTCTGTAGATAGAGTTTGAAAGAGCAGTTTGGAGGGCTGTCATGGCTTTCTGATCAATATCAATCCTTTTCTAGTTTTCATCAAAAAAGTCAGCCCTCTCCTTCGGTATCATGCCACCACCAGTAGCAGCTGAAGAGGTGCATGGTACATGAGGTCCATCGACAACAGACTCCCACATCATGGAATCCTGAGACTTGATGAAGCCTTCCATTCTTTGGCACCAAGTGTCAAAATCCTCAGGAGCGATCAGTGGGGACTTTGTCATAGTTCCAGTTTACATATCAGCCTTAGAGATAGCTGCCATTTGAGAGTTAAGTGATGTGTGAAGCTAAGAGGATTAAAGATGGTGAGATCTTACAATCAAGAGCCTGGAATGCTCTGATACCAATTGCAGGACCGAGTAAGGGTACTTAACACTTAGTTTCACACTGAGGAGATATCTTAGATCACTTAAGAATTCAAATAGGGAATTGGTAACTTAAAACAGATGCTCCAAAGAACACAAGTAAATCAAAGAGATAGAACTAAGAGTCAACACAAGATTAGTTTTCAAGGATGTTGTATATTGATCTCAAGTTCTTTTACAAGTGTTATGAAGCATATCGAAATTACAAGGACATGAGACACTTTTATACTACAACCTACAACCATCACTTACATGTAAAGACAGTTGGGATTTGACTAATCTAGACAACAAGATCAATCTACAGTCAAAAGGCAGATTGCCTTTTTACTAGTGACTATGACATGCCATAGCTCACTGACTTTTCCTACTACAAAAAGTCTACAGGAACAAGTAAGGTAAGTTATAGACAAAGACCATTCCTACTTTTTAATAAAGCATGGAAGTTTCACCAACTTATGTAAAATAGGTGAACCACCAGAGCAGGCAGCGAAAAGTCTGTCAGCTTTATCAAAAGTTGATTCAGAGAAAGCATATTTTCTCTATCCTCTGAAGAAATCAATCTTCGCAGCTTCAGAAGACTTTGTCTCTAAAGCTTCGGAAGATTTCATCTTTGGCTTCGAAAGGTGCTGGTCTTTGGCTTCGGAAGATTTCACACTTAGAGTATTTTTTCTGTTTGAGTGTAAACTTCCGAAGTAACTCCTTCTGAACTGTTAGCTTCGGAAGATCTTACACTTAGACACATTTAAGAGTGTAAGACTTCCAAAGCTAGTTCATCTTTGTTCCTTAGTGCATGCATGGAAGACTTGGTTGTTCTGGCTTGTTGGTTGCATCAGCCTCATAATCTTCAGATGATCTTACAAGCCTTGATTAAATTCTTCCTAGCTGATTTGGCCATCCTTGGTTCTTTCTACTCTTCAGGAGTATAGTGACCCTTCTTAAGATGAACCTCTGGTTCATCCTTCACTATCTCCTCTTCACCTACATCCTCTTCTTGGATATGGTCAATGAAGGGGAGCTCATCTTGACTAGTTCCATACCTTGGAGATCTTCAACATAATATTGTGTGTGGAGGAGCTATCTCACATGATCCCAGTCCCTGCCTGTAAGGATGTGGATATGATATGCTTGAAGGTTTCTTCTTGAAGAACACACTTTGCTACCCTAGCTTTGCTAATCACAAGCTCAGCTTGGCATTCAGTTACCTTTGTAATGAGATCTTTGATTTAAGTCCTGTAATTTGTGTGCTCATGCTTAAGAGTTGAAATTGTTTTCTATAAATCTTTTATTCTAGGTTTATAGTCATTTATAGCTATTTTGAAATCACCTTTTAAAATATTCAAAGACTCAAGGTCAGATCTCACTTCAAAGTTATAGGACCTATATATGTTTACTTTAGTAATGCATTCAGGTGCATAGAGATGTTCTAATACCTTAGTTTCATCATGCTCCCCCATTAGTGATTGATTTGGAGAAACAACCTCTACCTGAAAGCTCCAGTCAAAGCCTCCCTCTTCAATAGAAACAACATCTTATCGTTTTGGTTGGCTTGCTTCTTAGATCTGGGAGCTGCATTAGTGTAGCTTGGTCTGGATTGTGCTTGGCTACCATTTGTCCTTGGTGCCTTGAACTCCTTAGCAAAGTGTCCCATTTGGTTATACTTGTAACACTTCTTTTTTATGCAGTCCAAACTTTCTGCTAGTTACATTGCTGGGAAACTTTCTTCTAGTTCTCTTATAGAACTTCTTGGCACAAAGAGTGAGAAGAGCCATTTGCTAGACTATCTCCATATACTCCAGGTCATCTGGATGGATACAATCCAAGTCTTTAAGAGTGAAGAGAAAGCTACCATAACTTTCATCAGCAGACAAAAAGGCTTGAGATGAGCTTGTATCTTGGAATGGGCTTCCTTGGATGTAGCTCTCCCTTGGTTTCTCAGGGAAGGAGATGAAAGGACCGTTTTATGAGTTGACAAGGTAGCAGATAAGATGATATTATGGTTCTCTACTATCCCTTTCAACCATATAGAGGGTTGAACTCTATTGAATGCTGGAAGAGCTGTTTGATGGATTCTGCATGTTCATCTTCTGTTAGCCACTAAAGATACCATACAGCTCTATGAGAGTGAGGGTGGAGAGGTTTTCAGTTCTTTTAATGGCCACACAGTAGTGAGTCTATTGTTTAGGAAGAGAGAACATGAACTTCCTCATAATGTCCATATTCTCAAGTTTAAATCTAACATCCAGTAGAGTATCTACAATCTTAACATACCTAAAGTATTGTGGAGTCATAGTTTTACCTATTTTATAGGTGAAATTCTAAAACTGTTGCTTCATGCGGTCCTTCTTGTTTTCTTTAGCTTCATCAGATCCCTCATACATAAGCTTTAGTGCATCCCAGAGCTGCTTTGCAGTTTTGCACTTCTTGAATCCTCTATAGATAAAGTTAGGAAGAGTAGTTTGTAGAGCGGTCATGGCCTTCTGATCTATATCAATCTTCTTCTAATCTTCCTCAGAATAGTTAGCCATTTCCATTGGAATCATCCCACCACCAGCAGTAGCTAAAGTAGTGCATGGGATGTGAGGTCCTGAGATAACAGATCTCCATATCCTGTTGTCTTGAGACTTAATAAAGCTTTCCATTCTTTGGCACCAAGTATCAAAGTCATCAGCAGTGATCAGTGGAGATTTGTTCAGTGTACCAGTTTCCATGTCAGCAATAATGAGAGCTGCCATTTGAGCTGGTAAGTGTTTAATAAAACTGAAGAGATTTAAGATGATAGGATCTTACAATCAAGAGCCTAAAAAGGTCTGATACCAATTGCAGGACCGGTTAAGGGTGATGCAACCGTTTTACAAGGTTAAAGAGACTAAATACTTAAGAGATCAAATAGAGAACCGGCAGATGAAACAAAGAACAAGAGTAAGAACACAAGCAGAACACAAATATTTGGTTTTCAATAATGATGTATATTTCCTTTAAGTGTTTTATAATTGTTACAAGGCTTAGTCCTAAGGACTGGTACATAAGATACTTTATACTACATCCAATAGGCGACCATACTTTGAAGGCCAAGTGGAACAGTAATCTGGACAATAAGATCAATGTAAAGTCAAAAGGCAAATTACCTTTTGACTAGTGACTATGGCATGCCATAGCTCACATCCTTATTACAAAAAAAAATAAAAGTATAAAAGTAGAAAGTTACAGACTTTAAGACCTTAATCTATAGTTGACAAACATATGGAGATATCACCAACTTGTATAAGTTGGTGAGTATTCAGAGATGGTAGCAAAAAGTGGTTCTACTTTTGTCAAAAACATTTCAGAGAAAGCATGTCTATCTTTGATAGAAATCAGTCTCTTGGCTTCGGGAGACTTTGTCTTGAAGCTTCGGAAGACTACATTGGCTTCAGAAGAAATGGTCTTTGGCTTCAAAAGATTTGACACTTAGAGAATTTCTTAGTGCTTTTGTCAGATCTTCTAAAGTAACTTCCTTGTACTTCTAAAAGCTTGCTGAGAGAACTTTGGTTTGCATCAGCCTATATGGTAAATCCTACATCCTTCATTTTCATCAATTGGTTCCTAATCATGTACGTTACACACACATACTGGAATTCGGGATTAAAATCCCTTACCTTTTGTTGATTAGCATGATGGAATTGGGTTTTAATTTGATCAAATTCGATCTGGGGTTCTTGAGAATTTGGGGATTTTTACAAATACAATTTTTATTAATTTTTTTGTGTTCTTAAACAAGATTTGGGCTTTGGCCCACCAGATAAAACTCTACCCTCACAACCTTGAGGTCCCAGGTTTGAACCGGGCCTTCGCAATTTTGCTTTTAATTAGGTTTTTTTTAATATTCTAAAATCTAAAAATGATTATTATATTATTTTAATGTAAATTTTTTTTTGTTAACTAAAACCATTTCATGATTTTTGAAACTTTTAAAAGATATAATTCTTTTATTATATTTTAATGAATAACAATATTATACAATTATTATCAAATTTACTTATAAGATTAAAATTGTATAAAAATTATTTTGTTAATCATATTTATTATAGAAATCTTTATTTAAAATTTTGGAATTCTAAATCATATAATTTTTAATTTTTCAATATTTTTTTCAAAGGTTTAACAATCTAAAATCATTGTAAAAATTATTTTAAAGTTTCTTAACACTTTATAAAATGGTTTTTAAATCTAACCTGAATTATCTTAAATTATTTTGCAAGTCGTGAAATAAGTCAATTAATTAAAAAAGTTAACTAACAAATTAATTATTCCATTTTCCCATGTTATAATATTCAAATCTCATTTATCATAAAATATTTACATGATAAATCTAACCTAAATTATCTTCATTCCCATGTTATACTATTTATTTATTATTATTTTCAAAATTAATCATCTAATTAATTTATTTTATTTAATTAAGCTTAATAAATTCATCATATTATCTTAAAATCATTTGTTAAACCCATTTTCCTATTGAAACCATGATTCATATATAGTCCTAAAATCATTTAATTCTAACATAGGACACCGTTCCTTAGGAACCCGTGGGTAATCTTGACATCTAATCTAACATTGTTATTATTCAAATATCAAAGGAAATATTCATAGCCCATTTTATGTGTTTTATATTTTGGGGAACTTATATGATTCAATATTCAATCATTGATATTTATTGTTATTTAATTCTAAATTCAATTCAAAACATGCTATATTATTGCTTGCAATTATGTGTTCCTGGTTAGATTGTTAGTCCTTCTCATCGATATAACAGTGCACTTGATGTATAACAATGATTTTCCACTGATTTAACACAATATACCCAATAACACAATGAACAACTTAGAATCTAAATGATGACAATCAAACCAAAGGCTCAATAATAATGATAATAAGCTTCCAGCCTCACACACACAATTGCAACAATGATATTTCGTATTAGGGTTTTGCAATCGATTCCTTACACAGATAGAAAACTTACAATATATAAGCAACCTAATTTTGCTGGCAGTTTCGCTGACTAGCAAAACTAACTGCCTATCTACTAGATTCACCCAACAGCAAACTATAGTTTCGCTGGGTGAACTGACACAACTGACTCCGGGCGAAACTATAGTTTCACCCGTAGTTTCGCTGGAACACAAAAGTCAACAAAATAAAAATTACAAGAGAAAAACTAACATTAATCCTATTACATAACATTTAACCTATCAACTATAGTGAGTCCAACCTATACTAGATTATCATAGATAAACCAAATGATACACAACTAATACTGGTTTTGAAGCATCAGAGGTGGAATTATCATTTTGCAGATCAGATCCTTGCTTGATGAGCCCCAAACCTGCAGGAAAATCATATTCATCTCCAACCTCTTTGTGATTAACACTGCTTAAACCTGCATGTAAACTATTAGTATTTGCAGCTTTAATTAAATCATTAGATGGATGAGGTTGAGGCATAAGAGAGTAACAAATGAGTGTTAGGAGGAGGATAAACATATGAAGTTTCACAACATCCCACACCTATTTTGATTCTAGCTCCCCTTTGCTTACAGAATAGTTCTTCCTGTTTCATCCCTGATATCGTCCATTTATCAAGTTTAGTTTTAAGCTTAATAGTCTCAAATTCTGTTAATGTGACACGTTCGCTCAAAACATTAATCTCGACATTCTTTTCTAAAAGATTTCTTTTTAAAAGATCATTTTCTTTTAAAGCTTCTTTTAGTTTGACAAAATATTTAGACTCATTGATTTTAAGTTCTTTGTTTATTTGTTTTAATTCTTTTTCATTTTCTAACATAATATGTTAGCTTTATAAACTCCAAATAAATGAATTTTGCAGGGAGGAGAACACATGTCTTGAACAACCACATAAGGAAGCCCCATAACTATCTTTTCAGCAGCTAGGGCTTTGGCACATTGACAGACAGGAGTGTTCTTTTTGTATTCTTCCTCCTCAGCAGCTCTCTTCTTAGCTTCTACAGCTTCAACTTCCTCTTGCGTTCCTTCATCCTAAACTTTACACTGACTTGCACAATCACCAACATCACCAAGACTCTCACCTTGAGTGTCATACTTGAATTCTTTGACAGGATCAAAATCCTCAACATAATCCTCATCACTGTTTACTACCTCAGCCATCAATGCATGGTTCACTTCTACTTCAGACTCTATATTGATCTTAGTACTTGAAGATACACCTCCATACATGCATTGATTGTACTCTCTTCTTTTCATATCCAATTCAAATAACTTCAACTTGTTGATAACTTCTAAGAGTTTGTAGTCAGCAAAATTTCTTACTTGTTTTAACAACCTAACTTGTGGACTCCATTATGGAGGAAGAGAATCCAAAAGTTTTGTGACTTGTTGATGGTTCCCCAGTTGGTCAACATACTTCTTAAGATTGCTTGCCACCATCAGAAATCTATCAACAAAATCAGATATCTTTTCATCTTTCATGGCTACAAAAGAATCAAACTGACTTTGTGCTGATATTAGATTATCAGATTTGAAGGAATTAGGGACTTCTGAAAGAGCCATTTTTGACATGATCAGAAATTAATTTCGCTGAAATTTCACTAAATTCGCTGGCAATTTCGCTAGCAATTTCGCTAGTAATTCCGACAGCAGTTTCGCCCAGCAGTAGCAGGCTGATGCTAGTTTCATGTGCTTATGTTGACTTTACGTGGTGTGATATGTGCTTATGTACGTAAATTAAAATTGTAATGAAAGTGAAAGATAAAGATAATGAAAAGTGGAACGTAATAAATGAATGAAATTCTTGGAAGCAAGTTAAATAGAGGTTCACAACTCATTGAGGGGTTGTTAGCTTAACTGTGTGCGGTTTAGCTAACCCAAGAGGATGCACATTGGGGGGTCAATCTTTGTGATTGATCAAGACGTACAAAAATGGGATCCTTATCGCTTGACCCCAATACGGTAGTTGCTTCGTGCACAATGATGGGGCAGAGCATATGGCAGGATCTAGATGAAAGTGAAAGATGTTAATGAAAGAAAGTACAAAAACAAACGAGTAAAAACGATAATGAAAGATAATTATGATATTATCTAGATGTATGTATGATGTATGATCACATACGAAAGTAATGGAAATGTTTTATCAAAAGTAAGTATTTTATTATCTAAACTAGAACTCACTCAGCAACGTTGACTTTTTATATGCATATCAGTTGGTAGGTAAATGTTGCACCTAAGGAGGGCAGGCATGGATGAGATAGCTACTGGGACGATCCGAGTCTGGCATTCTAGAATTTTGAGACAATACTTGTAAATGTTAAGTTTTTGTGATGCAACTATAAGAAAAATGTTTTTTCATGTATTTACAAATTATGTATGAAAAGTTATATTTCCGCTGCAAAATGATGTGTTTTATATGTTTTATGCGATGATTGACCAACTGTAAGAGTCTCAGGAACGGGGCCTTACAAGTTGGTATCAGAGCCAAAGTTTAAGAGAATTGGGTAAATTATTTTCAAAGCCTAAACTTAAACTGAGAATAGGACAAGAAAGGGAAAAAGATGCATGTCCTAGTAGCTACATTCCTGCAGTTAAAGGTTTTATGTAAACATTTTATGTACGTTAATGGAAAAAGGAATTATGTGCATCTGCTATGTGAATTATGTAAACTTAAAGGGATACTGATGTAGCCAGGATAGGAAATGCTTGGGGAATGAAGAGTAAAGTAAGTGGCTAATCACAGCTGGCCAATGTAATTAGGGAGTTATTATATACTTGATAAAATTTGAGCTATTACTTTGAATGACCGTGTTGGTGTTTGAATCTTATAGTGTTTAGAGATGGCTGGTGGTAGCTCTTCAAAGGCTTCACGAGATGGAGGTCGTGGTGGATGTGGTGCTAGGCCGCATGTCATGAGGAACTAAGACTACTGAAACGGCTCCTAAAGAGCCCGAGCTTCATCACCATGAAGGCGGTAATGAGAGTGCTAACCTAAGGGCCTCTATGAAGGAGGCAGTTATGGAGGAACTTCATCAAGCCACGCAGACAATTCTTCCATCTGTGGTGACTGAGATTATTAGAGCTGGGAGAAAGGATGAAAAGAAAGAGAAAGAGGAGAGGAGGAAGAATGTTGGAAGAGATGGAAAGGTGAGATGTTCAGGGGAAGGGGAGCAACTAGGGACTAAGATGATTGTCTCCAGTGATGATGAGGAAGATGAGGCAGTGTAGGAAACTGTAAAGGGGTGCAACTATGGGGCATTCCAGAGATGCAAGCTCCTGACTTTTGATGGGAATGGGAATGCTGCTGCTGCTCACCGATGGGTGAGGGAAATAGAGGTTGTGTTGGATATCAGTGAGTGCAGGGAGGACCAAAAGGTTAATTTTGCTACCCACTCGTTTGTGGATTCAGCCTTATGCTAGTGGGACAATATTATCTAGGCTGAGAGTAGCAAGACGATTGGAAGGATGAGGTGCAGTGAACTGAAGAAGTAGGTGATCGAGGAGTTTTGTCCTCACAGGGAACTTGATAAGATTGAGAAGGAGTTCCTACAGTTGGAGGAGGGAACTATGACACACCAGCAGTACACGACTAAGTTTGATGAGATGGCGAGGCTGGTGCCAGATCAAGTGACGCCCGTGTCACGAAATATGAAGACATACATCCAAGGTCTACCGAAGGATATCCATAGACATCTGATTGTCGCCTGGCCAGATACGCTCAGGTCGGTGATTGATTTAGCAGGGAGACTGTATGATGAGAGAGATGAGGTAGTAGCAGTGGAGGTGAGTAAGAAAGGTGGTGGTGACAGAAACTAGAACGAGAAGCGGTTTGGCCATGGTGGTTTCATTCCAAAGAACAAAAAGGCAAGGGTGGATGACAGGAGGGTGGTGAGGGCAGGTACGGGTACAAAAAGGTGTAATAAGTATGGGAAGGAGCATATAGGAGAGTGTAAGTGGGGATCGAACATCAGCTTCAAGTGTGGGAGGCCTGGTCATATGGCTAGAGATTATGGGGTCATAAGATGTTATAACTGCAATAAAGAGGGCCATCTGAGTAGGGACTGCAAGTTGCCGAGGGTTAAGAAATTTAGGAAGAGGAAGGGGATCGAGAAGGAGAAGGAGAAGGAGGGGCAGAGGGGCTAAACCCAGAGCATTCACTATGACCCAAGAAGAAGCCAAAGTGGATCCTGAGGTAGTTTCAAGTGCGTTTTTGGTAAACCAATTGTATGCTTCTGTTCACTTCGATTCTGGTGCTAGTAGGAGCTTTGTATATTTTGCCTCTTGTCGTGTAATGCATGGTAAGAGTAGGATGATAGATGTGCCCTTCTATGTAGAGACAACGATATCAAAATCTACTAAGGTGACGGATAGGATAGACGATTGCCTCATAGAATTGGACGGTCATAAGTTTCCTGCTAGATTGTATGTGATGGCCCTTGGAGGTTTTGATGTGGTGCTAGGAATGGATTGGTTAGTGACCTACGAAGAGAATATCGTGTGTCAAAAGAGGATGATTCATCTGATTGCGTGCAATGGCAGTTTGGTTACGGTTCACGGGGACAAGGAGTGCAACACTTCGCAAGTGATATCTATGATCACGGCAGAGAATTTTATGAGGCGAGTGTGTGGTGCTTACCTGGCTTATGTGAAGGATGTGAATACTACCATGCCTCAACTGTCAGACGTGCTGGTAGTATGCGATTTCCCCGATGTGTTTCATGAAGACCTACCAGAGGTCCCACCCGATATAGAAATTGAGTTCCAGATCGACTTGATACCATGAGCGTAAACCGTCGCCAAGGACCATATCAGTTGGCTCCATCTGAACTCAAAGAGTTGATAACGCAACTGCAAGATCTTATGGATAAGGTATTTATTCGGTCGAGTATCTCTCCATGGGGCGCTCTGGTTTTATTCGTAAAGAAGAAGGACGGTAGTATGAGAGTGTGCATCGACTACCGTGAGGTGAACAAGTTGAATGTGAAGAATCGGTATCCGTTACCAAGGATTGACGACTTGTTTGATCAGCTCCTGGGGGATAGTTGGTTCTCCATGATAGACCTTCAATCGGGGTATCATCAACTAAAGATAAAGGAGCAGGATATCCCTAAAACAGCCTTTCGCACACGTTATGGGCACTACGAATTTCTCGTGATGTCCTTTAGTTTAACCAATGCGCCAGCTGCTTTTATGGATTTGATGAATCGGGTGTGTTGACTTATGCTATATAGATCTATGATCGTTTTTATTTATGACATCCTGATTTATTCGAAGGATGAAGAAGAGCATGCTAGTCACATCCTTGAGGTGTTGGAGACGCTTAGAAGAGAGTAGCTATACGCAAGTTCTCCAAATGCACATTCTGGTTGCGAGAGGTTTAGTTTTTGGGTCATGTGGTTAATCCCAAAGGGATTATGGTGGATCTGGTGAAAGTAGAAGCTGTAATGCAATGGGAATCCCCAAGGACGCCATCCGAGATCTGTAGTTTCCTAGGTTTGGCAGGTTACTACAGAAGATTTATTCAAGACTTCTCCAAGATAGCTTCACCATTGACTAAGCTGACTCGCAAGGATGTGAAGTTTGTATGGGGTCTAGAGCAGGAGAATGCTTTCGAAGAGCTAAAGACGAGGTTGACTCAAGCTCCTTTCTTCACATTGCCCGAAGGGAAGGAAGACTTGATGGTCTATTCGGATGCTTCTTATTCGGGATTGGGTTGCGTGCTGATACAACAGGAGAAAGTTATAGCCTATGCATCCTGACAGCTGAAGACCCACGAGGCTAACTACCCTACTCATGAGTTGGAGTTGGCGGCTGTGGTCTTTGCATTGAAGATTTAGAGGCACTACTTGTACGGGACGAAGTACACTATCTTCATTGACCACAAGAGCTTGAAATACTTCTTTGAGCAAAAGGATCAGAATATGAGGCAAAAGAGGTGGTTAGAGTTGATCAAGGATTATGACAGTGAGATCCACTACCATTCGGGCAAGGCCAATATGGTGGCGGATGCCCTTAGCCGAAAGGAAGGGCCCAAGCCAATTTGGGTAAAGGCTTATCAGATGATCATGACCTCTGATGTGATGAAGCAGGTTAAGGAATTTCAGGATGAAGATCTGAAGGAGGATCAAATTAACTCCGAGCGGATAAAGGGCCTAGTCATGGAGTTGGGTGAGAACACTCTTGTTGTTAAAACCCTCTTTGGGCGAATATGGATTCCTTATTATGGAGATCTACGAGGGAAGATCATGGATGAGGCTCACAAAACTCGATACTCAATTCATCTCGATGCTACAAAGATGTATCAGGATATGATGAAAGATTACTGGTGAACGGGAATGAAACGCGATGTAATGGAGTATGTGGCTAAGTGCCTTACCTGTTTGCAAGTAAAGGCGGAGCATCAGAAACCATACGAGAAGATCCAACCTCTGGATATACCTGAGTGGAAATGGGAGCACATCACCATGGACTTCATCACGAAGTTGCCACGTACGGTTAGGGGATACGATGCCATATGGGTGATCGTCGACCGTCTAACGAAGAGTGCTAACTTTCTGCCAATCCGTGAGACGTACTCATCTGAGAGGTTGGCGGATCTGTTCATCAAAGCGATCATGACTCAACATGGTGTACCGGTGTCTATCGTGTCTGACCGTGACACTCGGTTTACATTTATGTTTTGGAAGAAATTTCATGATGCGATGGGGACGAGGTTACATATCAGTACGACTTACCATCCTTAGACAGATGGTCAGTTGGAAAGAACCATTCAGACGCTTGAGGATATGCTACGAGCATGTGTCATTGATTTTGATCCGTTAGCTGAGTTCTCATACAACAACAGTTATCATGCTAGCATTGGTATGCCTCCATATGAGATGCTATACGGTACGAAGTGTAGAACGCCTGTATGTTGGGGTGACATTGGGTAAAAGGAGTTAGGGACCATTGAGGTGATCGAGGCTACGACCGAGAAGTTGAAAAAGATCAAGGCTTTTATGAAGGCAGCTAAGGACCGGCAGAAGTCCTACGCTGAGAAGATAAGGAAGCCAATTGAGTTCCAAGTGGGAGATAAGGTGATGTTGAAAGTATCTCCTTGGAAAGGGATTATCAGGTTCCAAAAGCGAGGGAAGTTGATCCCAAGGTATATCGGGCCATTCAAAATCATTGCCAGAGTTGGTGAAGTGGCATATAGGCTGGAACTTCCCGATGAGCTACATGGGGTTCATCCTACGTTCCATGTATCTCACTTACGAAAGTGTGTGGCAGAAGGTGACGTTGTTATTCCTCTCACAGACATTGAGGTTGATGAAAGGTTGAATTACATGAAGCAACAAGTGGTTATTTTGGACTGGAAGGAGAAATGGTTAAGGAATAAAGTGATTAGTCAAGTGAAGGTGCAATGGAAGCATCTCAAGGGATCAAAGGCCACTTGGGACTCAGAGGAAGAAATGAGACGGCACTACCCAGATCTCTTTAAGGAGGGACAGGTTTCAGGGACGAAACCTATATAAGTGGGGTGTACTTGTAACACCCGAAATTGTTTTCTAAAAAAAGAGAGAAAAAAGAAAAGGCAAGAAAAGTAAGGGAGAAAAAAGAGGGTTTTATTTCAAAAAGCAAGGGTAAAAAGTGTACAATAGCCAAACCTTCCCATAATGGGGTTTAAAAAGGGGGTAAGGCCGCCCATACTTTCCCCATACACTAAACGTACGACTTTAGAGAGAGAAAAAGGACTCTCACCAGTTCTAGAGGGAGAAAGCAGAAGAAATGTACAAAAAAGTAAGATTTAATCATGTTTCTTCTTGATTTTAGTTGGGTTTTTAGCTTCTGGACCAATCTTTATGTATTTCTGAGTTTCTGGTTGCCTATTTTCATGTGTTTAGGTGCTATAACTCCAGGTTGCTCTCGGGTTGGTGGTGTTTTACTCGAAAGCGGTTAGAGGTGAGTTCTAGATCACCTCTTTTACTTGTTTTCTACTTGTTTGTGGCTGATATGTATATCAAATTGTTGTTTTATAAAACATACTATGGTTTTCCATGGAAGTACAACTGTTTATGAAAGACATATGTTTTAAATGATTTCTGTGATGTTGTGTGTGGTTGTTTGTGATGTTAAGCATGTGACTGGTAGATCTATGCAAAGTATATGTTTAGAAGCGATGTTTGGGACTAGAATTTGCATAACTTGAATCACTGGTGCTGGGCTTGGTGTCTCCTGTAGACACTAGTTGTCCGCTGTGGACACTTGAGCATGGATAAGGTGTCCGCTGTAAACACTTAGGCAGTTAGACTGTCTATTATGGACCTTGCATGTCTGCTACGGACTTTGCATGTCCGTTGTGGACACATAGAGATTATTTGTTGTCCGTTGTGGATTTGGCTGTCTGTTGTGGACTTGGCTATCCGCTTTGGACACTTAATAGTCACCTGTTGTGGGCATACTTAGTGTTTCATTTATACGCTATGGACTTTGGCCAAGTGTGGGAATTCTTCCGAAGCCAAGGAGAATTCTTCCAAAGCCAAGAAGAAATCTTTCGAAGTCAAGGAAGAAATCTTCCGAAGCTTGGGAAGAAATCTTCCGAAGCCAAGAAGAATTATTTCGAAGCCAAGGTGAAATCTTCCAAAGGTATCATGAAGTCTTCCAAAGCTTCATGGTTGTATCTAGTGACGTGTTTAGGCCCTGTGAACCCTTAGGCTTAGTCTGAATTTTAGGAAATAGAATTATGTGCTAAGTACTAATGTTTTATGGGGGTCTATGCTTGTTGATGTTCTATGCTTGTGGGCTGTTGTTATGTTCATTATGTTCCATATTATGTATTATGATGTGACTTTACATGGTGTGATATGTGCTTATGTACGTAAAGTAATATTGCAATGAAAGTGAATGATAAAGATAATAAAAAGTGGAATGTAATGAATGAATGAAAGTTTTGCAAGCAAGTTAAATGGAGGTTCACAACTCATTGAGGGGTTGTTAGCTCAATTGTGTGTGGTTTAGCTAACCCATGAGGATGCACATAGGGGGTCAATCTTTGTGATTGATCAAGACGTACGAAAACAGGATCCTTGTCGCTTGACCCCAAGACGGTAGTTGTTCGTGCACAATGATGGGGCATAGCATATGGCGGGAAATGTTTTAGATAAAAGTGAAAGATGTTAATGAAAGAAAGTACGAAAACAAACGATTAAGAACGATGATGAAAGATAATAATGATATTATCTAGATGTATGTATGATGTATGATCACGTATGAAAGTAAAGGAAATGTTTGATCAAAGTAAAGTATTTTATTATATAAACTAGAACTCACTTAGCAACGCTGAATTTTTATATGCATATCAGTTTGCAGGTAAATGTGGCAGCTGAGGAGTACAGGCATGGATGAGATAGCTATTGGGATGATCCGAGTCTGGCATTCTAGATTTTGAGACAATGCTTGTAAATGTCAAGTTTTTATGATGCAAGTATAAGAACAATGTGTTGTTATGTATTTACAAATTATGTATGAAAAGTTATATGCAATGAATGACTAACTGTAAGCGTCCCGGGAACGTGGCCTTACAGGTCTAGAACTTACCTTTTGATATTTCAACACAAGACCAACGCTGAACCGAGAGGGTTTCGATCAGAAGCTACATAATCATGTGCAATGCCATTACATACTATTCATAAATGGATAAACACATCGAATATCACCCAATACATACTTTAAACACCACTTAGCACCAACTTCTCTCTTCTCTAGCACAACAGCAGGGGTTTTCTCATGTAGTGGAGAAGATTGGGTGCTTGGGCCTATTTATAGTGTGCCTCTCTCTTCACAGCTGTTCTCGCGCGAGAACTTTTAGTCGTGCTAGAACTGTCTTCCACATGAGAACTTCACTTTCTTTGAAAATTTGGGGTGTTACAAGTCTATCCCCCTTTAGGTTTCGTCCCTGAAACCCATTTTTCATCAAACAATTAAGGGTAATGTTGTCTCATTTCATCTTCAGATTCCCAAATGGATTCTGACCCCTTTCTATGCTTCCACTAAACTCGGACAAGTGGAACTACTTTATTCCTCAATTTTTTCTCCTTCCTATCTATGATCGCTACAGGATGTTCCATGTAATTCAGTCTATCAACAATCTTCACATCTTCCAGTGGCATATGAGCATCTTCGTCAACTAGACACTTACGCAGATGTGATACGTGGAAGGTAGAATGAATTCCACTTAACTCATCTGGTAGTTCCAGCCTATATGCCACTTCCCCTACATGGGCTACTATTTTGAAAAGCCCAATAAATAAAGGGCTTAACTTTCCTCTCTTTCTGAATCAAATGATTCCTTTCCAAGGTGAAACCTTTAGCATTACTTTATCATTAACGTTAAACTCAATCGCTCTTTGACATTTGTCGGCATAGGACTTCTGCCTGTCTTTAGCGTCTTTCATGTAGGATTTAATTTTACCTAACTTCTCACTGGTAGTCTCTATGACCTCAATACTCCCTAACTCCTTCTATCCGATTTTCCCCCAACATACAGTGGTCCTACACTTCCAACCATAAAGCATCTCATACGGGGGCATTCTAATACTGGCATGGTAGCTGTTATTGTATGAGAACTCTGCCAATGATAGGTGGCTATCCCAGCTCCTACCAAAGTCTATGATACATGCCCGAAGCATGTCCCTTAATATCTATATAGTCCTTTCGGATTGGCCATCCGTCTGTGGGTGGTATGCTGTACTGATGTCCAGTCTGGTTCCTATAGAATCATTGAACTTCTTCCAAAATTTAGATATAAACAATGTATCCCTGTCAGAGACAATTGACACTGGCATACCATGACAGGTGACTATTTAATTGAAGAACAATTCAGCTAGCCACTCTGAGTTATACGTCTCTTGGATAGGTAGAAAGTGAGCACTTTTCGTTAGTCTATCTACTATGACCCATATGGCATCATAACCTTTACCTGTATGTGGCAGTTTCGTTATGAAATCCATAGTAATATGCTCCCATTTCAATTCAGGAATCTCTAAGGGTTGGATTTTTCCATATGGCTTCTGATGCTCAGCCTTAACCTAGAGATAGGTCAAGCACCTTCCCACATACCACGCTATGTCGACCTTCATTCCTGGCCACCAGTAATACTTCTTTAGGTCTTGGTACATTTTGTTATTTCCTGGATGAATCGAGTAGCGAGTCTTATGGGCTTCGTCTAGTAGTTTCTCCTGCAGACCCCACAACGAGGGATCCACATACCCCCGAATCTGGTTTTGACACCATTGGTGTTTTCTTCTAGATTCACGACCTGCCCTTTCATCCTCTCTTCATCAACTTATTGGGGTTCCAGAGCTTCTTTTTTAGCTTCACGGATTTGCTTTATCACGTCAGGAGTCACAATCAACTGGTAAGATCTCACCCGAATTGGTTCATAGTTTTCCTTACAGCATCAGCTACCACGTTAGCTTTACCCGGGTGATAATGAATCTCACAGTCATAGTCTTTTATGAGTTCCAACCATCGTCTCTGTCTCATATTGAGATCTTTCTATTCGAAGAAATACTTTAAGTTTTTATGGTTAGTAAAAATCATACATTTGACACCATATAAGTAGAGTCTCCATATTTTTAACGCAAATACCATAGCCGCCAGCTCTAGATCATAGGTAGGGTAGTTCACTTCATGAATCTTTAACTGTCGGGACGCGTATGCTATGACTTTGCCTCCTTGCATTAGTACGCACCCTAACCCTTGATAAGAAGCATTAGAATAGACAACCAAGTCCTTATTCCCTTCTAGTAGTGTTAACACTAGAGCTTGTGTTAATTTTCTCTTTAACTCTATGAACGCATTCTCTTGACTATCGCCCCATTCAAACTTCATATCTTTCCTTGTCAACTTTATCAGCGGTGAGGCAGTCTTGGAAAAATCCTGAATAAACCTCTTGTAATAACCCACCAGCCCGAGGAAGCTTCGGATTTCAGATGGCATTTTTGGCAAACTCCACTGCTTCACAGCTTCCACTTTAGCAGGATCAACCATGATCCCTTCTGGGTTGATCACATAACCCAAGAACTATATCTCCTATAACCAAAACATGCATTTAGAGAATTTCGCATACAACTTCTCTCCTTTTAGAGTTTCTAACACATCACGGATGAGACAGGAATGGTCTCCCTTATTCTTTGAATAGATTAGGATATTGTCTATGAACATTATCACTAATTTGTCAAGCATCGATCAATAAACCCTATTCATCAAGTCCATGAATGCTGAAGGAGCATTGGTTAGACCATACGACATCACTAGAAATTCATAATGCCTATATCGCATTTGAAACTCAGTCTTTGGGATATCCTGTTCCTTAACCTTTAACTGATAATAATCCGACCGAAGATCGATCCTCGAGAACCAACTTGCACCTTGAAACTGGTCAAATAGATCGTCGATCCTAGGTAACAGGTATCTATTCTTTACCGTGAGCTTATTCAGCTTCCTGTAGTCTATATACATTCGCATGCTACCATCTTTCTTCTTTACGAATAGCACCAGAGCACCTCAAGGAGAAAGGCTCGGTCTGATAAAACCTTTATCAAGAAGGTCCTGTAGTTGGGCTAGCAATTCATTCAGTTCTGATAGAGCCAGATGATATGGCGCTTTAGCAACGGGCTGAGCTCCTAGGACAAGGTTGATTTGAAACTCTAGCTCCCGATCGGGCGGTACCTCCGTCATGTCCTCAGGGAACACATCCAGGAAGGCACACACCATGGGCACATCTGTCAATTTTACGATTTTCGCTTTAGCATCTTTAACATATTCCAAGAATGCTCCACACCCTCACTTCATAAACTTTTTTGCCTTTATCATAGATATCATCTTTGGGACTTCGCAGACTTTATCAATGTAAATCGTGAGTATGCTACCATCAGGCACTTTCATTTGAATCACCTTCCTCTTGCTAACTATATTATCCTCTTAGGCGGCTAACCAATCCATACCCAACACGATGTCGAATCTTCCTAGGGTCATAACAAACAACCTAACGGGGAATCTATGACCACCCAATTCTATGCTACAATCATCTAAGGCCTCAGTTATCTTAGTAGTGTTTTCAATAGTAGTTTCTACCTAAAACACATGATCCATCTTTTTAGCCTTATCATTCATCATACCACAGAAAGTAGTAGCTACAAAACTCTTACTTGCACCAGAATCAAAAAGAACAGAATCAAGTATGTTGTTAACCGGAAACATACCTGACACAAACATCAGGTTTCGCTCTGGATTTCTACCTTGTCCTCGTTAAGGCCCTAGCCTAGGTCCTTGGCTTGTCACCAGCTTTCTTCTCTTTCTCTATCTTCCTTCCTTTAGCCGAGTCAACCACTTTCGCCTGTTTGCACTCTCGGCTGTAGTGCCCCAACTTGCCATAGTTGTAGCACTTCATCAGATTAGGGCAATCCTTAGAGAATTGCCCAGTCTTCCCGCATTTAAAACAAAGGCTTGAACCAAACCTGCATTAACCAGCATGCTTTCTCCTACATTTCTAGCACTCACCGGATGATTTCAACTTCATTTATTTGGTCTAAGCAGCAGACCTCTCATTCCTTTCTTGTTTCACACTCACCGACCAACTCTTCTTTCTCACCTTCTCAATAGGCTCATCAACCACCATATTGTTATTAACTATCCCACTTAGCTCCACCAAAGACTCAAAGGTCTTTAGCCTGCTTGCCTTCACATACATCCTGACCTTCGAAGGCAAACCCTGCACATAGCATTTCATCCTTCTCTCCTCGGTACTCACAATGTGAGGCACCAACCTTGCCATCTCGTTGAAGCGAGATGTGTACTGCTTGTGGGTCAAATTTCCAGCCTTAAATTCCAAGAATTCTCTTTCCACCCGATCGATCTCATTTTGAGGATAGAACTTTCTCATTACCAGTTCTTTCAGGTCATCCTACCTCAAGTTCATGAACTCAAGAGGGCTTTTAGCCAGCTTGATGGTGTTCTACCAATGAATAGCTTCATTACCAATTGAGTTAGCTATGAACTTCACAGCTTGGTCACCTTTACATTCACTGATTTCAATGACTACCTCCATCTCAGACACTCACTGAATTGTAGCAATAGCACCACCCTTGCCATCCAGGGATGGAGGATTGCACCCCTTAAAGATATGATACAAACACCCTTTAGCTAATTCCCCCTTAGTTACATCCTCCTCATCTTTCCTATCCTTCCCCGAGCCTTCCCTGATACCCTCACAGTCTTTCTTGCTAGAGTTGTTCTTTGCATCCAACGTCCACTCCTTGGTTAACTCCTTCAGAGCTTCAGTCATGATTGAAGGCATGATGTCATGAAGAATGTTATGGACCTCTTTGGTGATAGCCTCTCTAAAAACAGGCTCCAAGGTAATCCTCTCTTCAGAATGATTAGAGTTTTCCTCGCTAGAAGCATGAACAGAGTCCACATGCACCTCTTTAGTCATCTGCTTTCGGTTCTTGGTGACTGGTGGTCTACCCCTGACACCACCACGAGCACCTCCTCGAGTAGCTTTCTTTCTAGCGATGGATTTCTATAAGATATGTGTCACACCCTCAAATTCCACATGCGGGGTTTTACCGTGAGGCTTGTGAACATACTAGGATCTAAGTCATTAGCTACTCAGAACGACTCTATACAAAACATTTAAAAACAAACCAGAGTTTAAAATTTTAAAACTATGCAGAAGCATCTTGTAAATAAGTCAAACCCAAAGAACTAAAAGGGTAAAATTCGCAAAACATGCGCCAACCCATTGTTTGTAAACATATAAACTGAAAACCAAATGTCAAGACATAATATGAAGCTTTAAAATGCATGCTGGACTTGTGATGTGCTCCTACTATCAACTGGAGTTAACAACCAAAGAATAGCAAACTAAAGTGTCAACATGACGGTTGGTGAGTTCAAGAGATGAGTTTATCATAAACCATAGCAGTTGTAAAACATAAGTAAGTTCATTGAAATAGACAGCTAGTCTATATTCATAAGTAATAAGCATGGTTATTTCGCGATCGAAACTGACTGTGTTTGCTGTTTGCCTCCCGCCATGACATACCAGCTCGTGACAAATGTTTGTTGTTTAGGACAATATTGCACCCGCTTGACCTCCAGTCTTACGGATGGGGCTTGTCAGACCCAGTAATACTACCCAAGATTTCCTGGTAGTTTCCTTAATTAACGATCCGAAAGTGTAAGGTCTTTCAGTGGTATATCACACTATGTTATACTATACACAACTTATATAATAAAGCGTTTGTAAAAGAGTATGCTATCTCCCAAAAGAGAGTGTATAAAAAGTAGGGCATGAACTCACCTGGTGCTTGAAGAACAGAGTAATGCAAGCTACGAAGGAACCGAAACACAACCCATCAAAGGTTACCTAGAACATGTGAGTTTGTTAGTACATAAGACCAGAATGGCTTAACAGATACTAAGTGCACAATACACAGGTTGGCCAAGTGATATGGTAAACAATAAAATAGTTTGACCTAGTTGACCCGTTTGACCCATTGGTGACATGTCAAGTTAGATTCTTGTTTGACCAAGTACAGTAATTCATAAATCATCATACAATAACAGACTACCATACAAGTTATTCAGATAAGCCACATTGCAACTCTTAAGTCTCGTCATGATCCTCATGCTAACTTAGGTTATCATACAACGCATGCAAACCAATTCATCATACTAAACATGTTCATAATTAGATTCCTCTACAGTACACATTGGGTTTAGTCACTCACAACATGCCATGTGAAGCCACTCATGGATACACACCCTAAACCCTACCAATCATACAAAGTACGGGTCTCAGATTCGCATGCATGTATGATACCCATCATCACATACCCAAATGCAATTCATATTAGCCAGTAACCAACTTTATAATATTCAATTACTATATTGCATCACAAACTCATAATCTTGTACATAATCCTCTACTTGCACATTTTCCAAGAACACCAAGATTTTCCCATAAATTCATCAATTAACCAAATGACCCAATTATCATAATCTAACACATTAAACATCATCCATGATCACTCTAGCATGCTCCTAACATCCTAATCATGATCAAATCACAAAATCATGCAAGTCACATCAACAAAGTTTCCACTTTGGGAAGGTGGCATCCAAAAACCAAACTTTCATCAAATTTTGTTCATAGATTCATCAATAACATCCCTAATCTAGTTCATAGCCACCATAATAACCCAATTAACATACACCAATCATCAAAACATGAATTCCCATGAAGAAACGTTTCTACTTTAGACAATATATGAACTATATGATCAAACCATGGAATTCTTGCACAATCATCATAACTAGACATTCATATAACATAACTAACAACATATCATCATCAAATAATCATCAATTTCAACTTTTCTTCACAAATTTCGAACAAGGGTTCATCAAGTAACAAAAACCATAAAAACCTTGTTAGAACATACCTTTAAACGTGTAATGATGATGCTTAACACTTGCTAATCACTTTTAATGCTTGAATGACACTAGCTATCATTGGAAACTTGTTGTTGCAAGATCAAAATCGCAAGGTGTGTGTGTGTGGGTGCTTTGGCCGTAACAAGGGTAATGGGGGGGCTAGGGTTTGATTTTGATTATATTTGGTAATTATAATTTCACAAATAAACCCTCCTTTGTTAATACCTTGTAAAACTAATTCTTTTTTTTACATTTTTAACTAGGTTTAACAAGACAAATAAAGAATCATTATCATCTAATAACAATCATACATTCTAACTAGAAAAACACTTCACATAAATCACATATCACATGTCATCACGTTGTAAAGCGAAATTCTCAAATAATACTTACAATTTATGAATCATATAATCACATATTTATAATCAACTTATTAATTAAATTGTTACTTGTTATACAAGTTAGTTATTGTTAGATCACCAATGTCTAACGAAAACTAGTGTGTGCTCATGGCACGTGTATGCAAGACCTAACTAGATTAACGGAGTTTGGTAACGGAAAATTACCAGATGTCACAATATGAAAAACCAATGTTATCATTCCAGGTAATAGTTTAGATCAAGTCAAGTAATGTAATCTTCTAATGATAGTGCCAAGTTGTAATTAACTACTTACTTAACTTTACATGTTATAAACATTTCTTATCTTAGGTCACATCAGCTCTCAATCTTACCATGAGCACTATAATCTCTATAAACCTTTATTAGTCATAACCTTTAACTTAACCTTCCTGGCATGGAGCTACTAGCACTGGGATCCTTTAATTGATCCCAATTTCAGATCAAGTTCAAACATCAAAGTGTCTAAATCTCTCAAACTATGGCTCTAGTACCAACTTGTAAGGCCCTGTTCCAGGTAACCTCACAGTTGGGTTTGGACATCAGAAACACAAGTTCTCGAACATCAAATTTGAATAATATAAGCAGCAGAACATAAGACATTGTCATCATTTAAATTATTTATGTTTAAAAAACCACTAGCTATCTATCAGAATTCTATGCCAAATGCCAGTCTTAACCATATGCTAGGTAGCTTCCCAATCCATGCCAAGCTAAACTCTTATTTTAGTAGCATACTTGTCAATCTAATATGCATACAAAAGTCAGCGATGCTGAGTGAGCTCTAGGTTTATTTTATCGAATTACTTAAACGGAACATAATCATAAACATACACCCTTCTATACTTTAACCGTACATATATTTTAACTTTATGCTGCTGCTAGGGTAAGGCTTCTTTAACTACTATAATGCTCGTTCGTTAACTATACTTTTGCTTTTACTTTATCATTTCTTTATCATTTACTTTATCTTTGCTTTATCTGTACTTTAGCTTTATTCTTTACTTTATCTTTGAGCTTAGCATAAATGCTTAGCTCCCTTATCATGTGAGAATGCATGAGGCATATCTCCTTTATCAGGTGAGAATACCCAAAGTATAGCTCCTATGTGAGAATGCAACGAATGCAATTCTCCTTTAGTAGGTGAGCATACCCAAAGTATAGCTCCTATGTGAGAATGCAATGAATGCAATTCTCCTTTAGCAGGTGAGCATACCCAAAGTATAGCTCCTATGTGAGAATGCAACGAATGCAATTCTCCGTTAGTAGGTGAGCATACCTAAAGTATAGCTCCTATGTGAGAATGCAATGAATGCAATTCTCCTTTAGCAGGTGAGCATACCCAAACTATAGCTCCAATGTGAGAATGCAACGAATGCAATTCTCCTTTAGAAGGTGAGCATACCCAAAGTATAGCTCCTATGTGAGAATGCAACGAATGCAATTTCCCTTTAGCAGGTGAGCATACCCAAACTATGGCTCCTATGTGAGAATGCAATGAATGCAATTCTCCTTTAGCAGGTGAGCATACCCAAAGTATAGCTCCTATATGAGAATCCAACAAATGCAATTCTCCTTTAGCAGTGCTTGCAAGACTTCTTTAGCAAACTTTAACGTTTTCACAGCTGTGCTTTAGCGGGTAATTGTTCTTGAATTATTATTCAAGTTCTTTAATGTTTCACATGAGACATTGCTATCTTCCTTTAATCTTTAACTGTAACAATACATATAATTATTTCTTTAGCTAAAATTTCTCTGTTAAACTATCTTTATCGCACGCTAAACGGGAGTATCTACACACGTATCTATCTATGGGTTCGCGTGAGAACATCTACACCAAAACACAATAACTTGCACATGAACTTGAACTTATCGCACGAGAACTCTCCAAGGCTTATTCAAGTTCTTTAAGAATGACATCAAAGCTTATTCACTGATGTGCAAAGGGTTACCATTGGAAGTCTTGACTAGACTTGAAGGTTATCAAACTTGTTACACCATGTACAGAGCCTTGAAGATCATTTGTGAGGTGGTATAGAGATAGAAGATCTCAAAAAGCAAAAACTCAAGAGGTAATTAGAGTTATTTGAGCATCTTTCTGGTGAAATAATCAATCAAATGATGAATAGATTCATGCAATTAACTACTGAAATGTCAATTGCTGGTATCAAAATTGATCTCAAAGATCTAAATTACAGACTTGTAAATGCTCTTCCATCTTCATGGAAATAGATAGTCAATCTTTTGAAGCATAAAAAAAAGTTTCCAATGGATTTGGATTTTTTGATTTCCAAAATTGAATCAGTTGAAATTGATGAGAGCTCCAGAAACAATGATAGAGCTGCATCAATGTCTCGGTATAAGTATGTTGCTTTTCCTGCTAACACAGTGGAGAATGCTTTTCTGGCTAAAGATGATAATTCTCCAGAAGACAAGGGTGATTTGTTCGTTGGAGCTAGTTTCTTCATAGATTCTGCTTACACAAGTGCTCATGTTTATACAACTCAACCTCAACCTCAGTCTCCTCCTAAAACTCAAACTCCTAAACCTCAAACTGAGACTTCATCTTCTAACTCTGTTAAAACTAGCAAAGTTAAAGATGTTATTAATATCCTGTTATAGGATGATGAGTCAAATATGCTTTTACTGCTTTCATGGCAAGTTTTCATGCTTATCAAGGTAGTCATCTAACCCATTTAGATCTTGTTTTGCAGGATTTGTTTGAGATGGATCCCGATGATGTGGAAGAGATGGACTTGAATTGGCAGATGGTAATGATTTCTTAAAGAACATAGAAACACTCATAAGTTAACAGGAATTACATGCCAAGTGCAAACAAATCTGTTGGCTTTGATAAATCAAAGTCAAGGTGTTTCAACTACAACAGTTATGGTCATTTCTTAAGGGAATGTAAAGCTCCTAGAAATCAATGTGGAAATGGTCAAGCAGGTTCTAGTAGTCAAAGATACCAACAGTAGTCTTAGAAGACCTTTCAAAAGCCTTATCAAAGTCTTCCCATGCCAGAACTCAAAGATGAATCAAAATCATCTGAAGAGCTAAAGAAAGCTCTTGTTGTTAGCATCAAAGGTGGCTATGACTGAAGTGCTTATGCTGAACAATTCACAACTGATCTAACATCTAGTTTAGCTCTTGTTGCTGAAGTTCAAAATAAAGACTCTTTGAAGAAAATGATCCTAAGGCAGAAGGTGATTCTGAAAATGATGATGAAGATTATGATTGGAGTGACAAATCCGACCTAAAAGAGGATTCAGAAGAAATTGCCCTCATGGCTTAGTCTGAACAACCAAAGGTTGAGCATCCATCATCTGACTCTAAGACTTCTTCTTCGAGTTATCCTAAAATTCCCGTTGAAGTCAGAGATAAAATGTGCACAAAAGCATGTTTTGATAAGTTGAGCATTACAGAACATATTCATTTAAAATCTATGACAAACTTAAACAAGAAGAAGTAATGCACAACAAACTAAAAAATGATCACAAAGTCTTTGATGAAAAGATCTTATCTCTACAAACCTCATGGAATAAAACTCTACAAGAACTTGAACTTGGTAAAAAACAACTTGAGGAAATGACTAAAAATTTAGAAGAAAAAAAATAGCTCATGTTGCAACACAGGTGGATCTAGCTAAAGTTAAAAGTTCTAAAACAATTGTAGAACAATTGGTAAGTGAGAGGAAAGATAAAAACAAAACAGATATTGGTTTTACACATATGCCCATGCTTGAATCTATCACAAACACTTTACCAGAAAACATTAACACACATGATCATTCACCTGAAAACAAAGCTAAGCTAAAAGCCTTTCAAAATAAGAAAAAGAATTCTGAAAGTGATGAAGAGAAAACAAATGTTGAGATATTTGAGGAACAAGATTAAAAAAAGATTAAAAATGGTCATCCAGTGAAAGTTAAATCTTACGAACCACCACCAAAGAATAAGAAAATGTTTGTTCCCAAAGAGTATGTTGTTGAACACGTAATTGTAAAGAATGATAAACAAAACTCAAAGAATAAAGAGAAAGTAAAACAAGACGAAGTAACATCTAAAGATTTGTTTTCTTACAGATTATACAATCCAGACTTCATCAAATTGCAAAAAGAACAAAAAGATAAAGAAAATGCAAAAGAGTCTTCTACTAAAGATAGTCAATCACAAAGCAAGCAGAGTTCATCAAGATTAAGAAATCAGAGAAGAAGAAGGAAAAATGCTAAATCTAAATCCTCTTAGAATAAAAATCAAAACAATCAAACTCAAAGAACAAATCAATCTAATTAGTTTAAACTAGTGAATTTTTTGTCTGCGGGTATTTTTTATATGAACATAATTCCTGAAATCAAGCCAGACTTAAAGAACAAATCTAACTCTGATCTGAAAACAGGTTCAGTTCCAAAGTCTTCCGCTATTAACAAAAGATTTGTATCTAAGATGTCTAGGAATGGTGTTATGAACAAAAGTCAAAACCCAAATTTCAAAAGAACAAACTCTCAAATCAAAAACAACAGATTAACTTTATAACTCCTAAATTAAAACAAGGATCAAATGTGGCTTCCACATCAAAGGTTAATCAATGGTTGTTTATAATTTCAACAAAGGTACTGTGATATGTACAATCATAAGACTGATGAATGTTTCTTTAACAGGTATTGTCATATTTGTGATATGAAAAACCATTCAATAGCTGATTGTTATTTTAACAAGTATTGTACCATTTATGATGAACGAATTCACAAAACTAAGAATTGCTACTTTCGAAGGAACTTGCCAAGGAATGGATATGTAAATCCACAATTTCAAAGAAATCAAAGTGTTGTTTTTCAAAGATTGACAAACAACCTTCCTTAGGCTTGAGATCTTTTCGAAGGATTGATTCTGATTGTGCTGATTCTTATGCTGTGAAAACAAAGAATTATAATCAAGGAAAATTCAATCCACGATCTATGAGAATTAACAATGTAAAGTTTGGTAATCAAAATTTTTCTAAAAATGTCTCTCATCATGGTTTGAATTATCTAAATGATGATCTTGAAAAATGTTATCATGCTTTACGGACTATGCAAATCAAAGATAATCAAAAATTTGTCAGAAACACAATTGGTAAATTTAAACAGCAAAAGAAGCTTGATTTGTAACGCCCTGGAAAAGTCGAAATGAGCCAATTAATATTAATGGGCTTAGATAAGGGTAATAAATATAAATAAAATGGAAAAATGGGTTATGGACCTTATAAACATTACGGGTTATGTGTTAGATGGGTTTAAGCTCACGTGAACACCCGGTATATATACAAAAATCAGCCATATTCATACTCATTTGCAACTCAAATAACCCACTTTCTAGAGAGAGAAAGTAGAGAGGCAAAGTGAAGATTTGAGGATTTATTGAGCAAAGGTTTGAAGATTTGCGTTTTTGGGCATCAAACAACAAGAAAAGAGAAAGAATCCAGGTAAGAAATCATCATCCAAATGTCTCTTTAGATCATACCCGGATTCTAGGGTTTTGGGGTTTTGAAAAGTGGCAAATATCATACAAAAGTCATTTATGGATGAAATCATGTAAAAAGCTTTGATATAAGTTCCTTGATGAAAAACGAAGGATTTGGATGTAAAAAGTTGAAGATTTGGGTTAAAACGGGCTGGAACGTCATTTTTATGCGTCCAGCAAAACTGTGAGTTCTTCCAGCAAAATTGTGGGTTCCTCCAACGAAACTATAGATTCGCTGGTAATTTTGCAGCCATAGAATTCCAATGAAAGTTGGGAAAAACTGTCAGCAAAACTGGCAGCAAAACTGTATAGAAAATTACCTGTTTGCTTGTCCACTTATATGCAGACTATGCACCGTGAGCCTACCTTAGGTGAAGTTATTTTCGGAGACTTGGTGGGTTCTAGATCCCCTAATTTACTAGTTCTTCTATGTTTTCGGGCTGTTATACGTACTAAATATACGTTTATTTTAGGGCAAAAATCTCAAGAACACTAGAACCCCGCTGTCAGGGGCTGCCGCCCCCGAACCCCTGCTGTCTCGCGGAGAGTCTTATTATTGTTTGTTATTCATTTGGATGATGTGACATCTGGTAATTTTCAGTTACCAAATTCCGTTAGTTCCGTTAAGTCTTGCATACACGTGTCGTGCACACACACTAGTTGTCGTTGAACGTTGGTGACTTAACAATAATCAGTAATGTTAAATTGATGATAATTAAGTTAACAATGTGATTATTAAGTTATGCTTATGTGATCTAAATATTAACTGTAATTTTATCGCGTAACGTGGAAACGCGTGTATTTAACCTGTATGTTTTGTATCTAATAAAGGTGAAATATATAATTGTCATTGTTAGTTTATATGTTTGTGGTTGTAGTTAAAAACCTTTTAAAAAGAGTTTAAAAGCTTAATTTTTATAAAAAGTAAATTACAAGGGTTTAAGGGGTAATTACCATAAATTAATAAAACAAAATCCCAACCCTAGCCCCCACACCCCCTCTCGGCCGCGACACCTTCAAACACACACACAAACCTGCGATTTCAAGCAAGAACAAGCAAGAAAGCTTCGGTTTTGATCGATTACAAGCATTACAACAAGTTAGAAACATCAAAACTTGTCCATTACATGTTTAAAGGATAGATTTTTATATGTTTTTGATGATTTTTCATGTTGGCCGAATGTTCCATGCGAAAACTGCAATTGGTGGTCGATTGATGCCTAGTTGTTGATGTTAATGTGTTTACTAGATAGATTACATGTTAATTAACGTCAAGTATGCAATAAAGGTTAGATTTTTACAAGTTTTTATGGAAATTACATTAGGGCCGAAACCCTAATTCGAAACTTGCAATTAGAGGCCGATTTGTTGATGTTGGTTGGTGTTATTATGTTAGTTGGATTGTATATATGCTAGTTAACGTCGATTATGCAAGAAAGCTATGATTTTGATACGTTGTTCATAGGTTACTAATAATAGTAACTTTATTTTGCATGAATTGATGATTGGATGATGTATGAATGTTATGGATGTGTTTGTGATGATGATTAGATGCTAAGTTGATGTTATGAATAATTGAAAAACAAGAAGATGTCTTATAGTTCATACATTGCTAAAAATAGTAACTTTTGGTGTTGAACGTTGATGAATTATGATGATTAGGTGTTGTTGATCATGTTTAGATGTTGTCATGGACTTGAATTGGTATATAATTGATGAATTCATGAATGTAGTGTGAGTTTGATGAATTTAGGATGAACTTTCCCAAAAGGGAAACTTTAATTGTGCAAATCCTTGAATTGGATGATTTGAGCATGTTTGGGATATTAGGATCATGCTAATGTGTTCATGGATGGTTTCTAAGGTGATGAAATGTGTTGTTTAGGTTATAGGGATGTTGATTTGGTTTGTTACCTGTTTTGGCCTGTTGTGATTCGCATGACTTGTATGATATCTAGTTGTATGATGATCTAGGTAGTACATGTGGTTAATGATGTGCTATATGTAATCAAGTTGTATGTTGATCATGTATGATATACTGTTGTGTTAGTATTAACGAGTTATCACCTATAATGTCACCAATGGGTCAAACGGGTCAACTGGGTCAAATGTGTCTTGTATTTCTTAAACCTTGAGTCTCTTGGTTTGTAGAACACTTAGGGTTTCATGTTGATTCTGTGTACACGTACTTATGTACTCTTGTATTCTAGGTGACCTTTGAAGGTTGTCGTTCCCCTCTTTCTTTCAAGTTAAGCTCTAAGTTAATTCTTGCGCGTATCAGGTGAGTTCTTGCCCCACTCATTTTACATAATCTCTTTTGGGGGAGATAGCATACTGTTGATCACAAACGCTTTTATATATGAGTGTGTATAATATTGATATAGTGATGTTTACCATGGAAAAGTCCTCACACTTTCGAATTGTTAATATTGACTACCGGGGAAATTTTGGGTAGTACTACTGGGTCTGACGAGCCCCACCTGTGCGACTCGAGGTCAAACGGGTGCAATTTTGTCCTAACTTATATTCGTCACGACCTGGTAAGTCGTGACGGGAGGCAACAAACGTAACACAGTCAGCTTCGATCGCGAAATCACTATGATTAATATTTTTATGTTAATAGACTAGCTATCTATTGCAATACACTACTTATGCTCTGGAAACTGTTGATTGGTTTATATTTTAACGAAAACTCTTGAACTCACCAACCATGTGTTGACTTGTTTAGTATGCTATTCTTAGGTTAAGGTTGCCAGTTGCCTAGGAGCACGCACACCAGCATCGTTGAGTTGTCTACATTTGTTTGTTTACAAATTTGGGATTATTTTCATATTAAACATTTGTGTTTGGGGCGCGTATGTTTTGCGCATTCTCTTTACATACTACTTGTTTTGGGTTTTCTGGTTTTAAAAACGCTTCCGCACTATTTTAAACGTTAACTCTGGTTTTGTTTATTAATCATATAGAGTCGTTCTTGGTAACTAATGACTGAGATCCTGGTATGTCACGCGCCTCGCGGTAAAACCCCGCACGCGGATTTTGAGGGTGTGACAGATTGGTATCAGAGCCATTGGTTATAGGGAACTAGGTTGCATACACATACTAGACTATAACTGCACAGTTGTTAGTTACTTATCGCTTACTCTCCTTACTGTATACTCATTGGCATACGCAACACGTACTTCGCAGCATGGCATCGTCGTCCAGAAATTTAGGCAAGAGACCTGCACGATCTGATTCACCTCCTACTTCTCCCGTACCGGATAGGGGATTTAACTGGCCTCGACATCCTTATCCTCCCGGCGAGATAGACTGGGATCAGCCTTTCATACCTCCTGAGCTTGATCCTCCGCGTAACTGGGATTTCTACCCCACTTACATAAACCGTATGGCTTATAGAGAACGCGTACCACCAGTAGCACCTACACGACCTAGGACTAGGTCATCAACCGCCTCTACTTTGCCTACACTTCCTACTTTGAGAATCCCTCTGGAGCAGGCATTTGCAGCCCTAGTAGCCACATTGGACACAGAGCAACAGCGGATTAGAGGACTCACTGATGAGAACTCTGCATTACGATCTGAGATGCGTCAGCTGCGTTTCCAGGTAGAGACGCTTCAGGAGCAACTTGCGATGGCCATTGGTGGACATCATACGCTGGCAGGCAACGTGGTAGCACTTAGTGAGCGCATGGACGCACAGGATCACCATAACATTGTGATCGATAATAGGTTTGCTGATTTAGAGGCACAACTAGCAGCACTTCAGGTTGCTGAAGCCCCTGCACCTTTGGTGGACCCTGATGAGGAAGACCCAGAAGAAGAACCCGAGGAAGCCCCCGAAGAAGAACCAGTAGAGATGGATGAGAACAGTGACGGATCTGATGTACTGGACTGATCCTACCTTTTAAATGACTTAGACTATGTAGTGTTTCTTTTCTTTGAAACCTATGTGGGAAGGGTTGTTTCCCACCCAACTGACAAACTTAAATTTTGACATTGATGGAATATTTTGTGACTCAATTTCAATTTATTTATCTTTGATTATTATTTCTGTTATAAATGTTATGGTTGTGGTGAATACATTATTTCTTATTGTTTACTGCACCTTGATGAGATTAATGTGTTGGATGTTACTCATTATTGTAATTGTGAATTTTAAAGTGAAATATGGACGCACGTGGAAGAGGACGTGGGCGTGGTCGTGGACGTGGCGCCGGAGGCCGTGGAGCCGGAGCCATAAACATGATGCCTGCGGAATTGGCGGCATTAATTAACGAACATGTTCAGGCGGCAGTGGCTGCTGCCCAACCGGGACAACCAGCAGGTAAATGATGACAAGAGGTTAAACTGATTATCCTAGTTAATTGCCTAGGATATCTGACTAGGGTTTGGGTTGTCAAAACAGGACCACCACCATGTACCTACAAGTCCTTCATGGACTGTAAACCCCATACCTACAACAGGACGGAAGGAGCTGTAGGGCTTGTAAGGTGGTTTGAGAAGACAGAGTCTGTCTTCGCGAAATGAAACTGCCCGCCTGCTGATCAGGTGAAGTATGCCACCGAGACATTGGAAGGCGCATCACTTTCCTGGTGGAATGCCCAGGTACAAATGCTGGGTCAAGCCATGGCCAATGAACTACCTTGGGATGAGTTTAAGGGAATTATGACTGAAGAATACTACCCCCGAAATGAAGTGCAGAAACTGGAGATTGAGCTCTGGCAACTTCAAATGCAAGGCTCAGAAATTGAAGCCTACACGACTCGAACTCATGAGTTAGCCACTTTATGCCCAGGGATGGTGAATGAAATTCACAAAAGGGTGGAGCATTATATACGGGGATTGGTGCCCGAAATTCAAAGTATGGTAACTGCCTCTAACCCCACTACCATACAACAAGCTATCCGAACAGCCCACAGGCTGACTGACCAGGTGTTGGACCAAAAGAACCAATGAGCCTGATCAGAAAAACCTTTAAGTCCCACATACATTACAACAACTGAAGTAGTCTGCAACAGCTGAAGACATCAACTGATAACAAGGTCTGAAGACAAAGTTTGAAGTGAAAGAGCTGAAGACAAAGTCTGAAGTGAAAGAGCTGAAGACAAAGTCTGAAGACAAAAGCTGAAGACAAAGTCTGAAGACAAAAGCTGAAGACAAAGTCTGAAGACAAAAGCTGAAGACAAAGACTGAAGACCAAGTTTCAGATGTTGTCACAACAGCTGAAGAAGACCTCTTCAGTAGTTGTGATGGTTTTCTTTAGTAGTTTTATGTTTCTTGTAATCAGTACTTGTAGTTTCAGTAGTTTTAGTTTCATCTTGTACTTAGCATACTCTGAGATGTTCTCAGTTGTTGTGAACATTCTCAGTAGTTTGCTTACTTTCAGTTGTTTGTAATAATTCTGTTAGATGTCACTATCAAGTGACATCAGCAGACGTCACATTCCTTTATATAAGGAATGTTGACCTAATTGTAAGGTGTGCAGCTATAGCGAAACTCAGCGCAGCTTAGTGAAGCTTAGCGGCCGCCATACCGAAGCATTTGTGCATGAATGATATTATCCATTTTGCAGAAAACCCTCTTTCTCTATAACCGTGTACTGTTCCATTGAATATCTATTGTGTTCTTGCTATATTTGTCTAATTCTTGTTCTAATTCCGCTGCGATTCAACTCTAATTGATCAAACTTAGATCACTGATCCTGACAAATGGTATCAGAGCGGGTTAATCATTGATCGGTTTAACAATTGATCATTGAAACTGCTATTTCGATATCTAAAGTTTGATCGAATTAGCATATTTGCAAGAATTGGTTATAGAGATTGGTCTTCTGCTGCTTCTGGTTAGTCAATTTGAGTTTCTTCTTGGTTCATATTGAGTTTGTTGTGTTTTTGTGCTAAATCTGTTGAAACTTGATTGAATTGGTTTGAATCTGAGAATGACTACTCCTTCTAATGACCCTCACAATACTGGCTCCTCGACCAAGCCTCCGATGCTGGTTAGGAGTGAGTATAACATATGGCAACGAAGAATGCTCCATCACCTGTCTGTTAACAGTTCAGGTTGTTGGACATCGGTGGTTCACGGTCCACACAAGCCTATGGTGAACAATCCGGAGACCAACCAAATGGTTCCGAAGAAGAAGGAGCAATACTCAGATGAAGATCGTAAACTGTTTGAGATTGATGCTAAAGCCCATGGAATTCTAGCCATGGCACTGCCTAATGAAATCTATTCTGGGCTTATGCATCATGAAACTGCTCATGACCTCTGGAATGCTTTGAAGGAACAATTCGGAGGAACTGATGAGGTCTTAGTAAACAACAGAGAAATCCTCGCCCAACAATATGAGACATTCTCTCATAGAAAGTATGAGACACTGACTCAACAGTTTGAGCGTTTCTCCTGCTTGATCTCTGAGCTGAAAATGGTCAAGCATGAGTATACTAACAGCCAGATGAACAACAGATTCCTCAGATTACTGCCTGAGAGATGGGACACATACACTATTGTCCTACGCTCCAGTGCAAATCTGGATAGCCTATCTCTCACCCAACTCCATGGGAAACTGCTTACATTTGAAAGAGAGATAGAGCAGAAAAGAAAACTGGCATCATCAGGAAAGCTCACTGATGACTTTGTACTAGGGAACACTGCCTTGGTCGGTCATGAGTCAGAATATGCTGGATTAGAAAGCCATTATGATGAGCATATAGATTTCTCTTCAAACAGTTCTGATCATGCATTTGTTGGTGTTGACAGTCATTCTGGGTGTAATAGTGATTTTATGCTTTATCATGGATGATTTGATGGGTATTGCTGATGATGATTTAGAAGAGATGGATATTTTGAGCTAAATGGCCTTGATCAATATCAGATCTCAAAAGTTCTACAAGAGAACTGGTAGGAAATTTCCAGGACTCTCTGGCAAAACCAAAGTTGGTTTTGACAAGAGTAAGTTGAGGTGTCACAAATGCCACAGGCTTGGGCACTTTGCAAGAGAGTGTAGATCAACTGGATCTAACTCTTCTGCACCCTTTGTGACCTTTCCAAGCAATAGTTCACAAAACAAAGGGCAACATCCTGCTAGTTCTGGTCATCACTCACAACCTCAATCTCCTGCATATTTTGTCCCTCAGGGTCCAATGCCATATCCATATCCCTGCTATTACATGCCACAGCCAAATCCAGTTCAAGTTCCTATAGCACAACAACCTCAAGCCCTACCTGAGCCTCAACCATCTCCATCACAATCTCAACCTCATCACAGCTTCTTCACACCAGGAGTTGTTGACTGGAGCAGCTTACCAGATGATCTTTCTGGTTTCAATGAGCAATTATTTGCTGGTGCTGGTCAACATGGTGGTGAACATCCTTTTGGGAATCTTGCTCTCATGGCCCTGGAGTCTACTGAGGGTTCCTGCTCCAATGCATCATCTTCACAGGTAACCCAGGTATCTTCTGAGGCTAAAGCCAAGTTATGTTCTGAATCATGCATAGCTGCCTTTGTCTCTATTAGAGAGGCAAATGTAGCTTTAATCAATCAAAATCTTGAGCTTGAGAAAACTATTTCCAAAAGAAAAGCTGAGTATGAGTCTGCTCTTAATGACAAAGATGATGAGATTTACAAGCTTAAATGCCAACTTAATGATGAAAAGGCTAAGGTAGAGGTCATACTTGAGAACCACAGAAGTCTCAAAGAGACACTTGCAGCTACCCAAGTTGAGTGTGACCGCTGGGTAACATCCTGCAAGGGATTTGAAATGCTTCTCAGCAAGCAAACAGCTTCAAATGTGAAGTTTGGAATAGGTTACAATCATACTGCACCACCTACTGATTTTACTTCAAAATCAATAGTAAAATCTGAAGGTGAAAGTAATTTCCAAACCACATCATCATGTGATTCATCCTCAAATGATAATACAAAATTAGAGGATGAAGTCAGTGTTAAGATCTCAGCAAATCAATTGCCTGATGGTTTAAATGCTGATAAACACATGAAGCTGAGCAATTCAGATGTTGTCCCTCAAAGTACTCCAAGTACTGAAGGGCAAGTCACAACATCTGAAAAGCATTTCAAATCTGCTGAAATAAAAGGATTAACAACTGCTGAGGAATCTATCATACGGTCTTTCAGGACGGATAGAGAACAGCTGAAGAACAAGTCTTCAGTTGTTACCGATCCTTCAGTACTTAACACAAGTACTGAAAGGAGGAAAGTACTGAAGATCACACCTTCAGTAGTTTCCACTTCAGCAGTTGATCAATCCAAGATGAAGAATAAGCCATGTGAAATATGTGGTAAATTCAATCATCTATCTGATGAATGCTGGTACAAAAAGGGTTCCAAACTCAACAGAGATAAGCTCATTAAAGAAGAGATTAATAAAATGAAAAATGAGTTTGAGACCAAGTTTGTACCACAGTCATCTCAAACTGATAAACCCAAGGCCTCGCCAAAATCCAAAAAGAAGGATGGGGTTTATCAGAAAACAGCTGATAGTGTTCCTCATGATAAACATCAGACTAAGTCTGTGAATTTCAAGAAGGAGGAAATGGTGGGTCACAGGAACTCATCAAAAACAAGTACTGATGTGTCAAATGAGCTGAAGGCTTTAGCAACAAATCAGACACAACTTGTTATGATGGTTCAGCATTTGTTGGGGAGAGTTAACCAACTAGATGCACCTGTGATCAAACCACTGAAAAGGAAATCCAAGCCCAAATCTAAGAAATCCATTTCAGCACCATCTCCACCTTCATCAGCTGTTAATCATGAGAAACAAGTTATGGTTAAATCTGTTGATGAAAACAGACCCAAAACCAAAAAGGTTTGGGTCTCTAAAGCTAACTAGTTTCTTATGATAAATGCAGGGTTCTTCAGCATGCCAAAGAAGCATCTGGTATGTAGACAGTGGAGGATCTATGCATATGACTGGGAGCAGTTCTCTTCTTAATGACTACTCTCAAGGAAAGAAGGGATTTGTCTCATTTGGAAATGATGCTAAGGGTTACATCATCGGGAAAGGATTTGTGTCAAATGGAGAAATCAGATTTGATGATGTTAACCATGTGGAGAATCTCAAGTATAATCTACTGAGTGTCAGTCAGATGTGTGATAAAGGGCATGTTGCACTTTTCACAAGCCAGAACTGCCGGATTCTGTCTTCCAAAGTTCTGAGGCTGATTGACAAGGTATTGGATGAACATACTCTCCTGAAGGCCAACAGGATAGGAAGAGTATATGCCTTGGATTTGTCAAAGAAGATTGATTTAAAAGGTCATCCTTGCCTGTTCTCCAAGGCCTCTCCTCAGGAATCTAAACTGTGGCATAGAAGGCTGGGTCATGTTAATCTCAAAAACATGAATCAGCTGATCCACAATAGTTTAGTGAGAGGTCTACCAATAAAGGAGTTCCACTGTGATGAAACCTGCACTGCTTGTTTAAAAGGAAAACAACACAAAGTTTCATTCCCTCCTATAGAAGAACCAAAGTCCACTGCCTGCTTGCAATTACTGCACATGGATCTCTTTGGTCCTGTGAGAGTAATGAGCATGGCAAAGAAGAAATACTGTCTGGTAATTGTGGATGATTACTCCAGATTTGTATGGACCTTCTTCTTGCATTCAAAGGATGAGGCTGCTCAGACAATTATTAACTTTGTGTTGTATGTTGAGAAGCAGTATTCCCTATCAGTCAAGTGTATAAGAAGTGATAATGGAACTGAATTTAGAAACCATACACTTGATGATTTCTACCTTTCAAAAGGAATCAAGAGGCAGTATAGCATCCCAAGGACTCCAGAACAAAATGGAGTAGTGGAGAGAAAGAACAGGACCCTAATTGAAGCTGCAAGGTCCATGTTGGCTGACTCTGGTTTGCCACTGACCTTTTGGGCTGAAGCTGTCAACACAGCATGCTATGTGCAAAATAGAGCTTTAGTGAATCAGAGGTTGATGAAGACTCCTTATGAAGTTCTACATCATTTGGCTCCTCTAATTTCATTCTTCAGAGCATTTGGGTGTCCTTGTTACATTCTCAACACAAAGGATCAACTCCAAAAGTTTGATTCTAAGGTGGATGCAGGGTATTTTGTTGGGTATTCATCCACTTGCAAGGCTTACAGAGTGTTCAACTGCAGAACAAAGATGGTTGAAGAAACCTTGCATGTGAAGTTCAATGAATCCCTAAGGACAAAATTCCACAAAACCCTGTGGAGTTGTTTGATCTGGACATACTGCAATATGTTCCTTATCAGCCTCCAGCTGTTGCAGATCATGTGAATTCATCACCTTCTGCAGCTAGTCATCCATCTGGTGGTACTGATGTTGATGATGATCCCAGTACTCACCTATTCAAGTTTAGTGATCAACTGCCTGAGTCTACTAAACTTGATGTTCCTGTAGCTTCAGTAGCACCATCCACAACAAATGCTGATGAGATTTCTGAATCCTCTACTTCATTTGACTTGCCATCTAATACTTGGTTTCAAGAATCTGGATCAACATCTGTTGCTGCTGAGCGTGCTACAAACACTTGCACAGATCTCATAGTGTACCAAGAGCTGAAGAATCACCCAATGTCTCAAATCATTGGTGATATCAATGCTGGTGTCTCAACTAGAAGTCAATTGTCCAACTTCTGCTTCTATGCTCTCTTCATCAGTCAGCAAGAGCCAAAGAACTATCATATTGCATTAAGAGACAATGGATGGGTTGATGCCATGCAGCTTGAGCTTCTTCAGTTCAAAAAGCAGCAAGTGTGGGAACTGGTTCCTCTACCCCCAGGTAAGTGTGCAATAGGCACTAAATGGGTGTTTAGGAATAAAACAGATGAAAATGGGCAAATTGTCAAGAACAAGGCCAGACTGGTTGTCCAGGGGTTTTCACAAGAAGAAGGTATTGATTATGATGAAACCTTTGCCCCTGTAGCCAGACTGGAGGCAATTAGATTGTTCTTAGCCTATGCTGCATTCCACAATCTTAAAGTTTTTCAAATGGATGTCAAAAGTGCATTTTTATATGGTAAAATAAAAGAAGAGGTTTATGTGTGTCAACCACCAGGTTTTGAGGATAATAAACATCCTGATTGGGTGTATAAACTTGATAAGGCTCTTTATGGGTTGAAACAAGCTCCTAGAGCCTGGTATGAAACACTGTCAAATTTTCTTCTTCAGAATAATTTCACTAGAGGCTCCATAGATAAAACTTTGTTCATTAAGAAAGTGGGTCAGCATAAGCTCCTTGTTCAAATTTATGTTGATGATATTATTTTTGCATCCTCTGATCCACAGTTGTGTGATGCATTTACAAAGTTGATGCAACAAAAATTCGAAATGAGTGCCATGGGAGAATTACAGTTCTTTCTTTGCAAATCAAACAAAAGGCTGATGGAATTTTCATTCATCAGTCAAAATACACAAAGAGTCTTTTGGAAAAGTTTGATTTACAAAACTGTAAGCCCTGTTCTACTCCCATGTGCAGCACCACACAACTGGATGCAGATCAGAAAGGTAAAGCTGTTGATGAAACACTTTACAGATGTATGATTGGGTCCTTGATGTACTTAACTGCTTCTAGACCAGATATTATGTTTGCAACTTGTGTTTGTGCTAGATTTCAGGCTGCTCCTAAAGAGTCTCATTTGATTGCAGTCAAGAGGATCTTTAGATATCTGCAAGGTACTCAATCTCTAGGTCTTTGGTATTCCACTGGGCACTCTTGCAAATTAGTTGCTTTTTCTGATAGTGACTATGCAGGGTGTAAATTAACTAGAAAATCAACTTCTGGTGGATGTCAATTCCTAGGCAACTGTTTGGTTTCTTGGCAGAGTAAGAAACAAACATCTGTTGCTACATCCACTGCTGAAGCCGAGTACATTGCTGCTGCAAGTTGTACATCTCAGGTACTCTGGCTTCAGAATCAATTATTGGATTATGGCATTACAGAGACTAAGACTCCATTACTAATGGATAGTGCTTCAGCTCTTTGTATTGTCAAGAATCCAGTCCAGCACTCTAGGACCAAACATATTGAGATCAGACACCATTTTATTAGGGATTGTTTTGAAAAAGGTCTGATTGATCCAAAGTTTGTTCCTAGTGCTGATGAGCTTGCAGACATA
This sequence comes from Flaveria sonorensis, assembly GCA_025506505.1. Classification (NCBI taxonomy): domain Eukaryota; kingdom Viridiplantae; phylum Streptophyta; class Magnoliopsida; order Asterales; family Asteraceae; genus Flaveria; species Flaveria sonorensis. The sequence continues at coordinate 2,936,094 of CM046437.1, forward strand.
TTTACTAAGCCTTTGGACAGTTCAACTTTCCAAAACCTAGTGTTAAGGCTTGGTATGCTGCAGCTAGAATAAGTGACAACTACTGATGATCTCAGTCAACAAGTACTGATGAGCATTCGTATACTATTGTCACAAATAAGTACTGATAAGTTCTTTTATCCTCAGTAGTTTTCATAACTACTGAAGACTAAATTACTTAAAAGTACTGAAGTACTCTATCTGTTGAAAAGAACTGATGTGGTTACAACTACTGATGTAGTTACAACTACTGATGTCAGTATAACAGATAAGTACTGATGACCAATGAAACGTCTGAAAATCAGACAAAAAGTCTGATAAGTGTTGAGGTCAGAATGAAACAGCTGATGAGCTAAGAATTGACGACAACAGCTGATGAGAAACTTTTCTCTTCAGTTGTTTCTACAACTGCTGTTTCACTTCATACAACTGAAGCCAAAACCATGTCTTCAGTAGTTTTACAACTACTGATGACTAACACCAAATCTTCAGTTGTTTACAACACCTGAAGCCAAAACCATGTCTTCAGTAGTTTCACAACTACTGATGACTAATACCAAGTCTTCAGTTGTTACAACTTCTGAAAGTTAAAACCAGGTCTTCAGTTGTTTTCAAACAACTGATGACAGCACCAACACTTTCAGTCGTTTTATATCAGCCTTTTCTTACCCTATAAATACCTAAACCTAATTTCAAACGTTTCATTAGCCGTTTTATGTCCTTCACTCTCTCAACAATGGCGACCATGAAACTCAAACCCAGACACAACTGTGTTGCCTACCTCTCGAAATCGGCCTTTTGGAAAAATTTGATAATGCCATCGATCTTATGGTAGATTCCCAGTACCGAACCGCTTTTCTTCTGAATCCTACCATATACCCCGATTCCCTAAGCCAATTCTGGACCAACGTCTCTGTGCAAACTGGTGAGAATGATAGCCAAATCACTCTCCAGTCGTTGGTTAACCAGAAACAGGTGGTCATCACTCCAGACATCATTCGACAAACCCTAAATCTACATGATGCCACCTGTGTCACAGAATACCCGAAAGGCACAACTGATATGTCTTTCATCAATAACGGGTATGAAGGAGACTTAAGTGCTACCACCATTCTGAAGAAGCACTTCCATGATGCTGAACGTCTTATATTCCACATGGTGAATGTCTGCCTTGCATCAAAAACCTCCTCATGGGATCAGATGTCCTCCCGATGGCAACAGGTATTATACTCTATCTTTGAACGACAAAATCTAAATTTTTCTGAGATAGTTTTCATGGAACTAAAGGATCTGGCTTTGAAACCTGTGGCAAACAGATGGATATTATATCCCAGGTTTCTCATGGCCATAATTTTAAATCAGCTAAAATCAGACGGCCTTGTTGGCCTTGGAGTCCCTGCTCCGGCTGTATTGCCTGAAGTATACTCCAGGCACAACTCTGACCCTACACTGAAAGGGGCTGCCCGGCTGCTAAAACCCAAGCAGCGGGAACCCACAGCCTCCACTTCCAGATCCAAAGTCCCCACCAAACCCAACACCAAAAAGCCCAAAAAGGCTACTCAGGGAGATGAGTCCCCTGAGGATGCCCCTGTACCACCAATACAGGAAACACTTACTGGTTCTAACCCCCCAGTAGTGTCAAAGACTCCACCAGCCCTAGCCGCTCAGGCATCCTCTCAACAGGATCCTGATGCAACCATAATTGGGGATACCACAATGCTGGAACCTATCTCAATTGAGAAGGTTACCATTGAAGAGCACCAGTCACCCCGGGTGCAATCTGCTTCAAACCTATCTCCAAATGCAACCGCCCCTCAAAGCCCAACCATTATAGTTGCACAAGTGCTGAGTCAGCTGCATTCCTCTCCTCCTCCCCAGAAACCAATTACAATGGGGAGAACCTCAACAGCTGAGGAAGAGGACCAAAATGCTGCTGATAACCCACAGCACAGGGGTTATAATGTTCAATCTCCCCGTGTAGAGGAGGAGGTTAGAACATCTGGTGAGGCTGCCACTTCTACTGATTCAGCAAATGAACAGGATGCAGTTGGTAACATCTCTAAGACCTCACCAGAGGCAACTGCCGATGAAGGACTCAGTCCTGAGGCAGGAAGTCCCCAGAACCAAGAACAAGGGGCACATGCTACAACTGATCTACACTCAGGGCATGTACATCCTGATTCAATCAGGAGGTCAGGTGATTCAGCAAAGACTGATGATGACCTGGGCTTTTTCTTCGATGTCTTAGCCCATAACACAATCCTTGAGGCTGAGGTGAGCAGACTCAAAGAACTGCTTGCCAAAATGTCTCAGGATCAAAGTCCATCTGCCCCAATAAACCCACAGATGGCACCTTCATCTGAAGGTTCACCAAACACTCAGCCACTACACTCAACTGAGCCACCAGCCACTGCTTTTGGCACCACCTCTCAGGGACAGAACCCCTCTGAGCAGATGGTTGCTACCTTTCAACATTCCTTACCTCTCATCACTCCCATCATCAATGAGATTGTGCATAAAGCCATTGATGAGAGGATCTCCTCAAATCTACAAACACTTGTTGATGATGCTGTGCAAAAGAAGCTTTCTGCCATTCAAACCCCTGAACCCAATGCACCCAAAAAGGGGGAGTCTAAGGCAGTGAAAGAAAGAAAGAGAAAGAGAGTGGAAGATGAGAAACAACAAGAGAAAGAAAAGGAGTTAGAAAAGGAAAAACAGCTGATCACATACAAGAGAAAGAAAAGTGCTGAAACTCAAAAGCCTGATGAAGAGAAATCATTGGAAGATCTGATTAAAGAAGCTGATGAAGCTCACAGCAGATCAATGGACAGAATAATAGACCAACTCTTCAGACAAGGCTTTGATACAGCTACATTAGACACTGAGATCAGAAGGCTGGAGATTAAAGAGATACAAGAGAGATGGGCCAGTTACAGTGTGATGGAAAGGGAGAGGTTGGAGATAATGATCAGGTTTATTGCAAAATACTTGGGAAGATCATTAATTGAGATTAAATCATGGACCAGAGACAGTATTCTGGCAATAACCACCAGAATCTGTGCTTCTGAAGCATTCAATAAGGGGTTGATTATCGAAGCCTTAGATGAAGCAGGTGCTGGGAAGAGAACTGATATGGCCAAGCTTTCCAAAGCCAAACTTACCACAAAAATGCTAGATCAGCCTTCCCAAACTCCCACTCAAAAACAACCAACCCCACAACTCTCCAAACCAATCCCTAAACCTAAACTTAAACCAACTCAACCCTCAAAACCAACTCCCTTACCCCAAAAACCACCTCAAACCACATCCAATGATGCACCCAGAAGGAGGAGAAGGGTGTTGAGGATGGAAGAAGAAGAAGAAGAAGATGATGAAGAAGACAGTCTGCCAATCTCTGCTGTTCTAAAAATACCTGAGCCCAGAAGTCAACAAATGATCACACCAGACTTTCAGAGGCAAATGGTGAAAGTTAAGATTGAAGAAGAAGAACAGCAGAAACAGCACGATGAGCAACTTTTGAAGATGGTTGACAAAGAGTTTCCTCAGTCATCATCTATACAAGCCATGAAGAAACACGCTCAAAGGCTGTATGCTCTCAGGTATACCTTTCAATATCAAAAGGAGAGAGTAAGGATTTGGCCAGACCCCAGGGTTAGTTCTAGAATTCATAAGAAATCCATACCAAGTAGATACAATGGCCAAGTGAGAAAGACCATAGATGCTGTTATTATGTTGGCCATTGTAGTCTCACCCTGGGAGATACTTGAAGACTTCAAGAGAGCCTACAAGTCAAAGATGACCCCTCAAACTCTAATGGAGAACAAAATGGTCAAGAAGGGGTTGTTATACAAGAGGCTTGAAGAGATCAAGAAAAATGAACTCCAGTTGTTATTAGAAGGGACTCACCCAGATGAATTTGCTTACAGAGAGATAACAACTGTTGAGTTGAAAAATGGAAAGACGTTAAAGTACCTATCAGAGTACTATGGCCCAGAGTTCTTCTTCGAAGGAGAAGCAGAAGAACTCACTAAGGAGGAACAAGTTGTTCTCCTTGAGGCCTACGTCAGAGAGTCTTATAGACTCATCAATGGGAAGTAGGTTTCATGGTTGGGATAACAGCTCTGTGTCCAGTTCCCCAAGACAGAGTTCCCTTCCATCCTTTGACATTCACATCTACTGAAACCTGTTCCCTGGCCTGTGCTTATCGATATCTCTGAAGCTGATCAAGAGAGTATTTCTGCCAAGAATAAGTGGGACCTCAATAAGCTTAAAGGTTTTGGCTGCATTGGTTCAGGGGGAGTTTGTTGGACCAAAAGAACCAATGAGCCTGATCAGAAAAACCTTTAAGTCCCACAGACATTACAACAACTGAAGTAGTCTGCAACAGCTGAAGACATCAACTGATAACAAGGTCTGAAGACAAAGTCTGAAGTGAAAGAGCTGAAGACAAAGTCTGAAGTGAAAGAGCTGAAGACAAAGTCTGAAGACAAAAGCTGAAGACAAAGTCTGAAGACAAAAGCTGAAGACAAAGTCTGAAGACAAAAGCTGAAGACAAAGACTGAAGACCAAGTTTCAGATGTTGTCACAACAGCTGAAGAAGATCTCTTCAGTAGTTGTGATGGTTTCCTTTCAGTAGTTTTATGTTTCTTGTAATCAGTACTTGTAGTTTCAGTAGTTTTAGTTTCATCTTGTACTTAGCATACTCTGAGATGTTCTCAGTTGTTGTGAACATTCTCAGTAGTTTGCTTACTTTCAGTTGTTTGTAATAATTATGTTAGATGTCACTATCAAGTGACATCAGCAGACGTCACATTCCTTATATAAGGAATGTTGACCTAATTGTAAGGTGTGCAGCTATAGCGAAACTCAGCGCAGCTTAGTGAAGCTTAGCGGCCGCCATACCGAAGCATTTGTGCATAAATGATATTATCCATTTTGCAGAAAACCCTCTTTCTCTATAACCGTGTACTGTTCCATTGAATATCTATTGTGTTCTTGCTATATTTGTCTAATTCTTGTTCTAATTCCGCTGCGATTCAACTCTAATTGATCAAACTTAGATCACTGATCCTGACACCAGGCAGTTGAGCAAGGACGATTACCCAAACGAGGTGCGGTGGCAAGCGTGCCCGACCAGAAACGCAAGTGGGATGGTTCAAGCAACAAGGGATTGTCATCCAACAGCCAATCTCAACCTCAACAACAGCAGCAAAGTCAGCAACAGCAACGGAAGTTCGATAACAACCGAAGCTTCAACCAGGCGACTCCCTCAAATCAAGGACCCGGTGGGTATGGTGGAAGACTGCCGAAGTGCAACCGGTGTAACTACCACCATGTGGGTCGATGTGATAACTTCAAGTGCCAACGTTGTTGGAAGATTGGTCATGCAGCCAAAGCATGTCGGGGTGAACTGATGAAGAAGCCACAACAATCACAAGAAACTCCGAAAGGTTGTTTTGAGTGCGGAAAAAAAGGCCATTACAAACACAACTGTCCCCAGCTTAAGAGGAATGGTAATGGCAACAACAGCAATGGGAACAACAACAATAATAACAATGGCAACAACAATAACAACAACAATGGTAATGGCAACAACAATGGTGGAAACAACAATGGAGCGAAAGGAAGAGCCTTCGTCATTGGCTCAGGTGAGGCTCTAAACGATCCTACAACAGTAACTGGTAAATTTTCGGTTAATGGTTGTTTTGCTACCGTATTATTCGATACCAGAGCCGATAGAAGTTTCGTGTCCACTAGGTTCTGTAGTCTTTTAAGTGATATGCCCTCAACCTTAGAATCTAAATACACCGTAGAGTTAGCTGACGGTACACAGATTCACGTAACACATATTCTTAGAAACTGCAAGATAGAGCTTGCTGGTCATACATTCACCATAGATCTCATGCCTGTTACACTAGGAAGTTTCGATGTGGTAGTAGGCATGGATTGGCTTTCCGATAAACAAGCAGAAGTCATATGTCACGAGAAGATCATACGGATTCCCCTTGGTGAAGAAGTCCTTACGGTCAGAGGTGATAGGAGTGGTGCGGTGATAGGCATCATCTCGTTTATGAAAGCACATAAGTTGTTACGAAAGGGTCGACTGGCCATATTAGCACTCGTCACAGATAAACAGGTCGAGGAAAAGAAGATAGAGGATATCCCCGTAGTTCGTGAGTTTCCTGAGGTGTTTCCGGAAGACCTTCCTGGATTACCGCCTCATCGTCAAGTTGAATTCCAGATTGAGTTGACTCCAGGAGCCGCTCCAATTGCGAGAGCACCGTACCGGTTAGCTCCGAACGAACTGCAGGAATTATCTGCCCAACTACAAGAGTTGTTGGATAAAGGGTTCATCCGACCGAGTTCGTCGCCCTGGGGAGCGCCAGTTCTATTTGTGAAAAAGAAGGATGGTACATTTCGAATGTGCATTGACTATAGGGAACTGAACAAGGTTACTATCAAGAATAGATATCCCTTACCTCGTATCGATGATTTGTTTGATCAACTGCAAGGATCAAGCTATTACTCTAAGATTGATCTGAGGTCTGGGTATCATCAGCTGAGAGTTCGAGAAGAGGACATCTCGAAGACTGCTTTCCGTACACGATATGGTCACTATGAATTTTTGGTCATGCCATTTGGGTTGACCAATGCACCTGCAGTATTCATGGACCTCATGAATCGCGTGTGCAAACCCTATCTTGATCAGTTTGTTATCGTCTTTATTGATGACATACTGATATACTCAAGGACCGAGGAAGAACACGAGAAGCACTTACGTTTAATCTTGGAATTACTCAGAGAGGAACAACTGTATGCAAAGTTTTCTAAGTGTGATTTCTGGATACGTGAGGTACAATTTTTGGGTCATATTGTCAACGAGAAGGGAATACATGTTGATCCTACTAAGATTGAAGCGATAAAGAATTGGTCTGTTCCTAAGACACCAAGTGAGATACGACAATTCCTTGGATTAGCAGGATATTATCAACGATTCATTGAAGGATTCTCTAAGATTACACAACCTCTCACAGCCTTGACTCACAAGGGAACGACGTACAAATGGGGTGAGAGTCAGGAATCTGCTTTTTAGTTGCTGAAACAAAAATTGTGTAGCGCACCAATATTAGCGTTACCGGATGGTAGTGATGACTTCGTAGTCTACTGCGATGCGTCTATTCAAGGACTTGGATGCGTCCTGATGCAGCGGGATAAAGTGATAGCTTACGCCTCTAGACAATTGAAGATTCATGAGAAGAACTATACCACCCATGACTTGGAACTGGGTGCGGTAGTTTTTGCCTTAAAGATCTGGAGACATTACTTGTACGGTACCAAATGCACCATCTACACCGGTCACAAGAGTCTTCAGCACATCTTTGAGCAAAAGGAGTTGAACATGAGGCAAAGACGCTGGGTGGAATTGTTAAACGACTATGATTGTGCTATTAAGTACCACCCGGGGAAAGCAAATGTAGTTGCTGATGCGTTGAGTAGAAAAGAGACTGCTAAACCTCGACGTGTGCGAGCTCTGCAACTAACGATTAATACGCAATTACCTGAACAAATCCGAGAGGCTCAAACAGAAGCTTTGAAAGCAGAAAACATTGGGTCTGAATCGTTAAGGGGTATGGAAAAACAATTGGAAGTAAAAGCGAATGGAATTCGTTACTTCATGGATAGACTATGGGTACCTCTACACGGAAATCTGAGAGACTTGGTGATGAGTGAGGCTCACAAGTCCAAGTATTCTATACATCCTGGATCTGACAAGATGTACCACGATTTGAAGGCGCACTATTGGTGGCCTAACATGAAAGCAGATGTAGCTACTTATGTGAGCAAGTGTTTGACCTGCTCGAAAGTGAAAGTGGAGTATCAGAAACCATCTGGTCTACTACAACAACCCAAGATCCCTATGTGGAAGTGGGATCAGATATCAATGGATTTTATTACTAAGTTACCTCGCACTTCTACGGGGTGTGATACAATATGGGTTATCGTGGATAGATTAACAAAGTCTGCTCATTTCCTAGCGATAAAGGAAACAGACAAGATGGAGAAATTAACTCGAATCTATTTGAAGGAGATCATTTCGAGGCATGGAGTACCGATCTCAATCATTTCTGATCGCGATTCTCGTTTCACATCACACTTCTGGCAGTCGTTGCAGAAAGCTTTAGGTACGTGATTGGATATGAGTACTGCTTATCATCCACAGACTGATGGTCAAAGCGAGCGTACTATACAGACTTTGGAGGACATGTTACGTGCTTGTGTGATTGACTTCGGGAATAACTGGGAAGTTCACCTACCATTGGTGGAATTTTCTTACAACAACAGTTATCACACTAGCATAAAGGCAGCACCTTTTGATGCTTTATATGGGAGAAAGTGTAGATCGCCAGTTTGCTGGGCTGAAATTGGTGATAGTCAGTTAACGGGTCCCGAGTTAGTACACGAGACAACTGAGAAGATTGTTCAGATAAGAAACCGCATGGCCGCAGCGCGAGACAGACAGAAAAGCTATGCTGACAAACGACGAAAACCTTTGGAATTTCAGACAGGTGACAAGGTTTTATTAAAAGTCTCACCATGGAAAGGCGTAGTTCGGTTTGGTAAGCGAGGAAAGCTAAATCCGAGATACGTTGGACCATTTGAGATAGTGGAAAGAATAGGTCCAGTAGCTTATCGACTAGCCTTACCTGATTCATTGAGTGGAATCCATGATGTATTCCATGTTTCAAATCTAAAGAAATGTTTAACGGATGAAACGATGGTCATACCACTGGAAGAAGTTCAAGTAGATGAACAATTACGTTTCATTGAGGAACCTGTCGAAGTGATGGATCGTGAGGTGAAAACGCTTAAGCAAAGCAAGATACCCATTGTCAAAGTTCGTTGGAACTCGAGACGTGGACCAGAATTCACGTGGGAACGTGAAGACCAAATGAAGCTGAAGTACCCTCAGCTATTCGAAAGGACGATGCCAGCCGGCGAAGCTACCAATTAAATTTCGGGACGAAATTTCTTTCAACATGGGGATGATGTGACAACTCATCCAAAACTCACATGATTTCGATTTCCTTATGCCAATGCAGTAGACCAGTGATGGAACACTCACCATGTAACGCAATTTTCGGGACGAAAATTCTTTCAACATGGGGATAATGTGACATCTGGTAATTTTCAGTTACCAAACTCCGTTAGTTCCGTTAAGTCTTGCATTCACGTGTCGTGCACACACACTAGTTGTCGTTGAACGTTGGTGACTTAACAATAATCAGTAATGTTAAATTGATGATAATTAAGTTAACAATGTGATTATTAAGTTATGCTTATGTGATCTAAATGTTAACTGTAATTTTATCGCGTAACGTGGAAACGCGTGTATTTAACCTGTATGTTTTGTATCTAATAAAGGTGAAATATATAATTGTCATTGTTAGTTTATATGTTTGTGGTTGTAGTTAAAAACCTTTTAAAAAGAGTTTAAAAGCTTAATTTTTATAAAAAGTAAATTACAAGGGTTTAAGGGGTAATTACCATAAATTAATAAAACAAAATCCCAACCCTAGCCCCCACACCCCCTCTCGGCCGCGACACCTTCAAACACACACACAAACCTGCGATTTCAAGCAAGAACAAGCAAGAAAGCTTCGGTTTTGATCGATTACAAGCATTACAACAAGTTAGAAACATCAAAACTTGTCCATTACACGTTTAAAGGTTAGATTTTTATATGTTTTTGATGATTTTTCATGTTGGCCGAATGTTCCATGCGAAAACTGCAATTGGTGGTCGATTGATGCCTAGTTGTTGATGTTAATGTGTTTACTAGATAGATTACATGTTAATTAACGTCAAGTATGCAATAAAGGTTGGATTTTTACAAGTTTTTATGGAAATTACATTAGGGCCGAAACCCTAATTCGAAACTTGCAATTGGAGGCCAATTTGTTGATGTTGGTTGGTGTTATTATGTTAGTTGGATTGTATATATGCTAGTTAACGTCGATTATGCAAGAAAGCTATGATTTTGATACGTTGTTCATAGGTTACTAATAATAGTAACTTTATTTTGCATGATTTGATGATTGGATGATGTATGAATGTTATAGATGTGTTTGTGATGATGATTAGATGCTAAGTTGATGTTATGAACAATTGAAAAACAAGAAGATGTCTTATAGTTCATACATTGCTAAAAATAGTAACTTTTGGTGTTGAACGTTGATGAATTATGATGATTAGGTGTTGTTGATCATGTTTAGATGTTGTCATGGACTAGAATTGGTATATAATTGATGAATTCATGAATGTAGTGTGAGTTTGATGAATTTGGGATGAACTTTCCCAAAAGGGAAACTTTAATTGTGCAAATCCTTGAATTGGATGATTTGAGCATGTTTGGGATATTAGGATCATGCTAATGTGTTCATGGATGGTTTCTAAGGTGATGAAATGTGTTGTTTAGCTTATAGGGATGTTGATTTGGTTTGTTACCTGTTTTGGCCTGTTGTGATTCGCATGACTTGTATGATATCTAGTTGTATGATGATCTAGGTAGTACATGTGGTTAATGATGTGCTATATGTAATCAAGTTGTATGTTGATCATGTATGATATACTGTTGTGTTAGTATTAACGAGTTATCACCTATAATGTCACCAACGGGTCAAACGGGTCAACTGGGTCAAATGTGTCTTGTATTTCTTAAACCTTGAGTCTCTTGGTTTGTAGAACACTTAGGGTTTCATGTTGATTCTGTGTACACGTACTTATGTACTCTTGTATTCTAGGTGACCTTTGAAGGTTGTCTTTCCCCTCTTTCTTTCAAGTTAAGCTCTAAGTTAATTCTTGCGTGTATCAGGTGAGTTCTTGCCCCACTCATTTTACATAATCTCTTTTGGGGAGATAGCATACTGTTGATCACAAACGTTTTTATATATGAGTGTGTATAATATTGATATAGTGCTGTTTACCATGGAAAAGTCCTCACACTTTCGGATTGTTAATATTGACTAGCGGGGAAATTTTGGGTAGTACTACTGGGTCTGACGAGCCCCACCTATGCGACTCGAGGTCAAACGGGTGCAATTTTGTCCTAACTTATATTCGTCACGACCTGGTAAGTCGTGACGGGAGGCAACAAATGTAACACAGTCAACTTCGATCGCGAAATCACTATGATTAATATTTTTATGTTAATAGACTAGCTATCTATTGCAATACACTACTTATGCTCTGGAAACTGTTGATTGGTTTATATTTTAACGCAAACTGTTGAACTCACCAACCATGTGTTGACTTGTTTAGTATGCTATTCTTAGGTTAAGGTTGCCAGTTGCCTAGGAGCACGCACACCAGCATCGTTGAGTTGTCTAAATTTGTTTGTTTACAAATTTGGGATTATTTTCATATTAAACATTTGTGTTTGGGGCGCGTATGTTTTGCGCATTCTCTTTACATACTACTTGTTTTGGGTTTTCTGGTTTTAAAAACGCTTCCGCAGTATTTTAAACGTTAACTCTGGTTTTGTTTATTAATCATATTGAGTCGTTCTTAGTAACTAATGACTGAGATCCTGGTATGTCACGCGTCTCGCGGTAAAACCCCGCACGCAGATTTTGAGGGTGTGACAGATGAGGATGTGATTGTAAGGACTATGGGTGAATTGGTTCTAATTAAAGGGGATTTTCATGATGTTTCTTACTTGGTGTGATTTATACTAACTAAGGATAAGTATTATGTATTGAAGTGAAAGTTAAAGTTAAAGAAAGTAAAACCTAATGAATGAATAAAAGTCTTGCAAGCAAATGAATTGAGGTTCACAGCCATTGGGTTGTTAGCTCAACTATGTGCGGTTTAGCTAACGCATGAGGATGCACATAGGGGCCAGTCTTTGTGATTGAATACTACGTACGAAACGAGACCCTTGTCGCTTGCCCCGGTACTGGAGTCAGGTTCGTGCATAATGTTAGAGGTCTATTTATAGGCTTACCAGCTTTGTGCATAATATTTGGGGCATAGCATACGACATCGGTCTAGATAAAAGTGAAAGATAATAATGAAAGTTCAAAATGTACGAAATGAATGAAACGAATGATAATAAATGATATTATCTAGATGTATGTATGATGTATGATCATGTAGAATGTAAAGGAAATGTTTTAAACGAAAGTAAAGTATTTTATTATGTAAACTAGAACTCACTCAGCGTCGCTGACTTTTATATGCATAATAGTTGGTAGGTAATGATGCAGCTGAGGAGTGCAGGCATGGATGAGATAGCTACTGGGACGATCCGAGTCTGGCAATCTTGATTTTGAGACAATGCTTGTAATTGTCAAGTTTTTGTGATACAACTATAAGAACAATGTTTTGTCATGTAATTACAATTTATGTATGAAAAGTTTAAATTCCGCTGTAAATATCATATTTTTAAATGTTTTACGCTATGAATGTCCAACTATAAGCGTCCCGGGTGTGAAGCTTCACTTCAAATAGTTTACCATTGTTGATAAATTTGGCAAGACCAAGACCATATCGGCTTGGGTTGATAACTCAACTTAAATCTCTTTGAAATGCAGGTACGCCCAAGAAGACCAATTAACACGTGGTATGTTGATAGTGGGTGTAGCCGGCATATGACAGGCAACCATGCCTTGCTTCAAGATTTTAAGTTAAAAGATGGTACTCATGTTACATTCGGAGGTGATGTAGGTTGTAAAATAATAGGAGAAGGACCAGTGTCCAATAGGATTATTAGCTTTGATAAAGCCAACTATTGTTCACATTTAAACTTTAATCTTTTAAGTGTTTCTCAAATTTGTGATAAAGCTTACTCTGTTATATTTGATGATTCTTTTTGTTATATTTTGAAGCCAGGTTTTTAGATAAGCAAAGAATGGGTAGTTTTTAAAGCTATTCGTGATCGAGATGTATACAAGTTAGATATGTCTCAAGTAGATCCATCTACAGAAACAACATGCCTAATTGCTCTAGCATCAAATGTCGAAAGCCAGTTATGGCATAGACGTCTCAGGCATTCCAATTTCAAGAACATGAATAAGTTTGTAGTAGGAAATCATGTAGTAGGTCTTCAAAGAAGTTTGCTACAACAGATCACTGCTCAGCATGTTTGAAAGGAAAGCAACACAGAGCGTCTTATAAGCCCAAGCTGATAAACTCAAATTCCAAGAGATGTTGCACATGGACCTATTCGGACCAACTAATGTGTAGAGTATTGGAAAGAAATCTTATTGTTTAGTTATCATTGATGACTTTACAATATTTTCATGGGTTTTCTTTTTGCATGCTAAATCTGAAATTACTGAATTGTTAAAAGAATTGATCATTAAAGTAGAAAATCAATTAGAACAAAAGGTGAAAATTATCAAAAGTGATAATGGAACTGAATTTAAAAATTCTAATATTGACATGGTTTGTGCAGAAAAAGGTATTGCTCGTCAGTTCAGTGCTCCTAGAACTCCACAACAAAATGGAGTTGCTGAAAGAAAAAACAAAACTTTGATTGAGGCCGATCATTCCATGTTAGCAGAATTAAAGATTCCAATTACACCTGGGATGAAGCCATATCCACTGCATGCTTTGTACAGAATCAAACATTGATTGTGAAAGATAAACAGAAAACTCCTTATGAGTTGATGTTTGGCAGAAAACCTCATATAGATATTCTTAAATCTTTTGGTTTCCAGTTTTGATTTTAAATTCAAGTGACCAGCTAGGAAAATTTGATGCAAAATCTGATGATGGATTTTTTGTTGGATATTCATCGGTTTCAAAATACTTTAGAGTTTATAACTCTAGGACGAATGTTATTCTTGAAACTTTTAATGTTAAATTTCTTGAATACTCTTTTCCATCAGTTGCAAATGGCCCAGCTTGGTTATTTGATTTAGATTCTTTGTCAAACTCTTTTAATTCGAAGTGTTTGACTCTCCAGATGAGAAAAAGAAACAAGGAGGAGATCTCGAATCTTTCAGTGATGATTCTAATTCTAATGATATGGATGATTCTAGCCCAGATTATCATTTCTTTTCATTTGTTAAAGATCCTATATTTTGTTCTGAATCTCATGATCAATCTCACTCTCAACAAGCACAAGAACATCCTATTTTTGAAAATTCTAATGTTTCACAACCTATTCCTAATGATGGTCCTGAAATTGTACAACCTGAGTCCAGAACGTTATTCGTTTATGATGATGTAGTTGTTACTGATAATCTTGATTACTTTATAAACTCACTGACTCAAGTTCCTAATTTCAATCCACATACTTTGAACTTATTGCATCAGCTTTCCGACTTGAATCAATCTAATCTGGATGTTAATCTTCAAGGAAATGAGATTCCAACATCTCATATTCACAAGAACCATCCTACGTCTCAGATTATCGATCCATTGAATGAAAGAACAACGAGAAGTCATTCAGAACAAGCAAATCTCTGCTTATAGTAGTGTTTTCTATCTCAAATTGTTCCTAAAAACATCATCGGAGCGTTAAAGGACAATAGTTTGATTGAGGCAATGCAAGAAGAGATGTTGCAATTCTGCAATCAAGAAGTATGGAAGCTTGTGGATTTACCTGAAGGAGAAAATGCCATAGGCACAAAATGTTTGTCTAGAAACAAATCAGATGATGGGGGAATTGTTGTTCGCAACAAAGCGAGACTCATTGCACAAGGTCACACCCAAGAAGAAGGAATAGATTATGATGACGTATTTGATCCAGTTACAAGACTTGAATCAATTCGTGTGTTCCTGGCTTATGCATCATTCATGAAATTCAAGGTGTATCAGATGGACGTTAAAGGTGTGTAAGGCCCCTATCCCGGGAAGCTCACAGTTGGACAATCATCGCACATAAAGCATATAATTTACATTTACAATTTCTAAAACATTACAGTAGAATAATTTTAAACCATTTCATTATAACTGTTTTTGCAAAATAATACATTGTAGTTAACTGTTACAAAATATCATAATTTGCATTACATCACAAAAACATTATCATAACATGAAATGGATGCCATCCAAAATAATCCAAGTAGCTGCCCCGTGCCATCCTCAGCAACATTACCTGCCAACTGGAAACACATAAAAGTCAGCGTTGCTGAGTGAGTTCTAGTTTTATAAAATAAAATACTTTTCTTTCGCTTAAAACCATTCTTTACTTTCATACGCGATCATACAACATACGTACACATAGATAATATCATTATTATCTTCCATTACCATTCATTACTTTCATACCGTACATTTCATTCATTAACCTTACTTCGTTCATTCCTTCCGGATCAATGTCATCAGCTATACCCCAAACGTAGGCACAAAGCGGGTATTGGGCTGAAGTCTATAAATAGACCCCCATTCATTGCGTACAAAGCCTGGCACCAGTACCGGGGCAAGCGACAAGGATCCCTTACATAAGTATGGTCTCCATCAAGCTCCTAGAATTTGGTATGAAACGTTATCACAATATTTGATCCAGCATGGATACACGCGAGGGAAAATTGATCCTACTTTGTTTATAAAGAAGGATGCTGATGATCTCTTATGTGTTTAAGTGTATGTTGATGATATCATATACGGTTCTATAAGTCCAAAATTATGCAATGAATTTGAAGAAATCATGAAGTCTTATTTTCAAATGAGTTCTATGGGAGAAATTAACTTTTTCCTTGGTCTTCAAGTGAAGCAGTCTGCAGATGGAATTTTTATTAATCAGGAAAAATTCATTGAAAAACTCTTAAAGAAATTTAAACTGCAAGATTGTCAATCCATCAGAACTCCAGCTGACGAAAATTCCAAGATTGAACCTGATCTGAAAGGAAAATCAGTTGACCAAACTCTATACAGATCTATGATTGGCTCTTTGAAGTATCTTACTGCATCTAGACCTGATATAATATATGTTGTTTGTGTCTGTGCCAGGTACCAATATGACCCAAAGGAATCTCACCTAATAGCTGTTAAACGAATATTCAGGTATCTCATAGGAAAACCGGCTTTAGGGCTGTGGTATCCTTATGAAGGAATCTTCGAGTTACATGGATATACAGATAGTGATTATAGAGGATGTTGCTAAGATCATAAATCTATGATGGGTGGTTGTTAGTTTTTAGGTCCCAGATTAGTCTCGTGGTAATGTAAGAAACAAACAAATGTCTTCGTTTCAACCTCAGAAGCTGAGTACATAGCTACTTCAACAGGATGTTCTCAAATCCTTTGATTACAAAACCAACTGCTGGATTACGGGTTCAATTTTCTTAAAACTCCTATTTACATTGATAACACTGCTGCTATGTTTATTACAGCTAATCCTGTCCAACACTCAAAAACAAAGCATATCAAAATTCGATATCATTTTCTCAGAGATAACTCTGAAAAAGTTTTAATCATTTTGATTCAAATTACAACCGAAAAACAGTTGGCTGATCTATTTACAAAAGCCCTTTTATCAGGTCGGTTTGAGTATTTGGTTGAGTCAATTGGACTTATTAACCATGTTTAAAACTGGTTTTGAGTAACTGAGTTATATGAATCATAAAAATGATAAGAACCCTCCCTTAGATGAATAAAAATATTTATAGAGAAAACTGTCAAAGTTAACTGCTTGATTGTATATATTGTGTGTGCATGTTCAATAGAAAATGAAAAAGCAAATACAAAAATAGAAAATTGTAAAATCAAAAGAGAAAAATATAAAAAAAACCCTACATAAATAGAATTTTTCTTGTTAGTTAATTATTTAGGACTGAATCTGATTTGCAATTTGTGAGAAATGATAGATACATTAGTTCTGATCAGTTGCATATTTCACTCGCTACTAAAGTCTGACGTGATCAGATATGATGTGCACGTAAGCTCATGCAATTACACTGAAAAAGTAAATTTTTGTGATTAAACTAAATCAATCATGCATTCATTTTTGTCCATTTTAGTACCAATGAGTAGTGTTGACTTCTCAAATTGATTGCTTGTAAAGTCACAAACTCACACCTGGTGGCGATATGATTAACCATGAGCTCTAATTATTTAAAGCATCTATTCACTTCTCTGTTATGAGTCGTCATAGACCTGAATGGCGAGATATCCTTCGTTGTAAGTCATTACAGACCTGTATATTCTCACTTGATGCAAAAGATGCCAATGTGCACAACCTAAACATGAGATCTGGTTATAAGTATATGTTAGGTTAATAAGTTGAGAAAAGTGCTTTCTTGCATATCTTGATGAAAGTTGAGCTCTCTAAGTCTAAGTGTGACTTACATAATGTCATATCTAATCATACCTTAATCAATCCAAGAATTTCCAAAAGCACTCATTTTTTGTCCTTAGATCTCATGTCTCCTCTGCTGCGGGAACGCTGACCTAGAACACACTTGATCAGGATTTAATCACTGTCGATGACTATCCATCATTTTATTTTATTTTAATATGTTGATCTTAACTGATATGATCTCACTGTAGACATATGATTCATTTGTATATAGTAGATTTTTCTTCTGCTTTACTTTTGATTTTTGCATGATTTTCTGTGTGCAGGCATCTTGATAATGATTAGCTTGCTCTACTTGCAAAATAAAAGAAACTTCTAAGTTTGTGAACTTAAAAGTTTAGGGAGAGTAAAAATGTAAAAGAAAAAATCAATGAAGAGTGTCAAAATGTGAAAAAGAAATAAAATATTAATTTCTTTGGATGGAAAGGATGAAGCTGAAATTCAAGCATGTGTATTTGATATGATGTAAAAATGAACCTGAAAAGAATTCAAAATAAGTTGAAAAGCTTCTTGCAAACAAAACAAGACTAAAACAAGACTATTTGTGTTGTAAAATTTTTAAAAAATAGAGACTAAAATGATGGAAAAGTGTTTTGAAAAATTAAAACATTGATTCAAAGTATTTTTCAAAATGTGCTTGGTTGGTGTTTGAATTGAAAATTCATGTTTAAAAATGAAAAAATGAGTTTCAAATGATTTGTGGTGATTTTTTAAAAACAAAAACAATTGATTGTGAAATTTTAGGATAATTAATGTAAATTTTGGGTGATAGTCAAAATTTGACTAAGTGTTGAGACAATGTGCATGAACAGTGCTAATGTGCATAAACAATGTTCAGATGGATGTTATGAAAATTTAAAGTGTTAGACTCATGGAAGGTTTCTCATAATAGTACTCATAAGTCCAAATCAGGAGTATGGCGAATTTCAGGAATTTGTACAAGTGTTGAGCGTTTTGTTCCGTACATACGCCTAAACAGTTGTCATGTTGCTGAAAATGGTTAAGTGTTGGGCGTATCAACTTATGCTCATGCGCCTGAATAGTTTCAGACTTTCCAAGTGGTTAGACGTTTAAAGGTGATGATTACTCTAAGTTTTAGGCGTTTCATTAAGTCTCATGCGCCTGAACAGTGCCCAAGCGACTGAACAGTACTCAGGTGTCTGAAGACTTAGTGTGAAATTTAGTCTCATGTGCCTTCACAGTGCTCATGCGTTTGCAAATTTAGTGTGAAATCTAGTCACATGTGCCTTCACAGTGCTCATGCGCCTAAGAATTTTTACACTTATATATATATTCAACACTTGTAGTTCTCATTCATTCATTCACAAACTCAAACACTCTGATTTACACATGCTCATCCGCCTAAGAATTTTTACACTTATATAGGTATATTCATTGAATTAAAACATCATGTTGATCTTAAAACATCTGATTTCATTACCAAAATTCAAACTTTGATTGGGCGTTTGAACTCTATTGAGGCGTTGAACCCTAGAAGTTCAGAAAATTTGAAATCTATGATTTAAATGTGTTATAATAACTGAAATTGAACATAAAATGAGTGTTATAAGATGATTTTGAACAGATTGTGAGAATCAAATCTCAATTTCATCAAAATGTGTTCTTGATGATTCACTGTTCATCAGTCGGTGTTTAAAGAACAAAAATGAATAGTCAGTTCATCATTTTTCATCAAAATTGTTGTGTTAATCATCAAAATTCATCTATTCATCTAATATTGAGAAGATTTTAATTGTTTTAGTGTACTTTAAATCATTAGAACTTAAACATGATTGTGCTCTGCTCATGGTAGAGTGTATTCAACACTTAGAAATTTTACGTGTAAACTGTTAGGTTTTAAAATTTAAAATTTGCTAATTCAATTGAAATTCAATCAATTTTCATGTTTCATGGGTCATTAACTGTATTATAAATTATGTTGAATCAAAATTGCAACCAGTGCATACTCTGTTCATGTAATGGGTTTCATAAAACACTTAGAAATTTTTAAGTGTTATTGGTTCAAAATTGATAATACACAGTATGATTGAAATTTTGTCAATTTAAATGGATTAATATTTGTTCTATGTATATAGATGGCAGATCTTAAATTTGAGCCAAAGCATAACGTAGCAGCCTTTCTTAACGAGGATGTTCGTGAAGCTGTTGGTTATGAAGAAATGATAAGATTTCTATTGAGAACAAATTATGTGTATGCCATGTGTGCTCAACAAGTTATATATGCTCGTTTCATCAAAAGATTCTGGAGTACTGCTGAAATTGCAAGAGATGATGAAGGAAGGAAAGTTGTTAGAGGTTTTATCACGAACTATCGTATAATTGAAGTCTCTGAGCAGTCAATTAGAGAAGCTCTAAGACTTGGTGATAATGATCTTGAAGATTTGGCTGAACTCTTTTTTAATGAGTGTAGAGACACATTTCTAGCCATGGGACATCCAGATCACTTTCCTAAGAAACTGTTTTTCAGAGCAAGAGTGTATAACCACTGGAAACTTCTTTGTTATATCTTTCAACATGGAATGTCTAAGAGAAGAGCAAGATGGAATTCATTCCCTGTAGACATTACATCTCCTATTGTATCCATTGCCACAAACAGAAGGTTTAATATGGCAAAATGGATTATGAATCGCTTTATTTTTAATTTGGAGAATGGAATTAGGAACAAATACTTGATGTATCCTAGATTTCTTCAGATGATTATCAATGAAGAGTATCCTGATTTCCATGCTCATGGAGTAAGTGGAGAAAGATTAGTTCTGAAGCACATGACTGAAACCGTATACAAAAGAATTGCTATCGTGACCGGTGCTCAAATGTTCAAATGTTTGATTACATTAGAACTGTAGCAAGAGATGATGTGAACATAGATGAACATCATTTGCATTTGATTGATGATGAACCAATTGATCCAAATGATCTGATTGAAGAAGTTCCTTAAGGACTATCTGAGTCTGAAGCTGAGGATGATGATGAAGATAATGAAGATGATGATGAATCTGAAGAAGAAGGAAGTTCATCTTCAAGTGATGATAATGATGATGATGATATTGGAGGTGATGAAGTTGAAGAAGTTAATGAAGATGTAGTTGTTATAGAAGTTGAAGAAGTTGAAAATTTGAATGAAGATGTTCATAATTTTGATGAGTCAATAGATATGAATAAAGAAAATAATGAAGCCAATGTACAACAAGAAATGGAGTGTGATATTCAAAATGTTGATGCATTTGAGTCTGTAGTACCAGATAAAGGTGAAAGATCAAGTCAACATAATACAGTTCATACTGAGGAATTGAACACCGAGCAGATAATAGAAGCATTGAAAGAAGAGAACATCAATCAGCTTAAGATGATCTAGCAGCTGAAAGATGAAAATAATCAATTAAAAGTAGAATCTTTAAAGAAAGACTTGAAAATTGCTGAGCTTGAAGAAGTACAAGAGATGAATGTAAGGAACTTTGATGTTTTACTCAGAGATTATGATTTGACAGATGAAAAATACAAGAAGTTGAAAGAAGATTATGACAAGTTGAAAGAAGAACTTGAAATTATGAAAGAAAGCTTAAAATCACAATCTTCACAACAACAAGAAAAAGAGAATTTAACTTCAGAGATAGAGGTTATTCCTGAAGTTCAAACTACTGAATTCGAAAGATTATCTGAGGCGGTGAAAGGAAAACAAAAGATAGATGAATCTGATATTCAACCATTGGCTGAATCATCATCCAACCATCCTTCAAAGATGCTGAAAATTGTTTTTGAAACTCGTAAACAGTTTAAAAGACATTTTTGATTATAAGTGTTGTTTTATTTTTATATGCTTGAATCTAATATGTTTTTCTTATGCAATGAATGTAGGTCATTCTTCTTTACAGGAAATTACAGAAGCAGACATACAAGAGAAAATCGGAGCACTGGATGACTTAGATCCAGAGTTTTCAGATACCTGGTATGATGAAGTATTGGAAGAAGAAGATGTTGCTGAAGTTGTCTATTCTCCAATTGAAGCTGTCATTGAAGACATCCCCTTAGACATTGATGACAGATACAATTATCTGGTCAAGAAGAAATACAATCGTGTATTTTTGGATGGTCAAACAATTTCACAAAATAATGAAGAGTATGAGAAATCCATTATAGTAGAGTCTACAGCTCAGGTTGATCCAGATGAAATAGTTATGGAACATGGAGAATGGAATCCGATGTAAGAAATTATTAATATTAAAGACCTTCAAGCATCTGAATTGCATCTTCCTCATCCTGAAAACATGACAACTGTTGAGCTTAGGCTGTGGCTGCAATTAAGAAATTATCCAAGAAAGAGATTAAACAGATTGCAAACTGAGTCTCTAAGAAATTTGGTCAAAAGTTTTCAAGAGACAGAAAAGCAAAATAAGAAAATGATTGCACTTGATATGGATAATCCTAAATATTTGGAGATTACTAAGAGAACTAGAATCTTAAAGCCGTAAGAAATTAAAGAAATGGAATTAGTGAGAAGCAGTCATGAAAATAGGAAAGAATTAATTGAGATGTTCCCAGAGACAGAGAAATAGGCATACCAAGTCTCTATTGAGCACAAACAATTATGGAATAAGGCAAGAACTGCAGGAGATTTAGTAAGGAATGTATTGCAAAAAGGCCAATCCATCTCTGAATTGCTCAATGCAATGATTGTGCCAGATAATACAAAGAATATGAAGATAGTTGCCTGGAAGTATGATGAGATTTTTTATGCCTTTTTAATCAAACGTGTAAATGCTATCTGTGATGTCTATCGTTTTTACACAAGCAACATAGCTTTACCAGTCAAAGATCTAAAGGAGTTAAATATGTTGCCTTTGATCAATCCTACGAAATCAATTCGAGGTGAAAATTTTGTTAAGCTTTTAAATGGGGGCATTTCCAAAATGGAAGCTTACCTTAAAACAAGATGTGATCAAGAAGACAAAGAGTATTTCAAATCATTAAAAAGCAAAAGGAAGATAGCTAGTCATCCAATAGAAGAAGAACAATTTTTGGATGCCTATAGTGATCAATTTTTTGAAAAGGTCACTAACCCGGGCTTGAAGGTGATAGATGGGACTCAAACTTCTAAACCTATTTTGAGATGGTTCTATCATGCTGACTCATTCGAGTTGAAGCTGGTTCAAAACTTAGAAGACTGGGATCAAGATATGATTTCATTATTTGGAGTTTTTGAACTTAAACTTCTACATCCTAGTTATATCTCATTTTTGTCTATCCAAAAGTTTGATCGTGTTCCGTCAGAAATTGCAGAAAATGATAGAAAATATTTTATGACTATTATTAAGGTAATGGATGCTGCAATGGAGAGAATTGCATTGCGAAGAGCTCTAGCTTATGCAAACATCATGAAGAAGTACATAAAGTCTATTGATTTTATGAGAATTTCAAGCAAAGGTTTGTTGGAAATTCATTCTCACGATCATTCTAAACCTTTTGAGTTCTACGCGAACATTGATATTACAGGTCTGTTGAAAGAAACTTTAGAGGTAATGGACTAAATAGAGATTAAAACCAACAAGTCAAAGCCTGAGCAAGCTATTCTTGCAAAGAAGTTCAAGTCAGCTATAAAGAAAGCATTGCATGAATTGGAGATTTACAAAGAAAAGCCAGTGTTCAAGATAAAAAAAAAACCAGAAGAATTGAATAAAGACTGAAGACAATGTAAATCTTAGGGGGAGTATTGTTAGAGCTCTTAAAAGATTAACATTTTGTCTTTTGCGTTTAGTCATAGTATAGGGACTTATTGTGTAAATACATGTTCCTTGTTTTTCTTTGATAGTATAAATAGGATAATTTATGTATTGTTTAAGAGACCTAGAGACCTAGAGAACGAAACAATTAGAAAAGATTGAACAATTGTAACTACCTCTTACACTTTATATCCTAAGCTGTTTCTATCATTGAAATCTATGAATTTTGAAGTAATTGCTTGTGTTTGATTACTTTCTGTATGAATTGATCATTGCATTATGATATCATCATAGATTAATCCATTTTGAACCTATCAAATCCTATGTCTGCTGTGGTGAACTGATGAAGAAACCGCAGCAAACTCAGGAGACACTAAAAGGTTGTTTTGAATGTGGAAAAGAAGGGCAGTACAAGAGGAACTGCCCTCAGTTGAAGAAGAATGGAAATGGTGCTAGGAACAATGGAAACAATAATAACAACACTGGTAATGGTGACAACAATGGTGGTAACAATGGTGGAGCCAAGGGGAGAGCCTTTGTCATCGGTTCGGGAGAGGCTCAAAATGATCCTACTACTATTACTGGTAAATTTCCTGTTAATAGCCGTTATGCAACTATACTATTTGATACTAGAGACGATAGGAGCTTTGTCTCTACTAAGTTTAGTAGTCTTTTAAATGATACGCCTTCTACTTTGGAATCCCAGTATACCATAGAATTAGCTGATGGTAAGCAAATTCACGTTACACACATCCTTAAGGGTTGTAGGATGGAACTGGCTGGACACACTTTCGACATCAATCTTAAGTCGGTTATACTTGGGAGTTTTGATGTTGTCGTGGGCATGGATTGGCTTTTTGAGAAGCAGGCGGAAGTCATATGTCGCGAGAAGATTATACGCATTCCGTTTGGTGGAGAAATTCTTTCTGTCAAGGGCGAGAGGAGTGGTGCAGTGATAAGCATCATATCATATATGAAAGCATAGAAATTGTTACGCAAAGGTTGTTTGGCCATATTGGCCCTTGAGACGGATAAATAGCAGGAATGGAAGAAAATAGATGACCTTCTGGTAGTCTGTGATTTTCCTGAGGTGTTTCTCGAGGACTTGCCTAGGTTACAACCTCATCGTCAAGTGAAATTCCAGATCGAGTTGACTCCCGAAGCAACTCCGATTGCTAGAGCACCTTATCGGTTGGCACCGAACGAGCTGCAAGAGTTATCAGCACAGCTTCAGGAGCTGTTGGATAAAGGATTTATCTGACCAAGTTCATCGCCTTGGGGAGCCCCTGTTCTTTTTGTTAAAAAAAACGATGGCATATTTCGGAAGTTTATAGATTACAAAGAGTTAAACAAAGTCACGGTCAATAATCGGTACCCTCTACCTCGTATTGATGACCTGTTCGATCAACGTTAGGGATCCTGTTATTATTCCAAGATTGATTTGAGGTCTGGTTACCATCAATTGAGAGTTCGAGAGGAAGACATCTTGAAGACAGCATTTAGAACTCGCTACGGTCATTATGAATTTTTTGTCATGCCATTTGGCAGGTTACTATCGTCGCTTCATTGATGGATTTTCCAAAATTGCTCAACCTCACACTGCTTAGACACATAAAGGTACCATATTTAAATAGGAAGAGAGTCATGAAACAGCCTTCTAGTTGTTAAAACAAAAACTCTGTAGCGCACCGATATTGGCATTACCGGAAGGGACCGGTGATTTTGTAGTCTATTGTGATGCTTCTATCCAAGGGCTCAGTTGTGTCTTGATGTAACGTGACAAGGTGATAGCCTATGACTCGAGACAACTGAAGGTGCATGAGAAAAACTACACCACCCATGACTTAGAACTGGGTGCAGTGGTTTTTGCCTTGAAGATCTGGAGACATTACTTGTGTTGTACCAGATGCACCATTTACACCAATCACAAGAGTCTTCAGCATATATTCGAGCATAAAGAGCTGAATATAAGGCACCCGCTCAGGGTGGAATTATTGAATTATTATGATTGTGGTATTAAATACCACCCGGGAAAGGCAAATATGGTTGCTGATGCCTTAAGCAGAAAGGAAACTGCTGAACCTTGATGAGTGCGAGCTTTACAGCTTACGATTTGCACTCAATTACCTGAACAAATCAAGGAAAGTCAGATGGAAGCTTTGAAAGTAGAAAATTTTGAATCTGAATCATTGCATAGGATGGACAAACAATTTGAGGTGAAAGCTGATGGAATCCATTACTTCATGGATAGACTTTGGGTACATTCCTATGGAAATCTAAGGGACTTGGTTATGAGTAAAGCACACAAGTCTAAGTACTCTATACATCCTGGTTCTTACAAGATGTATCATGATCTAAAGGCACACTATTGGTGGCCTAATATGAAGGCGAACGTACTCTAAGGTGAAAGTTGAGTATCATAAGCCATCTGGATTACTGCAACAACCTAAGATTACTTTGTGGAAGTGGGAGTAGATTTGCATGGACTTTATTAGCAAATTACCCAGGACTCCTAGTGGTTGCGACACGATATGGGTAATTATGGAGAGACTGACTAAGTCTGCTAACTTCCTGGCAATCAAAGAAATTGACAAAATAGATAAGCTAACCTGGATCTTCCTTAAGGAAGTAGTATCTAAACACGGTGTACCTATATCGATCATTCTGGATCGTGACGCCCGTTTTACCTCCCATTTCTGGCAATCATTACAGAAATCCTTGGGTACACTCTTTGACATGAGTATTGCCTACCATCCTCAGATCGACGGACAGAGCGAGCACACTATTCAAACTCTAAAGGACATGTTGCGAGCCTGTGTGATAGATTTTGGGAACAATTGCGAAGTCCATCTACCTTTGTGGAATTTTCTTACAATAATTTGTATGGGCGAAAGTGTATATCACCAGTTTGTTGGGCAGAAGTTGGTGATAGTCAATTGACTAGCCCAGAATTAGTGCATGAAACTACCAAGAAAATTGTACGGATACCAAATTGTATGGCTGCAGCATGAGACCGACCAAAGAGCTACGCTGATAAGCTAAGGAAACCTGTAGAGTTTCACATCAGAGACAACGTTTTGTTGAAGGTCTCACCAAGGAAAGGTGTGATCGGATTTGGCAAAAGAGGCAAGTTTAATTCGCAATACGTTGGACCGTTCGTGATTTGGGAAAGAATCGGCCCAGTGGCGTACCGATTTAAGGCTACCTGACTCGTTGAGTGGAATTCATGATGTTTTTCACGTCTCATATTTGAAGAAGTGCTTTTCTGACGAGACCTTGATTGTACCGCTCAAGGAAGTACACGTGGACAAACTTTTATGATTCATTGAAGAACTGGTTGAGGTGATGGACCGAGAGGTCAAGACCTTGAAGCAGAGCAAGATCCCTATTGTCAAGGTTCGCTGGAACTCAAAACGTGAACCGGGGTTCACATGGGAACGTGAGGATTAGATAAAGCTCAAGTATCCTCATTTGTTCGTAACAACAACGACAACCGGCGAAGGTAATGATTAAATTTCGGAACAAAATTTCTTTCAACATGGGGATGATATGAGAACTCACCGAAAACTCACCCAATTTCCTTGTGCCAATGTAGTAGACCAGTGATGTAACTCAACCATGTAACACAATTTTCGGGATGAATAGTCTTTCAACATGGGGTTAATGTGACATCTGGTAATTTTCCATTACCAAACTCTGTTAGTCTCGTTAAGTCTTGCATACACGTGTCGTGAGCACACACTAGTTTTCGTTAGACGTTGGTGTCCTAATAATAACTAACCTTGTATAACAAGTAAAAATTTAATTAATAAGTTGTTTATAAACACAGGATTATATGATTCATGAATTGTAAGTATTATTTGAGAATTTCTCTTTACAACGTGAAGACATGTGATATGTGATTTATGTGAAGTGTTTTTCTAGTTAGAATGTATGATTGTTATTAGATGATAATGATTCATTATTTGTCTTGTTAAAACTAGTTAAAAGTTAAAAAAAGAATTAGTTTTACAAAGTTGATCGGTTCAAAAGGATCGAATCTGTGATGATATCATAACGTAATGATCAATTCAAACACAAAGTAATCAAACACATGCAATTACATCAAAAAATTCATAGGTTTCATTGATAGCAAATGCACAGGATACAATGTGTAAGGGTTACAGTTCGTTAACTGACTCACTGACTGACTCTCTTTCTGAATCAATTATGAATCAAAAAATACATAAAATATCCTATTTATACTATCAAGAAACAAATGAACATATATTTACAAAAAACACATGAAGACAAAATGTTAATCTTCCAAGAGCTTCAACAATACTCCCCCTAAGATTTACATTGTCTTTAGTCCACATTGAACTCTTTTGTCTTATCTTTGATCTTGAACATGGGCTTCTATTTGTAGAGTTCCAACTCTCACAAAGCCTTCTTGAATGCAGACTTTAACTTCTTTCAAAGATTCTATGAATAGCTCAGCATTCAAGATCTCAGAAAGGACTGTAGCATTTTTGTTGATCTTCCACCTTCATCTGGCACATGAATAGGTGAATCAGCAACAACTTTGATAACTTCGAGTGAAGACTCCTCGACAATCAAATTCTCCTGTGAAACCTATATATCACAAAGATTAACTGATAACAATCGAATGTTGAATGAATGAGTGTATCGGGTGTAGTATCAGAGGATTTGAGTGAATAAATGAATAGGAACACAAGTGTTGTATATATATATGTGTAAATATTTAGGCGCATGAGCACTGTGAAGGCGCATGAGACTAAATTTCACACAAGTTTTCAGACGCATGAGCACTGTGAATGTGCATGAGGTTTAGACGCATGAGTACTGTTCAGTCGCATAAGCACTATTTAGGTGCTTGGACACTGTTCAGGCGCATGAGACTAACACTTGGAAGTCTGGTACTATTTAAGCGCATGAACATAGTTGATACGCTCAACACTTAACCAATTTTTCAGACATATGACAACTGTTTAGGCGCATGAGCATCGAATGAAACGCCCAACACTTGCATAATTTTTTGAAATTCTTCATACTCCCGATTTAGACTTATGAGTACTATTTAGGCATATGAGAACCCTTCCATGAGTCTTGACACTTGAAATTTTCACACCATCCATCTAAACACTGTTTAAGCATATTAGTACTGTTCACACACAATTTTGTTTCAACATGTAGTCAATGTTTTTTGACGATCACTCAAAATTTACATTAATGACCCTCAAATTTTAACATTTTTTGACATTCAAACTTTTATTTTATAATTTTTACCATTTTATTTTTATTTCATTTTCAAAAACAGTTTCCAGTCATTGTAGTCTCTATATAACTTTTACAAAACAAATAGTCTCATTTTGTTTGCAAGAAGCTTTTCCACTGAATTTGAACTCTTTTTCAGGTTCATTTTTATATCATATCAAACACACACATGCTTGAAATTGCATCTTCATCCTTTCATCCAAAACACTTTATTTTTTATTTCTTTTTCACATTTTGAAAATTTTCATTTTTTCTCTTTTACAATTTTACTCCCCCTAAACTTTTAAGTTTCAATCTTAGAAGTAGAGCAAACCAATCATTATCAACATGCCTGCATATAGTAAATCATGCAAATTTCAAAAATAAAGCAGAATAAAAATCTACTATATACATTTGAATCACATGCCTGTAGTGAGATCATATCAGTTAAGATCAACACATTAAAAGAAAACAAAATGATGGATAGTCATAGACAGTGATTAAATCCTGATCAAGTGTGTTCCAGGTCAACATTTCTGCAGCAAAGAAGACACGATATCTAAGGACAGAAAATGAGTGATTTTGGCAAGATACTTAGCACACTTACTTTTTCAATTCTTGGATTCATTAAGGTACGATTAGATATGATATTATGTAAGTCACACTTAGACTTAGAGAGTTCAACCCTAGTCAAGATATGCAAGAAATCACTTTTCTCAACTTATTAACCTGACATATATGTATAACCAGATCTCATGTTTAGATTGTGCACATTGGCATCTTTTGCATCGTGTGAGAATATCCAGGTCTTTAAAGACTTACAACAAAGGATATCTCGTCACTTCAGGTCTATCATGACTTATAACAGAGAAGTGAATAGATGCTTTAAATAATTAGAGCTCAATGGTTATTCATATCACCACCAGGTGTGAGTTTATTACTTTACAAGCAATCAATTTGAGAAGTCAACACTACTCATTGGTACTAAAATGGACAAACATGAATGCCTGATTGATTTAGTTTAATCATAAGAATTTAGTTTTTCAGTATAATTACATGAGCTTACCTGCACATCATATCTGATCACGTCAGATTTTGTAGCGAGTGAAGCATGCAACTGATCATAACTAATGTATCTATCATTTCTCACAAATTGCAAAAACTCTATTTTTGTTTTTTTTTTATATTTTTTTATTTTTATTATGCAATTTTCTATTTTTGTATTTACTTTTTCATTTTCTATTGAACATGCACACACAATATATACAATCAGGCAGTTAACTTTAATAGTTTCTCTATATTCAAGATTAAGCTAGGGGGGTTGTTATCATTTTTAATGAATCAGACAACTAAAATACTCAAAACCCAGTTTTTAAATATGATTAATAAGTCCAATTGACTTTACCAAATATTCAAATCGACCTGGTAAAAAGGCTTTTGTAAATAGGTCAGCCAACTGTTTTCCAGTTGCGATTTGAATCAAAATGATTAAACCTTTTTCAGAGTTATCTCTGAGAAAATGATATCAAATTTCGATATGTTTTGTTTTTGAGTGCTGGACAGGATTAGCTGTAATAAACATAGCAGCAGTGTTATCAATGTAAATAGGAGTTTTAAGAAAATTGAACCCGTAAACCAGTAGTTTGTTTTGTAACCAAAGTATTTGAGAACATCCTGCTGAAGCAGCTATGTACTCAGCTTTTGCGGTTGAAATGGAGATATTTGATTGTTTCTTACATTGTCATGAGACTAATCTGGGACCTAAAAACTGACAACCACCCATCGTAGATTTACGATCTTGGCAACAACCCCCATAATCACTATTTGTATATCCATGTAACTCAAAGTTTCCTTCATAAGGATACCATAACCCTAAAACCGGTTTTCCTTTGAGATACCTAAATATTCGTTTAATAGCGATTAGATGAGATTCGTTCCGGTCAAATGGGTACCTGGCATAGACACAAACAACATACATTATATCAGGTCTAGATGCAGTAAGATACATCAAAGATCCGATCATAGATCTGTATAGAGTTTGGTCAACTGATTTTCCTTTCGGATCAGGTTCAATTTTGGTATTTACGTCAGTTGGAGTTCTGATAGATTGACAATCTTG
The DNA here is from genome assembly GCA_025506505.1 of Flaveria sonorensis. NCBI lineage: Eukaryota > Viridiplantae > Streptophyta > Magnoliopsida > Asterales > Asteraceae > Flaveria > Flaveria sonorensis. The sequence goes on from CM046437.1 coordinate 2,966,533, forward strand.
CAGTTTAAATTTCTTCAAGAGTTTTTCAATGAATTTCTCTTGATTGATAAAAATTCCATCTGCAGACTGCTTCACTTGAAGACCAAGGAAAAAAATTAATTTCTCCCATAGAACTCAATTGGAAACAAAACTACATAATATCTTTAAATTCATTGCATAATTTTGGACTTGTAGAACCAAATATGATATCATCAACATACACTTGAACACATAAGAGATCATTTGAATCCTTCTTTATAAACAAAGTAGGATCGATTTTCCCTCGCGTGTATCCATGTTAGATCAAATGTTGTGATAACGTTTCATACTAGATTCTAGGAGATTGATGTAGACCATACAAAGCTTTACTAAGCTTGTACACACGATGAGGATATTTTGAATCCTCAAAACCTGGAGGTTGCTTGACATACACATCATCAGTGATTGGTCCATACAAGAAAGCACCTTTAACGTCCATCTGAAACACCTTGAATTTCATGAATGATGCATAAGCCAGGAAGACATGAATTCATTTAAGTCTAGCAACTGGAGAAAATACTTCATCATAATCTATTCCTTCTTCTTGGGTGTAACCTTGTGCAACGAGTCTCACTTTGTTGCGAACAACAATTCCCTGATCGTCTGACTTGTTTCGGAACAACCATTTTATGCCTATGGCATTTTCTCCATTAGGTAAATCCACAAGCTTCCACACTTCTTGTTTACGAAATTACAATAACTCTTCTTGCATTGCCTCAATCCAACTATTGTCCTTTAACGCTTCAGTAATATTTTCAGGAACAATTTGAGATAGAAAACACAAGTATAAGCAGAGGTTTGCTTGTTCTGAATGACTTCTTGTTGTTCTCTCATTCAATGGACCGATAATCTGAGATGTAGGATGGTTCTTGTGAATAAGAGACTTTCGAATCTCATTCCCTTGAACATGAACATCCAAATTAGATTGGTTCAAGTCGGAAAGCGAATGCAATAAATTCAAAGTATGTGGATTGAAATTTGGAACTTGAGTTGGTGAGTTGATAAAGTAATCAAGATTATCTGTAACAACTACATCATCAGAAATCGATGATGATTCAGACTCAGGTTGTATAATTTCAGGACCATCATTAAGAATAGGTTGTGAAATATTGGTATTTTCAGACATGGAATGTTCTTGTGCTTGTTGATAGCTAGATTGATCATGAGATTCAGAACTGAATACAGGATCTTTAACAAAAGAGAAGAATGGATAATCTGGGCTAGAATCATCCATATCATCAGAGTCAAAATCACAACTGAAAGATTCGAGATCTCCTTCTTGTTTCTTCTTCTCACCTGTAGATTCAAACAAGTTAAAATTGAAAGAGTTTGATAAAGAATCTAAATAAAACAACCAAGCTGGACAATTAGCAACTAATGGAAAAGATTTTTCAAGAAATTTAACATTGAAAGTTTCAAGGATAACATTTGTCCTAGAGTTATAAACTCTAAAAGCTTTTGAAACCGATGAATATCCAATGAAAAATCCTTTAAAAGATTTTGCATCAAATTTTCCTAGCTGGTCCCTCGAGTTTAAAATCAAAACTGGACAACCAAAAGATTTAAGAAAATCTATAATAGGTTTTTTGCCAAACATCAACTCATATGGAGTTTTCTGTTTATCTTTCACAAGCAATGTTCAATTTTGTACAAAACATGCAGTGGATATGGCTTCATCCCAGAAAGTAATTGGAATCTTTGCATCTGCTAACATGGAATGTGCAGCCTCAATCAAAGTTCTGTTTTTTCTTTCAGCAACTCCATTTTGTTATGGAGTTCTAAATGCACTGAACTGATGAGCAATTCTTTTTTCTGCATAAAACCTATCAATATTAGCATTTTTAAATTCGGTTCCATTATCACTTCAGATAATTTTCATCTTTTGATCTAATTGATTTTCTACTTTAATGATGAATTCTTTTAACAATTTAGTTGTTTCAGATTTAGCATGCAAAAAGAAAACCCATGAAAATCTTGTAAAGTCATCAATGATAACTAAACAGTAAGATTTCTTTCCAATACTCTACGTATTTGTTGGTTCGAATAGGTCCATGTGCAACATCTAGAGAGGCTTGGAATTTGATTTTATCAGCTTGGGCTTATAAGACGCTCTATGTTGCTTTCCTTTTAAACATGCTGACCAGTGATCTGTTGTAGCAAACTTCATTGTTGAAAGACCTACCACATGATTTCCTACTACAAGCTTGTTTATGTTCTTGAAATTAGAATGCCCGAGACGTCTATGCCATAACTGGCTTTCGACATTTGATGCTTGAGCAATTAGGCTTGTTGTTTCTGTAAATGGATCTACTTGAGACATATCTAACTTGTATACATCTCGATCATGAACAGCTTTAACAACTACCCATTCTTTGTTTATCTGAAAACCTGGTTTCAAAATATAACAAAAAGAATCATCAAATAGAACAGAGTAAGATTTGTCACAAATTTGCCAAATTTATCAACAATGGTAAATTGTTTAAAATGAAGCTTATTCAAATCAGGCTTCTTTTGCTGTGTAAATTTACCAATTCCGTTTTTAACAAATTTTTGATTATCTTTGATTTGTTTAATCCTTAAAGCATGATAACGTTTTTCAAGATCATCATCAAGATAATTCAAACTATCAGAAGAAACATTTTTAGAAAAGTTTTGATTACCAAACTTCCCACCATTCATTCTCACATATCGTGGAACGAATTTTCTTTGATTATACTGCTTTGATTTTACAGCATAAGAATCATCATAATCAGAATTATAGATCTCAAGCCTAAGGAAGGTTGTTTTGTCAATCTTTGAAAACCAACACTTTGATTTCTTTGAAATTATGGATTTACATATCCATTCTATAACTTTGGATTCACATATCCATTCCTCGGTGAGTTCTTTCAAAAGTAGCAATTCTCAGTGTTGTGATTTCTTTCATCACAAATGGTACAATATTTGTTGAAATAACAACAACTGTTGAATGGTTTTTCATATCACAAATGTGAAAGTACCTGTTAAAGAAACATTCATCAGTCTTATGATTATACATATCACATATTTTAGAGTACCTTTGTTGTGATTTAAACAACTGTTGATTAACTTTTGATGTAGATGCAACATTTGATCATTGTTTTGATTTAGGAGTTGAAAAGTTAATCTGTTGTTTTTGATTTAAATGTTTATTCTTTTGAAATTTGGGTTTTGACTTTTGCTCATTAACACCATACGTAGATTCTTTAGATACAAATCTTTTATTAACAGCGGCAGACTTTAGACCTGAACCTGCTTTCAGATCAGAGTTAGATTTGTTCTTTGAATTTGATTTGATTTCTGGAATTGTGTTCATATCAAAAGTACCTGCAGACACAAATTTCACTGGTTTAAACTAATTAGCTTGATTTGTTCTTTGATTTAGATTGTTCTGCTTTTTGTTCTGAGAGGAGTTAGATTTAGCATTTTTCCTTCTCCTTCTTTGATTTCTTGATCTTGATGATTTTTGTTTGCTTTGGGATTGAACATCTTCAGTAGAAGAATCTTTTTCATTTTCTTTATCTTTTTGTTCTTTCTGCCATTTGATAAAGTCAGGATTGTTTAATCCATAAGAAACTGAATCTTCAAATGTTACTTCATCTAGTTTTGCTTTCTGTTAATTCTTTGAGTTTTGTTTGTCATTCTTAACAATGATTTCTTCAACAACATGCTCTTTGAGAACAAACATTTTGCTTATTCTTTGGTCGCGGTTTGCAAGATTTAACTTTCAATGGATGACCATTTTTAATCTTTTCAGAATCTTGTTCCTCAAATATCTCAACATTTGTTTCCTATTCATCACTTTCAGAATTCTTTTTCTTGTTTTGAAAGGCTCTTAGCTTAGCTTTGTTTTCAGGTGAGTGATCATGTGTGTTAAAGTTTTCTGGCAATGAGTTTTTGATAGATTTAGGCATTGGTTCATGTGTAAAACCTAGACCTGTTTTGTTTTTGTATTTCCTCTCACTTACCAGCTGTTCAATAATTGTTCTGGAACTTTTAACTTTAGCTAGATCCACCTGAGTTGCAGCATGAGCTATTTTTTCCTCTTCTAAATTTTTAGTCATCTCCTCAAGTTGTTTTTTAACAATTTCAAGTTCTTTTAGAGTTTTGTTCCATGAGGTTTGTAGAGATAAGATCTTTTCATCAGAGACTTTGCGATCATTTTTCAGTTTGTAGTGCATTACTTCTTCTTGTTTAAGTTTGTCACAGGTCTTATATGAATATGTTCTGTAATGCTCTACTTGATCTAAACATGCTTTTGTGCACATTTTCTCTCTGACTTCAACAGGAATTTCAGGATAACATGAAGATGAAGTCTCAGAGTCAGATGATGGATTCTCAACCTTTGGTTGTTTAGACTGCGCCATGAGTGCACTTTATTCTAAATCCTCTTTTGGGTCAGATTTATCACTCCAATCATAATCTTCATCATCATTTTCTGAATCACTATCAGCCTTTGGATCATTTTCTTCAGACGAGTCTTCATTTTGAATATTTGCAATAAGAGATAAACTAGAGGTTAGATCAGCTGTAAATTGTTCAGCATAAGCACTCCAATCATAGCCATCTTTGATGCTAACAACAAGAGCTTTCTTTGGCTCTTCAGATGATTTTGATTCATCTTTAAGTTCTGGCATAGGAAGACTCTGATAAAGCTTTTGAAAGGTCTTCTGAGACTGCTGTTGGTATCTTTGACTGCTAGAACCTGCTTGATCATTTCCTCCTTGGTTTTTGGGAGCTTTACATTCCCTTGGGAAATGACCATAACTGTTGCAGTTGAAACATCTTGATTTTGATTTATCAAAGCCAACAGTCTTGTTTGCACTTGGCTTGTAATTTCTGTTAACATATGAGTGTTTTTGAGTTCTGTAAGAAGTCATTACCATTTGCCAATTCAAGTCCATATCTTCTACATCATCAGGATCCATCTAGAACAAATCCCACAAAACAAGATCTAATTGGGTTAGATGACTACCTTGATAAGCTTGAAAACTTGCCATAAAAGCAGTAAAAGCAGATTTTGACTCATCATCCTGTAAAAGGATATTAATAACATGTTTAACTTTGTTAGTTTTAACAGAGTTAGAAGATGAAGTCTTAGTTTGAGGTTTAGGAGTTTGAGTTTTAAGAGGAGACTGAGGTTGATGTTGGATTGTATAAACAGGAGCACTTGTGTAAGAAGAATCTGTAAAGAAACCAGCTCCAACGAACAAATCACCCTCATCTTCTGGTGAGTTATCATGTTTTGCCATAAAAGCATTCTCCACTATGTTAGCTGCAGATGCAACATACTTATACTGAGACATTTAAGCAACTCTATTATTGTTTATGGAGCTCTCATCAATCTTAACTGTTTCAATCTTGGCAATCAAAAGATCTAGATCCATAGGAAACTTTTTTGTATGCTTCAACAGAGTGACTGTCTGTTTCCATGAAGATGGAAGAGCATTTAGAAGTCTGTAATTTAGATCTTTAAGATCATTTTTGATACCAACAGTTGACATATCAGTAGTTAGTTGCATAAATCTGTTCATCATTTGATTAATTGTTTCCCCAAAAAGGTGCTCATATAACTCCAATTGCCTCTTGAGTTTCTGCTTTTTGAGATCTTGTATCTCTTTACCACCTTCACAAATGATCTTCAAAGCCTTGTACATAGTGTACCCAGTTTGATAACCATCAAGTCTAGTCAAGACTTCCAATGGTAACCCCTTGCACATCAATGAATAAGCTTTGATGTCATTCTTCACCTTTCTTAAGTCATCACCTTGCAGACCATCCTCTGGATAAGGTTCTGGAGAGTCTTTTGTATAAACAAATTCTCTATCAGGACCATCAGATGTGATCAGAATGTAAGGTCCTTTCTCTATTGACTTCTATAAGTCAGTATCAATAGAGTTCAGATGATGCTTTAATCTAAGAGACCAGTTCTTGAAATCAGCTCTATTTTTTAGCTTTGGAACCCTATTCTCAGAAACTTCAGACTTAACCACTTTGTATTTTTGAATTTAAGAAAATGACTTGTTTCTGTTGTTTTTAAGTTTTGAAATAAAACTATGAAATGAAAATATTTTTGGATTTTAGTTTTTGAAAAAATTTCTAAGTGTTTACTGATAAGTCTGAGTGCTTAAGTGTCTAAATAGTTATCAAGCACCCAAACAGTGGTGAAGCACCTGAATAGTTCTGAAATGCCTGAATTTGAGGTAGAAACGCCTAAGGGAATGCCTTAGTTTAATTCTGAAATGCCCAACTGATGATGTGCCTAAATAGTCTTCAAACGCCCACACAGTTTTGAAACGCCTGGGTTCCACCCAGTGATGAAGTGCCTGAACAATTGTCAAACACCCGAATAGTTGTCAAATGCCTGGGTTAAAAATGCCCAAACATTTCTCAAGCGCCTGGAATTACTTGGTTTCACCAAAGTCTCAATGTGACCAAATAGCAACAATGCGTCCAAATAGTGGAAAAACGCCTAAATTGAAAACGCCTACACAGTGCTAGAACACCCAAACTATTGTGATGCGTCTAGACACTTGGTCAATTTTCAGTAGTTTTTCAACCACATGCGCCTAATTCATCTTCTCCAACGAACTCAGATCATATGAAAATCTTCAAAACTTGTTCAATTGATCTAAAAACTTCCAATTAGGTAGTAATTAGGTCGATTAACAATCCTCAATCTTCAATTTGATCAAACAACAACTACAAATCAGTTTTCTGACTAAATTGAAGTCCGAAACTGAAGAACACAGTTCGTACACAAATTTGTTTAATTCCTCAGATCTGAACGAATTAAACACCAATTAAGATTCAAATCATGTTTCTATAGATAAAACACAACTGAAAACAAAAATTAATCGATCAAATTGCAATCAATCACAGAATTCAAGTGATTCAAGGAGCTCAAAAATGCAGATAAGCTCTGATCACTGAACCTAAGGCTCTAATTCCAATTGATCAGTTCAAAAGGATCGAATCTGTGATGATATCGTAACACTATGATCAATTCAAACATAAAGTAAACAAACACATGCATTTACATCAAAAAATTCATAGATTTCATTGATAGCAAACGCACAGGATACAATGTGTAAGGGTTATAGTTTGTAACTGACTCTCTAACTGACTCTCTTTCTGAATCAATTCTGAATCAAAAAATACATAAAATATCCTATTTATACCATCAAGAAACAAAGGAACATATAATTACAAAATAAGTCCCTATACTATGACAAAAAATGAATAAAGACAAAATGTTAATCTTCCAAGAGCTTAAACAAAAGTATTAACAAAGGAGGGTTTATTTGTAAAATTGTAATTACCAAATTTAATCAAAATCAAACCCTAGCCCCCCCCCCCTCATTACCCTTGTCACGGCCGAAGCACCCACACACACACAACTTGCAATTTTGATCTTGCAACAACAAGTTTCCATCGATTTCTAGTGTCATTCAAGCATTAGATGTGATTAGCAAGTGTTACTCATCATCATTACATGTTTAAAGGTAAGTTCAAACAAGATTTTTATGGTTTTTGTTACTTGATGAACCCTAGTTCTAAAATTGTGAAGAAAAGTTGAAATTGATGATTTTTTGATGATGATATGTTATTAGTTATGTTATATAAATGTTGAGTTATGATAATTATGCAAGAATTCCATGGTTTGATCATATAGTTCATACATTGCCTAAAGTATAAACTTTTCTTCATGGGAATTCATGTTTTGATGATTGGTATATGTTAAATGGGTTATTATGGTGGCTATGAACTAGATTAGGGATGTTATTGATGAATCTATGAACAAAATTTGATGAAAGTTTGGTTTTCGGATGCCACCTTCCCAAAGGGGAAACTTTGTTGATGTGACATGCATGATTTTATGATTTTATCATGGTTAGGATGTTAGGAGCAGGCTAGAGTGATCATGGATGATGTCTAATGTGTTAGATTATGATAATTGGGTGATTTGGTTAATTGATGAATTTATAGGAAAATCTACGTGTTCATGGAAAATGTGCAAGTATGGCATTATGTATAAGATTATGAGTTTGTGATTATAAAGTTGGTTACTGGCATATGTGAATTGCATTTGGGTATGTGGTGATGGGTATCATACACGTGTGCACATCTGTGGCTCCTACTTTGTAGGATTGGCAGGGTTTAGGGTGTGTAGCCATGAGTGGCTTCACATGGCACATTGTGAGTGACTAAACCCCATGTGTACTGTAGAGGAATCTAATTATGAACATGTTTAGTATGATGAATTGGTTTGTATGCATTGTATGATAACCATATTAGCATGAGGATCATGATGAGACTTAAGAGTTGCAATGTGGCTTATGTGAATAACTCGTATGGTAGTCTGTGATGATATGATGATTTATGAATTATTGTACTTGGTCAAACAAGAATCTAACTTGACATGTCACCAACGGGTCAAATGGGTCAACAAGGTCAAAATGTTTTATTATTTATCATAACACTTGGGCTAACCTATGTATTGAGCACTTAGGATCTGTTAAGTCATTCTGGTCTTGTGTACTTACAAACTCACGTGTTCTAGGAACCTTTGACGGGTTGTCTTTCCGTTCCTTCGTAGCTTGCATTACTCTGTTATTGAAGCACTAGGTGAGTTCATGCGCCACTTTTTATACACTCTCTTTTGGGGAGATAGCATACTCTTTTACAAACGCTTTATTATAAAAGTTCTGTATAGTATAACATAGTGTAATATACCAGTGAAAGACCTCACACTTTTGGATTGTTAATTAAGGAAACTAGCGGGAAATCTTGGGTAGTACTACTAGGTCTGACAAGCCCCATCCGTAAAACTGAAGGTCATGCGGGTGCAATATTGTCCTAAACAACAGACATTTGTCAAGAGCTAGTATGTCGTGGCGGGAGGCAAACAAACAAAATAGTTAGTTTCGTTCGCAAAATCACTATTCTTATTACTTATGAATATAGACCAGCTTTCTATATCATTGCACTTAATTATGTTTTACAACTGCTTTGGTTTATGATAAACTCATCTCTTGAACTCGCCAACCGTCATGTTAACACTTTAGTATGCTATTCTCAGGTCGTTAACTTTAGTTGCCTGTAGGAGCACATCACAAGTCCAGCATGCATTTTAAACCTTCATATTATGTCTTGACATTTGGTTTTCAGTTTATATGTTTACAAACAATGGGTTGGCGCGTGTTTTGCCAATGTTACACTTTTATTTGCTTTGGGTTTGACTTATTTCCAAGATGCTTCCGCACCGTTTTAAAGTTTTAAACTCTGGTTTGTTTTTAAATGCTTCAAATAGTGTCGTTCTGAGTAACTAAGGACTTAGATCCTGGTATGTTTATATGCCTCGTGGTAAAACCCCGCACGTGGAATTTGAGGGTGTGACAGATAATGTACTCAACATGTATTCTTTAGTAGTTAACTAAAAACTATTGCACTCATAACAAATTTTAAATTTGACTAGGTAAGAATCAATAGAATTGAATATACTTGATTGAATCCAATGCATAGTTGTAGTGGAATTACAATAAGCACAGATTAAACATAATGAAAATACTCAAAATTACTTGTTTATTAATAGCAAATTATCAAAACTACCTTAGGGCTATATTGGGTTGCAAGGGTTTTAAACTTTGTAAAAATCTATTCAATTTATAGGTCTTATAAATGACAAGTACAATTGTCTAAGTTACTCTAAAAATACTTAAAAGACTTAAGATCAAAATTTTAAAATTAAAAACAAGAACTCACTCGGCAACATTGACTTTTAGTATGCATGTCAGGTTTATCCAAGCTTAGCTGAGTTGATGAAGAATGGGCATGAACAGACTGCCGAACTAAAGACTAGCATCCTGTTTCAGTGATTATATATGTTATGAATGTTTGAGCAATTAACTTATGCTATGTAATAGTTTAGTTGAACATCAATTGTTTGTTGACTTAATCCTATGTTTCCACTGCCTAGTTAAATAAAATTTTTAGTTTAAGAATTATGGTTAAGTTTATGAAACCAACTCGTAGGTTGCCTGAAAACAGGGGCCTTTACATAACTTAATGTAACTAAAGCCATGTTCGTAGCAAAACAACTTATATTCTTTGTTAATGTAACATATATGTAAGTATAGCTAAATTACATTACTTAAAACATTCTTATGTTGTTAGTAGTAAAAAATATTTATGTATTATTGTAAAACAACTAATCTAATAGTTAATTGACTTAAACTAGACCACATTTCACATACTTAGCATAAATAACTACATTCACTTTAACTCCACTACATTTAAATAACATCAAGGTTCACGACATATAAACTAACATAAAATACTGAATGTAATATACTAATGTAATATACTAAACCCACCAAACATGTAATGTCATTGTAATGTTATATAAAATACTGAATGTAATGTACATCAGGTATTGTCTTTTTAATGTTATGTACATCACGTAATGGCATTGTAATATGATGCAAAATAATGTAATGTTAGCGACTAGCAATTTAATTTACTAATTCACCACACATGTAACGCCATTGTAAGGTGATGTAAAAAATTGTAATGTAATTTAATATAAAAAAGTTAATATAATTGTATGTAATGTAAAATAGTATAATATAATCTAATAAAAAAGAGATAATGTAATCCACATGTATTCTTTAATAGTTAACTAAAAGCTATTGCACTCTCATTTAATTTTATATTTGACTAGGTGAGAATCAATAGGATCGAATATATTTGATTCAATTTAATGCATAGTTGTAGCAGAATTACAACAAGAATAGATCAAACACAATGAAAATACTCAAAAGTACTTGTATATTGATAGCAAATGATCAAAAATACCATAGGATTGTATTGGGTTGCAAGGGTTTTAAAATTTTTAACAATCAATTCTATTCATAGGTCTTATTAATGACATGTACAATTGTCTAAATTACCCATAAAATACTCAAAAGACATATGATCAAAATATTTATATTAAATACTAGAACTCACTCGATAACATTGACTTTTAGTATGCATGTCAAGTTTATCCAATCTTAGCTGAGTTGATGAAGAATAGGCATGAATAGACAACCGAACTTGTCACACCCTCAAATTCCACGTGCAGGGTTTTACCACGAGGCGTGTGAACATACCAGGATCTAAGTCATTAGTTACTCAGAACGACACTATATGAAACATTTAAAAACAAACCAGAGTTTAAAACTTTAAAACTGTGCGGAAGCGTCTTGTAAATAAGTCAAACCCAAAGCACTAAAAGTGTAATATTGGCAAAATACATGCCAACCCATTGTTTGTAAACATATAAATTGAAAACCAAATGTCAAGAAATAATATGAAGCTTTAAAATGCATGCTGGACTTGTGATGTGCTCCTACAGGAAACTGGAATTAACGACCTGAGAATAGCATACTAAAGTGTCAACACGATGGTTGGTGAGTTCAAGAGATGAGTTTATCATAAACCATAGCAGTTGTAAAACATAAGTGCATTGAAATAGATAGCTAGTCTATATTCATAAGTAATAAGCATAGTGATTTCGCAATGGAAACTGACTGTGTTTGTTTGTTTGCCTCCCGCCATGACATACTAGGTTGTGACGAATGTTTGTGGTTTAGGACAATATTGCACCCACTTGACCTCCACTCTTACGGATGGGGCTTGTCAGACCCAATAGTACCAACCAAGATTTCCCGTTAGTTTCCTTAATTAGAGATCCGAATGTGTGAGGTGTTTCAGTGGTATATCACACTATGTTATACTATACACAACTTATATAATAAAGCATTTGTAAAAGAGTATGCCATCTCCCCCAAAGGAGAGTGTATAAAAAGTGGGGCATGAACTCACCTGGTGCTTCAATAACAGAATAATGCAAGCTACAAAGAAACAGAAAGACAACCCGTCAATGGTTACCAAGATTACATGAGTTTGTAAGTACAGAAGACCAGAATGGCTTAACAGATCCCAAGTGCTTAATAAACAGGTTGACCTAAGTGATAGGAAACACAATAACACAATTGACCTAGTTGACCCGCTTGACCCGTTAGTGACATGTTAAGTTGAGTTATTTTTTAGCCAAATATGGTATCACATTAACCTTCATGATTTCAAGGATTATCACACCAACTATGCACATAAGTCATATTAAAAATCTTAAATCCCATCATGATCACCAGACTAGCTTATGTTATCATACAACACATGCAAATCCCAATAAGCCATCATGCTCAAGTTACAACTAAATAATTCCCAACTAGTAATTCACATTGAGTTTAGTCACGCACAACATGCCATGTGAAGCCACTCACGACTACACATCCTAAATCCTGCTAATCCTACTAAGTAGGGGCCTCAGATTCACACGTATGTATGATACTCACCATCACATTTCCAATAGCACTTCATATAACCAAGATATCAACATTATAATAATCAACTATTACAACTCATCATGACACCTAACTTGTACATAACACCACACTTGTACACTTGCACATTTTCTAGGAAAAACCTAGCTTTTCACATAGGTTCACTAATCAATCAAATGACCGAATCACCCATTCTAACACACTTAACATCATCCATAAGCACTCTAACATGATCCTAGAATCAAAACCATGCTCAATTCACAAGATCACACAAATCATATTAATAGAGTTTCCCTTTCGGGAAACTAAACCCAAATCAATCTATCATTTGATTCCTTCATGAATTCATCATCTTTATACTTAATCAAGTACATAAAAATCATCTAGACATGACAAACATCATCAATCCACATTAATTCCCATATCTCATGCACAAAAAGTTATTACTTATAGCAAGGTATGAACAACACGTCAATTTCATGAATTTCTTGCATAATCCACGTAAACGAACATCAATGCATGACAACTAACATCATATTATCATCTAACAAAATCAAATTTGACACTAACCATGTTAATTGAACTAGGGATCTTCTTGAATCAAAAACAATGAAAATAAATCAAAATCTAACCTTTAATCGCTTAATGATCAAATATGGCACTTGCTAACACTTTGTGGGAACCAAGTCCAAGCAAAATCAAATGGATTGAGTTGTTCTTCAATAAAAATCACAAAGGGAATGGTTTAGGGATGCTCGGCCATGACAGTGAAGTGTGGGGGGGCTAGGGTTTGTTTTTTCCTAAATATTAAGTTTTGGGATAGTTACCAAATAAACCATCCTTGTTTAAATTTTTTAAAACTTAATCTTTTCAACACTTTTTAAATAATTTTAACAAGACAAATAATGAATCATTATTATCTAATAACAATCATACATTCTAACTAGAAAAACACTTCACATAAATCACATATCACATGTCATCATGTTGTAAAGAGAAATTCTCAAATAATACTTATAATTCATGAATCATATAATCACGTGGTTATAATCAACTTATTAATTAAATTGTTACTTGTTATACAAGGTTAGTTATTATTAGGTCACCAACGTCTAACGAAAACTAGTATGTGCTCACGACACATGTATGTAAGACTTAACGTGACTAACGGAGTTTGGTAACGGAAATTTACTAGATGTCACATTATCCCCATGTTGAAAGAATTTTCGTCCCAAAAATTGTGTTACATGGTTGATTTACATCACTGGTCTACTGCATTGGCACAAGAAAATCGGGTGAGTTGTCACATCATCCCCATGTTGAAAGAAATTTCGTCCATTTAATCATTACCTTCGCCGGTTGTCGTCATCGTTTCGAACAAATGAGGATACTTAATCATTACCTTCCCAGTCTACGTTTTGAGTTACAGCGAACCTTGACAATAGGGATCTTGCTTTGCTTCAAGGTCTTGACTTCTCGATCCATCACCTCAACCTGTTCTTTAATGAATCATAATTGTTCATCCACATGTACTTCCTTGAGAGGTACAATCAAGGTCTTGTAAGATAAGCACTTTTTCAAATTTGAGACGTGAAAAACATCATGAATCCCACTCAACGAGTCAGGTAGCCTTAATCAGTATGCCACCGGACCGATTCTTTCCAAAATCTCGAACGATCCAACGTATTATGGATTAAGCATAACTCTTTTGCCAAATTGGATCACACCTTTTCATGGTGAGACCTTCAGCAAAACTTTGTCTCTTATCTAAAACTCTAAAGGTTTCACAACCGCTAGGAGTTCTGGGTAATTTGGTAATAAAATCCATGGAAATCTGCTCCTACTTCCACAAAGGAATTTCATGTAGTCGCAGTAATCCAGATGGCTTCTGGTACTCAACTTTCACCTTAGAGCAGGTTAAACACTTGCTCACATATGTAGCTACATCCGCCTTCATATTAGGCCACCAATATGCTCCTTCAGATCATGGTACATCTTGTTTGAACCAGGATGTATGCAATATTTAGACTTGTGAGCCTCACTCATAACCAAGTCCCTAAGATTTCCATACAAAGGTACCCAAAGTCTATCCATGAAGTAACGGATTCTATCGGCTTTCACCTAAAATTGCTTGTCCTTCCCATTTAATGATTTGGATTCAATATTTTCTGCTTTAAAAGCTTTTATCTGAGCTTCCTTGATTTGTTTAGGAAATTGTGTGCTAATCGTAAGCTGTAAAGCTCGCACCCGTCGGGGTTCAGCAGTTTCCTTTCTGCTTTAGGCATCAGCAACCATATTTGCCTTTCCTAGGTGGTATTTAATAGCACAATCATAATCATTCAATATTTCTACCCAGGGTCGCTGCCTCATATTCAACTCTTTCTGCTCGAAGATATGCTGAAGACTCTTGTAATCAGTGTAAATGGTGCATTTGGTACCGTACAAGTAATGTCTCCAGATCCTCAAGGCAAAAAACCACTGCACCTAGTTCCAAGTCATGGGTGGTGTAGTTTTTCTCGTGCACCTTCAGTTGTCTCGAGGCATAGGCTATCACCTTGTCATGTTGCATCAAGACACAACCGGGCCCTTGGATAGAAGAATCATAGTAGACTACAAAATCATCAGTCCCTTCCGGTAATGCCAATTTCGGTGTGCTACAAAGTTTTTGTATCAACAATTGGAAGGCTATTTCTTGACTCTCTCCCCATTTAAACACGGTTCATTTATATGTCAAAGCAGTGAGAGGTTGATCAATTTTGGAAAATCCTTCAAGGAAGTGTCGATAGTAACCTGCCAACCCAAGGAATTGATGTATCCCACTAGGCGTTTTGGGAACCGACCGATTCTTTATTACCTCAACCTTCACAAGATCCATATGGATTCCGTTTTCATTAACAATGTGTCCTAGAAATTGCACCTCTTGAATCCAGAAGTCACACTTAGAGAATTTGGCATACAATTGTTCCCTTATAAGCAGTTCTAAAATTAACCGTAAATACTCCTCATGTTCCTCTTTGGTCTTAGAATAGATCAATATATCATCGACGAACACGATAACAAACTGATCGACGTAGGCTTTGCATACTTGGTTCATGAGGTCCATGAATACTGCTGGAGCATTAGTCAACCCAAATGGCGAGACCAAGAATTCATAATGACCGTAGCGAGTTCTAAATGTTTTCTTCGAGATGTCTTCCTCTCGACCTCTCAATTGATGGTAACCAGACCTTAAATCAATCTTGGAATAATAATTGGATCCATGAAGTTGATCGAATAGGTCATCAATATGAGGTAGAGGGTACCGATTCTTGACCGTGACTTTATTTAACTCTTTGTAATCAATACACATCTGAAATGTGCCATCATTTTCATTAACATAACGAATAGGGCTCCCCAAGGCGATGAGCTTGGTTGGATAAATCCTTTATCCAGCAGCTCCTAAACCTGTGTTGATAACTCCTGCAGCTCGTTCGGTGCCAACCGATAAGGTGCTCTTGCAATTGGAGCTGCTCCGGGAGTCAACTAGATCTGGAATATCACTTGACGATGAGGTGGTAACCCAGGAAATTCCTCAGGAAACACCTCTAGAAAATCACAGACTACTGGAATGTCCTCTACTTTCTTCCCTTCCTGTTGTTTATCCGTTAAAAGAGCCAATATGGCCAAACAACCTTTGCGTAACAATTTCTACGCTTTCATATATGATATGAAGCCTATCACTGCACCACTCCTTTCGCCCTTTACCGAAATAATTTCCCCACCAATCGGAATACGTATAATCTTTTCGCGACATATGACTTCCGCCTGCTTCTAGGAAAGCCAATCCATGCCCACGACTACATCAAAACTCATAAGTGTAACCGGCATAAGATCGATGTCGAAAGTGTGTCCAGCCAATTCCATCTTACAACCCTTAAGGATGTGTGTAACGTGAATTTGCTTACCGCCAGCTAATTCTATGGTATACAAGGATTCCAAAGTAGAAGGCGTATAATTTAAAAGACTACTAAACTTAGTAGGGACAAAGCTTTCATCAGCTCCAGTATCAAATAGTATAGTTGCATAATGGCCATTAACGGGAAATTTACAAGTAACAGTAGTAGGATCATTTAGAGCCTCATCTGAACTGAGGACAAAGGCTCTCCCCTTGGCTCCACCATTGTTACCACAATTGTTGTCACCATTACCAGTGTTGTTATTGTTGTTTCCAGTGTTCACAGCACCATTTCCATTATTCTTCAACTGAGGGTAGTTTCGCTTGTAATGGCCATCTTTTCTACATTCAAACCAACCTTTTGGTGTCTCCTGAGTTTGCTGCGGTTTCTTCATCAGTTCACCACTGTTGTCCTTTGTTGCATACCCTGGTTTCCCACATCGCTGGCATCAGAAGTTTTCACACTTACCAGTGTTGTGGTAGTTACATCTGTTGCATTTTGGATACTTTCCCACATATCCGCCTTGTCCTTGAGCTGTTAAGGAAGTCTGATTGTAGTTTCGGTTGTTGTCAAACTACCTCCGTTGTTGTTGATTCTGTTGCTGTTGCTGGTTGCTTGAAGACGAGCACTTATTGCTAGTGTTTTCCCACTTTCACTTGTTATCGGGTACGCTAGCCATCGCGCCCCGTTTGGGTAGATTTCCTTGTTTCACCACCTGGTCGGTCAGCCTGTGGGCTAACTGAATAGCCTGTTGTATGGTGGTAGGGTTAGAGGCTGTCGCCATACTCTGAATTTTAGGAACCAAACCATGTAAGTATAGCTCAATCCTCTTGTGCATCTAGTTCACCATCCCGGGCACAAGGTTGCCAACTCGTAAGACCTGGTGGTATAGGCCTTAATCTCAGAACCCTGCATCTTCAGCTGCCAGAATTCAAGTTCTCACTTTTGCACCTCATCACGAGGGCAATATTCTTTAGTCATCATTATCTTGAACTCTTTCCAAGGTAGATCATTAGCCATAGTCTAACCCAACATCTAGACCTGGGCATTCCACCATGAAAGTTTCCCGCCCTCAAGTGTTCTCATAGCATATTTCACCTGGTCGACTGGCGGGTAGTTGCATTTAGCAAAGACTGATTCAGTCTTTTCAAACCACCGTATCATTCTAACAATCCATAAAGGCTTTGTAGGTACAGGGTGGGGGTCCTGTGCCAACAAACCAAAAATTTAGTTCAACGACCTAAACAAACACCTAGAGTATTATTCAAGCTACTCATATCTTTTACCTACTGGTTGTGCGGCTTGTACAGCAGCCACTACCGCCTGCACATGCTCATTTATTGACAGGATCAGTGATCTAAGTTTGATCAATTAGAGTTGAATTGCAGCGGAATTAGAACAAGAATTAGACAAATATAGCAAGAACACAATAGATATTCAATAGAACAGTACACGGTTATAGAGAAAGAGGGTTTTCTGCAAAAGGGATAATATCATTCATGCACAAATGCTTCGGTATATCAGCCGCTAAGCTTTGCACCTTACAATTAGGTCAACATTCCTTATATAAAGGAATGTGACGTCTGCTGATGTCACTTGATAGTGACATTTAACAGAATTATTACAAACAACTGAAAGTAAGCAAACTACTGAGAATGTTCACAACAACTGAGAACATCTCAGAGTATGCTAAGTACAAGATGAAACTAAAACTACTGAAACTACAAGTACTGATTACAAGAAACATAAAACTACTGATTACAAAAGAACTGAAAGGAAAATATAACTACTGAAAGGAAACCATCACAACTACTGAAGAGGTCTTCTTCAACTGTTGTGACAACATCTGAAACTTGGTCTTCAGTCTTTGTCTTCAGCTTTTGTCTTCAGACTTTGTCTTCAGCTCTTTCACTTCAGACTTTGTCGTCAGACCTTGTTATCAGTTGATGTCTTCAGCTGTTGCAGACTACTTCAGTTGTTGTAATGTCTGTGGGACTTAAAAGGTTTTTCTGATCAGGCTCTTTGGTTCTTTTGGCTAAAGCTCTATTTTGCACATAGCATGCTATGTTGACAGCTTCAGCCCAAAAGGTCAGTGGCAAACCAGAGTCAGCCAACATGGACCTTGCAGCTTCAATTAGGGTCCTGTTCTTTCTCTCCACTACTCCATTTTGTTCTGGAATCCTTGGGATGCTATACTGCCTCTTGATTCCTTTTGAAAGGTAGAAATCATCAAGTGTATGGTTTCTAAATTCAGTTCCATTATCACTTCTTATACACTTGACTGATAGGGAATACTGCTTCTCAAAACAGCGGTGGAATTTGGTTCTTCTATAGGAGGGAATGAAACTTCGTGTTGTTTTCCTTTTAAACAAGCAGTGCAGGTTTCATCACTGTGGAACTCCTTTATTGGTAGACCTCTCACTAAACTATTGTGGATCAGCTGATTCATGTTTTTGAGATTAACATGACCCAGCCTTCTATGCCACAGTTTAGATTCCTGAGGAGAGGCCTTGGAGAACAGGCAAGGATGACCTTTTAAATCAATCTTCTTTGACAAATCCAAGGCATATACTCTTCCTATCCTGTTGGCCTTCAGGAGAGTATGTTCATCCAATACCTTGTCAATCAGCCTCAGAACTTTGGAAGACAGAATCCGGCAGTTCTGGCTTATGAAAAGTGCAACATGCCCTTTATCACACATCTGACTGACACTCAGTAGATTATACTTGAGATTCTCCACATGGTTAACATCATCAAATCTGATTTCTCCATTTGACACAAATCCTTTCCCGATGATGTAACCCTTAGCATCATTTCCAAATGAGACAAATCCCTTCTTTCCTTGAGAGTAGTCATTAAGAAGAGAACTGCTCCCAGTCATATGCATAGATCCTCCACTGTCTACATACCAGATGCTTCTTTGGCATGCTGAAGAACCCTGCATTTATCATAAGAAACTAGTTAGCTTTAGAGACCCAAACCTTTTTGGTTTTGGGTCTGTTTTCATCAACAGATTTAACCATAACTTGTTTCTCATGATTAACAGCTGATGAAGGTGGAGATGGTGCTGAAATGGATTTCTTAGATTTGGGCTTGGATTTCCTTTTCAGTGGTTTGATCACAGGTGCATCTAGTTGGTTAACTCTCCCCAACAAATGCTGAACCATCATAACAAGTTGTGTCTGATTTGTTGCTAAAGCCTTCAGCTCATTTGACACATCAGTACTTGTTTTTTATGAGTTCCTGTGACCCACCATTTCCTCCTTCTTGAAATTCACAGACTTAGTCTGATGTTTATCATGAGGAACACTATCAGCTGTTTTCTGATAAACCCCATCCTTCTTTTTGGATTTTGGTGAGGCCTTGGGTTTATCAGTTTGAGATGACTGTGGTACAAACTTGGTCTCAAACTCATTTTTCATTTTATTAATCTCTTCTTTAATGAGCTTATCTCTGTTGAGTTTGGAACCCTTTTTGTACCAGCATTCATCAGATAGATGATTGAATTTACCACATATTTCACATGGCTTATTCTTCATCTTGGATTGATCAACTACTGAAGTGGAAACTACTGAAGGTGTGATCTTCAGTACTTTCCTCCTTTCAGTACTTGTGTGAAGGATCGGTAACAACTGAAGACTTGTTCTTCAGCTGTTCTCTATCCGTCCTGAAAGACCGTATGATAGATTCCTCAGCAGTTGTTAATCCTTTTATTTCAGCAGATTTGAAATGCTTTTCAGATGTTGTGACTTGCCCTTCAGTACTTGGAGTACTTTGAGGGACAACATCTGAATTGCTCAGCTTCATGTGTTTATCAGCATTTAAACCATCAGGCAATTGATTTGCTGAGATCTTAACACTGACTTCATCCTCTAATTTTGTATTATCATTTGAGGATGAATCACATGATGATGTGGTTTGGAAATTACTTTCACCTTCAGATTTTATTATTGATTTTGAAGTAAAATCAGTAGGTGGTGCAGTATGATTGTAACCTATTCCAAACTTCACATTTGAAGCTGTTTGCTTGCTGAGAAGCATTTCAAATCCCTTGCAGGATGTTACCCAGCGGTCACACTCAACTTGGGTAGCTGCAAGTGTCTCTTTGAGACTTCTGTGGTTCTCAAGTATGACCTCTACCTTAGCCTTTTCATCATTAAGTTGGCATTTAAGCTTGTAAATCTCATCATCTTTGTCATTAAGAGCAGACTCATACTCAGCTTTTCTTTTGGAAATAGTTTTCTCAAGCTCAAGATTTTGATTGATTAAAGCTACATTTGCCTCTCTAATAGAGACAAAGGCAGCTATGCATGATTCAGAACATAACTTGGCTTTAGCCACAGAAGATACCTGGGTTACCTGTGAAGATGATGCATTGGAGCAGGAACCCTCAATAGACTCCAGGGCCATGAGAGCAAGATTCCCAAAAGGATGTTCACCACCATGTTGACCAGCACCAGCAAATAATTGCTCATTGAAACCAGAAAGATCATCTGGTAAGCTTCTCCAGTCAACAACTCCTGGTGTGAAGAAGCTATGATGAGGTTGAGATTGTGATGGAGATGGTTGAGGCTCAGGTAGGGCTTGAGGTTGTTGTGCTATAGGAACTTGAACTGGATTTGGCTGTGGCATGTAATAGCAGGGATATGGATATGGCATTGGACCCTGAGGGACAAAATACGCAGGAGATTGAGGTTGTGAGTGATGACCAGAACTAGCAGGATGTTGCCCTTTGTTTTGTGAACTATTGCTTGGAAAGGTCACAAAGGGTGCAGAGGAGTTAGATCCAGTTGATCTACACTCTCTTGCAAAGTGCCCAAGCCTGTGGCATTTGTGACACCTCAACTTACTCTTGTAAAAACCAACTTTGGTTTTGCTAGAGAGTCCTGGAAATTTCCTACCAGTTCTCTTGTAGAACTTTTGAGATCTGATATTGATCAAGGCCATTTGGCTCAAAATATCCATCTCTTCTAAATCATCATCAGCAATACCCTTCAAATCATCCATGATAAAGCATAAATTATCACTATTACACCCAGAATGACTGTCAACACCAACAAATGCATGATCAGAACTGTTTGAAGAGAAATCTATATGCTCATCATAATGGCTTTATGATCCAGCATATTCTGACTCATGACCGACCAAGGCAGTGTTCCCTGGTACAAAGTCATCAGTGAGCTTTCCTGATGATGCCAGTTTCCTTTTCTGCTCTATCTTTCTTTCAAATGTAAGCAGTTTCCCATGGAGTTGGGTGAGAGATAGGCTATCCAGATTTGCACTGGAGCGTAGGACAATGGTGTATGTGTCCCATCTCTCAGGCAGTGATCTGAGGAATCTGTTGTTCATCTGGCTGTTAGTATACTCATGCTTGACCATTTTCAGCTCAGAGATCAAGCAGGAGAAACGCTCAAACTGTTGAGTCAGTGTCTCACCCTTCCTATGAGAGAATGTCTCATATTGTTGGGCGAGGATTTCTCTATTGTTTGCTAAGACCTCATCAGTTCATCCGAATTGTTCCTTCAAAGCATTCCAGAGGTCATGAGCAGTTTCATGATGCATAAGCCCAGAATAGATTTCATTAGGCAGTGCCATGGCCAGAATTCCATGGGCTTTAGCATCAATCTCAAACAGTTTACGATCTTCATCTGAGTATTGCTCCTTCTTCTTCGGAACCATTTGGTTGGTCTCCGGATTGTTCACCATAGGCTTGTGTGGACCGTGAACCACAGATGTCCAACAACCTGAACTGTTAACAGACAGGTGATGGAGCATTCTTCGTTGCCATATGTTATACTCACTCCTAACCAGCATCGGAGGCTTGGTTGAGGAGCCAGTATTGTGAGGGTCATTAGATGGAGTAGTCATTCTCAGATTCAAACCAATTCAATCAAGTTTCAACAGATTTAGCACAAAAACACAACAAACTCAATATGAACCAAGAAGAAACTCAAATTGAATAACCAGAAGCAGCAGAAGATCAATCTCTATAACCAATTCTTGCAAATATGCTAATTCGATCAAACTTTAGATATCAAAATAGCAGTTTCAATGATCAATTGTTAAACAGATCAATGATTAACCTGCTCTGATACCATTTGACAGGATCAGTGATCTAAGTTTGATCAATTAGAGTTGAATTGCAGCGGAATTAGAACAAGAATTAGACAAATATAGCAAGAACACAATAGATATTCAATAGAACAGTACACGGTTATAGAGAAAGAGGGTTTTCTGCAAAAGGGATAATATCATTCATGCACAAATGCTTCGGTATATCAGCCGCTAAGCTTCGCACCTTACAATTAGGTCAACATTCCTTATATAAAGGAATGTGACGTCTGCTGATGTCACTTGATAGTGACATTTAACAGAATTATTACAAACAACTGAAAGTAAGCAAACTACTGAGAATGTTCACAACAACTGAGAACATCTCAGAGTATGCTAAGTACAAGATGAAACTAAAACTACTGAAACTACAAGTACTGATTACAAGAAACATAAAACTACTGATTACAAAAGAACTGAAAGGAAAATATAACTACTGAAAGGAAACCATCACAACTACTGAAGAGGTCTTCTTCAGCTGTTGTGACAACATCTGAAACTTGGTCTTCAGTCTTTGTCTTCAGCTTTTGTCTTCAGACTTTGTCTTCAGCTCTTTCACTTCAGACTTTGTCTTCAGACCTTGTTATCAGTTGATGTCTTCAGCTATTGCAGACTACTTCAGTTGTTGTAATGTCTGTGGGACTTAAAAGGTTTTTCTGATCAGGCTCATTGGTTCTTTTGGTCCAACATTTATCAAGGCAGCCAGTTCCACGAGGGTCATGTTGACTGCTCCCGTGCCACGTCTACGTCCGGAGCCTCGTCCTCAGCCATGTCCTCTTCCACCACCTTCCATTTTCACTTTACATTCACAAACACAATAATGAGCAACATCTAACTTATTTATCTCATTGAAGCATAGTAAATAGTAAGAAAATATTGAAGTTCATCAACCATAACATTTATAACCAAAATAATAACCAAAGATAAATAAATTGTAAGTAATTCACAAAATATTCAATCGATGTCAAAATTTTAGTTTTCTTGTTGGGTGGGAAGCAACCTTCCCACGTAGTTTTAAAAAAAGAAAAAATGCTAGGCAGTCCAAGTCAGATGAATATGAAGATCAATCTAATACATCAGATCCATCACTATCTTCCTTCGTCTCTATAGGTTCTTCCTCTTCTGGGGCTTCCTCTGGCTCTTCCTCAGGTTCTGCTGCAATATGCATCGCGGCGAACTGGGCTTCCAGGTCACCAAGCCTTACCCTATAGTCGTGGATAGTGTCATCCCTAGCATCCGAGCGGTGGATCGCTTGAGCAATACTATCAGTTAAGGAGCACTAATGGTCATAGCACTTTGATTGCAGCTCCTTCACTTCTTCCACCATCATCTTAGTCTCACATAGCTCACGTCATAGAGTGCCGACCACCTCATTCAGCTTATTAGTGTGTCGCTTCTTTATGTCTAGAGCAGCAACTAAAGCCGCAATCACCTGCTCACTAGAATGTGGTAACAAAGGAAGGGTAGGTGCAGGTAACTCAGAAGTAGCCCTATTCCTTAGTCTAGTAGGCGAGAGTTCAGGCACACGCTCCCTATAAAGCATATGGTTTACATAGGTAGGATAGTGACTCCAATCCCGTGGAGCATCATGTCGGGTAGTGCAAATGGTTGATCCCAGTCCATCTCCTCGGTAGGATAAGGAAATCGGGGCCTCTCAGGTCCTCTATCAGGTATAGGAGGAGGAGGAGGAGGAGGAGAATCAGCATGTGCAAGCCTCTTACATAAAGCCCATAAAGAAGATGCCATGCTGTAGTGTACGTGATGTGCATGCCAATGAGTATACAGTAGTGAATATGTAACGAGTAACTAACAAACTGTGCGGTTATAGACTAGTGTGTATGCAACCTAGTTCCCTATAACCAATTGCTCTGATACCAATCTGTCACACCCTTAAATTCCACGTGTGGGGTTTTACGGCGAGGCGTGTTAACATACCAGGATCTAAGTCATTAGTTACTTAGAACGACACTACATGAAACATTTAAAAACTAACCAGAGTTTAAAACTTTAAAACTGTGCAGAAGCATCTTGTAAATAAGTCAAACCCAAAGCATTAAAAGTGTAACATTGCTAAAACATGCGCCAACCCATTGTTTGTAAACATATAAACTGAAAACAAAATGTCAAGACATAATATGAAGCACTAAAATGCATGCTGGACTTGTGATGTGCTCCTAGTGGCAGCTGGAGTTAACGTCCTGAGAATAGCATACTAAAGGGTCAACATGACGGTTGGTGAGTTCAAGAGATGAGTTTATCATAAACCATAGCAGTTGTAAAACATAAGTAAGTGCATTGAAATAGATAGCTAGCCTATATTTATAAGTAATAAGCCTAGTGATTTCGCCATCGAATCTAACTGTGTTTGTTTGTTTGCCTCCCGCCACGACATACCACGTCATGAGGAATGTTTGTTGTTTAGGACAATATTGCACCTGCTTGACCTCCAGTCTTACGGATGGGGCTTGTCAGACCAAATAGTACCACGCAAGATTTCCCATTAGTTTCCTTAATTAACGATCCGAAAGTGTGAGGTCTCTCAATGGTATATCACACTATGTTATACTATACACAACTTATATAATAAAGAATTTGTAAAAGAGTATGCTATCTCCCCTAAAAGAGAGTGTATAAAAAGTGGGACATGAACTCACCTGGTGCTTCAATAACAAAATAAAGCAAGGTATGAAGGAACGGAAAGACAACCCATCAAAGATTACCTAAAACTCGTGAGTTTGTAAGTACACATGACCAGAATGGCTTAACAGATCCCAAGTGCTTAATAAACAAGTTGACGCAAGTGATAGGAAACACAATATCACAATTGACCTAGTTGACCCGCTTGACCCGTTGGTGACATGTTAAGTTGAGTTATTGTTTAGCAAAATATGGTATCACATTAACCATCATGATTTCATGGATTGTCATACCAACTATGCATATAAGTCATATTACAAATCTTAAATCCTGTCATGATCACAAAACTAGCTTAGGTTATCATACAACACATCCAAATCCCAATAAGCCATCATGCTCAAGTTATATATAAATAATTCCCAACTAGCAATTCATATTGAGTTTAGTCATGCATAACATGCCATGTGAAGCCACTCACAACTACACATCCTAAATCCTGCCAATCCTACTAAGTAGGGACCTCAGATTCACACATGTGTATGATACTCACCATCACATTCCTAATAGCACTTCATATAACCAAGATATCAAGATTATAATAATCAACTATTACAACGTATCATGATACCTAACTTGTACATAACACCACACTTGTACACTTGCACATTTTCCAAGAAAAACCTAGATTTTCCCATAGGTTCACTAATCAACCAAATTACCTAATCACCCATTCTAACACACTAAACATCATCTATAAGCACTCTAACATGATCCTAGAATCAAAACCATGCTCAATTCACAAGATCACACAAATCACATTAATAAATTTTCCCTTTCGGGAAAGTAACACCCAAAATCAATCTATCATTCAATTCATTCATGAATTCATCATCTTTTATACCTAATCAAGTTCATAAAAATCATCTAGACATGATAAACATCATCCATTCACATTAATTCCCAAATCTTATGCACAAAAATTTACTACTTATAGCAAGGTATGAACAACACGTCAATTTCATGAATTTCTTGCATAATCCATGTAAACTAACATCAATGCATTACCACTAACATCATATTATCATATAACAACATCAAATTTGACATTAAAAATGTTAATTAACTAGGGATCTTCTTGAATCAAAAACAATAAAAATAAATCAAAATCTAATCTTTAATCATGTAATGATCAAGTATGGCACTTTCAAACACTTTGTAGGAACCAAGTCCAAGAAAAATCAAATGGATTGAGTTGTTCTTGAATCAAAATCACAAAGTAACAGGCTAGGGATGCTTGGCAGCGACAATAAGGTGTGGGGGGGTAGGGTTTGTTTTTTTCCTTAATATTAAGTTTTAGGATAGTTACCAAATAAACCCTCCTTGTTTAAATTTTATAAGACTTAATATTTTTAACAATTTTTAAATAATTTTAATAAGACAAATAATGAATCATTATCATCTCGCGTGAGAACCTCATGCGAAAAGTACTACTGGGTATAAATAGCTGAGAACACCCAATCTGACTCTATTTTCACTTGAGAAGTGCTGCTGTTGGAGAGAGAAAGCGGCTGCATTGAGAGAGAAAGTGAAGAATCCTAGTGTTTGAGGTATGTAACTCGTGTTATGTACTAAGAATGGATTATTGGTGAATATAACGCATGGTTATGTAGTTTTCGTTCGGTAAGGCTTCGGGAAGGTTGTGATTATGCTAGAACTTCAAGAGGTGAGTTTCTAGTCCCCTTGTTACACTAGTTTTTATGTTTTGGGGCTATTATGCTTACTAACACATTTGAAAATGCTTGTATATGCTTGAGTTGATGTTATTAGATGTTAAGCCTGTTAGAACAGTCTTAGACGTGATAAGTTATGACTCTGTAACACCCGGAAATTTTAGAAAAAAGAAAAGAAAAGAAAAGTAAGAGAGCAAACACGAAGTTAGTTCAAAAGAAAGATGTTAACAGCATACAAGTGCCAAACTTTCACATAGTGTGTTCAAAAAGGTGTTAAGGCTGCCCATACCCTCTCTTTCAGGTACATATCGGCTGGAAAGAAAGAAGAGACAGTTTCCATCCGGTTTTAGAGAGAGAAAGTGGAAAGTTCTTCAACAAGGTGAGATTTTAAGGTAATTCTTCTTGGTTTTCAGTCGGGTTTCAGCTTCTGGACCGAGTTTCTGGTGTTTAGTGCTCGTTTTGTGTGTTTTAGGTGTAGAACTTCAAGTGGGCTCTCAAGTTTGAGGTGTTCTACTCGAAAGCTGTTTAAGGTGAGTTCTAGATTCCCACTTTTACTGGTTTTTTATGTGTTTGGGGCTGTTATGCACACTGAACAGGAGGTTTCTATACCAAACTATGAATTTTTCCATGATGTATGACTATGAACAATTGATGTATGCTTTTAGATGATTTCTAAGTTGTTGTATGATGTTTAGTATGTTTTATATGTGTAACATGTTAGATCTATGCTTAGTATAAGTTAGAATGATGTTTGGGGACTAGAAGTACGTTTGATGCATTGCAGATGTTATGCATGATGTCCGCTGTGGACACTTAGTGAATCATGCATGATGTCTGTCGTGGACATAAATTGTCCTCTGTGGACACTTAGAAAAGTCATGCATCTTGTTCGCTGTGGATATAAAGTGTCCGCTGTGGACACTTAGTATATTTTGCATGGTGTTTGCATGGTGTTCGCTGTGGACATAAAGTGTCCGCTGTTGACACTTAGTGTATTTTGCATGTTGTCTGTTGTGGACCTTAAAGTGTTCGATGTGGACACTTCGAATTGCATGCTATCCGCTGTGGACATTAAACTATCCGCTGTGGACACTTAGAAAAATTTGTACCATCCGCTGTGGATTTGCATGTCCGTTGTGGACTTTGCATGACCGTTGTGGACACTTAGTCAATTTTATAGTTTGTCTGCTGTGGACTTGTTCATCCGTTGTCGGCTTGTTCATCTGCTATGGACTTTTTCATCCGCTGTGGATTTGTTCATACGCTAGGGACTTGTTCATCAGCTGTGGATACTTAGAATATTTTGTGATGTGCTGTTGATTTTAAGTTGTCAGCTATGGACCTTGGCTGTCCACTGTGGACACTTAGAGTATTTTTAAGCTGTCTGCTATACATGTGTTCATGCGCTGTGAACACTTAGAATAGTTTTGTAATTTTGGGAAATTGAATTAAGTGCTATGTACTGATTTTTATGGTAGCCTATGCTTGTTCATGTTATTTATGCTTGTGGGTTGCTCTTATGATGATGATGTTCCATGTTATGTATTATGATAGGATCAAAATAGATCGATCTGTGATTATATTGTGATGCAATTGAATCGAAACAAACAAAAGTAATCAAATCAATGCAAACATATCAGAAAAATTCATAGTTTTTCATTGATAAAGGGCATAGAAATACAAGTGTAGAGAATTGTTACAATTCGTTCAACTGATTCTAAGGTGCACTCGTCTAGTCTTTATGCTTACCTGCACAATACATAATCTATGCTATTTATACTATCAAAAAAAAACAAAAAGGAACATATATTTACAAATAAGTCCCTAAACTATGACAAAACTATTAATAAAGACAATAAAGACTAAATGTTAATCTTCAAGAGGCTTCTACAATACTCCCTTGTCTTCAGTCTTCAAAATCTTCAATCTTTGGTCTTCAGTCTTCAAAATCTTCAATTTTTGCTCTTTTGTCTTCAATCTTCATTCTTCATTCTTTAGACATCAAAAAAATCTTCTGGTTTTTCTTTTACTTTGAACATAGGCTTCTCCTTGTACAGCTCTTGTTCTCTCAATGCTTTTGTAATTGCTGACTTAAATTTTTCTGCTAAAATAGCTTCCTCAGGCTTTGATTCATTTGTCTTTATCTCCATCTTTTCCATTCTTTCCAATGTCTCCTTGGACAAACCTACAATATCAATGTTTGCATAGAATTACAAAGGTATTGGATAATCTTGAGAATAAACTTCTAGAACTCCTTTACTTGATATCCTCATAAACTCAATTGACTTGATATCTTTCTTAACAATGTTCGCATACGCCAACACTTTGCGTAATGCAATTCGTTCCATTGCAGCATTCATGACTTTAATGATTGTCATGAAGTACTTGTTGTGATTTTCAACGACTTCAGAAGACACCCGTTCAAACTTTTGAATTGATACGAAAGAAATGTAACTTGGATGAAGCAATTTTAGCTCAAATACTCCAAATAAAGAAATCATATCTTTATCCCAATCATCCAGATTTCTAACAAGCTTCAACTCAAATGTATTAACATTATAAAACCATCGTAGAATTGGTTTTTTGTTTGAGAGCCATCAATCACTTTCAGACCAGGATTTGTTACTTTATCAAAGTATTTATCACTAAAAGCATCCAAAAATACATCTTCTTCTACACCTTTTTCTCCAAGTTTTCTTTTGCTTTTCAATGATTGAAAGTATTCTTTATCTTCCTGATCACATCTTATTTTAAGAAATGAACTCATCCTTGATATTCCCCGGTTTAGCAATTGAACAAAATTTTCACCGCGACTAGCTTTTGCTGGGTTAATCAAAGGAAGTTTGTTCATCTCTTTCCAATCTTGCACAGGTAGTTCAATGATGCTTGAGTAAAAATGATAAACATCATATATAGCATTTACTCTCTTGATCAAAAAGGCATCAAATACTTCATCATATTTCCAAGCTACTATTTGAACTTCTTTTGTTTTATCAGGAACAATCATTGCATTAAGCAGTTCTGAAATTGATTGCCCTTTTTGTAAAACATTTCGCACCAAGTCTCCTGCTGTTCTAGCTTTATTCCACAATTGCTTTTGTTCAATCGAGACTTGATAAGCTTGTTTTTCATTTTCTGGATACAACTTCATTAGCTCCTTTCGTCTTTCATGTCCACTTCTTATCAACTCCATGTTTTTGATCTCTTGAGGCTTTAGAATTCTTGTTCTCTTTGTAATCTCGAGATACTGTGGGTTGTCCATGTCGAGGACTATCATTCTGTTTGTTTGTTTCTCTGTTTCTTGGAAACTTCTCACCAAGTTCTTTAAAGATTCTGCTTAAAGTTTGTTTAATTTCTTCCTAAGAGGATAGTTACGAGATTGTAACCATTTCCTTAAAGCAGTTACATTCATATCATCTGGATCTGGATGGTGTAACTCAGAAGTTGAAAGTTCTTCAACATTGATGCTTTCATTAAGAGGGTTCCATTCACCATGTTCCACTATGATCTCATTTGGATCCACCGGAGCACTCGATTCAGCAGTTATACATTTTTCATATTCTTCATTTATTTGAGATACAGTCAACCCATCCACGAATACTCTGTTGTACTTCATTTTGATCAAGTAATTGTACTTATCTTCAATATCAATAGGAATGTCATCAGTTATTTCCTAGATTGGAGAATGAGTAACTTCAACCATGTTTTCATCTTCCAATACTTCATCGTACCATGCATCTTTAAACTCAGTTTTAACTTCAGATGTATTCCTTTGAATGTTTGATGATTCAGCTAAAACTGAAATGTTTACATCATCAAGTGCGTGAATCTTCTCTTGATCTATAGGGTCTTGACTTTCTTGAGTTTTAACTTCAGATGTATTCCTTTGAATGTTTGATGATTCAGCTAAAACTGAAATGTTTACATCATCAATTTTTCTTTTTCCTTTATCTACCTCAGATATCTTCTCAACATCAATTGGGGTAACTTCAGAAACTATCATAACTTCATGGGACAGAGATTTTAGACTATCTTTCATTCTTTGGAATTCTTCTTTTAAAACCTCATTGTTTTCTTTCAACTTTTTGAACTTTTCTTCCATTAGGTCATAATCTTTCATCATGACTTCAAAATTTTGCAAATTTGTTTCTTTATCTTTCTTTTGTAATTCCTCCTTTAATTTCTCATTTTCTTCTCTTAACTTTTCAATGAGATTCACTTGCTTAGCATTTTCTTCTTTTAATTCATCAATAATCAACTGAAAGTTTGTTTCTTCCACCACATGTGTATCCTTTTGATTCAAACTTATAGGATCATCATGTATCACATCTTCAAATACTTCAAAGTTTTGAACATCTTCATTAACTTTAGTTTGATCTTCTGTTTCAATTGCTTCTCCAATCATATTAACTATATCCTCAATAGTTTGACTTGCTTCATTTCTATCTTCAACTTGATCAACTTCCTGAACATCTTTAACTTGTTTAGTTTCATGAACATCTTCATTTAATTGTTCCATATCATTGCCATCATCACCATTATCAGATGTGGAACTACAACTATCATTATCAATATTATCATCATCTTCATCTTCATCTTCATCAACTAACTCTAGAGGATCTACTTCAATCAGGTCGTTTGGATTAACCAGTTCATCCTCAAGTAAATGAAAATGATCTTCATTTATGTTCACCTCATCTTGAGCCACAACCCTCATATAGTCAAACATTGGTACATTAGGAGCACCAGTAATCATTGATAGTCGTTTGTATGAAGTTTCCGTCATATGCTCAAGAATCAATCTTTCACCACCAACTCCATAAGCACGATAATCAGGATTTGCTTCATTTATGATCATCTGCAGGAATCTTGGGTACATCAAATACTTGTTTCTAATACCCTTTTCCAAGTTGAAATTAAATCCATTCATAATCCATCTAGCCATGTTAAATCTTCTGTTTGTGGCTAATGCAACAATTGGTGATGCAATGTCTACTAGAAATGAATTCCATCTAGCACTTCTCTTTGACATACAATGTTGGAAGATATAACGTAATAGTTTCCAATGATTAAAAACTCTAGCTCTGAAAAATTACTTCTTTGGAAAGTGGTCTGGATGACCTATAGCAATAAAAGTTTCTCTACATTCATTAAATGAGATTTCTGCTAAGTCTTCAGGGTCATTGTTTCCAAGCCTTAATGCTTCTGTAATGGATTCTTCTAACACTTCAATCATTCTTTCATTGGTTATGAATCCTGTCAAAACTTTTCTCCCTTCTTCATTGATTTCAACAGTTGTAGTAGTCCAAAACTTCTTGATCAGTCTGGAATAAATGACTGGTTGATAACACATAGCATAAACATACTTAGTCCTTAACAGTAATCTAATCATCTCTTCATAGCCTGTAGCATCCTGAACATCTTCGTTTAGAAATACTGCTACATTGTGTTTAGGCTCAAACTTAAATTCAACCATCTGAAAGGATAAGACAAAAAGAATTAGACACTTAAGAATTTGCATTATTGAATCAAATTGATATTTATAGAAATTTAAATGAATTATTATGTTTTAATTCTGTTAACCTAACTTGCACTTTGAAAATTTTCTAAGTGTTCAAGTATTCTGTCAAAAAACAAAATACATTCGAGTTAGAGTGTAAATGATTTCAAACATATCAATTCATTAAATTTTCTCAAAAAACAGATTAAAGAATGAATTTGTGATTAGTTTTCCATTTTTATTAAAAATTCATGAATATGACTGTTCATATTCAAGAACTTCGACTGATGAACATGAACATCATCATCAAGAACAAATATAATGAAAATCAGATTTGATTATCACAATATGTTTGAAATCAAGTGTATATCATTAATCAATGTTCAATTTCAGTTAAACATTTACATTAAGGTCATAGATTTAAAAATTTCAGTCGAACTAGGGTTCATACGCCCGTATAGCTATGAAACGCCCAATCAAATTCAAACTATAAACATGAAATTGTATGAATTTGTTCATGAACTTACGTTCAGAATCTGAACAACAAACTATCAATCGCAAGTATTGACCAAATAACAATCAGAAAGATGAACTGGTGAATCAAGGGTGTTTGATAGTCGGGTGCAAGATCAGGGGATTTGAGAGTGAATGAGAGACCTAAAATCTCAAGTTTTGTATTTATACTCAGTGTAAATTTTTAGCCACATGAGCAATGTTTGTGCGCATGAGACTCAATTTTACACAAAGAATTTAGGAGCATGAGCACTCTTTGTGCACATGGGTTGATTTTTACACTAAGTATTTAGGCGCATGAGCACTGTTGTGTGCATGAGGTATAGACGCATGGGCACTGTTCAGATGCATAAGCACTGTTTAGGCGCTTTTGCACTGTTCAGGCGCATGGGACTAACCGAAACACCCAACACTTGGTAATTTTTCACTTGAAACGCCCAACTCTTGAAAGTCTGGTACTGTGTAGGTGCATGAGTATGGATGAAACGCCCAACACTTAACCATAAATTTCAGATATATGACAACTGTTTAAGTGTATGAG
The DNA here is from genome assembly GCA_025506505.1 of Flaveria sonorensis. Classification (NCBI taxonomy): domain Eukaryota; kingdom Viridiplantae; phylum Streptophyta; class Magnoliopsida; order Asterales; family Asteraceae; genus Flaveria; species Flaveria sonorensis. The sequence continues at coordinate 2,999,925 of CM046437.1, forward strand.
GTTGTCTGAAACGCCCAACACTCGTACAAATTTCTAAAAAAACATCATGCTTCTATTTTGGACTTTTGAACAATGTTTAGGCGCATGAGGTTACTTCTATGAGTCTAACACTTGTAATTTTCAAATCATCCACCTGAACATTGTTTAAACGTATCAGTACTGTTTATATACTAATTTTTAAAACAATTTGTCAAATTTTGACTTTCACCCAAAATTTACATAATTGACCCTCAATTTTGTACTTTTGACATTTAATTTTTTTTATTTTGAATTTAAAATTTTATATATATATATATTTTTTTTATGTTTTGACCTTTTTATTTTTGTTTTAAATTTTTTTAAAAACAATTTCCCGTCATTTTAGTCTCTAATTTTAATAAAAAGTCTCATATTAAATTGTTGCAAGAAGCTTTTCCACTTTAAAATGTTTTCTTCAGGTTTATTTTTAGATTATATCAAACACACACATGCTTGAACTTTTTAGCTTCATCCTATCCATCCAAAAAATTTAATTTTTGATTTTTCATATCTTGAAATTTGAAAATTTTCTCTTTGACACTTTTACTTTTTACTCCCCCTAAACTTTTAAGTTTAATAAAACTAAGAAGTTTCTTAAAAGTCATAGGAAGAGCACACTAATCATTGTTAATATGCCTGCACACAGAAAAACATGCAAAAATCAAAATTAAAGCAGAATAAAAATCTATTATGTACAATTGAATCATATGTCTACAGTGAGATCATATCAGTTAAGATCAGCATATTGAAATAAAAGAAATTGGTGGATAGTCATAGACAGTGAATAAATCTTGATCAAGTGTGTTCTAGGTCAGCATTTCTGTAGCAAAGGAGACACGAGATCTAAAGACCGAAAATTAGTACTTTTGACAAGGTACTCAGCACACTTACTTTTTCAACTCTTGGATTGGTTAAGGTACGATTAGATATGACATTATGTAAATCACACTTAGACTTAGAGAGCTCAACCCTCGTCAAGATATGCAAGAAATCACTTTTCTCAACTTGAAAACCTGACATATACTTATAACCAGATCTTATGTTTAGTTTATGCACATTGGCATCTTTCTGCATCAGATGAGAATATCCAGGTTTGTAATGACTTACAACAAAGGATATCTCATCACTTTAGGTCTATGATGACTCATAACCAAGAAGTGATTTGATGCTTTAAATTAATTAGAGCTCAATGGTTATTCATATCGCTACCAGGTGTGAGTTTGTGACTTTACAAGCAATTAATTATAGAAGTCAACACCACTCATGTGTACTAAAATGGACAAACACGAATGCATGATTGATTTAGTTTGATCACAAGAGTTTACTTTTTTAGTATAATTACATGAGCTTACCTGCACATCATATCTGATCACGTTAGACTTTAGTCGTAAGCGAAGTATGCAACTGATCAAACTAATGTATCTATCATTTCTCACATATTGCAAAGACAGATTCATTCCTAAAAAATGAATTAAGAAAGAAAAACTCTATTTTTGTAGTTTTTGTTTAATATTTTTATCTTTTGATTTTTCAATTTTCAAATTTTGTATTTTGGTTTGTTTTTCTATGAAACATGGACACACAATATACAATTAGGCAATTGACTCTGACAGTTTCTCTTGTTGTTTCCTATTCAGTTAAGGGAGGGTTCTGATCATTTTAAGACTCAAGTAACGAAAATGCTCAAAAACCAATTTTTACACATTGTTAGTAAGACCAATTGACTCTACCAAATACCCAAACCTTCCTGGTAAAAAGGCTTTTGTAAAAAGTCAGCCAACTATTTTTCAATTGCAATTTGGATTAAAATGATTAAACCTTTTTCAGAGTTATCTCTGAGAAAATGATATCGAATCTCTATATGTTTTGTTTTTTAATGTTGGACAGGATGAGCTGTAATAAACATAGTAGCAGTGTTATCAATGTAAATTGGAGTTTTAAGAAAATTGAACCATAAAAACTGTTGGTTTTGTAACCAAAGGATTTGAGAACATCCTGTTGATGCAGCAATGTACTCAGCTTCTATGGTTGAAACGGAGACATTTGTTTGTTTCTTACATTGCCATGAGACTAATCTGGGTCCTAAAAACTGACAACCACCCGTAGTAGATTTACGATCTTGACAACATCCTCCATAATCACTATCCGTATATCCATGTAACTCGAAGTTACCTTCATAAGGATACCATAGCCCTAAAGCCGATGTTCCTTTGAGATACCTGAATATTCCTTTAACAGCAATTAAGTGGGATTCCTTCAGGTCACATTGATACCTGGCATAGACACAAATAGCACACATTATATCCGGTCTAGATGCAGTAAGATATATCAAAGATCCAATCATAGATCTGTATAAAGTTCGGTCAACAGATTTTCCTTTCGAATCAGGTTCAATCTTGGAATTTACGTCAGGTGGTGTTCTTATGGATTGACAATCTTGCAGTTTAAATTTCTTTAAGAGTTTATTAATGAATTTCTCTTGATTGATAAAAATTCCATCTGCAGACTGCTTCACTTGAAGACCAAGGAAAATGTTAATTTCTCCCATAGAACTCATTTGAAAACAAGACTTCATGATTTCTTCAAATTCATTGCACAACTTTGGACTTATAGAACCAAATATGATATCATCAACATACACTTGAACACATAAGAGATCATCAGCGTCCTTCTTTATAAACAAAGTAGGATCGATTTTCCCTCGCGTGTATTCATGATGGATTAAGTGTTGTGATAATGTTTCATACCAAATTCTAGGAGCTTGATGTAGACCATACAATGCTTTGCTAAGCTTGTACACACGATGAGGATATTCTGAATCTTCAAAACCTGGAGGTTGCTTGACATACACATCATTTGTGATTGGTCCATATAAGAAAGCACCTTTCACGTCCATTTGATACACCTTGAATTTCATGAATGATACATAAGCCAGGAAGACACGAATTGATTCAAGTCTTGCAACTGGAGCAAATACTTCATTATAATCTATTCCTTCTTCTTGGGTGTAACCTTGTGCATCGAGTCTCGCTTTATTGCGAACAACAATTCCTTGATTGTCTGTTTTGTTTCTAAACAACCATTTTATGTCTATGGCATTTCCTACTTCTGGTAAATCCACAAGCTTCAACACTTCTTGTTTGTGGAATTGCAATAATTCTTCTTACATTGCCTTAATCCAACCATTGTCCTTTAACACTTCGGTGATGTTTTTAGGAACAATTTGAGAAAGAAAACACAAGTATAAGCAATGATTTGCTTGTTCTGATTTACTTATCATTGTTCTCTCATTCTGTGGACCAATAATCTGAGACGTTGGATGGTTCTTGTGAATACGAGATGTTGGAATCTCATTCCCTTGAACATGAACATCCAGATTGGTTTGGTTCAAGTTGGAAAGCTGATGCAATAGGTTAGAAGAATGTTGATTGTAATTGGGAACTTGAGTCGGTGAGTTGATGAAGTAATCAAGATTATCGGTACCAACTACATCACCAGAAATAGATGACGTTCTAGACTCAGGTTGTACAAACTCTATACCATCATTAGGAATAGGTTGTGAAACATCTTGATCTTCTAAAATTGAATGATCTTCATCTTGATGAGATTGATCATTATTATTAAACCGAATTATTGAATCTTTGACAAAAGAAAAAAATGGATAATCTGGGCTTGAGTCATCCAAATCATCAGAATCTGAATCATCACTAAAAGAACCGAGATCTCCTTGAAGTTTCTTCTCACCTGTAGAATCAAGCAAGATAGATTGATTAAACAAGTTAGATTGAAAAGGGTTTGACAATGAATCTAAATCAAATAACCAAGTACGACCATTTGAAACTGATGGAAAAGAATTTTCAAGGAATTTAACGTTGAATGTTTCAAGTATAACATTTTTCCTAGAGTTATAAACTCGATAGGCTTTTGAAACAGATGAATATCCAACGAAAAATCCTTCATCAGATTTTGAATCAAATTTTCATAGATAATCACTTGAATTTAAAATCAAAACTGGACAACCAAAAGATTTAAGAAAATCTATGTTTGGTTTCCTGCCAAACATCAACTCATAAGGAGTTTTCAATTTGTCTTTCACAATTAAGGTATGATTCGGTACGAAACACGCAGTAGATATGGCTTCATCCCAGAAAGTGATAGGAATTTTCGCATCTGCTAACATGGATCGTGCAGCCTCAATCAAAGTTCTATTTCTTCTTTCAGCAACTCTATTTTGTTGAGGAGTTCTAGGAGCACTGAACGGATGAGCAATTCCTTTTTCTGCACAAAACATGTCAATAGTTACATTTTTAAATTCCGTTCCATTATCACTTCTTATTATTTTTACTTTTTGTTCTAATTGATTTTCAACTTTTGTGATGAATTCTTTTAATAATTCAGTCGTTTCAGATTTAGCATTCAAAAAGAAAACCCATGAAAATCTTGTGAAGTCATCAATGATAACTAAACAATAAGATTTTCTTCCAATACTCTTCACATTTGTTGGTCCGAAAAGGTCCATATGCAACATCTGGAGAGGTTTGGAATTTGAGTTTATTTCCTTGGGCTTATAAGACGCTCTGTGTTGCTTCCCCTTTAAATAATGCTGAGCAGAGATCAGTAGTGGCAAACTTCTTTGATGGAAAGCCGATAACATGATTTCTCGCTACAAGCTTGTTCATATTCTTGAAGTTGGAATGCCCGAGACATCTATGCCAAAGCTGAATTTCGTCATTTGATGCTTGAGCAATAAGGCTAGTTATTTCTGTAGATAAATCAACTTGAGACATACCCAGCTTGTATATATCTCGATCCCTAACAACTTAAATAACCACCCAGTCTTTGCTAATCTAAAAACCTAGTTTCAAAATGTAGCAAAAGAATCATAAAAAAGAACAGAATACGATTTATCATAAATTTAGGAAACGCTTAATAAATTAAAGTTCAACTGTGAGCAGTAGTTGACTTTATCAAAGCTTATTATCCCATTGGATACTGTTCCCTCACCTGTGATTTTTCCTCCTGCATCACCACCGAAGGCGACGTGTGTACCATCTTTTAACTTAAAATCTTGAAGTAAGGCATGATTTCCCATCATGTGCCGGCTACACCCACTATCCACATACCATGTGTTGATAGGTCTTCTCGGGCGTACATGCAAGACAAAGAAAATTAAGTTGAGTTATCGACCCAAGCCGAGATGGTCTTGGGTTTGCCAAACTTATCAACAATGGTAAATTGTTTAAAATGGAGTTTATTCACATCAGGCTTGTTTTTAATGAATTTACCAATTCTATTATTCACAAATTTTTTATCATTATTAAGAAAATTCATACCATTTGAATGACCAATTTTTGACAAATTTTTATTTCCAAAATTTTTATCATTCATTCTCACAGACCATGGAATGAGTTGATCTTGAATGTATTGTTTTGGTCTCACAGAGTCATTCTTTAGAAAGATCTCAAGCCTAAGGAAGGTTGGTTAGTTAATCTTTGAAAACCAACAGTTTGATTTCTTTTAAACTGAGGATTAACATAACCTTTCCTCAATTATGTATTGACAATTCCTTTCCTTGGCGAACTCTTTCTAAAGTAACAGTTTTCTGTATTATGAGTCCTTTCATCACAGAAGGTACAGTACTTATTAAAGTAAAAATCAGCTATTGAGTGATTTCTCATATCACATATGTGACAATACTTGTTAAAAAACATTCAGCAGTCTTATGATTATACATGTCACAAAAGTCACAGTACCTTTGTGGTGTTTTAAACAACTGTTTATTAACTTTTGATGTTGACGCAACGTTTGATCCTTGTTTAAATTTAGGCATCGAAAAGTTAATCTTTTATTTTTTATTTGAAAAGTTTTGTTTTTGATTTGACAATTTGTTCTTTTGTATATTTGGTTTTGGCTTTTGTAAATGAACTGCATTCTTAGAATCCTTAGAAACAAATCGTTTCATGACAGCGAAAGACTTCGAATCTGAATCTGTTTTCATATCAGAGTTTGATTTATTCTTAGGTGTTTGTTTAACTTCTTGAATTAAGTTCATGTTCAAAGTACCAGCAGACACAAATTTTACTTTAAATTGAGTTCTTAGGTGTTTGTTTAACAAACACTTTTCGGTCATGATTCATATGATTTTACTTTTATCGGATGACCATTTTTGATATTTTCAGTATCTTATTCTTCAAAGATTTTAACATTTGTTTTCTCTTCTTCACTATCAGAAATCTTGTTGTTTTTGTTTTCGAAAGCTTTAAGTTTAGCTTTATTTTCAGGAGAATAATCATGCGTATTGAAGTTCTCTTGTAAAGTGTTTGTTATGGATTCAGGCATTGGCTCGTGTGTAAAACCTAAGCCTGCTTTTTGTTTGTCCTTTCGTTCACTTACCAGTTGTTCCATAATTGTTTTGGAACTTTTGACTTTTGCAAGATCAACTTGTGTAGAAGCATGTGCTATTTTCTCCTCTTCCAAGTTCTTAGTCATTTCTTCAAGTTGTTTGAAAATAATTTCTAGTTCTTTCAATGTTTTGTTCCATGAATTTTGTAGGGAAATGATCTTTTCATCTGATATTTTGTGATCTTTTTTAAGTTTATTATGCATTAATTCCTCTTGCTTGAGCTTTTCACAAATTTTGTATGACTAAGTTCGGTAATATTCTACAAGTTCAAAGCAAGATTTGGTGCATAGTTTTTCTCTTAGTTCAGCTGGTATTTCAGGAAATTTAGGTGAAGAAGTCTCAGAGTTAGAAGATAAATTTTCAACCTTTGGTTGATCTGACTGTGCCATTAATGCAACTTCTTCTAAATCCTCTTTAGGATCAGATTTATCACTCCAGTCATACTTTTCTTCTTCATTTTCAGAGTCATCTTCAACCTTTGGATCGCTGTCTTCTGACCAGTCTTCACTTTGAACCTCTACAATAAAAGATAAACTAGAGGTTAAGTCAGCTGTAAACTGCTCTGCATACGCACTCCTGTCATATCCATCCTTGATGCTCACGACAAGAGCTTTCCTAGGCTCTTCAGAAGATTTTGAGTCATCTTTAAGTTCAGGCATTGGTAGACTTTGATATGGCTTTTGGAATGTTTTCTGAGATGATTGTGGATATCTTTGATTGCTTGAACTAGCTTGACCATTCCCTCCTTTGTTTCTGGAAGCTTTGCATTCCCGTGAGAAGTGGCCATAGCTATTGCAGTTGAAACACCATGACTTAGATTTGTCAAATCCAACAGTCTTGTTAGCACTTGGCTTGTAGTTCCTATTGACATAGGAGTGTTTCTGGGTTCTATATGCAATCATCACCATTTGCCAGCTTAAATCCATCTCTTCTACATCATCTGGATCCATCTCGAATAAGTCCTGCAAAACAAGATCTAATTGTGTTAATTGGCTACCCTGATAAGCTTGAAAACTAGCCATAAAAGCAGTAAAAGCAGTTTTGGACTCCTTATCCTGTAATAGGATGTTACTAACATCTTTAACTTTGCTAGTTTTAGCAGAGTTAGTAGATGGAGTCTGAATTTGAGGTTTAGAGCTTTGAGGTTTAGGAGGAGACTGAGGTTGTGGTTGAGTTGCATAAGCAGGAGCACTTGTATATGAAGAATCTATAAAGAACCCTGCTCCAACAAATAGATCACCTTCTTCTTCTGGTGAATTCTCATTCTTTGCCATAAACGCATTCTCCACTGTGCTAGCTGGAGATGCAACATATTTGTATTCAGACATTGATGCTGCTCTATCATTGTTTCTTGAGCTTTCATCAATCTCAACTGACTCAATTTTGGCAATCAATATATCAAGATCGATAGGGAATTTTTTAGTGTGCTTCAACAATGTCACTGTTTGTTTCCATGAGGATGGAAGAGCATTGAGAAGTCTGAAATTTAGATCTTTGAGATCATTTTTGATACCAGCAGTTGACATCTCAGTTGTATGTTGCACATATCTATTCATCATTTGGTTTATAGTTTCACCAGATAAATGCTCAAACAGCTCTAACTGCCTCTTCAATTTCTGCTTCTTGAGATCTTGAATCTCCTTACCACCTTCACATATTATCGTCAAAGCTTTATACATAGTATATCCAGTATGATATCCCTCAAGTCTAGTTAAGACTTCTAGTGGTAATCCTTTACACATCAATGAATATTCTTTAATGTCATTCTTTACTTTTCTTAGATCATCACCTTGTAACCCATCTTTAGGATAAGGTTCTTGAGAGTCTTTTGTGTAGACAAACCTCTATCAGGACCATCTGATGTAATTGGGATATGAGGTCCTTTTTCTATTGACTTCCACAAGTTAGTGTCAATAAAATTAAGATGAAGTTTCAATCTAAGAGACCAGTTCTTAAAATCTGCCCTGTTCTTCAACTTAGGAACTCTGTTCTCAGAATCTTCAGATTTGACCATTTTGAAATTTTGTTTTTAAGAAAAAGATTTGTTTTTGTTTTTTTTTTAAGTTTTTGAATTAAAACAATGAATTGAAAATATTTTTAGATTTTTAAATTTTGAAAAAAAAATTAAGTGTTGAGTTGATGCGCCTTAACAATGATGAAGCACCCATATAGTTGTCAAACACCCAACTTTGATGTAGAAACGCCTAAGGGACTACCTTAGTAGAATTCTGAAACGCCCAACTGATAACGCGCCTGAACAGTTGTCAAGCGCCTGGGTTGTAGAACGCCAAAACAGTTCTAATGCTCCTAAACAGTGGTTATGCGCCTAGAATTACTTAGTTTCTGAAAAGCTTCAAAGTGTCCAAACAGTTGTAATGCGCCTCAGCAGTGGTCAAATGCCTAAACAGTTGTCAAGCCTATACACTTAGGCAATTTTCAGCAGTGTTTTAACCTAATGCGCCTAATTCAACAGATTCAAACGAACTCAAATCTTCTAAAAATCTTCAAAACTTGTTGAATTGATCTAAAAACTTCCAATTAGGTAGTTTATAGGTCGATAATCACTCCTTCATCTTCAATTTCAACAAACAACAACAATGATTCAATCTTCTGATTGAAATACAGTCTGAATATGAAGAACAGGTTTGAACAGAATTTAGGTCAAATTCTCAGATTTGAACAAATATGAAATTGTGATTCAAATCATCTTTCTATTGATGAAACACAACTGAAATCAACAATTATTTGATCAAATTGCTTATCAATCACACATTCAAGTGATTCAGAGAGCTCAAAATGTCGATAAGCTCAAATCACTGAACCAAAAGCTCTGATACCTTTTGATAGGATCAAAATGGATCGTTCTGTGATGATATTGTGATGCAATTGAATCAAAACAAACACAAGTAATCAAATCAATGCAAACACATTAGAAAAATTCATAGTTTTTCATTGATAGAAAGCATAGAAATACAAGTGTAGAGAACAGTAACAATTTGTTTAACTGATTCTAAGGTGCACTCGTCTAGTCTTTGTGCTTACCTGCATAATACATAATCTATGCTATTTATACTATCAAAAAAGAAAAAGAAACATATATTTACAAATAAGTCCCTAAACTATGACAAAACTATTAATAAAGACTAAATTTTAATCTTCGAGAGGCTTCTACATATTATGATGTGACTTTACGTGGCGTGATATGTATATGTACGTAAAGTATTATGTAATGAAAGTCAAACATAACGTTAACGTGAAGTGGAACATAATGAATGAACGTAAAGTCACAGCAAAATGATGGAGGTTCACAACTCAACGAGGTAGTTGTTTGCTCAACTATGTGTGGTTTAGCTAACCCTTGTTAATGTGCACAGGGGTCTAATCCTTGAGATTGACCGAAAAGTAGGAAACAGGATCCCTGTCGCTCCACCCCGTACTGTGTCAGCTTCTGCATGACGTTTGGGGTTTACTTGTAAGCCCCGACATAGTACCAGCTTCGGCATGACAAGGGGGTATAGCATATGGCAGGATCTAGATAAAGAGGAAAGATAATAATGAAAGAAAATACGAAATGAACAATGATGAATGATAACGAATGATGATGAACGATGATGGAAGATAATAATGATATTATCTAGATGTTTGTATAATGTATGATCACGTACGAAAGTAAGGAAAGTGTTTTAAACATAGGTAAAGTATTTTATTATAAAACTAGAACTCACTCAGCGTCGTTGACTTTTGTACACATAATAGTTGGCAGGTATTTGTTGATGCTAAGGAGGTGCAGGCATGGATGCATAAGCTACTGGGGATGGTTCAAGTCTAGCATCCATATTTTGGAGAATGTTTTTTTGTATTAATACATTTCCATTGCAAAATGATGAGTTTTATATGTTTTATGCGATGATTGACCAACTGTAAGCGTTTCAGGAACGGGGCCTTACAAGTTGGTATCAGAGCCCTTGTTTAAGAGAATTGGGTAAAATATTTTCAAAAACCTATACTTAAACTGAGAATGGGACAAGAAAGGGAAAGGGATGCCAGTCCTAGTAGCTACATACCTACAGGTAAATGTTTTATGTAAACGTTTTATGTAAATTAATGGAAAAAAGGAATTATATGCGTGTGCTATATGAATTATGTGCTTTCTGTAGATTTGGATACTGATGTAGTCAGGATAGGAAATGCTTGGAGAATGAAGAGTAAATTAAGTGGCTAATTATAACTGGCCACTGTAATTAGCGACTTACTATACTTGACATAATCTGAGCTGTTACCTTGAATGGCCTTGTTGGTGTGTGAATCATACAGTGCTTAGAGATGGCTGTTGGTAGATCTTTGAAGGCTTCTTGAGATGGAGGTCGTGGTGGAGGTGGTGCTGGGCCACATGTCATGTGGGACAGGGCTAAGGCTGCTGAAATGGCTCCTGAAGAGCCCAAGCTTCATCACCATGAAGAAGGGGATGAGAGTGCTAATATGAGGGCTTCAGTAAAGGAGGCAGTTGTGGAGGAAGTTCATCAAGTTATGCAGAAGATTCTACCGTCTGTGGTGACTGAGGTTATTAGAGCCATGAAGGAGGATAAGGGGAAGGAGAAACAGGAGAATGAGAATGCTGCTAGGTGAGAGGGCGAATGAGGAGGAGCAAGGGAAAGGGGGGCAACCTGAGATTGAGATGGTCCTCTCCAGTGACGATGAGGAAGAGGAAGCAGTACAGGAAACTACAAAGGGGCGCAATTATGGGGCATTCCAGATATGCAAGCCCCCAACATTTGATGGGAATAGGAGTGCTGCTGCTGCTCACCAATGGGTGAGGGAGATGGAGGCAGTACTTGATATCAGCGAGTGCCAAGAGGATCAGAAGGTGAAGTTTGCTACCCACTCGTTTGTGGATTTGGCCTTATGCTGGTGGGATAACATCGTCCAGGCCAAGGGTAGCAGGGCGATTGGAAGGATGAGGTGGAGTGAACTGAGGAGCTGGTGATCAAGGAGTATTGTCCTTACATGGAACTCAACAAGATCGAGAGAGAGTTCCTACAGTTGGAGGCAGGAACTATGACGCATCAGTAGTACATAACTAAGTTTAATGAGATGGCGAGGTTGGTTCTAGAGCATGTGACACCCATGTCACTGAAAATAAAGAGATACATCCAGGGTTTGTCGGCGGATATCCGCAAACATCTGATCGCCGCTCGGCCAGGTACGTTCAGGTTGGTGGTCGATCTGGTGGGGAGACTGTATGATGAGCGAGAGGTGGTGGCGGTGATGGATGAGAAGAAGAAGTGTGGCAATGATAGGAATGGGAATGAGAAGCGGTATAACGGTCGTGGTTTTGTGGCTGGAGGCAAGAAAACGAGAGTGGATGATCGGAAGGTGATAACAGAGAGGAAGAAGGCATGCAAGAAGTGTCGGAGAGACCACGTGGGGGAGTGTAAGTTGGGATCGAACGTTTTCTTTCAGTGTGGGAGGGAGGCCCACATAGCAAGGGATTGCCTTGTGGTGAAATGTTTCAACTGTGGCAAGACTGGTCACATGACCAGAGACTGTAAGAATTCGAGGCTGAGGGCTTCGGGGAAAAGAAAGGGACTGAGAAGGAGGCCAGAAGGTGAAGGACAAGGCATTCGCTATGATTTGGGAGGAGGCTAGGGTGGACCCCGATGCAGTGTCAGGTACATTTCTAGTAAACCAAACTTGTCCCTCTGTGATTTTGATTTTGGTGCTAGTAGGAGTTTTATTTTTGCTGCCTTTTATGATAAGTTGCCCACTATGAATAGGAAGACTGACGAGCCCTTCGATGTAGAAACCGCCCGATCAGGATTTCTGATATGGTAGAAGACTGTGACATAGGGTTGAAAGGCCAAGGTTCTCTGCTAGGTTGTTCATGATTCAATTTGATCAGCTAGCAGCCAGTGAGGATGGGATGATTCAATTGATCACGCCCGATGGGAGTTCGGTGACGATCTATGGCGATAGAGTTAGTACGGCTCCAAAGGTGATTTCGATAGTTGCGGTCGAGAAGTGTATGAGACTTGGAAGTGGTGCCTATCTGGCTGTGTAAAGGATATGGATGTCTCGGTACCATGATTGATGGATGTCCCGGTTGCGTGTGACTTCCCAGACTTATTCTCGAAGGATCTATCAGGTGTGCCACCTGACCGTGAGATCGAGTTCCAGATTGATCTAATACCTGATGCCCAACCTGTTGTCAAGGCGTCGTATCGTCTAGCTCCCTCCGAGATGAAGGAATTAATGACTCAGCTGCAGGAGCTGTTAGATAAGGTTCATTTGACCAAGTATTTCCCCGTGGGGTGCTCCGATCTTGTTTGTAAAGAAGAAGGACGGTAGCATGAGGATGTGTATTGACTACCGTGAGTTGAAAAAGTTGATAGTGAAGAACCGGTATCCGTTACTGAGGATTGATGACCTGTTTGATCAGATCCAAGGTGCCAGGTGGTTCTCAAGAATAAATCTCCGATCTGGTTACCGCCAATTGAAAGTAAGGAGCAGGATTTCCTAAAATAGCTTTTCGTACATGTTATAGACACTACGAGTTTCTCGTGATATCATTTGGTTTAACCAATGTGCCAGCTGCTTTTATGGATCTGATGAACTGGGTGTGTTGACCTATGCTAACTAAATCAATGATTGTGTTTACCAATGACATCCTGATCTATTTGAGGAGAGAAGAAGAGCATGCTAGTCATATCCACGAGGTGTTGGAGACGCTTAGAAGAGAGAAACTGTACGCCAAGTTCTCCAAGTGTGTATTCCGGTTATGTGAGATTCAGTTTTGGGTTGTGTGGTTGATCCTGAAGGGATTAATGTAGACCTGACGAAGATTGAGGCGGTGATGCAGTGGAAGTCTCCAAAGACGCCATCCGAGATTCGTAGTTTCTTGGGTTTGGCAGGTTACTACAGGATATTTATCCAAAACTACTCTAAAGTGGCAGCTATGGTCTTTGCATTGAAGGAATGGAGGCCACTTGGGAGTCTAAGAAAGAAAGGAGATGGCATTACCCAGATCTCTTTAAGGAGTGACAGGTTTTGGGGACGAAACCTCTATAAGGGGGTTGGACTTGTAACACCCGGAAATTTTAGAAAAAAGAAAAGAAAAGAAAAGTAAGGGGACAAACAGGAAGTTAGTTCAAAAGCAAGGTGTTAAAGGCGTGCAAGGACCAAACTTGCACATAGTGGGTTCAAAAAGGTGTTAAGGCTGCCCATACTCTCTCTTTCAGGTACATATCGGCTGAAAAGAAAGAAGAGAAAGTTCTCATCCGGTTTTAGAGAGAGAAAGTGGAAGTTCTTCAAGAAGGTGAGATTTAAGGTAATTCTTCTCGGTTTTTAGTCGGGTTTCAGCTTCTGGACGGAGTTTCTGGTGTTTAGTGCTCGTTTTGTGTGTTTTAGGTGCTAGAACATCAAGTGGGATCTTGGGTTTGAGGTGTTCTACTCGAAAGCTATTTAAAGTGAGTTCTAGATCCCCTCTTTTACTGGTTTTCTACATGTTCGGGGCTGTTTTACATACTGGACAGGAGGTTTCTATACCAAACTATGAATTTTTCCATGATGTACGACTATGTGTGGTTGATGTATGTTTTTAGATGATTTCTAAGTTGTCGTATGATGTTTAGTATGTTTTATGTGTGTAACATGTTAGATCTATGCTTAGTATAAGTTAGAAAGATGTTTGGGGACTGGAAGTACATTTGATGCATTGCAGATGTTATGCACGATGTCCGTTGTGGACTCTTAGTGAATCATGCATGATGTCCGCTGTGGACATAAAGTGTCCGCTGTGGTCACTTAGAAAAGTCTTGCATGTTGTTCGCTGTGGACACTTAGTAGATTTTGCATGGTGTTTGCATGGTGTCCGCTGTGGGCATAAAGTGTCAGCTGTGGACACTTAGTGTATTTTGCATGTTGTCCGCTGTGGACCTTAAAGTGTCCGCTATGGACACTTGGACGATTTTTGCATGCTGTTCGCTGTGGACAACAAACTGTCCGTTGTGGACACTTAGAAAGATTTATACCATCCGATGTGGATTTGCATGTCCACTGGGGACTTTGCATGTATGTTGTGGACACTTAGTCAATTTTATGGTTTGTCCACTGTGGACTTGTTCATCCGCTGTGGATTTGTTCATCTGCTGTGGACTTGTTCATCCGCTGTGGATACTTAGAATATTTTGTCATGCGCTGTGGATTTTAAGCTGTACGTTGTGGACCTTGGCTGTCCGCTGTGGACACTTAGAGTTTTTTTAAGCTGTCCACTGTACATGCGTTCATGCGCTGTGAACACTTAGAATATTTTTGTAATTTTGGGAAATTAAATTAAGTGCTAAGTACTGATTTTTTATGGTGGCCTATGCTTGTTCATGTTATGTATGCTTACGGGTTGCTGTTATGATGATGATGTTCCATGTTATGTATTATGATGTGACTTTACGTGGCGTGATATGTATATGTACATAAAGTATTATGTAATCAAAGTGAAAGATAACGTTAACGTGAAGTGGAACATAATGAATGAACGTAGAGTCTTGCAAGCAAAATAATGGAGTCTCACAACTCAACGAAGTAGTTGTTTGCTCAACTGTGTGCGGTTTAGCTAACCCTTGTTAATGCGCACAGGGGCCTAATCCTTAAGATTGACCGAAAAGTACGAAACGGGATCCTTGTCGCTCCACCCCGGTAGTATGTCAGCTTCGGCATGAAATGGGGGTTTACTTGTAAGCCCCGGCACAGTACTAGCTTCGGCATGACGTGTGGGTATAGCATATGGCAGGATCTAGATAAAGAGGCAAGATAATAATGAAAGAAAGTAAGAAACGAACGATGATGAATGATAACGAATGATGATGGTCGATGATAGAAGATAAAAATGATATTATCTAGATGTATGTATAATGTATGATCACGTATGAAAGTAAGGAAAATGTTTTAAATGAAGGTAAGGTATTTTATTATAAAACTAGAACTAACTCAGCATCCCTGACTTTTGTATGCATAATAGTTGCCAGGTATTTGTTAATGCTGAGGAGCTGCAGACATGGATGCATAAGCTACTGGGATGGTTCAGGTCTGGCATCCATATTTTGGAGAATGTTTTTTTGTATTAATACATTTTTCGAATGTAAAAGAAATAATATGATGATTTGACATGCTTTTAATTAGTACTGAAAAGTTAAATTTCCGCTGCAAAATGATGAGTTTTATATGTTTTATGCGATGATTGAACAACTGTAAGCGTTCCGGGAACGTGGCCTTACAGACTGGGAAAGAAAAAACCCGTAGTTTTCGCGCAAGCAGTTAAGTTGTACTTTATGAAATTTGAACTTGCGTAGTTCTTGCGCGAAAGGAATAGTTCTCACACGAAAGGGGAAGTCTCGCGCGATAGTATCTTCTCGCGCGATATGTATGTTTTCGCACGACTAAGATGAGTTGATGTGCAGGATTTGATTGTGGTATGGTTCTCGCGCAAAATGTTCGGTTCTCGTACGAGATGATGATGTTGTATGTTCAAGTTTTTGCATGACCTGCTATGATGTATGATGTGTTATCTTTTCATGTTAAAATGACTTTAAAACGTTATGTTTATGATGTGACTTTACTTGATATGTACGTATATGTAAGTAAAGTATTATGTAATGAAAGTGAAAGATAGCGATGATGAAAAGTGGAATGTAATGAATGAATGAAAGTCTTGCAATCAAAATGATGGAGGTTCACAACTCAATGAGGTAGTTGTTTGCTCAACTGTGTGTAGTTTAGCTAACCCTTGATGATGCGCACAAGGGTCCTATCCTTGAGATTAACCAAGATGTGATGGGATCCTTGTCGCGTACCCCGGTACTATGTCAGCTTCGTCATGACGTGGGGGTTTATTTAGAAACCCCTGCACAGTACCAGCTTCGACATGACGTGGGGTATTGCATGTGGCAGGATCTATATATAAAGATGAAAGATGTTAACCAATGAAATGAATGATGATGAACGATGATGAAAGATAATAAATAATTATTATCATGATGTATGTATGATGGATGATCATGTACGAAAGTAAGGAAACGTTTTAACATAAAGTAAAGTATTTTTTTATAAAACTAGAACTCACTCAGCGTCGTTGACTTTTGTATGCACAATAGTTGGCAGGTAATTATTGATGTTGAGGAGGTGCAGGTATGGATGCATAAGCTACTGGGGATGATTCGAGTCTAGCATCCATATTTTGGGATTGTTATTGTATTAATACAATTTCTGAAATGTAAAAGAAAAGATGTGATGTTTTGACACGATTTAAATTATTAATGAAAAGTTATTCCGCTATAAAATGATGTGTTTTAAATATTTTATGCGATGATTGACCAATTATAAGTGTCTCGGGAACGGGGCCTTACAATAAACTAACATAAAATAATGCACTATTGGTGAAAACCAATGTAATTTACTAAATCCACCAAACATGTAATGCTATTTTAATATGATATAAAATACTAAATGTAATGTAAAACACGTATTGTCATTGTAATGTTATGTACATCACGTAATGGCATTGTAATATGATGTAAAATAATGTAATGTTAGCGACTAGCAATATAATTTACTAATTTACCACACATGAAACACCATTGTAATGTGATATACAGTATTGTAATGTAATATAATAAAAAAAAGTTATTTCAATTGTATGTAATGTAAAATACTATAATATAATCTAATAAAAAAGAGATAATGTAATCAACATGTATTTTTTAGTAGTTAATTAAAAACTACCACACTCACATCAAATTTTATATTTGACTAGGTGAGAATCAATAGGATCGAATATACTTGATAGAATTTAATGCATAGTTGTAGTGGGATTACAACAATCACAGATCAAACACAATGAAAATACTCAAAAGACTTATGATCAAAATTACCGTAGGGATGTATTGGGTTGCAAGGGTTTTAAAATTTGTAAGAATCTATTCTATTTATAGGTCTTGTAAATGACATACACAATTGTCTAAATTACCCTGAAAATACCGTAGGGCTGTATTGGGTTACAAGGATTTTAAAATTTGTAACAATCTATTCTATTTGTAGGTCTTATAAATGACATGTACAATTGTCTAAATTACCCTGAAAATACTCAAAAGACTTGTGATCAAAATTTTAAAATTAAAAACTAGAACTCACTCGGAAACATTGACTTTTATTATGCATATCAGGTTTACCCAAACTTAGCGGAGTTAATGAAGAATGGGCATGAACAGACAGCTGAAATAAAGAATGGCATCCCGTTTCAGTGATTATATATGTTATGAATGTTTGATCAGTTAACTTATGCTATGTAATAGTTTAGTTGAACATGACATGTTTGTTGACTGAATTCTATATTTCTACTGCCTAGTTAAATAGAATTTTCTGTTTAAGAAATATGGTTAAGTTTATGAAACCAACATGCAGGTTGCCTTGAAATAGGGGGCTTTACAAAGCTTAATATAACTAAAGTCATGTTAGTAGCATAACAACTTATATTCTTTGTTAATGTAGCAAATACGTAATTGTATACATTGCTTAAAACATTCTTTGGTTATAAATAGTAGTACATAATTATGTATTATTGTAAAATAACTAATATAATATTATTTAAAATCGAGTTCAAACAGTTAAATGACTTAAACTAGCCTACATTCCACATGCTTATCAAAAACTAACAACATTTATTTTACCTACATTACATTTAAATAACATCAAGCTTCACCACATATAAACTAATATAAAATAATGTACTATTGGTAAAAACCAATTTAATTTACTAAATTCACCAAACGTGTAATGTCATTGTATTGTGATATACGATATTCAATGCAATGTACATCACATATTGTCATTGTAATGTTATGTACATCACGTAATGGCATTGTAATATGTTATAAAATAATGTAATGTTAGCGACTAGCAATGTAATTGACTAATTCACTACACATGTATCACCATTGTAATATGATGTAAACTATTATAACGTAATATAACAAAAGGAGTTCATTTAATTGTATTTAATGTAAAACACTCTAATGCAATCTAATAAAAAGAGATAATGTAATCAACATGTACTCTTTAGTAGTTAATCAAAAACTATTGCACTCATATCAAATTTCATATTTGAGTAGGTTAGAATCAGTATAATCAAATATACTTGATTGATTTCAATGCATAGGTGTAGTGGAACTATAACAAGTAGATCAAACTTAATGAAAATACTCAAAATTACTTGTATATTGATAGCAAATGATAAAAAATATTGTAGGGTTGTGTTGGGTTGCAAGGGTTTTAAAATTTGTAACAGTCTATTTTATTTGTAGGTCTTATAAATGTCATGTACAATTGTCTAAATTACCCCTGAAAATACTCAAAAGATTTGTGATCAAATGTTTAAAATAAAAAACTAGAACTCACTCGGCAACATTGAGTTTTAGTATGCATGTCATGTTTATCCAAGCTTAGTTGAGTTGATGAAGAATGGGCATGAACAGGCACCCGAACTAAAGACTGGCATCCCGTTTCAATGATTATATATGTTATGAATGTTTGATCAATTAACTTAGGCTATATAATATTTTAGTTGAACATGACTTGATTGTTGACAGAATTATATGTTTCCGCTGCCTAGTTAAATAGATTTTTTATTTTAAGAATTATGGTTAAGTTTATGAAACCAACAGGGAGGTTGCCTGGAAATAGGGGGTTTTACAAAGCTTAATGTAACTAAAGTCATGTTAGTAGCACAACTAACAACATCAACATTACCTGAATTACATTTAAATAACATCAAGTTTCACCACATATAAACTAATATAAAATAATGCACTGTTGGTGAAAACTAATGTAATTTACTAAATCCACCAAACATGTGTCGCAACCCTGCGGAAGCGTGAGATGCTTGAGTGTGACTTTTGGCTCATAACACATTGATTACAAAGACATACATTCAAAGCAGTTAAATAAACCAAACTTTTACTAGTCATATATATATATATATATATATATATATATATATATATATATATATATATATATATATATATTGTTGGATTACATCATATTACAAAATTTATCTCAAATGAGACTAATACACTAGTTCTTATCACCCATCAACAAAAGATTCAACATTTTCCAGCTAATAATGGACGTGAACATCCACAAAGAGGCTGAAATCCATCAACTCTACTATCAGCCAAATGCACAGTCGCCCTACGTATTCATGCCATTCATTGAACAAGTTGAACGTGTAAAGGAAATTATAATACATGCTATTCTCCTGAAAAAGCATACTCAAAACAGTCAACATAAAGTTGGTGAGAATATAGAGTTAATAACTTAATAAAATTTTCTTACTGATGCAATAAAAACAAGACCACAACCAAACCAACTTACATGCGAAGTGATTTATAACTGTCACATATAAATCACAAAATCAAATAATATAACATAACGACACTTATTCGATAGTCTTAACTATGTCTAGTCGGTGCAGGAAACATATTCCTATGTAGCGCTACCAACATTATTTGACGGTTCCTTATGAGAATTAATGGTTATGACTTATGACAAATAATGACAGTATCTTAGCAAAATTCTTATTCACGTTAGCATCAACAGTAAAATATTTAGTATGGTTTTTTCCCCAAAACTTATAAATAAAAAGGGACTATGTTACTCACCTTAGTTTCAGCAACTGATCAGATATTCTTAGAAAACAAGTATTTGTTTGAACAATTTTTTATTCAAATAATCAGATATATCCTTCATTTAGACTTTGATTTTTGAAAACAGTAGTTAAAAATCTCCAAAATTTATAAAATTCTACAAACAATAGGAACTTCATACCAAGATTATCATATAAAATTTTAAGTTCAAACATCCTTACTGATATTTTTCTGAAATTTTTACAATATTTTAAATTAATAGCAGAAATAGTTATTTATCTCTAAAAATTCTGAAAATCACATAAAATGTTCTACACAATATCTAACATTTTATGTAAAATTTTAAAGATTTATCTACTGTTTTACTATTATTTTTTATTTTTCTTCTTATTAATTGTTCTAAAATATAAAATTTAATCATATTAAGGAATTAATTCACTAATTTTGTTCTGTAACTTTAGTATATTATAAAGATCATTATATAATTTTTCCAAATTTTTATTCCTATAATCACAGTCAATTTGAGTATTCAACTTAGAATAGCCTAGTTAATCATGTAATAATAAATTAGTTTAACATCTTTAAACCATTAATTTAAATCTTTTGTTTTTATTAACACCTTTGAAACTTTCTGCTTTGTAAACTTAGTTACTAATTTTGGTTGGAAATCAAAGTTTTTATGAAATTTGTAATTAGTTTTTGATGATATATAAGGGTTCAATTGTATGTTGTACACTTGCATAATTTTCACAAACTTTTTAGCTGTAAAGTTTCCTTGGGTTCAAATCTTAACGGAAGGTGTTCTTGAACTTGGATAATTACTCGAAGGATTTTGATGATGATTCTTCAGTGGTAAAACAACCGAGAGAAAGAGGGGGTATTGGAGGTGAGAAGGTTATTTTTGGTTTTTGATGATAGCCGAGAGAAGTAGAGAAAGGTGGGTTGTAGTGGTGGTGCACTAAGGTGATGGTGGTGTTGATAAGTTCGGCCAAAGTATAAGGAGTGTGTTAGTAGCTTATAATGATTACTTAGCCTTGATGAGGTGTTATGAAGGCTTAATGTGTGTCAGGTTAGGGTTGTGTGTGTCAAACTACCAAGAGGGTTGAGTGGCAATGGGGATAGGTGTCATTTCCTCATACTAATGTGTTTATGTGTTTAGTTAATGATTAGTTTCAAATAAGTATTCCAGTAATCCATTGATTTGGATTAGTTTGTGTAAACATCTTAATAATCAAGTGACTAATATTAGCCTAAGTTTTTAAGTTTATTGTTATACATCCACAGTGAACCCTTCATACATCCGCTGTGGAACCCTTATATATCCACTGTGAAACCTTTATACATCCGCTGTGAAACCTTACATGTCTGTTGTGAAACCTTACATGTCCGCTGTAGAACCTTACATGTCCGCTGTGGAACCTTACATGTCCGCTATGGAATATTACATCGTTGTGGAACCTTACACGTCCGCTGTGGAACTTTACACGTCCGTTGTGGAACCTTACACGTTTGTTGTGGAAACTTACACGTCCACTGTGGATCCTTACACGTCCACTGTGGAACCTTATACCCCCGCTGTAGAACCTTACACATCCGCTATGGAACCTTACACGTCCGCTGTGGGTTATTTACACATCCGTTGTGGGTTCTTGTACATCCGCTGTGGACTGTTATACGTCTGTTGTGTACTTTTATACATCCACTGTGGACTTTTATACGTCTGCTATGGACTTTTATTCGTCCGCTGTGGATTTTTATACTTCCGCTTTGGGCTCTAATACGTCCGCTGTGGACTTTTATTAAAAATTATTTTAATTTTTGATATTGTACATCACATAACATTAGTTTGCTTGTGTATTAGATATCTTATGGTGCATTTACATGATCATATCCCAAATATACACATATACGTAAATAATTATGCATGCATGCATGTTAAAGAAACATATACACATACTTATACATGCTAAAATATATAGATAACAATTCTTATCAAATAAAGTCATCTTAGTAATTCTTAATCTACTATGTAACCTATGATACTAACATATAATAATTCCCAAAATTTTAATTTGTCTAACCTTATTTTTTAGGGTCGTCACATTCTCCCCCCTGTAAAAATAATTTCGCCCCGAAATTCATCAATTGTTACTATCTGGTGATATGGAGAGTTTGTCTTTATGATTTTTCCTTTTCATTTAGTTTAACCTCAAATAAATATGGATATTTTCTTTTGATTTCATCCTCCCGTTCCCATATGAATTCAGGTCCTCGTTTTGAATTCCATTTTACCTTCACTATTGGGATCTTACTTCTCTTTAATCTTTTCACTTTCTTATCCATAATTGCCACTTGTTCTTCCACAAAATGAAGTTTCTCATCTATTTTGACTTCTTTTATTGGTATCCTTAACGTCTCATCAATCATACATTTCTTCAAGTTGGATACATGGAAAGTGTTATGTACTCCACTTAATTCTTAAGGCAGGTCTAACTTGTATGCTACAAGGCCAATTCTATCTATTATTTCAAAAGGACCAACATACCTAGGGTTTAACTTATTCCTTCTTTCAAATTGAATAATTCCTTTTGGTGGTGATACTTTTAGATATACTTTGTCCCCAATCTGAAATTCTAACGGCTTTCTTCTTTTATCAGCATAACTCTTTTGCCTATCCCGTGCTGCTTTTAATCTATCTTTAATTTCAAAAATTTTATCAGATGTTTCCTGTATGAGTTCTGGTCATGTAAGTTGTCTATCCCCTACTTTATTCCAACATAGAGGTGATCTACACTTCCTTCCATATAATGCTTCAAATGGGGCTGCCCCTATGCAGGCATGGTAACTATTGTTATATGAGAATTCTATCAAAGGTAAGTGTACATCCCAACTGCCACCAAAATCTAATGAATGAGCTCGCAACATATCCTCCAATGTCTGGATTGTTTTCTCACTCTATCCATCTGTTTGTGGATGATATGCTGTACTCATGTTTATTTGTGTTCCTAATGATTTTTATAAAGTCTGCTAAAATCATGAAGTAAATCTATTATCTCTATCACATATTATTGAAATTGGTATTCCGAGTCTAGACACAATTTCTTTTATATAGATCCTTGCTAACTTCTCTATTTTATAATCTTCTCTGATTGGCAAGAAGTGAGCTGACTTAGTCAATCTTTCAACTATAACCCATATTATGTCATAACCCCTTGGAGTCCCGGGTAACTTGTTTATAAAATCCATGGTAATCTGGTCCTATTTCCACTCAGGGATTTTTGGTTGTTGTAAACATCCTGAGGGTTTTTTATATTCAGCTTTTACTCTTGAACATGTGGTACATTTTCCTACAAATTTTGCGACGGATTTCTTCATACCTGGCTACCAGTATTGATTTTTCAAATCTTTATACATTTTATTATTTCCTGGATGTACTGAATATCTCGATTTGTGTGCTTCCATTAGAATAGTTTATCTAAGCATATCACTATCCGGAATCCAAATTCTTCCTCTAAATCTCAGAATTCCATCTGACGTACCTTCTAGTTGTTCGTTCTGCCCCATCACACTTTTCAATTCATATTTTTGTTGGGTTTCTTGAATTTGACTTATCAAATCCGAGTGTAATTCCATTCTCATAGCGTGGACTCGTAATGGCTTAATTCTTTCCTTCCTACTTAAAGCATCTGCCACTGCATTTGCCTTGCCTGGGTGGTACTTGATTTCACAATCATAATCACTCAGTAACTCCACCCATCTTCTTTGCCTCATATTCAACATCTTTTTATCGAATATGTGTTGCAAGCTTTTATGGTCTGTATAAATTATACACTTTGTTCCATATAGATAATGTCTCCAAATCTTTAGTGCAAATACTACTGCTCCTAATTCCAAATCATGAATAGTATAATTCCTTTCACTCCCTCTAAGTTGTCTAGACGCATATGCAATTACTTTATCTCGTTGTATTAGAACACATCCGTAACCTTGATGTGATGCGTCACAATATACTACAAAATCATCAATACCATCTGGAAGGGCTTAAATAGGAGCACTATATAATTGGTGTTTTAGGAATTCAAATGCAGTATTTTGTTTTTCTCCCCAAATATATGGTTTATCTTTCTGAGTTAATACTGTCAAGGGTTGGGCTATTCGCGAAAAATTTTCTATAAACCTTCTATAATAACCAGCCAAACCTAAGAATTGACATACTTCAGTAGGTGTTTTCGGAGCTTCCCATTTCTTAATTGCTTCAATCTTTTCTAGGTTGACTTGAATTCCTTCTTGGTTAACCACATGTCCTAAGAATTGTACTTCTCTTTTCTAGAATTCACACTTTGAGAATTTGGCGTACATTTTTCTCTCTGAAGTAGTTCTAAGGTTAGCCTTAGGTGTTCCTCATCTTCTTCCTTACTATCTATAAAGACTATGAAAATTTTATCCAAGTAAGGTTTGCACACCCTGTTCATTAGATCTATAAATACTACTGGAGCATTAGTTAACCCAAATGGCATCACTAAGAACTCATAATGACTATATCATGTTCTAAATGCAGTTTTAGGTATATCCTCATCTTGTACTCTTAACTGATGATATCCTGACCTTAAATCAATTTTTGAAAAGTAATTAGATCCTTGCAATTGATCGAATATGTCATCTATTCTAAGGAGAGGATATCTATTTTTAATGGTTACTTTATTGAGCTCTCTATAATCAATGCATATCCTAAAGGTTCCGTATTTCTTCTTTATGAACAAGACTGGAGCTCCCCATGATGAAACGCTAGGGCATATGAACCCTTTATCCAATAGTTCTTGTAATTGATTCATTAATTCCTTTATTTGTAATGGTGCCAAACATACAGAGCCTTGGCAATAGGTGCAGTACCTGGTACTAATTCAATTTTAAATTCTACTTGACGAGGGGGCGGTATTCCTGGTAATTAGTCATGGAATTCTCCTGGGTAGTCTCTAACAATAGGAACATCTTCCAAGTTCTTCTTAATTGGTTCCTTATCAACAACGTGGGCCAGAAATGCTAAACATTTCCTTTTTAAATATTTATGAGCCTTTAGGCAAGAGACTATCTTCATAGTACCTCTAGGTTTCTCACCGTATATGAAAAGTACTTTATTATCGTTAATCAAAGGAATTTTAATCATTTTCTTTTCAGAAATAATTTCTACCTGATTCTTACATAACCAATCCATACCCACAACAATGTCAAAACCTCCTAATTCAAAGTGCAATTAGGAATAACTTCACTAGCCTCTATCATTTTTCCATTCGCTAGTTCTATCATATACCTATTTTTTAGTTTTTCGGATGCTAGTCTAAGTAAGGGTTTAGATGTATTTGAAACAAAACTTCAGGTTGCTCCCGTATCGAATAATACAGATCCGTATTGATCACTACTAAGGAACGTACCCGTCACAACTTCTGGTTCCTGACGTGTTTCTTTAGCTTGAAGTACAAATTCTCGACCATGCGCATTGCCAGGATTCCTTTTCCTTAGAGTTTTCATTTTTAGCTCTGGGCATTCGTTGCGAAGGTGATTCTCTTTTCCACACTACTGGTTTAGGATCTACGAGTCCCTTACATTCTCTTGATGTATATCCCTTCTTCTTGCAATTATAACAGATTACCAGCATACATTTCCTATCATGGTACCTTTTGCACGTATTGCACCATGGTTGACCTTCTGTCTGTGGCCTCCTTTCCTGTGCGATTCCCATAAAGTTCCTTTTTGGATTTTTGTTTATCTTAATATTCTAGTTTCCTCCAAATTTCCTTCCTATGTTGTTCCATTTCCTTTTCTCTCCTACTTTTGGATCATCTAATGATCCATCCTTATCATCTCATCAGTCAAACTTCCCGCTAAAGCCACTTCATCATGAAACTTCATGGCCATTGTAGATTTAACCAATCCTCTTAAGTAAGGCATCATTCCCGAGACGCTTACAGTTGGTCAATCATCGCATAAATAATATAAAACATATCATTTTGCAGTGGAAATTTAGCTTTTCATTAATGAATAAAAACATGTCAAATGTCATATCATTTCATTTACAACCCCAAAAATTGTATTAATACATTAACATATTCAAAATATGGATGCCAGACTCGAATTGTCCCCAGTAGCTTATGCATCCATGCACCTCCCCAGCATCATCAATCACCTGCCAACTAATATGCATATAAAAAGTCAGCGACGCTGAGTGAGTTCCAGTATAAATAATAAAATACTTTACTTTTAATAAAAACCTTTCCTTTACTTTCATTCGTGATCACACATCATATATACACCTTGATAATAATCATTGTTATCTTTCATCATAGTTTATAATCGTTCGTTTCGTACTTTATTATCTTTCACTTCTATCTAGATCCTGCCATATGCTATGCCCCATCATTGGTGCACGAAGCAACTACAGTCTTGGGGGCAAGTGGCAAGGATCCCGTTTCGTATGTTTCCATCAATCACAAAAACTGACCTTTATGTGTGCACTCAGCACACTATCAAGGTGGCAACCCATAATGAGTTGTGAACCCCTTTTTAATATGCTTGCAAGACTTTTATTTATTCATTACGTTCCACTTTTCATTATCTTTATCTTTCACTTTCATTACAATAATACTTTACGTCATAAGCACATATCACACCACGTAAAGTCACATTATAATATGGAACATTAACAACAGCCCCCAAGCATACATAACATCAATTGGCATAAACAACCATAAAACGTCAAGGCTTAACACTAAATTCTATTTCCCAAAATTTCAGAAATATTTCTAAGTGTCTACAGTGCATGAACAATCTTATAGCGGATGGCTTAAAATTTTCTAAGTGTTCACAGCGGACAGCCAAAGTCCACAGCGGACAGCCAAAATCTGTCTAACTGTCCACGGCGGACGTGTAAAGTCCACAGCGGACAACAAGCACAATTTTTCTAAATATCCACAGCAGACATGTAAAGTCCACAGCGGACACATGCATGATTAGTTTCTAAGTGTCCACATCGGACGTACCAAGTCCACAACGAACACATGCAAAATATTTCTAAGTGTCCACAGCGGACGTACCATGTCCACAGCGGACACCATACTTATCACTTGCAATGCAATATCCGTATTTTTCAGTTCCCAAACAACATTCTAACTTATAATTAGCATAGATCTAACATGTTACACACTTAAAACACACTACACATCAACCCAATCATCACAACAATCACACAAACACACATACATCATAATTCAGTCGTACATACATGGAAAATACATAATTTGAGTAGAAAATAACAGTTTAATATGCACACCAGCCCCAAAAAAGTAGAAACATGTAAAAGAGGGGAGCTAGAACTCACCTCTAACAGCTTTTGAGTGATAACTATTCAAACCCGAAAGCTACCTGGAGTTCTAGCACTAAAAATCACAAAAGCAAGCTGCCAAACACAAAGAAAACACATAAAGATTGGTCCAGAAGTTCAAACCCACTGAAAACAGAGAAGAAAACACTAAGAAACCTCACCTTCTTGAAGATCTTCTTCTTTCTCTCTCTAGAAACAGGTTCAAGCTTCTTCTTTCCTTTTCAGCCAAAAGAGTGAGTTTGAAAAATAAGAAGTACGAGCTTCCATACTTCTTTTCAATCCCATAATGGGCAAGTTTGCCCCTTGCACACTTTTAACCCCTTGCTTTTAAGTAAAACTCTTTTTCTCCCTTTTCTTTTCTTTTCTCTCTATCTCTTCTTTTATTTTGCTGAATTTTCCAGATGTTACAAGTCCACCCCCCCCTTATATAGGTTTCATCCCCAAAACATGTCACACCTCGAACAACTATGGGTAATGCTATCTCATCTCCTCCTCAGTCTCCCATGTAGACTCGGACCCCTTCCTGTGTCTCCACTTTATTCCTTAGCCTCTTCTCTTTTTTGCAATGATGGCCACTGGTTACTCCACATAATTGAGCCATTCATCCACCTCGATGTCCTCGAGTGGCATGATCATATCCACCTCAGCTAAGCACTTCCTCAAATGAGATACATCGAACGTCGGATGAATCGCACTTAACTCGTTGGGTAGCGCCAATCGATAGGCCACCTCTCCTGCTCAAGCAATGATTCGAAAAGGCCCTATGTATCTTGGACTTAACTTTCCCCGCTTTCTGAATCGGATGATCCCTTTCCAAGGCGAGACCTTCAACATAACTCTATCACCCACTTTGAATTCAATCATCCTACATCTCTTGTCGGCATACGACTTCTATCTATCCTTTGCCGCCTTCATAAAGGCCTTGATCATTTCCAACTTTTTGATCATAGCCTCGATCACCTCAATGCTCCCTAACTCTTTCTGGCCGATGTCACCCTAACATACAGACGTTCTACACCCCCTACCATATAGCATCTCATATGGAGGCATACTAATGCTGGCATGATAACTGTTGTTATATGAGAATTCGGCTAATGGTAAGTGTTCGTCCCAACTTCCTCCAAAATCAAGGACGCATTCTCGTAGCATATCCTCAAGTGTCTGAATCGTCCTCTCCGACTGACCATCTGTCTGAGGATGGTAAGCCATACTGATATGTAAGCTCGTCCCCATCGCATCATGAAATCTCTTCCAAAACTTAGATGTAAACCTAGTGTCACGGTCAGACACGATAGACATCGGTACACCATGACGAGTCACAATCTCTTTGATCAACAGATCTGCCAACCTCTCAAATGAATACGTCTCGTGGATCGGTAGAAAGTGAGCACTCTTCATCAGTCGATCAACTATCACCCATATGACATCGTATCCCCTTGCCATACGTAGTAACTTCGTAATGAAGTCTATGGTGATGTGCTCCCATTTCCACTTGGGTATATCAAAGGGTTGGACCTTCCCGTATCGCTTCTGGTGCTCTACCTTCACTTGTAAACAACTAAGGCACTTACTCACATACTCCGCCACATCGCGCTTCATTCCCGGCCACCAGTAATCTTTCTTCATATCATGATACATCTTTGTAGCGCCAGGATGAATTGAGTATTGAGTCTTGTGAGCCTCATCTATGATCTTCCCACGCAGATCCCCATAATGAGTAATCCATATCCACCCCGTTCGGGTCTAGACACCAAAAGTGTTCTCTTTCATCCTAATCTGACTTTCGGCTGAAATCACATCGGAGGAACTGATAAGCTTTCTCTCTTTTCAGCTAAGGGCATCTGCCACCACGTTGGCCTTGCCCGGATGCTAATGGATCTCATAATCATAGTCTTTGATCAACTCTAACCATCTCCTTTGACTCATATTGAGATCCTTCTACTCGAAGAAGTACTTCAAACTTTTCCAGATCAGTGTAGATGGTGCACTTCATCCCGTACAAGTAGTGCCTCTAAATTTTCAATGCAAAGACCACAGCCGCCAACTCCAAGTCATGAGTAGGGTAGTTAGCCTCATGGATCTTCAACTGTCGGGACGCATAAGCTATAACTTTTCCCCGTTGCATCAGCACGCAACCCAATCCCGAATAAGAAGCATCCGAATAGACCACCAAGTCTTCATTCCCTTCGGGTAACGTCAAGACAGGAGCTTGAGTCAATCTTGTCTTAAACTCTTCGAAAGCATTCTCCTGCATACGAACTTCATATCTTTATGGGTCAACTTGGTCAATGGTGAAGCTATCATGGAGAAGTCTTGGATGAATCTTCTGTAGTAGCCCACCAAACCCAAGAAACTACGGATCTCAGATGGCGCCTTTGGCGACTTCCATTGCATCACCATCTCAACTTTCGTGGGGTCCACCATGATCCCTTCGGGATTAACCACATGACCCAGAAACTAAACTTTGCGTAACCAAAATACACACTTGGAGAACTTGGTGTATAGCTTCTCCCTTCTAAGCGTATCCAGAACTTCTTGAAGGTGACCAGCATGCTCTTCTTCACTATTTAAATAGATCAGGATATCATCGATAAACACAATCACTGATTTATCTAGCATTGGCCGATACACCCGATTCATCAGATCCATAAAAGCAGCTGGCACGTTGGTTAAACCAAAAGACATCACAAGAAACTCATAGTGTCCATAAGGAGTATGAAAAGTTGTCTTAGGAATATCCTCCTCCCTCACCTTCAGTTGGTGGTAACCAGATCGGAGCTCTATCCTCGAGAACCAACTGGCACCTTGGAGCTGATCAAACAAGTCATCAATCCTTGGTAACGGATACCGATTCTTCACATTCAACTTAGTGAGTTCAAGGTAGTCGATGCACATCCTCATGCTACCATCCTTCTTCTTCACAAACAAGACCGGGGTACCCCACGGAGAGATACTCGATCGAAATAATCCCTTATCTAACAACTCTTGTAGCTGTGTAAGGCCCCGTCCCCGAGACGCTTACAGTTGGTCAATCATCGCATAAATAATATAAAACATCTCATTTTGCAGCGGAAATTTAACTTTTCATTAATGAATAAAAACATGCCAAGTATCATATCATTTTGTTTACAACCCCAAAAATTGTATTAATACATTAACATGTTCAAAATATGGATGCCAGACTCAAATTGTCTCCAGTAGCTTATGCATCCATGCTTGCACCTCCCCAGCATCATCAATCACCTGCCAACTGATATGCATATAAAAAGTCAGCGACGCTAAGTGAGTTCTATTTTATATAATAAAATACTTTACATCTAATAAAAACCTTTCCTTTACTTTCGTTTGTGATCACACATCATACGTACATCTTGATAATAATCATTTATTATCTTTCATCATTGTTCGTTTCGTACTTTATTATCTTTCACTTCTATCAAGATCCTGCCATATGCTATGTCGCATCATTGGTGCACAAAGCGACTACAGTCTTGGGGGCAAGTGGTAAGGATCTCGTTTCGTACGTTTCCATCAATCACAGAGACTGATCTTTAGGTATGCACTTGGCACACTATCGAGGTGGCAGCCCATAATGAGTTGTGAACCCCTTTTTAATATGCTTGCAAGACTTAGTCACATTATAATACATAATATGGAACATTAACAACAGCCCTCAAACATACATAACATCAACAGGCATAAACCATCAAAACATTCTAGGACTTAACACTACATTCTACTTCCCAAGATTCCAGAAAAATCCTAAGTGCCCAAAGAAATGCGGATGAACATAAGCCAATGCGGCTGAATGTTCAGCAAATGCTGACAAGCAAATGCGGATGGAAATCTCAGAAAAATATTCCAAGTGTCTAAAGATATATGGGTGAACCAAATGCGGATGAACATATCCAAATGCGGATAAAGAAGTCCAAATGCAGATGAACAATACTAAATGCCGATGAACAAAATACTTATGTGAGGGAACATTCATCCAATGCGGTTGAACACTCAGTAAATGCAGATGTTCAAAACCATCCTGCAATGAAACTTATGCTATTTCTAGTTCTCAATCATCATTCTAACATTTCCTTAGTATCGATCTATCATGCTAAACACTTAGAACATAGAATACCACTACGCAACAAAGAAGAAGACATTTAGAACACATAACACACATAAATTCAGTCGTAAACATAGGGAAATTCAAATTTTAGTTTGTAAAACTTCAATAAATATGCACATCAGCCTCAAACGAGTATAAAACAAGTAAAAGAGGGGATCTAGAACTCACTTCTAGCAGCTTTCGAGTAAGACTTCTTCAGACCGAGAGCAATTGGGAGTTCTAGCACCTAAACACATCGAGACAAGCAGCCAAACACAAAAGAACACATAAAAATCAGTCCAGCAGCTCGAATCCAACTGAAACTGAACAGAAAATTCAAGAAAACCTCACCTAAAAGCAGCTCTTCTTGCTTCTCTCTCTAGAAACCGATTGCAGCTTCTTCCTTCTTCGTGCAGCCAAAAGCAAAGTCTGTAAAAGAAGAAGTGTGGGATGCCATGCTTCTTTTAAATCCCATAATGAGAAAGTTTTCCACTTGCACAACTTTAACCCCTTGACTTGGGATATTTCACCTTTCTTTCTTTTTCTTTTCCTTTTAAATTTTCGGGTGTTACAAGTCCACCCCCCTTATATAGGTTTCGTCCCCAAAACCTGTCACTCCTCGAACAGCTGTGGGTAATGTTGCCTCATCTCTTCCTCAGTTTCCCACGTAGACTCAGATCCCTTCTTGTGCCTCCACTGTAGTTGCACGAGTGGAACCACTTTATTCCGTAGCCTCTTCTCTTTTCTGTCAATGATGGGCACTGGTTACTCCACATAATTGAGTCATTTCCTCCACCTCAATGTCCTCCAGTGGTACAATCATATCTTCATCAGCTAAGCACTTTCTTAGATGAGATACATGGAATGTCGGATGAATTCCACTTAACTCATCGGGTAGCTCCAACCTGTAGGCCACCTATCCCACTGAAGCAATGATTCAGAAAGGCCCTATATACCTTGGGCTCAGCTTACCCCGCTATCTAAACCGGATGATCCCCTTCCAAGGTGAAACCTTCAACATAACTTTATCTCCTACCTTGAATTCAATCGGTCTACGCCTTTTGTCAGCATACGACTTTTGTCTATCTTTTGCTGCTTTCATAAAGGCCTTGATCTTCTCTAACTTTTTGGTTGTAGCCTCGATCACCTCGATGCTCCCTAACTCCTTCTGCCCAATGTCACCCCAACATATGGGCGTTCTACACTTCCTACCATATAGCATCTCATATGGAGGCATACCAATGCTGGCATGATAACTGTTGTTGTATGAGAATTCGGCTAACGGTAAGTGTTCGTCCTAACTTCCTCCAAAATCAATGATGCATGCTTGGAGCATATCCTTAAGCATCTGAATGGTTTTTTCTGACTGACAATCTGTCTGAGGATGGTAAGTCGTACTGATGTGCAACCTCGTCCCCATCGCGTCAAGCATTCTCTTCCAAAACATAGATGTAAACCGAGTGTCACGATCAGACACTATAGACACCGGTACACCATGACGATTCATAATCTATTTGATGAACAGGTCCGCCAACCTCTCAGATGAATACGTCTCGTGGATCGGTAGAAAGCGAGCACTCTTCTTTAAACTGTCAACTATCACCCATATGGCATCGTACCCCCTTGCCGTACATGGTAACTTCATAATGAAGTCCATGGTGATGTGCTCCCATTTCCACTTGGGTATATCCAAGGGTTGGATCTTCCCGTATGACTTCTGATGTTCCGCCTTCACTTGCAAGCAAGTAAGGCACTTAATCACATACTCCGCTACATCGTGCTTCATTCCCGACCACCAGTAATCTTTCTTCATATCATGATACATCTTCGTAGTACCGGGATGAATTAAGTATCAAGTTTTATGAGCTTCATCCATGATTTGCCCCCGTAGGTCTCCATAACGAGGGATCCACATCCGCCCGAAGCGGGTTCTAACTCATAGAGTGTTCTTGCCCAACTCCACGACTAGACCTTTCATCCTTTCAGAGTTAAGGCGATCTTCTTTGAACGCCTCATCTTGAAATTCCTTAACTTGTTTCATCACGTCAGAGGTCATCACCAACTGGTAAGCTTTCACTCGGATCGGCTCGGGTCTCCCGTTTCGGCTAAGGGCATCCGCCACCATATTGGCCTTGCCCGGATGGTAGTGGATCTCTGATAGGATCAAAATGGATCGATATGTGATGATATTGTGATGCAATTGAATCAAAACAAACACACAAATCAATGCAAACATATCAGAAAAATTCATAGTTTTTTAGTGATAGAAAGCATAGAAATACAAGTGTAAGAAAACAGTTACAACTCGTTCACTGATTCTAAGGTGCACTTGTCTAGTCCTTGTGCTTTTTGCTTTTTTACACAATACATAATCTATGCTATTTATACTATCAAAGAAAACAAAAAGAAACATATATTTACAAATAAGTCCCTAAACTATGACAAAACTATTAATAAAGATAATAAAGACTAAATGTTAATCTTCGAGAGGCTTCTACAATGCTCCCCCTAAGATTTACATTCTCTTCCGTCTTCAAAATCTTTTGTCTTCAGTCTTCGGTCTTCAAAATCTTCAATCTTTGACTTCATTATTTTGTCTTCAATCTTTATCTTCATTCTTCATTCTTCAAACATGAAAAAAAAATCTTCTGGTTCTTCTTTGATCTTGAACATTGGCTTCTCCTTGTATAGCTCTTGTTCTCTCAAGGCTTTAGCAATTGCAAACTTGAACTTGCACGCTAAAATTCCTTGCTCTGGTTTTGATTCATTCGTGTTGATTTCCATTTTGTTCACAAATTTCAAAGATTCCAGTCGACTAGGGTTCATACGCCCGTATAGCATTAAAACGCCCAATCAAAATCAAACTTTAAAGTTGAAATTTGTATGAATATGTTCAAGTACTTATGTTTAGAATCAGAAATAAACACTATCGAACGCAAGTTTAGAACATAAATCAATCAGAATCAGAGAATCAATGGTAATCGAGAGTCGGGTGTGAGAGTTCAGAGGTTTTTGAGTGAATGAATTGACTGAAATCACAAAGTGTTGTATTTATACTAAGTGAAATTTTTAGGCGCACGAGCACTGTTTGTGCGCATAGAGTTGATTTTTACACTAAGTATTTAGGTGCATGAGCACTGTTTGTGCGCATGAGTTTAGGCGCATAAGTGTTGTTCAGACGCATATGCACTGTTTAGGCTCTTTTGCACTGTTCAAGCGCATGGGTCTAGCTGAAACGGCCAACACTTGGTAATTTTTCACTTGATACGCTCAATTCTTGAAAGTTTGGTTCTGTGCAGGCGCATGACTATGGATGAAATGCCCAACACTTAACCACAAATTTCAGACTTATGACAACTGTTTAGGCGTACGAGGATGTCTGAAACACCCAACACTTGTACAAATTCTGAAAAATCATCATGCTCCTAATTTTGGACTTTTTAACACTGTTTAGGCACATGATATTGCTTCCATGAGTCTAACACTTGTAGCTTTCAAATCTTCCACCTGAACACTGTTTAAACACATTAGTACTATTCATATACTAATTTTTTAAACAATTTGTCAAATTTTGACTTTCACCCAAAATTTACATAATTGACCCTCAATTTTGAACTTTCGACATTTCAAACTTTTATTTTTATTTTTGATCATTTTTTTTTTAATTTTTAAAAACATTTCCCATCATTTTAGTCTCTAATTTTAACAAACAGAGTCTCATATTAAAATGTTACAAGAAGCTTTTCCACTCTAAAATGTTTTCTTCAGGTTCATTTTTATATTATATCAAACACACATATGCTTGAACTTTTTAGCTTCATCCTATCCATCCACAACATTTAATTTTTGATTTTTCGTATCTTGAAATTTGAAAATTTTCTCTTTGACACTTTTACTTTTTACTCCCCCTAAAATTTTATGTTTAATAAAACTTAGAAGTTTCTTGAAAGTCACATGAAGAGCACACTAATTATTGTTAACATGCCTGCACACAGAAAAACATGCAAAAATCAAAATTAAAGCAGAATAAAAATCTGTTATGTACAATTGAATCATATGTCTACAGTGAGATCATATCAATTAAGATCAGCATATTGAAATAAAATAAGTTGATAGATAGTCATAGGCAGTGAATAAATCATGATCAAGTGTGTTCCAGATCAGCATTTCTGCAGCAAAGGAGACACGAGATCTAACGATAGAAAATGAGTGCTTTTGGCAAGATACTCAGCACACTTACTTTTTTAACTCTTGGATTGCTTAAGGTACAATAAGATATGACATTATGTAAGTCACACTTAGACTTAGAGAGCTCAACCCTCATCAAGATATGCAAGAAATCACTTTTCTCAACTTAAAAACCCGACATATACTTATAACCAGATCTCATTTTTAGTTTGTGCACATTGGCATCTTTTTATATCGAATGAGAATATCCAGGTCTGTGATGACTTACAACAAAGGATATCCCATCACTTCAGGTCTATCATGACTCATAACATGTCACATCCCGGCGGAAGCGTGTAGTACACGATGTGACTTTTTGGATAAGAAAGCATTGATCACAGAAACGTAAATGAAACAAATAATTTAACAAACATAACAACTACATTTATATTAGGTTATCAGGGGTTACATACAAAAAGATTACAACAAATTTGTCAGTTATATGACATTTAACTAACAAGTGTAACCCTACTATATATAAATACTATTATCTTCATATCTTTAATAATAATGGATGTGAGTATCCACTGATAGGCTGAGATCAAATGGATTGATAGTTATTTTTACACACATTTTCCCAATGACCTCGTACCATCCATTGAGCACATCGAATGATAGCAAAACACTGTTAGTCATTTTTCAAATACCTGAAAAAGCATACTAAAACTGTCAACATGATGTTGGTGAGAACATAGGTTTAATAACTCAAAACACATAATTTGATGCAATTCAAAATAAGAGTGCAACCAAACCTACAGAATGCCAAGTGATTATACAACTGTCACAAATAATCACAAATAAAATCAGATAACATAGCATCACAACACTCATTTCTGTTGGGTGCAGAAAAATAACTTTCCTAAGTAGCGCTACCAACATAATCAGACAGTTGCTCATTCGAACTAATGGTTGCGGGTTGGCAAAGTTTTGACAGTGTAACACAAAATATCTTATTAAAATTTGCATCAAACAAAACATAATAAGTATGTTTTTTCTCCCAAAAATAAATAATGTAAAAATGGGGCTATGTCACTCACCTTTAGTTCCAGCAAAATCCTATAAAAATTAATTTATAGTTAGAAATAAATAAATTTATTTCTATATAATTTTTAGCACTTCAAATTATAACATAACAAGTGATTTTAAATAATCAGTTTCCAATATTCACCAAAAATCAGTTTCCACTTTCTAAATAATTTCTAAAAATCCTTTATTAAAATCCTACAAAAATATAGCAGTTTAAGCTACGAATTTGTAAAAATCATGAGGTTTTTACAGAGGCTCCAAAATATTCCATAAAATTTATTGTAAAATTTTCAGAATTTTACAAACGGTATATCTATTTATTCTGATTTTCTACAAGTTAAATTTCAAAAATACATATCTTACTGATTATAACAATTTAAATTATGAAATTTATTATAAAATTTCTTCTCAACACAGGAGTTATTTTAAAAATATTCCCAGATTTTTTTTGCTTTTAAATAATTTATCAAGCATTTTTCTCTTATTTTAGGGAATAAATCACATAAATTCATATACAAAGTATTAAATTCCCAAAACTTCCAGATCATTGTAATTAATATTTTCTGATTAATTTATTATTTTTATTCCCAAAATCACATTTGTTTAGTATTTTTACTTATTTTACTTAATATTTCAAAAGTTAATCTTTGTTTTTAAATCTTAAATTCTTTTTGTAACGAGTTTACTGAGATTTCTTACTCATAAATTTTTATTACTGTTTTTCAGAAGAAATTAAGTATACATATGGTTTTGGGAATGACTTAGTTGATTACAACCAAGTGTTTAGTTACACATGCCCATATTATACATATGTAACAAGATTTTAAGATAGATTGTATGAGTTAGAACCTTGTGATTGACTTAGAAAGAAATGGTTGATGATGAGAGCTAAGATGACTAGAATCCAAAGCTGGAAGGGGTGGTTCTTGATCTTGGAAAATCCAATCCCAATCGGCGATTTGATGGTGCTTCGTTGATGTTGTAATCTCAAGTGTATGGATGTTTGCTATCCGAAAGTGAGATGGAGGGTACTTAAGATGAAGTGAATGTGTGTGTGAAAAGTAGGGACCGGATGTATTGAAGAGTAGTTTTCAAAAGTTCAAGGAAAGTTGAATGTATGCTTTCGGGTATAAGGGCCGAGAGTTTGGGTTGATTGTTAGTGGCTTACACATGGTTTGTTTAAGAGGTTGACACATAATCCTCTTAGTCATTAAGGCTACTAAATGATGTGTCAAGACAAGGAAATGTTTGAGGTTCTAGCTTGATGACAATGCATACAAAACCGATTGGTTTGTTGCCACCTAGCCGCAAGGATTGTGAAGATAAAACCGGGTGAGACACCTAATTCTAAAGCAATGATCACTAATGGATGTGGTGTCAATTTGAGGGCTTGCTTAGTGTCTTTTGTAATGATGATTTGTGCTTGAAGTCGGTCTAGTATCAACCGAGAGTTAGCCATATGAAAGCCATAATGATTACTAGAATTATGTGGCAATCTAAGAGGAACTTCACATGATGATTAAGCATGGAGTCGGCCTAAGAGCTTTCAAGATCTTGCCACCTTTCATGGATATTAATGAGAGTTCACAAGTAATCATCTTATGATAAGGTTAACTTGCTTGGCGTTCCTGAAATTTTGGCCGAGAGGTAAACATAATGATTACAAGCAACGATTATCTTGATCATAATATAGATGAGAATATAGTGGTTATGAGGTATCTTAAGAGAAAACCTAGCATGATTATCATGCACAGAGTCAAGTGCTAAGTAATCTTTTTATAATTGAGTTTAAAAGGACTTTATGATGTATTAATTTAGATGTTTGGTATTCATGTAATGTGATTAAGAGATTATGTAATTTTTGAAGTACTAATGCCTTTATACATATACTTGTAACTAATCATGTTGTCACAAAACATAGCCTTATGTATCAATATAAGATAGTCATATTTTCAGGTAAATTATGTACATAATATCATAACATGTACATATATTAAACACATATTAATGGATATGAATTATAGTTCAGATCACATAAGTATACATTTTTAAATATACACAAAATCTTATCAAAATTTTCTAACCTTAATTTTAGGGTTGTCACATTCTCCCCCTGTAAAAAGAATTTCGTCCCGAAATTCATCGGTTGTCCGTATCTGATGACATGGATAGTTTGTCCTTATAACTGTCCTTTTCATTTAGTTTAACCTCAAATAAGTGTGGATATTTTCTTTTGATTTTATCTTCCCGTTCCCATGTAAATTCAGGTCCTTGTTTTGAATTCCATTTGACTTTCACTATAGGAATCTTACTTTTTTTTAACTTCTTTACTTCCCTATCCATGATATCTATTGGTTCTTCCACAAATTGAAGTTTCTCATCTATCTTGATTTCATTCATAGGCACCTTTACTTCCTTATCACTTAGGCATTTCTTCAAATTTGATACATGGAAGGTGTCATGTATTTCACTTAACTCTTGGGGTAAGTCTAACTTATATGCTACAGGACCAATTCTATCAATGATCTCAAAAGGTCCAGCATACCTCAGATTTAACTTACTTCTCTTCCCAAATCGAATAATTCCTTTTGAAGGTGATACCTTCAAATATACCTTGTCCCCGATCTGAAATTCTAGTGGTTTTCTTCTGTTGTTTGCATAACTCCTTTATCTATCTCGAGCTGCTCTCAATCGATCTTTAATCTTAAAGATCTTATCAGAAGTTTCTTGTATCAGTTCTGGGCCTGTAAGCTGCCTATCTCCCACTTCATTCCAACACAAAGGTGATCTACATTTCCTTTCGTATAGAGCTTCAAATGGTGCTACTCCTATACTAGCATGATAACTATTGTTATATGAAAATTCTATTAATGGTAAAGGTCTATCCCAGTTACCATCAAAATCTATTACACAAGCTCTCAACATATCCTCTAATGTTTCAATTGTTCGCTTTGTCCGTCAGTTTATGGGTGATATGTTGTACTTAGATTTATCTTGGTACCTAACGCTTTATGTAAAGTTACCATCAAAATCTGTCTGATATGATTGAAATTGGTATCCCATGTCTTGATACTATTTCTTTCATATAAATCTTAGCCAATTTCTCTATCTTAAAGTCTTCTCTGATTGGTAAGAAGTGAGCTGTTATATTTAGTCAGTCTATCGACTATAACCCAAATTGTATCATACCCACTTGAGGTTTTGGGTAGTTTGGTTACAAAATCCATAGTAATTTGATCCCATTTCCACTCAGGAATTTCTGGTTGTTGCAATTGTCTAGAGGGTTTCCGATATTCAGCTTTAACCCTTGAACAAGTATCACATCTTTCTACGAATTGAGCGACTGATTTCTTCATTCCTGGCCACCAATATTGATTTCTTAGGTCTTTATACATCTTATTATTCCCTGGATGTACTAAATACTTTGACTTGTGTGCTTCATTTAGAATGTTTTCTCTAAGTATATTGTCATCAGGAATCCAAATTCTCCTTTTAATTCTCAAAATTCCATCTGACCTAACTTCTTTTTGTTCATTGATTTTACATTCCTCTCTCTGTTGAGTGTCGCGGATTTTACTCATTAGTTCTCAACGCAATTCCATTCTCATAGCACGAACTCGTAATGGCTTGATCCTTTCCTTTCTACTTAAGGCATCTGCCACTACATTTGCTTTTCCTGGGTGATATTTGATTTCGCAATCATAATCACTTAGTAATTCTACCCATCTTCTCTACCTCATATTCAACATATTTTGGTCGAATATATGCTGCAGACTCTTATGATCTGTATAAATTATACATATAGTTCCGTACAGATAATGCCTCCAAATCTTGAGTGCAAATACTACTGCTCCTAGTTCTAAATCGTGAGTAGTATAATTTCTTTCACTCCTTCTGAGTTGTCGAGATGCGTATGCAATTACTTTGTTTCGCTGCATTAGAACACATCCAAATCCTTGTCGTGATGCATCGCAGTATACAACTAAGTCTTCTGTCCCTTCCGGTATAGCTAAAATAGGACCGCTGTATAATTTATGTTTCAGAGTCTCAAATGCAGTATTCTGCTTCTCTCCCCAAACATATGGCTTGTCCTTTTGCGTCAATTCTGTCAAAGGTTGAGCTATTCGAGAGAAATTTTCTATAAATCACCTATAATAACCTGCCAAACCTAAAAATTGACGTATCTCTGGTGGTGATTTTGGAATCTCCTATTTCTTAACTGCATCAATTTTTGCTGGGTCAACTTGAATTCCATCCCGATTAACCACATGTCCTAAGAAGTACCTCTCGCTTCCAGAATTCACATTTTGAGAATTTGGCGTACAATTCCTCCTTCTGAAGTAATTCTAGAGTTAGTCTTAAATGCTCCTCGTGTTCTTCCTTACTTTTTGAATAGATTAAGATGTCATCTATAAAAACTATGACAAATTTATCCAAATAAGGTT
The DNA here is from genome assembly GCA_025506505.1 of Flaveria sonorensis. NCBI lineage: Eukaryota > Viridiplantae > Streptophyta > Magnoliopsida > Asterales > Asteraceae > Flaveria > Flaveria sonorensis. The sequence goes on from CM046437.1 coordinate 3,041,212, forward strand.
TACACACTCTATTCATTAAATCCATGAATATAGTCGGTGCATTAGTTAACCCAAATGGCATCACAAGAAACTCGTAATGACCATACCATGTCCTGAATGCGGTTTTAGGTATATCTTCTTCTTGTACCCTTAACTGATGATACCCGGATCTAAGATCAATTTTTGAAAAATAACTTGATCCTTGCAATTGATCAAACATGTCATCAATTCTAGGAAGAGGGTATCTATTCTTAATTGTTACTTTGTTGAGTTATCTTTAGTCAATGCACATTATGAAGGTTCCATCTTTCTTTTTCACGAACACCCCATGGTGATACGCTAGGACGTATGAATCCCTTGTCCAGTAATTCTTGCAATTGGCTCATCTGTTCCTTCATTTCCGATGGTGCTAATCGATACGGAGATTTGGCAATTGGCGTTGTTCCTGGAATCAATTCTATTTTGAATTCTACCAGCCTCGGAGGTGGTAATCCTGGTAATTCTTCAGGAAATACATTTGGATATTCTCTAACAATAGGAACGTCTTCCAAGTCTTGTCTGACTGATTTTGTGTCAGTTACTTGGGCTAGAAATGCTAAACATTTCTTTTTCAAACATCTTTTAGCTTTCATACAGGATATCATTCTAATAGTCCTCTGGGTTTCTCCCCACGTATAACAAGAATTCTATTGTCCTTAACTAGAGGTATTCTAATCATTCGTTTCCCACAAATGATTTCAGCCTGATTCTTACTTAACCAGTCCATACCTACTACAATATCAAAACCTCCTAGATCAACAGGAATAAGATCTATGTTAAAACTATGATCTTCTAAATCTAGAACACAATTAGGAATAATCTTATCAGCTTCTATTATGTTTCCATCAGTCAATTCTATGATATATTTATTTTTCAGTTTCTCAGCAGTTATTCCTAGTAAAGATTTGAAATAATTTGAAACAAAGCTTCGAGTTGCTCCTGTATCAAATAACACAGTTGCGTATTGACTGTTTACAAGGAACGTACCCGTTACTACTTCTGGTTCTTTCCTTGCTTCTTCTGCTTGAAGCACAAATGCTCGACTCTGCGCGTTATTAGAATTCCTTGTGGCTTTACCTTTAAGTTCAGGGTACCTATTCTGCAGATGATCTCCCTTTCCACATTGGAAACATATTGATTTGGAACTTGTAGGCTCCTTACACTCCCTGACGGTGTGTCCTTTCTTTTTGCAGTTATAACAAATAACTAACATACATCTCCCGACATGATGCTTCTTACAGGAGTTTAACCAAGGTTGGCCCTCTGTTCGTGGTCTTTCTGCTTGTGTGATTCCCATATAGCTTCTCTCTGGATTTCTGTTAACCCTCTTATTCCGGTTCCCTTCAGAATTTCTTCCCATATTACCGTTCCATTTCCTCTTTTCTCCTATCTTGTTTGAAGTTAATGATCCATTCCTGATCATCTCATCCGTCAAGCTTCCTGCTAAAGCTACAGTATCCTGAAAAGTCTTTGGCATTGCTGACTTTACCATACCTCTTATTTGTGGTACTAACCCCCAAATATATCTTCCTATTCTCTTCGCTTCCGGGGTCACCAAATGTGGCACTAATCTAGAAAATTCATTATACTTCTCAGTATATTCCTGAATAGCGGCACCTTTCATTTCTAGTGCTAGAAATTCTACTTCTATCCTTTCTAACTCATTATAAAGACAGTATTTATCTATCATTAACTTTCTAAATTCATCCCAACTCAATTCATTCATTACATTTCTTCCTTTGGTTTGAATTTCCATCTTCCACCATGACTGTGCTTCTCCTTTAAGTGAATGTGAGGCAAACTTGGTTTTGCAATTATCAGCACACTCACTGATATCTAAGACGGACTCCATTTCTTCTAACCAGCGCAAGGCTTGTACTGCTCCGCCTCTTCCATCGAACTCTCGGGGTTTATAAGACATAAAGCCTTATATGAACATCCCTTCTGAATTCTTTTCGTGATATCTTCCTCGTGGTTTCCTTGTCCAGTGTCTCCAGATGGCACTCTTTCAACATTAATAGCTTGTTGCAACTGAGTTACTAACGTAGGTATCGCTGCTTCCAGCTGTCGAGTTACTATCCGAGAAATCCTTTCCTCCTCCGTTGTGGGATTATTTACGGGTGGTTCTTCCTCTACCATTCTAGTTCTTGGTCGTCCGACACGTGATGTTCTTTGTATGGGTTGAGTATCCTTTCTTGGCGGCATTTGATTACTACACGTTATTTATAATAATATCATAATACTGTAATTTATTCATATTATCAAATATTTAAGACAAAACATATAATCATATTATATAATCACATATAGTCATACATATCACATATAATCCCTATTTCTTTTATTTTTCCCAAATCCAGCTCCATATTTTAGTGAGAACGCCCTTGCTTCCTTCCTTTATTTCCTTGACATCTTCCTGGATAGTTTGAATTTCTTGCTGTATTCTCCTAACTTTCTTCAGAATTTGCCTACTAGTCTTCACATGACATCCTCCCAATCTTTGTCTCTTAATTCCTTTTTCTTCAATTTTGGAATCATTAATTTGGTTTGTGTCATGAGTCACTGAGTTCTCATTCTCTTGTTCCTTTGTTGTAAATTTCTTAACATGTCGTATTCTTTTCCTTGGTGTCATAATGGTGTAACCTCCCATGGTCACTGGTGCACGTCGAACATAAAACTTGATTGCCGTATTGGTCCGAGTCTCAAGCTGGGGTGTTGCTATTTCGTTCTGAGGTTCTATCTCAGGTGTCGTTTCATTACTATGATCTGATGGATCGGTCTTACTAGGGTAGCTGTCAGAGTTGTTAGAACTCATGCTGCAAAGTTCTTTAGAATTTTAATTCATAAGCTTCACGTATGAATTGCACAAGTATCCAAATGCTCACATAATTTCACAAAAAGAGATTATCACATAAATGTCTTATCATATCAGCTTACGGTTATAGTCTAGGCATTTTATTAATAATACCTAATTCTCTATAACCAATGGCTCTGATACCAAGCTGTCACATCCCAGCGGAAGCGTGTAGTACACGATGTGACTTTTTGGATAAGAACGCATTGATCACAGACACGTAAATGAAACAAATAATTTAACAAACATAACTACTACATTTATATTAGGTTATCAGGGGTTACATACAAAAGATTACAACAAAATTTGTCAGTTATATAACATTTAACTAACAAGTGTAACCGTATTACATATAAATACTATTATATTCGTATCTTCAATAATAATGGATGTGAGCATCCACTGATAGGCTGAGATCAAATGGATTGAATGTTATTTTTACACACATTTTCCCAATGACCTCGTACCAGCCATTGAGCACATCGAATGATAGCAAAACACTGTTAGTCATTTTTCAAATACCTGAAAAAGCATACTAAAACTGTCAACATGATGTTGGTGAGAACATAGGTTTAATAACTCAAAACACATAATTTGATGCAATTCAAAATAAGAGTGCAACCAAACCTACAGAATGCCAAGTGATTATACAACTGCCATAAATAATCACAAATAAAATCAGATAACATAACATCATAACACTCATTTTTGTTGGGTGCAGGAAAATAACTTTCCTAAATAGCGCTACCAACATTATCAGACGGTTCCTCATTCGAACTAATGGTTGCGGGTTGGCAAAGTTTTGACAGTGTAACACAAAATATCTTATTAAAATTTGCTTCAAACAAAACATAATAAGTATGTTTTTTCCCCCAAAAATAAATAATGTAAAAATGAGACTATGTCACTCACCTTTAATTCCAGCAAAATCCTATAAAAATTAATTTATAGTTAGAAATAAATAAATTTATGTCTTTAAAATTTTTAGCACTTCAAATTATAACATAACAAGTTTGATATTAAATAATCAGTTTCCAATATTCACCAAAATCAGTTTCCACTTTCTAAAAATATTTCCTAAATAATTTCTAAAAATCCTTTATTAAAAAAAATACATTTAGTTACGAATTTTAAAAATCATGAGGTTTTTACAGAACCTCCAAAATACTCCATAAAATTTACTGTAAAATATTCAGAATTTTCCAAACTGTATATCTATTTATTATGATTTTCTACAAGTTATATATTTAAAAATACATATCTTACTCATGTTAACGAATTAAATTATGAAATTTATTATAAAATTTTATCTCAAAATAGGGGTTTTTATTAAAATATTCCCAGATTTTTATCGCTTTTAAATAATTTATTAAGCATTTTTCCCTTATTTTAGGGAATAAATCACATAAATTCATATACAAAGTATTAAATTTCCAAACTTTCCAGATCATTATAATTAATATTTTATGATTAATTTATTATTTTTATTCCCACAATAACATTCGTTTAGTATTTTTACTTATTTTACTTAATATTTCAAAAGTTAATCTTTGTTTTTAAATTTTAAATTCATTTTGTAACGAGTTTACTGAGATTTCTTGCTCATAACTTTTTATTACTGTTTTTTAGTAGAAATTAAGTATACATATGGTTTTGGGAATGACTTAGTTGATTACAACCAAGTGTTTAGTTACACATGCCCATATTATACATATGTAACAAGATTTTAAGATAGATTGCATGAGTTAGAACCTTGTGATTGACTTAGAAAGAAATGGTTGATAATGAGAGCTAAGATTACTAGAATCCGAAGCTGGAAGGGGTGGTTCTTGATCTTGGAAAATCCAATCCCAATCGGCGATTTGATGGTGCTTCGTTGATGTTGTAATCTCAAGTGTATGGATGTTTGCTATCCGAAAGTGAGATGGAGGGTACTTAAGATGAAGTGAATGTGTGTGTGAAAAGTAGGGACCGGATGTATTGAAGAGTAGTTTTCAAAAGTGCAAGGAAAGTTGAATGTATGCTTTCGGGTATAAGGGCCGAGAGTTTGGGTTGATTGTTAGTGGCTTACACATGGTTTGTTTAAGAGGTTGACACATAATCCTCTTAGTCATTAAGGCTACTAAATTATGTGTCAAGACAAGGAAATATTTGAGGTTCTAGCTTGATGACAATTCATACAAAACCGATTGGTTTGTTGCCACCTAGCCGCAAGGATTGTGAAGATAAAACTGGGTGAGGACACCTAATTCTAAAGCAATGATCACTAATGGATGTGGTGTCAATTTGAGGGCTTGCTTAGTGTCTTTTGTAATGATGATTTGTGCTTGAAGTCGGTTTAGTATCAACCGAGAGTTAGCCATATGAAAGCCATAATGATTACTAGAATTATGTGGCAATCTAAGAGGAACTTAGCATGATGATTAAGCATGGAGTCGGCCTAAGAGCTTTCAAGATCTTGCCACCTTTCATGGATATTAATGAGAGTTCACAACTAATCATCTTATGATAAGGTTAACTTGCTTGGCGTTCTTGAAATTTTGGACAAGAGGTAAACACAATGATTACAAGCAAGGATTATCTTGATCATAATTTTGATGAGAATATAGTGGTTATGAGGTATCTTAAGAGAAAACCTAGCATGATTATCATGCACAGAGTCAAGTGCTAACTAATCTTTTTATACTTGAGTTTAAAAGGACTTTATGAAGTATTAATTTAGATGTTTGGTATTCATGTAATGTGATTAAGAGATTATGTAATTTTTGAAGTACTAATGCCTTTATACATATACTTGTAACTAATCATGTTGTCACAAAACATAGCCTTATAGTATCAACATAAGATAGTCACATTTTCAGGTAAATTATGTACATAATATCATAACATGTACATTTATTAAACACATATTAATGGATATGAATTATAGTTCAGATCACATAAGTATACATTTTTAAATATATACAGAATCTTATCAAAATTTTTTAACCTTAATTTCAGGGTTGTCACATAACAGAGAAGTGAATCAATGCTTTAAATTAATGATATAAACAGATCTCATGGTTATTTATATCGCCATCAGATGTGAGTTTGTGACTTAACAAGCAATCAATTTGAGAAGTCAATACTACTCATTTGTACTAAAATGGACAAACATGAATGATTGATTTAGTTTGATCACAAGATTTTACTTATTCAGTATAATTACATGAGTTTACCTGCGCATCATATCTGATCATGTCAGACTTTAGTCGTAAGCGAAGTATGCAACTGATCAAACTAATGTATCTATCATTTCTCACAATTGCAACGACAGATTCATTCCTAAAAATGAATTAAGAAAGAAAAACTCTATTTTTGTAGTTTTTGTTTTATATTTTTATCTTTTGATTTTTAAATTCCTAATTTTTTTTTTGTATTTTGGTTTGTTTTTCTATGAAACATGCACACACAATATACAATCAGGCAATTAACTTGGACAGTTTCTCTTATTGTTTCCTATTCAGCTAAGGGAGGGTTCTGATCATTTTAAGACTCAAGTAACTGAAATGCTCAAAAACCAGTTTTTACACATGGTTAATAAGACCAATTGACTCTACCAAATACTCAAACCTTCCTGGTAAAAAGGCTTTATAAATAGGTCCGCCAACTGTTTTTCAGTTGCAATTTGGATTAAAATGATTAAACCTTTTTCAGAGTTATCTCTAAGAAAATGATATCGAATCTCGATATGTTTTGTTTTTGAATGTTGGACAGGATTAGCTGTAATGAACATAGCAGCAGTGTTATCAATGTAAATTGGAGTTTTAAGAAAATTGAACCTGTAATCCAGTAGTTGGTTTTGTAACCAAAGGATTTAAGAACATCCTGCTGAAGCAGCTATATACTCAGCTTCTGTGGTTGAAACGGAGACATTTGTTTGTTTCTTACATTGCCATGAGACTAATCTGGGTCCTAAAAACTGACAACCCCCCGTAGTAGATTTACGATCTTGACAATATCCTCCATAATCACTATCGTATATCCATGTAACTCGAAGTTACCTTCATAAGGATACCATAGCCCTAAAGCCGATTTTCCTTTGAGATATCTGAATATTCATTTTACAGGAATTAAGTGGGATTTCTTCGGGTCTGATTGATACCTGGCATATACACAAATAGCATACATTATGTCAGGTCTAGATACAGTAAGATACATCAGTGAACCAATCATAGATCTATATAAAGTTTGGTCTATAGATTTTCTTTTCGGATCAGGCTCAATCTTGGTGTTTACATCAGCTGGAGTTCTAATTGATTGACAATCTTGCAGTTTAAATTTCTTCAAGAGTTTGTCAACGAACTTCTCTTGATTAATGAAGATTCCATCTACAGATTGCTTGACTTGAAGTCCAAGAAAGAAATTTATTTATCCCAGAGAACTCATTTGAAATTGAGACTTCATGATTTCTTCGAATTCATTACACAATTTTGGACTTGTAGAACCAAATATGATATCATCGACATACACTTGTACACATAGGAGAACATTAGCATCCTTCTTTATGAACAAAGTTGGATCGATTTTCCCTCGCGTGTATCCATGTTGGATTAAGTGGTGTGATAATGTTTCATACCAGATTCTAGGGGCTTGATGTAAACCATACAAAGCTTTGCTAAGCTTGTACACACGATGTGGAAATTCCGAATCTTCAAAACCCGGAGGTTGTTTTACATACACATCATCGATGATCGGTCCATACAAGAAAGCGCCTTTAACATCCATTTAATACACCTTGAATTTCATGAATGATGCATAAGCCAGGAAGACACGAATTGATTCAAGTCTTGCAACTGGAGCAAATACTTCATCATAATCTATTCCTTCTTCTTGGGTGTATCCTTGTGTAACGAGTCTCGCTTTATTTCTAATAACTATACCTCAATCATCTGTTTTGTTTTTGAATAACCACTTTGTGCCTATGGCATTTTCTCCTTCAGGTAAATCCACAAGTTTCCACACTTCTTGTTTGCGGAATTGCAATAATTCTTCTTGCATAGCCTCAATCCAACTATTGTCCTTTAACGCTTCGGTAATGTTTTTAGGAACAATTTAAGAAAGAAAACACGAGTATAAGCAAAGATTTGCTTGTTCTGATTTACTTCTCGTTGTTCTCTCATTCAATGGACCAATAATCTGGGACGTTGGATGGTTCTTGTGAATACGAGATGTTGGAATCTTATTCCCTTAAACATGAACATCCAGATTGGTTTGGTTTAAGTAAGAAAGCTGATGCAATAGGTTCGAAGAATGTGGATTGAAATTGGGAACTTGAGTCGGTGAGTTAATGAAGTAATCAAGATTACCGGTATCAACAACATCACCAGAAATAGATGACATTTCAGACTCAAGTTGTATAATTTCTATACCATCATTAGGAATAGGTTGTGAAACATCTTGATCTTCTAAAACTAAATGATCTTCCTCTTGATGAGGTTGATCATTATTATTAAATCGAATTATTGAGTCTTTGACAAAAGAAAAAAATGGATAATCTGGGCTTGAGTCATCCATATCATCAGAATCTGAATCATCACTGAAAGAGCCGAGATCTCCTTGAAGTTTCTTCTCACCTGTAGAATCAAACAAGTTAGATTGATTAAACAAGTTAGATTGAAAAGAGTTTGACAATGAATCTATATCAAATAACCAAGCTGGACCATTCGAAACTGATGGAAAAGAATTTTCAAGGAATTTAACGTTGAATGTTTCATGTATAACATTTGCCCTAGAGTTATAAACTTGATAGGCTTTTGAAACAGATGAATATCCAACGAAAAATCCTTCATCAGATTTTGAATCAAATTTTCCTAGATGATCACTTGAATTTAAAATCAAAACTGGACAACCAAAAGATTTAAGAGAATCTATGTTTGGTTTCCTGCCAAACATCAACTCATAAGGAGTTTTCAGTTTGTCTTTCACAATTAAAGTACGATTCTATACAAAACACGCAGTAGATATGGCTTCATCCAATAAAGTGATAGGAATTTTCGCATCTGCTAACATGGATCGTGCAGCCTTAATCAAAGTTCTATTCTTTCTTTCAGTAACTCAATTTTATTGTGGAGTTCTGGGAGCACTGAACTGATGAGCAATTCCTTTTTCTGCACAGAACATGTCAATATTAGCATTTTTAAATTCCGTTCCATTATCACTTCTTATTATTTTTACTTTTTGTTCTAATTGGTTTTCAACTTTTGTGATGAATTCTTTTAATAATTCAGCCGTTTCAGATTTAGCATTCAGAAAGAAAACCCATGAAAATCTTGTGAAGTCATCAATGATAACTAAACAATAAGATTTTCTTCCAATACTCTTCACATTTGTTGGTCCGAAAAGGTCCATATGCAACATATGTATAGGTTTTGAATTTGAGTTTATTTGCTTGGGCTTATAAGACGCTCTGTGTTGCTTCCCCTCTAAACATGCTGAGCAGAGATCAGTAGTGGCAAACTTCTTTGATGGAAGGCCGATAACATGATTTCCTGCTACAAGCTTGTTCATATTCTTGAAGTTGGAATATCCGAGACGTCTATACCAAAGCTGACTTTTGTCATTTTATGCTTGAGCAATAAGGCAAGTTGTTTCTGTAGATGGATCAACTTGAGACATATCCAGATTGTATACATCTCGATCCCTAACAGCTTTAACAACTACCCAGTCTTTGCTAATCTGAAAACCTAGCTTCAAAATGTAGCAAAAAGAATCATCAAAAAGAACAGAATATGATTTATCACAAATTTGGGAAATGCTTAACAAATTAAAGCTCAACTGTGAGCAGCAGTTGACTTTATCAAAGCTTATTATCCCGTTAGATACTGTTCCCTCGCCTGTGATTTTTCCTCCTGCATCACCACCGAAGGTGACATGTGTACCATCCTTTAACTTAAAATCTTGAAGTAAGGCATGATTGCCCGTCATGTGCCGGCTACACCCGTTATACACATACCATGTGTTGATTGGTCTACTCGGGCGTACCTACAAGACAAAGAAATTAAGTTGAGTTATCTACCTAAGCCGAAATAGTCTTGGGCTTGCCAAACTTATCAACGATGGTAAATTGTTTAAAATGAAGTTTATTCACATCAGGCTTGTTTTTGATGAATTTACCAATTCTATTATTCACAATTTTTTTATCATTATTAAGAAAATTCATACCATTTGAATGACCAATTTTTGAAAAATTTTTATTTCTAAAATTTTTTTCATTCATTCTCACAGACCTTGGAATGAATTGATCTTGAATGTATTGTTTTGGTCTCACGGAGTAATTTCTATTGAAAGATCTCAAGCCTAAGGAAGGTTAGTTAGTTAATCTTTGAAAACTGACAATTTGATTTCTTTTAAACTGAGGATTAACATAACCTTTTCTCAATTGTGTATTAGCAAATCCTTTCCTTGGCGAACTCTTTCTAAAGTAACAGTTTTCTGTATTGTGAGTCCTTTCATCACAGAAGGTACAGTACTTATTAAAGTAACAATCTACTGTTGAGTGATTTCTCATATCATATATATGACAGTACTTGTTGAAAAAGCATTCAGCAGTCTTATGATTATACATGTCACAGAATTCATAGTACCTTTATGGTGTGCTAAACAAATGTTTATTAACTTTTGATGTTGACGCAACATTTGATCCTTGTTTAGATTTAGGCATCGAAAAGTTAATCTTTAGTTTTGATTTGACAAACTTTGTTTTTGATTTGGGAATTTGTTCTTTTGTATATTTGGTTTTGACTTTTGTACATGAACTGCATTCTTAGAATCCTTAGAAACAAATCGTTTAATGACAGCGGAAGACTTCGAATCTGAACCTGTTTTCAGATTAGAGTATGATTGGTTCTTAGGAGTTTGTGTAACTTCTTGAATTAAGTTCATGTTCAAATTACCAGCAGACACAAATTTTATTGGTTTAAATTGACTTGCTTGATTCGTTGTTTTTGTCTGATTTCTTGACTCTTATTTTGATCAGTTTTAGCTTTAGTCAATTTTCTTCTTCTTCTTTGGTTCCTTAATTTTGTAGAACTTAATTTTATCTGAGATTGAACATCTTCAGGTGAAGATTCTTTTTCAGTTTCTTTCTCTTTCTGATCTTTTTGCCATTTAATAAACTCTGGATTATTTAGACCATAAGAGTTTGAATCTTCTGATGTTCCTTCTTCTTGTTTTGCTTTATCTTTGTTTTTGGAGTTTTGTTTGTTGTTTTTAATGATCACTTCTTCCAACACAGATTCTTTTGGAACAAATATTTTCTTACTTTTTGGTCGTGGTTCATATGATTTTACTTTTACTGGATGACCGTTTTTTATCTTTTCAATATCTTTTTCTTCAAAGATTTCAACATTGGTTTTGTCTTCTTCACTATCAGAAATCTTGTTGTTTTTGTTTTGGAAAGCTTTAAGTTTAGGTTTATTTTTAGGAGAATGATAATGCGTGTTGAAATTCTCTGGTAAAGTGTTTGTTATGGATTCAGGCATTGGTTCGTGTGTAAAACCTAAGCCTACTTTTTGTTTGTCCTTTTGTTCACTTACCAGTTGTTCCACAAGTGTTTTGGAACTTTTTACTTTAGCAAGATCAACTTGTGTAGCAGCATATGCTATTTTCTCCTCTTCCATGTTCTTAGTCATTTCTTCAAGTTGTTTGGAAACAATTTCTAGTTCTCTCAAGGTTTTGTTCCAAGAAGTTTGTAGAGAAATGATCTTTTCATCTGATATATTGTGATCCTTTTTAAGTTTATTATGCATTAATTCCTCTTGTTTGAGCTTTTCACAAATTTTTTATGAGTAAGTTTGATAATATTCTACATGTTCAAAGCAAGATTTGGTGCATAGTTTTTCTCTTACTTCAACTGGTATTTCAGGATATTTAGGTGAAGAAGTCTCAGAGTTAGAATTTTCAACCTTTGGTTGATTTAACTGTGCCATTAAAGCAACTTCTTATGAATCCTCTTTAGGATCAGATTTATCACTCCAGTCATATTCTTCTTCCTTATTCTCAAAATTACCTACAGCTTTAGGATCACTATCCTTTGACCAATCTTCTCCTCGAACTTCTGCAATAAGAGATAAACTGGAAGTTAGATCAGCAGTAAATTGCTCTACATAAGCACTCCAATCATATCCGTCCTTAATGCTAACAACTAGAGCTTTCTTTGGCTCTTCAAATGACTTAGATTCATCTTTAAGTTCAGGCATTGGTAAGCTTTGGTATGGCTTTTGGAATGTCTTCTAAGACGATTGTTGAAACCTCTGATTGCTTGAACTCGATTGGCTATTTCCTCCTTCGTTTCTGGGAGCTTTGCATTCCCTTGAAAAGTGACCATAGCTATTGCAGTTGAAACACCTTGACTTTGACTTATCAAATCCAACAGTCTTGTTAGCACTTGGCTTGTAGTTCCTGTTGACATAAGAGTGTTTCTGAGTCCTGTATGCAATCATCACCATCTGCCAGTTTAGATCCATTTCCTCCATATCATCTGGATGCATCTCAAATAAGTCCTGCAAAACAATATCTAATTATGTTAGATGACTACCCTAATAAGCTTGAAAACTAGCCATGAAAGCAGTAAAAGCAGTTCTAAACTCCTCATCCTGTAATAGGATGTTAATAACATCTTTAACTTTGCTAGTTTTAGCAGAGTTAGAAGATGGAGTCTCAGTTTGAGATTTAGAGCTTTGAGGTTTAGGAGGAGACTGAGGTTGAGGTTGAGTTACATAAGCATGAGCACTTGTATATGAAGAATCTATAAAGAATCCTGCTCCAACAAATAGATCACCCTCTTCTTCTGGTGAATTCTCATTGTTTGCCATAAAGGCATTCTCCACTGTGCTAGCTGGAGATGCAACATATTTGTACTGAGATATAGATGCTGCTCTATCATTGTTTCTTGAGCTTTCATCGATCTCATCTGACTCAATTTTGGCAATCAATAGATCAAGAACCATAGGAAATTTCTCAGTGTGCTTTAACAATGTAACTGTTTGTTTCCATGAGGATGGAAGAGCATTGAGAAGCCTGAAGTTTAGATCTTTGAGATCATTTTTGATGCCAGCAGTTGACATCTCAGTTGTAAGTTGCACAAATCTATTCATCATTTGGTTTATAGTTTCACCAGAAAATTGCTCAAACAGCTCTAACTGCCTTTTCAGTTTCTGCTTCTTGAGATCTTGAATCTCCTTACCACCTTCACATATTATCTTCAAAGCTTTATACATGGTATATCCAGTTTGATATTCATCAAGTCTAGTTAAGACTTCAAGTGGTAATCCTTTACACATCAAAGAATAGGCTTTAATGTCATTCTTTACTTTCCTTAGATCATCACCTTGTAACCCATCTTCAGGATATGGTTCTGGAGAGTCTTTAGTGTAAACAAACCCTCTATCAGGACCATCTGAAATGATAGGAATATGCGGTCCTCTTTCTATTGACTTTCACAAGTCAGTGTCAATAGAATTAAGATGATGTTTCAATCTAAGAGACCAGTTCTTAAAATCAGCTCTGTTCTTTAACTTAGGAACTCTGTTCTCAGAATCTTCAGATTTGACCATTTTTTGAATTTTTTGTTTTTAAGAAAAAGATTTGTTTTTTGTTGTTTTTAAGTTTTTGAATTAAAACAATGAATTGAAAATATTTTCGGATTTTTAAATTTTGAAAAATTTCTAAGTGTTGAGTTGATGCGCCTAAACAGTGATGAAGTGCCCAAACAGTTTTGATACTTCTGACTTTGACTTGGAAACACCTAAGGGATTGCCTTGGGTAGAATTCTCAAAACGCTCAACTTGAAATGCGCCTGAACAGTGATAAACGTCCAAACAGTTGTAATGCGCGTAGAATTACTTTGTTTCTGAAAAGTTTCAAAGTGACCAAACAGTTGTAATACGCCTCAACAGTGGTCAAACCCGTAGACCAAAAACGCCTGAATAGTGGTTAAATGCCTGAACAATTGTAAAGTGCCTATACACTTAGGCAATTTTCAGTAGTGTTCTAACCTAATGCGCCAACTTCAACAGATTCATACGAACACAGATCTTCTGAAATTCTTCAAAACTTGTTGAATTGACCTAAAAACCTCCAATTAGGTAGTAATCGGATCAATTAACAGTCCTTTATCTTCAATTTCACCAAACAACAACAACAATTCAATCTTTTGATTGAAAATCAGTTCGAAAATGAAGAACAGGTTCGAACACTAATTTGAACAAATTCACTGATTTTGAACGAATTGAACTGCAAATTGTGATTCAATTCATGTTTCTAATGATGAAACACAACTGAAACCAACAATCGTTTGATTGAATTGCTTATCAATCACAGATTCAAGTGATTCAAAAGTTTGACAGTTTGACAAACTCAAATCACTAAACCAACAACTCTGATACCATTTGATAGGATCAAAATGGATCGATCTGTGATGATATTATGATGAAATTGAATTAAAACAAACACAAGTAATCAAATCAATGCAAACATATCAAAAAAATTCATAGTTTTTCATTGATAGAAAGCATAGAAATACAAATGTAAGAAAACAGTTACAATTCGTTCACTGATTCTAAGGTGCACTAGTCTAGTCCTTGTGCTTTTTGCTTTTTTGCACAATACATAATCTATGCTATTTATACTATCAAAGAAAACAAAAAGGAACATATATTTACAAATAAGTCATTAAACTATGACAAAACTATTAATAAAGACAATAAAGACTAAATGTTAATCTTCGAGAGGCTTCTACAATCTCACAATCATAATCATTGATCAAATCTAACCACCTGCTTTGCCTCATATTGAGATCTTTTTGCTCGAAGAAGTACTTCAAGCTCTTATGGTCAGTGAAGATAGTGCACTTTGTCCCGTACAAGTAGTGCCTCCAAATCTTCAATGCAAAGACCATATAATGAGAAATTCGTAATCCCCGTATCGCGTCCGAAACACGGTCTTCAGGATATCCTGTTCTTTAACCATTAGCTGATGATAACCAGTTCGGAGATCTATCCTTGAGAACCAACTGGCACCTTAGAGCTGATCAAACAAGTCATCAATCCTCGATAGTGGATACCGTTTCTTCACCGTCAACTTGTTCAACTCACGGTAGTCGATGCACATCCTCATGCTACCGTCCTTCTTCTTTAAAAACAAGACCGAAGCACCCTAGGGAGAGATACTCAGTCGGATGAAACCCTTATCCAGCAACTCTTGCAACTGGACCATCAATTCCTTCATCTTGGAGGGAGCTGGTTGATACGGTGCCTTGGCAACAGGTTGGGCACCCAGTATCTAATCAATCTGGAACTCGATCTCGCGGTCCGGTAGCACACATGATAGATCCTCTGGGAATACGTCTGGGAAGTCACACACGACCGGTACGTTGAACAATCATGGTACTAACACATCCACATCTTGCACATAAGCCAGGTAGGCACTACATCCACGTCTCATGCACTTCTCTACCAGCCCCATTAAAATTACATGCGGAACCGTACTGACCCTATCGTCGTAAATCGTCAACGAACTCCCATCAGGCATGGTCAATTGAATCATCTTCTTGCGACACACAATATTTGCCTCGTAGGCTGCTAGCAAATCCATCCCTAGAAACACATCGAATCCGCCTAGGGGCATCATGAATAATTTAGCAGAGAACCTATGGCCTTCCAACTCAATGTCATAATCCTCTATCAGATCAAAAATTCTGGTAGACTTACCAATGGATATTTCTACATAGAAGGGCTCATCAATACTTCTACTTCTAATAGACAACTTAGCATAAAAGGCAGCAGAAATAAAACTCTTACTAGCACCAAAATCAAAAAGCAGACAGGCACAAATTTGGTTTACTAGGGAGGTACCTGACATAACATTGGGGTCCACCCTAGCCTCCTCCCGGGTCATAGTAAATGCTCTGGCTTTTGCCCTCTGTCCTTCCTTCTCCTTCTCGATCCCCTTTCTCGCCCCTGAGTTCTCAGCCCTCGGTTTCTTGCAATCCTTGCTGAGATGGCCCTCTTCACCATAATTGTAGCACCTCAACACCCTATAATCCCTTTCCATATGACCAGGCTTCCCATATTTGAAGCAGACAATCAGTCCCCACTTACACTATCCCATATGTTCCTTCTCGCACCTATTACACCTCTTCGTCCCTGTACCCGCCGACACTACCCTCCAGTCATCCACCCTTGCCTTTTTGTTGTTCGGAGTGAAAATGACCAAATCATTTCTCGTTCCAGTTCCTGTCACCACCACCCTTCTTACTCACTTCCACTACTGCCATCTCCTCCCTTTCATCATTCAACCTCCCTGCCAGATCAACCACCGACCTAAACGCACTCGGCCGGGCGGCAATCAGATGCCTACGGATATCCACTGGCAGACCTGGATGTATCTATTTATCTTTCGTGACACAGGCGTCACCTGATCTGGCACCAGCCTTGCTATCTCATTGAACTTTGTCGTGTACTGTTGGTGTGTCATGGTTCTCGCCTCCAACTGTAGAAACTCTCTTTAAATCTTGTCAAGTTCCCTGTGAGGACAAAACTCCTCGATTACCAGCTTCTTAAGTTCATTCTACCTCATTCTCCCAATCATCCCGCTACCCTCGGCCTGGACAATGTTATCCCACCAGCATAAGGCCGAGTCCACAAATGAGTGGCTAGCAAACTTCACCTTTTGATCCTCCCTGCATTCATTGATATCCAACACGGCCTCCATTTATCTCACCCATCGATGTTAGGACTAGATTAATTGTATAGGTTTAGTAGATTATTCATCACTTGTAATGAACTCTTGTACATATTTATCTTTTTGTATGCAAGTTATATATATGTTAACCCATATTATTATTTGTGTCGAGTATGTGTAAAGTTTGAAATTTGACCAAGTGCAAGAACATCTCCGGAAGAACAAGTCAAAGAATGTGCATCCGTAGATCTCCTGCGGAAGCATTACAACTTCTACGGAAGATCAAGTTTGCTGCAACTCCTGTGGAAGAAAGCTTGCTCCTGAATGTTCAGCATGATCAAACAACCAACTCCTACGGAAGGCTATTTCCTATGGAAGAACAAAATACTTGCATGAACTCCATTCATCAAGGAAGCCTCATGAAGTTAACAAGTCAAATTCTCTGAAATGACGTCATCAAGTCAACATCTGCGAAAGACTGCACTTCTGTCAGAAACGAATATTGCGTGTCACGTCAAGAATTTTATTTGTGTAACTTTCTTACCATAATAAGAAAGTTACTTTTACCCATGTAAAAAGTGAATCTCTCTGCCTATAAATAGAAGGCATGGGTGTACACTTTTAATACACCCAAGAGTAATCAGATCATTAGCATCATTAGCATTAGAAATTAATATCATCATTACCCCAACAATACACCAAGAACACCAAGAACACCTAGAACATCACATAGCAATTATCATATCAACAAAGATCAAAACTGATTGTAATCAATTCAGTATTAATGAAAATCATTTGAAGCAAATTTGTTTATCATATTACTTAAGCATGTTTTCCATTTCTCTCATTTGTTCTTCATCGATTTACGTTACAATTACAATTTCTTAAACAATTAATTAAACAACGAGTTATGATAATTCCGCGACCATTATTTGTTCAATCAAACTGATAATTCCTGTTTCGATCCTTGGATTCATAGGTGGTATCAGAGCCACGTGCTCATTGATCTAGATCAATTAATCTATCAGTTTTGATTTGTCTAATTGGTTGTTAATTCATTAGATCTATTAGTTTTTTATTAGATATGATAATATTGGCTAAAAATTGCTTTTGAGTGTTCGTCACAGCTTAAGAGTTCATAACTCAGATTTAACGTGTTGTTGAACAAATTAATCAAAATACAAGTTAAGTTTAGCTAATCAATAGCTAACGAAGGTATTTTACTCAACGAATTGGTGTAATTGGTTAAAATCATCAAACCCTGTTATATCGATCATCAAGTACTGTTCCATTGCTCGATTAACTCCGATCAACGTCAAAATCAATTTGATTCGTGGATTTGTGTTGTTGTTCGATATTTGAAGGTTGTTCAAATAAATTTGAACAGATCCCATCATCTAACATCTCAAATTTAAATCATCTAAGAATTTACTGAGAGGTTTGACTAATTTTGACCACAACTGCTTAATCGTCAGATAATTAAGAGTTTTTCATTAATTAGCTTATTCTCAACGAAAGCCATTAATTAAAAGGAATTATTGTCTTAGTTGATTTGATATCAGCATTATCAGTGATTCGTTATTGCTGTGTGAGTGTGTTTGCATCTTGTTTACTTTACACATTTATAGGGTATTCGATCAGTTAATAATTTGATAATTTCCAAGTTCACTAAAATGAGTAATTCAATTGTTGGCTCTGCTTATCAACCCCCAAAACCGGAAAACAAAAGCTAATTTTGAAACATGGAAAATTAGATTCAGGAACCATGTTAATTACACTGATTCTGATTTATGGGTGTCTATGACTTAAGGTCCCTACATTCCACCTACTCTTAGACCTCATTATAATGACAACAATCAACCCATAAGTTTAAAAGATCTGTCTCCTGAAGATGCTAAGAGGGTCAAAATTGATATTAAGGCCTATAGTATGCTTACTATGGCTTTACCTGAAGACCCCTTGATTAAATATGAATCATACAAAATAGCCCACTCTTTGTGGAAGATTCTTCACACTTTGTGTGAAGGAAGTGATGAGATCAAAAGCATTAGGAAGGATACCCTTCGTTCATAGTATGAGACTTTTTATCATATTGAGGGTGAATCTGTTCATCAACAACTCCACAGATACATGCAACTTGTTACTGAAATGAACATCTTTGAGTTGAAGTATAGTAATGAGGAGTTGAACAAAAAGATGCTCCACACTTTGCCAGAAAGTTGGACTCAAACTATGTCTATGTTCAAGAATACCCTTGATCTAAAGGCAATTGGGCTAGATACTTTAGTAGCAAAGGTGGAAACTCTGGAGTTGGATGAGAAAACAAGAAACAAAAGTGTAGAAGCACCAATTGCACCATATCAATTTAAAGAAACAAAGGGTGTACGAAATGCATTTATTTCCAATGATGACGATGGAAGCTCTTTTGTTGAGAGTGATGATGAAGATGAAGCAGTTTCTATGCAGCAAAGTCCTCTAAATCAAACTCTCAAAGCAGTACAAACAAGAAAGTGAAAGGGAAACATGATGATTCAAAAACCTCAAATGCTACAGTCACAAAGGGATCCACAACCAACAAAAGCAATACTCAATCTGAACCAATCACTATGGTACTAGAATCAGAAGAGCAAAAGCCAGCCTTTGCAGCCTTCTCTTCAAGCTTTCAAGCTTATCTGGGTTGTACTTTGACCCCTGCTCACATTTGTCAACAAGATCTTGAAGAACTTCATCTTGATGAAGTAGAGAAAATGGATTTACAATGGCAAATGGCCATGATTGCTTACAGTGCTAAAATGTATTTGAGAAGGAACAAGGGATTGGCAGTTGTAGGGAGAACTACAAAGATTGGTGTTGATAAATCCAAACTGAGATGCTACAAGTGCAACTTGTATGGTCACTTTTCAAGAGAATGCAATCGGAAATCAACAAGTGACTTGAGACAAGCAAACCAAAGAAACTTCAAGCAACCTCAACTTACAAACTCATCCCCACCAGCAACAAGTTCATCAGCAGGTACATGTAACACTAAAGAAACTGGGTTAATTATCTTGCAGGATGGTACTTGTGATTGGAGCATGTATGAGAAAGAAGTTCTGGAGGAAAATCAAGCATTGATGGCTAACATGGAGAACGAAGTTCCACCTATGGCTAGAGAGGTAAGTGATAGATTGTGTTCATCCAGATATGTTGAAGAGGTTGAAAGATATAGAGTCCATGCTCAATTATTGGTTGATAAAATCAAAGAAACTATGATTTTGAATGAATCTCATGTGAGAGAACACACATTATATCAGGTTAAAATCAATTCTCTACAAAAGGATTTGGATAAACTTTTATCTGAAAAATATAATTTGAAAGCATAAGTTGAGCATCTGACCACCTCTTTAACAAAATCAATGTCTGATCATGCATCCACTGAAGTAAAACTCCAGAAGTTTCAATTATCATCTCAGCAATATGAGAAACTTTTGAATACTCATATTGAAACAAAGAACGGGTATGGGTTGGGATTTCATGTTGTTGCGCCCCTATTAAATGATAACTACACCACATTACCTGAGTCAATAACCAATAGTTTGTCAAATCATTTTGTATCAAGCACCAAAAATGAACCAAAAATTGAAATTAATGAATTGATAAGTGGTAAAGATACTGAGGTCAGTGAAACTGATTCATCTGAATCAAAATGTTTAAAACAAATTGATCAGAACTTGGATTTTGATGATTGTGATGACTTGGATGAGTTTGATGAGCCTAATGAGCAAAAATATGCTGGTTTGGGTAAGGGGAAGAATGTGTTAAATGAACCTATAATTCCCAAAGTTCTTGAGGAGATTAAGCTACCTTATCCTCCTAAACAAATAAACATGTTGAAGACCATCTACACAAGGATTGCTTAATTAAATGAAGGAATTCATGAGCTTAACAAGAAGTACAAAACTCATTTATCAAAAAAAAAACTGTTGGATCCATGGAAGAAGAGAAAATCACTTCCGCATAACACATGTGGAAGAAGAAGACTGTTTCTGAACCATCTGTAGAAAATCCAAAGAAGAAGACTATTTCAGAACCATCCGTAGAAAATCCGAAGAAGACCATCTCAGAACCATCCGTAGAAAATCCACGGAATAAGACAAATGTTCTTTCAAAACAGTCAACATCCATAGAAGATCTATGAAAGAAGCAATCATTAACTGAATCATACAATGCTAACAAGAAAGGTAAGCAATAGAGAATGGTGAATCCTCAGCAACAAGAAGATTCTTCAGTTGCAAAGATTGAGAGAGAATTAAAGAAGAAGCAAAAGAAGAAAGTGGAGTCTGGAAGTGAAGTTGAAGAAAAATACTGCAAGTGGTGTGACATGCATAACCACAACACAGATGATTGTTACTTTAGCGGCTGGTTGGCAACAGATGCCGAACCCCTATCGGCAAACGTTTATCATGGTAGCTAACCCATCGACAGTTGATCCACACTGCTAGGAACGAAGCCTGCTCATGAACTAGGATCCCAATCATTCATTGGTCAATCCCCAGGATTGACCCTAGACGTGCATCCTCATAGGCTATACAGCCGCACATCAGTTGAGCTAACGACAACAAGGTCGTGCACCTTCATTCATTGTGCTTGCAAGGCTTTTCATTCATCATAAGGGCCCGGGGGTAACATTCATTAGGTTACACTATCTTTTTTGTATTTCTTTATGCCCACTTGGTTATGAATAATACTTTGAAAATATTCATTGTTTTTAAAAATCACATACCATGAAACATAATAAATATCATCCATAACTGTAGGCCATAAGAAGAGAAAGAAACATATGAATCATTAAATGAGCATAATCTTTCCTTATTCATCAATACTTAACAGTTAGATCCTATTCCCAAAATTTCAGAATAATTCTAAGTCTTTAGACAAATGCGGATGATCTTAGGCAAATACGGATGAGTACAACTAATGCGGATGAATATTCTCAGGAAATTTTCTATGTCAGGAAATGCGCATGAAACGAATGCGGATGACTAAAGAAATGCACATGGACACTGTAGCAAATGCGCATGGGAAAAACAAATGCGGATGAACACATAGAAAATGCGCCTGAGCAAAACAAATATGGATGAACACTTTGCAAATGCGCCTGAGCAAAAAAAATGCGGATGAACACTTTGCAAGTGCGCCTGAAGACTTAGTAAATGCGCATGAAGGCATAAGAAATGCGCATGAACTAAAGACTTAACTGTTAAATGCGGATGGTCCTAAAACTAATCTGAAATGCAACTTAGGCCATTACCAAAACCCAATCATCATTCTAACATGAACATAGCTTAGATCTATCTGACTAACACTTAGAACATCATAAACTATAAACGATCAACAAGAGAAGCACATAACACACCATAACATCAACATCGTTCGCACCATACATGAAAATCATAACTTGTTTCAAAAACATTAGTCAAATATGCAAATCAGCCCTCGAATAAGCAGAAAAAATTTAAAAGAGGGGATCTAGAACTCACCTCTACTACTTTCGAGTAACACTCCCCCAAACCCGAGAGCAACCTGGAGTTCAAACGCCTAAACACACCAAAACACAAAACCAAGCACAAAGAACACATAAGAATCGGTTCACAAACTGAAAACTCAGCTGAAACCGAACCAATAACACAGGAAAGATATACAACTTCGAAAACACAGCCTCATCTTCAAAGAACCTTTGAAACTTCAGCTCTTCTTCTTTCTTCTTTCTTCTTTCTTGTTCTAGCCAAAAAGCAAAAGTGAAAAAGTGGTGGCATGGGCGGCCATGCCTTTTAAACCATATAATAATAAGGTTTTGTACTTTGTATACTTTACCCCCTCCACTTGTGCCCATTATCTTTTCTTTCAAGATACCTTTCTTTTCCTTTATTTTAAACAAATTTTCAGGTGTTACAAGTCCACCCCCCTTATAGAGGTTTCGTCCCCGAAACCTGTCATTCTTTGAACAGATGTGGGTAATGTTGTCTCATCTCATCCTCAGTCTCCCACGTAGACTCAGATCCCTTCCTGTGCCTCCACTGTACTCGCACCAGTGGAACCACTTTATTTCATAATCTCTTCTCCTTTCAGTCAATGATTGCCACTAGTTGCTCTACATAGTTGAGCCGTTCATCCACTTCAATGTCTTCCAGTGGTACAATCATGTCTTCATCAGCTAGGCATTTTCTCATATGAGATACATGGAATCTTGGATGAATTCCACTTAACTCATCGGGTAGCTCCAACCTATAGGCGACCTCTCCTACTCTTGCGATGATTCAGAAAGGTCCTATATATCTCGGGCTCAGCTTACCCCTCTTTCTAAAATGAATGTTCCCCTTCTAGGGTGAAATCTTCAGCATCACTTTATCACCCACCTGGAATTCGATCGGCCTACGCCTCTTTTCAGCATACTACTTTTGCCTATCTTTGGTCGCCTTCATAAAAGCCTTGATCTTTTCTAGTTTTTCCGACGTGGCTTCAATGATCTCGGTGCCTCCCAACTCTTTCTGCCCGATGTCACCCCAACACACCGGGGTTCTGCATCTCCTCCCATACCACATTTCGAATGGTGGCATGCCTATACTGGCATGATAACTGTTATTGTAGGAGAACTCTGCCAATGGTAGGTGTTCATCCCAACTTCCACCAAAGTCAATAATGCATGCCCGGAGCATATCCTCCAAAGGCTGAATGGTCTGTTCTGATTGACCGTCTGTCTGAGGATGATAAGTTGTGCTATTGTGTAACCTCGTCCCCATGGCATAATGAAATCTCTTCCAGAACTTGGACGTGAACCGGGTGTCCCTATCAGAAACAATAGACATCAGCACACCATGACGAGTTACGATCTCTTTGATGAATAGCTCTGCCAACCTTTCCGACGAGTACATCTCTCGGATTGGCAAAAAGTGTGCACTCTTCGTCAGGCGGTCTACGATCACCCAAATGGTATCACATCCTCTCACAGTGCGAGGCAACCTCATGATGAAATCCATGGTGATGTGTTCCCACTTCTATTCGGGTATATCCAAGGGTTGGATCTTCCCATATGGTTTCTAATGTTCCTTCTTCAGTTGCAAACAGGTTAGGCACTTACTCACGTACTCCACCACGTCACGCTTCATCCCCGACCACCAATAATCCTTCTTCAGAACATGATACATTTTTGTAGCACCAGGATGGATGGAATATCGTGTTTTTTGTGCCTCATCCATGATCCTTCCCCTCAGCTCCCCATAACAAGGAATCCACATCCGCCCGAAGCCAGTTTTCACGCCAAGGGTGTTTTCCAACAAATCCGTCGCCTGCCCCTTCATTCGTTTGGAGTTGATCATATCATCCTTTAACGCCCCATCTTGGAATTCCCTGATTTGACCCATAACATCTAGCGTCACAACCAACTGGCAAGCCTTTACCCGAATCGGCTCCGGCCTCTCCTTTCGACTGAGGGCATCAGCTACCACATTTGCCTTACCTGGATGATAGTGGATTTCGTAGTCGTAATCCTTGATCAACTCTAACCATCTTCTCTGTCTCATGTTAAGATCCTTCTGCTCGAAAAAGTACTTCAAACTTTTGTGATCAGTGAAGATGGTGCACCTCGTCCTGTACAGATACTGCCTCCAAATCTTTATTGTAAAAACCACAGCCGCAAACTCCAGGTCATGAGTGGGATAGTTAGCCTCATGGATTTTCAATTTTTAGAACACATAGGTTATAACCCTCACCCGTTGCATCAGCACACACCCCAATCCTAAATAGGAAGCATCGGAATAGACCACCAAGTCTTCATTCCCTTCAGGTAACATCAAGACAGGAGCTTGAGTCAACCTTGTCTTCAACTCTTCTATAGCATTCTCCTACACTTGTCCCCATACGAATTTCACATCCTTACGGGTCAATTTGGTCAATGGTGACGCTATCTTGGAGAAGCCTTGGATGAACCGTCTGTAGTAGCCCGCCAAACCCAAGAAACTATGGATCTCGGATAGCGTCTTTGGGGTTTTCCATTGCATAACCACCTCCACCTTTGCCGGGTCCACCATAATCGCTTCAGAATTAACCACATGACCCAAAAACTGAACTTCTCGCAACCAGAATGCATATTTAGAGAACTTAGCATATAGCTTTTCTCTTCTAAGCGTCTCCAATACTTCGCAAATATGACCGGCGTGCTCTTCTTCACTTCTCAAATAAATCAGGATATTATCAATAAACACAATCACTAATTTATCCAACATCAGCCGGCACACCCGATTCATCAAATCCATAAAAGCAGCTGGCGCGTTGGTTAGACCGAAAGACATTACAAGGAATTTGTAATGCCCATATCGAGTTCGAAATGCGGTCTTTGGGATATCCTGTTCTTTGACCTTTAGCTGATGGTAACCAGATCGGAGATCTATCCTTGAGAACCAGCTGGCTCCTTCGAGCTGATCAAACAAGTCGTCAATTCTCGGTAGTGGATACCTGTTCTTCACCGTCAACTTGTTCAATTCATGGTAGTCGATGTACATCCTCATGCTACCGTCCTTCTTCTTAACAAACAAGACCGGAGCACCCTAGGGAGATATACTCGATCGGATGAACCCCTTGGCTAAAAACTCTTGCAACTGGGCCATCAATTCTTTCATTTTGGATGGAACGAGACGATATGGCGCCTTTGCAACAGGTTGGGCACCAGGTATCAGATCAATCTGGAACTCAATCTCACGGTCAGGTGGTACCCCTAGTAGGTCTTCAGGAAACACATCAGGGAAATCGCATATCAATGGCACGTCTGACAGTTGAGGCACGGTAACATCCATATCCTTCACATAGGCCAAGTAAGCACCACACCCACATCTTATAAACTTCTCAGTCGTGATCATCGAGATTACTCGCGGTGTAATGCACTCCTTGTCTCCATATATCGTAACCAAACTGCCATCGGGCGCAGTCAGACCAATCGTCTTCTTTTGGCACACGATGTTCGTTTCGTAGGCTGCCAACCAATCCATCCCTAACACCACATCAAAACCTCCTAGGGCCATCATGTACAATCTAGCAGGAAACTTACGACCATCCAACTCTACGAGGCAATCGTCTATCACATCAGTCACTTTGGTAGACTTTCCTATCGCTGTCTCTACATAGAAGGGCACGTCTATCTTCTTATTCTTACCGTGCATTTCATGACAAAAGGTAGCAGATACAAAACTTCTACTAGCACTCGAATCGAAGAGCACAGAAGCATACAGTGTCCACTCTGGCTTCTTCTCGGGTCATGTTGAATGCCCTTGCCTTAGCCTTGATATTCTCACTCCTCCCTTTCTTGCCCATAGTCTGAGTCCCTGAGCTCCCTGCTCCACCCTTCTTGCAATCCCGGCCCGAGTAGCCTACCTCCCCACACCGATAACATCGTGGTACCCCGCACTCTCTAGCATAATGGCCCTCGCCTCCACACTTAAAACACCGGTTCGTCCCCACGCTACATTCACCCAAGTGAACCTTCCCAAACTTCTTACATTCCCTCTTGTTACCCCCTTTACTCGATTCTGGGCGGTGATCATCAATCCTCATCTTCTTTTCCCCGATCCCATAATGGTCACGCCTGAATCACTTCCCATTACCATTCTTGTTCCAGCTCTTTTCAACATTCCTCTGAATTGGCACCAGATCCCTCTCATCAAACAACCTTCTGGCCAAATCTACTGCAGACCTAAAAATGCTCAGTCTAGCAGCTATCATGTTCCTCCAGATATCCATAGGCAGACCCTGCATGTATCTCTTGATCTTCTTAGACTCTGGGTTACTAGATCCGGCACGAGTCTTGCAAGCTCATTAAACTTGGAGGTATACTCTTGATGAGTCGTGTTTCCTGCCTCCAAATGCAAGAACTCCTCAATTTTTTCCAACTCCCAATGTGGACAATACTCCTCCAGTACCAGTTCCTTCAAATCTGACCACCTCATCCTTGCAACAGACCGTTTCCCCTCGGCTTGGACAATGTTGTCCCACCAGCATAAAGCTGAGTCCACAAAAGAATGAGAGGAAAACTTTACCTTTTTATCCTCCCTGCACTCACTAATTTCTAGAACTGCCTCCATCTCTTGAACCCAACGATGAGCAGTAGTAGCTTGCAATTACCATCAAAGGTTGGGGGTTTGCACCTCTGAAACGCCCCATAGGTGCACCCCTTAGCAGTCTCTTTCTCCTCCTAGCTATCATCATCAGGGATTACCACCTTAGGACTAGATGGCTCTTCATCAGCTTTCTCCTTCTCCTCGGTATCTTTGGTCTTTTCACCATCCTTTACTGCCCTCAATACCTTGGTCACCACTGAAGGTAACACGTTTTGCATGACGTTGTAGACTTCGTCAGCAATGGCTTCCTTTACCATAGACTTGAGGGTGGCTGATCCTTCACCCTCTTGGTGGCCATGAATACTCGAGTCCTCATGAACTGTCTCGGGAGCCTTAGCTTTGCTTCGGGTGACACGTGGCCCAGTAGTACGCCCTCCATGAGCACCTCCTTGGGTTGCCTTCCCAGGTTTCCTACCTGCCATAAGATCTACCTCCTACAAGATTCAAGCACTAGCAAGGTCATTCAAGGTAATAGCTTAGATTAGGTCAAGTATAGTGAGTCCCTAATTACAGTGGCCAGTTGTGATTAGCCACTTACTTTACTCTTCATCCCCCAAGCATTCCCTATCCAGACCACATTAGTGTCCAAATCTACTAAGCACATAAATCAAATAGCACACGCACGTAATACCGGTTACTTATGAAAGATTACCTGATGGCACGTAGCTACTTGGGCTGGCATCCGTCCATTCGGTCCCATTCTCAGTTTAAGTTTAGGTTTTTTTGAAAATATTTACCCATTTCTCTTAAACTTTGGCTCTGATACCAACTTGTAAGGCCCCATTCCCAGAGACCTCATAGTTGGACAATCATAATATTTTTCATATCAGATAAATACATTTCATAGAAATATCATAGCGGATTAAGTTGTCAAAAACCATTCATGCATTAATATTTGATGTTGCTAAATAATACATCATTGTATTTTAACGGTTACAAAAGAATTCATTTAGTTGTATTACAAAACAACAATATCACTATGCACGAATGTACGATAGTCTTTGCCTGCTAAGTAGCCTCACCCGCGTGCCATCCTCAACAACATCCTTACCTGCCAACTGATATGCATATAAAAAGTCAGCGTTGCTGAGTGAGTTCTAGTTTAATACAATAGAAAAATACACTTTGTAAACTTCATTTGTTGATCATTCATCAATATACTTAATCAATCATAAAGTGATTCATTATCTTTGTTTCTTTCTTTATCTTTCTTTTTCATTAACTAGGATTGCACAAAGCAAGAGCCTACATTGTTGGTTGGCAACAGATGCCGAACCTCTGTCGGCAAACGTTTATCATGGTTGCTAACCCATCGACAGTTGATCCACACTGCTAGGCATGAAGCCTGCTCATGAACTAGGATTCCATTCATTCATTGGTCAATCCTTAGGATTGACCCCATATGTGCATCCTCATGGGCTATACAGCTGCACATCAGTTCAGCTAACGACAACAAGGTCGTGCACCTCCATTCATTGTGCTTGCAAGGCTTTTCATTC
Source organism: Flaveria sonorensis (assembly GCA_025506505.1). Classification (NCBI taxonomy): domain Eukaryota; kingdom Viridiplantae; phylum Streptophyta; class Magnoliopsida; order Asterales; family Asteraceae; genus Flaveria; species Flaveria sonorensis. The sequence goes on from CM046437.1 coordinate 3,069,450, forward strand.
ATCATAAGGGCCCGGGGGTAACATTCATTAGGTTACACTGTCCTTTTTTTACTTCTTTGTGCCCACTTGGTTAGGAATACTACTTTGAAAATATTCATTGTTTTTAATAATCACATACCATGAAACATAATAAATATCGTCCATAACCGCAAGCCATAAGAAGAGGAACAAACATATGAATCATTAAACGAGCATAATCTTTCCTTATTCATCAATACTTAACACTTAGATCCTATTCCCAAAATTTTAGAATAATTCTAAGTCTTTAGACAAATGTAGATGATCTTAGGGAAATGCGGATGAGTACAACTAATGCGGATGAACATTCTCAGGAAATTTTCTGTGTCAGGAAATGCGCATGAAACGAATGCGGATGACTAAAGCAATACACATGGACACTGTAGCAAATGCGCATGGGCAAAACAAATGCGGATGAACACTTAGCAAATGCGCCTGAGCGAAACAAATACGGATGAACACTTTGCAAATGCGACTGAGCAAAACAAATGCGGATGAACACTTTGCAAATGTGCCTGAAGACTTAGTAAATGCGCATGAAAACATAACAAATGCGCATGAACTAAAGACTTAACTGTTAAATGCGGATGGTCCTAAAACTAATCTAAAATACAACTTATGCCATTACCATAACCCAATCATTATTCTAATAGGAACACATCTTAGATCTATCTGACTAATAGTTAGAACATCATAAACTTTAAACGATCAACAAGAGAAGCACATAACACACCATAACATCAACATCGTTCGCACCATACATGAAAATCATAACTTGTTTCGAAAACATCAGTCAAATATGCAAATCAGCCCCCGAATAAGCAGAAAACATTTAAAAGAGGGGACCTAGAACTCACCTCTACTGCTTTTGAGTAACACTCCACCAAACCCGAGAGCAACCTGGAGTTCAAACGCCTAAACACACCAAAACACAAAACCAAGCACAAAGAACACATAAGAATCAGTTCACAAGCTGAAAATTCAGTTGAAACCGAACCAATAACACAGGAAAGATACATACCTTTGAAAACATAGCCTCTTCTTCAAAGAACCTATGAAACTTCAGCTCTTCTTCTTTCTTCTTTCTTGTTCCAGCCAAAAAGCAGAAGTGAAAAAGTGGTGGCATGGGCGGCCATGCCTTTTAAACCATATAATAATAAGGTTTTGTACTTTGTACACTTTACCTCGCTCCACTTGTGCCCATTATCTTTTCTTTTAAGATACCTTTCTTTTCCTTTATTTTAAACAAATTTCGGGTGTTACAGCATGCAATGTTCAAAATAGGACATTAATTGTCAAAGAACATAATAAAACACCCTATGAACTTTTGTTTAAAAGAAAACGTTTTATCAGATATCTTAGAGCATTTGGGTGTCATGTGTCTATTTTAAACACCAAAGATCAATTAGGAAATTGTTTTGAAAAAGCCTATGATGGTTTCTTTGTTGGTTACTCATCAACATCTAAATCATATAGAGTATACATTCCACATCAAAACATTGTGGAGGAAACTCCTAATGTATCATTTGATGAATTCTTATTTCCAAAATCTGTAAAAGGATCATCTTGGCTATTTGATATTGATGCATTAACAAATTCATTTAACTCAGGTTATTTGAATGTTGCAGGTCCTTCGGGATACATGCTATCCTTATGTACCTCCAAGAATGAGTGAAGTGTCATTGACTGTTGTTCCTCCAAGATTATCACATTCAAACACTACAAGTGTTGCAGATCCTGGCCCTTCATCTCAAACAAGTAATGGATATTCTGATGGAAATGAAAATTCAACTTCCGTAGAAGCAACTAATACATCCGCAGAAGTTAACCATGCATCCGCAGAAGTTACTAATGCATCCGGAGTAGTGAATAATGCATCAGCAGCAGTTCCTTCTACATCTGTAGATGTCCCATCTACTTCCGAAGATGATTCATTACCATCAACTGAAGTTCCCAATCCATCAGGAGATATTCCAATAGTCACATCTACTTAACAACAAACTACAACATCCATAGTTGTTCCTGTAACTCCTGCAAAAGTTATTCCTACATTTGCGGAAACACAAACTCATGAAGATGGTTTTCATTCTGCTTCAGAAGAACAAAATGATGAGGATTTCGACCACTTTGTTGATTCTCCATCTCAGCTGGGTCCATCTCCGTTATCATTAACCAAAATCACTAACTTGGAATCATCCATTCTAGTTGAATCAATTCCAACATTAAGAATTCATAAGTATCATCCAATTGAAAACATCATTGGTGATCTTAATGAAAGAACCACAAGAACCAAGGGGGAGCTGCCAATATTTGTCTTTTCTTTTGTTTTCTTTCACAAGTGGTTCCTCCCAACATCACTACAGAAGAACTTCAACAATTTAGAAAGCAAAAAGTTTGGACGCTAGTTGATCTTCCTGAACGCTAATATCCAATTGGTACAAGGTGGATTTTCAAGAACAAACTAGATGATAGAGGTGTCATTATCAAAAACAAAGCAAGGCTGATAGCATAAGGGTATACTCAAGAAGAAGGGATAGACTATGATGAAGTCTTTGCTCCAGTTGCAAGGATTGAAGCTATTAGAGTCTTCCTAGCCTATGCTTCACATAAGAAGTTCACAGTTTTCCAGATGAATGTAAAATGTGCCTTCTTATATGGTATAATTGATGAAGAAGTCTATGTTGCCTAATGTTGGACTATTTGAATATGATACTTACCAAAACCTAAGTGCCAAATCTCATGATGTTGGGTCTGAAAAGGATAGTCTATATTATCAACACAATCAAAGTCAACAAATGTCAACGTCACTGTCAAAGTCATCGGAAAAGTCAAACAGACACGTTCGAGATGAAGAACCGAGATGAGATGTTGAAGATATAAATGACTATGAGTTTATTGTTAATAAATATATTTTGTGTCAACAAAATATATTTATTTATGTTTAAGTCATTTTTATGTTTTAATGGTAGTCTAGGAGGCTAATTGTCATTAAGTTTAATTGTCATTAGACTATATATAACTAGAGTCATTAGTGTGTTTAGTAAGCTTGAATGAGCTAGATTTGAAGGTTTTCATGTAATTAACATCTTATGCAAATCAATTTGGATCAAATGAGGGTTTTTCATTGATGTTCTTGTGTGTTCATCCAAGTTCTTCGTATTTTATCATTTTGATCCAAATTTTTATTACTATTTGATGATTCAAATGCTTTTGGGACAACAATTTGGTATCAGTGCCAACTTGAATCAATTCCTATTACTGGTTTGAAGATTTTGTTGCTGATTTTGTGAAGTGTTTTAGAGAGAGAAACTAAATCTGAGTTTTGTGTTCATCAATATCACTGATTTTGATCAGATCTACATTATTTTAGAGCAGATTTACAACATTTCATATCATGTTTTACATTTACAAATCGATGTCTACAAGAAATTGAAAAGAAATTTGAATTTTAAAGGTGTTTCTCTCACACACAGTTGTGTGTGTGTTCTGGGTGTTCTTCAGATCTTCAAAACTTCATCTGAACGAAAGTTCACGTTTTTCTGGCGAAACTCCAGCAAAACTCCGGCGAACTTGCCGGTGAACTTGTGTTTTCCGGAGAAATTTCCGGCGAACTTGTGTTTTCCGTCGAAACAAAAAGTGAGCCCATCACAACCACATCCCCAAAACCCAAGCTACAATCACCACCAAGATCCACTGCTGCCTAAGTCAAACAAACAACCTCCTACCACCATCGGCTACCTTTTTCTGCAGCCACCACCACCACCGGAAATCTCAACCATCCACCCGCAGCCACTCAACCCACCCCCACCGTCGGTTACCTCCTCCTGCAACAATCACCACCACTGAACCACAACCATATACCAACAATCAAAAACCACCACCGCAGAACCACAACCGCTGCGACCATAACCAACAACAAACTACTACCTTTGACCTTTACCATCACGAACACACCATCATTGACCAGCCACCATCCCAGATCCACCACCGTTTACCACAACATCCCCTCCCATCGCCACCATAACCCACGGTCGCACCCATGATCTGCAACCTCTTGCGCAACCATTCCCCAACCACCACCCGTTAGATCTATCATCAAAACCCACAAACCCCGTAATCAAATCCCACCCCCGCCCACCGTTACCATCATCAAATCTGCAACTACCCTCAACCGACACCCTCACCACAATAGAACCACAGATCTACCATCGACCACCACCCAACCGCGACCACTCATCTCACGAAACCCTACCCACCTTCACCTTTCCCTCCGGTCGCACGACCATAGCCGCCTTCCACCTCCACCGATAACATTAGTTGCAGATCACTTGCTGAAAAGGATAAGGCATGGGTTTAAATTGGACAAATATACCAACAATCATTTTTGAACTGTTTTGGGCTTTCAAAAACTTCAAATTATGACTAGACTCTGTATCAGTGTGATCTCACTAACTTGTCGATGTTCAAATACATCTTTGTGTTTTCGTATATCTTGAGGATGTGATCTAATGATCAAATTAGCTCTTGGTGTAATATGATAAAACAAAATAAAATAAAATATTCATTTCAAATCATTTTTCAAGTCTTCCATATTATGCTATTAAAATGTTATCATTTTCGCATGCATTTCACGGGAAATTGCACATTCAGATAAACACGGTTTATTTGTATTGTTTAAATGATCTAACGACAAAGAAAGGGAGTGCAGGTGAAAGTGGTTTAGGTTGTAGTTCTAGCTTTTGAAAGTGTTTGTAGAGAGGTGAATTTTTGGAAAAATATTTTTAGCGTTGGGTGTTAAAGTGAATTTTAATTTAAAAAAAAAAGAAAAAAGGGGAAAATGTAGTTTTCTGCCGATTTCGAATCAGACAACGCCAAAATGGCACAAAGTCGGTTTGATTCTTTTGCAGTCATAAAAGATGAAAAGATATCTAATTTTGTTGATCGATTTCTAATGGTGGCAAAAAACCTTAAGAAGTATGATGACCAGCTGGGAAACCATGAACGAGTCACAAAACTTTTGGATTCTCTTCCTTCATAGTGGAGTCCACAAGTTAGTTTGTTAAAACGCGAAAGAAATTTTGCTGACTACAAACTCATGGAAGTTATCAACAAGTTGAAATCATTTTATTTGGATATGAAAAGAAAAGAGTACAATCAATTCATGTATGGTGGTGTTTCTTCAAGTGTAGAGATCAAAGAAACTAACGAAGAAGTCAACCATGTATTGATGGCTGAGGTGCTAAACAGTGAAGAGAATTATGTTGAGAATTTTGATCCTTTCAAAGAATTCAGCTGTGAAACTCAAGGTGAGAGTGTTGGTGATGTTGATGCATGTGCAAGCTGGTGTAAAATTCAAAAGCCACAGGATAGTGAAACAGATAAAGTGAAGCAGGAGGTTCAGGATGAAGGAAATTTAGAGAGAGATGAAGCTGAGGAAGCTAAGAAGAGAGCTGCTAAGGATGAAGAGTATAAAAAGAACACTCCCGTATGTCAATGTGAAAAAGCCCTAGCTGCTGAAAAGATAGTTATAGGACTCCCTTACGAGATAGTTCAAGACATGTGTTCTCCTCCCTGCAAAATTCGTTTATTCGGGGTTTATAAAGCTAACAGATTATTGTTAGAAAATAAAAAAGAATTAAAACGAATAAACAAAGAACTTAAAATCAATGAGTCCAAATATTTTATTAAACTAAGAGAAGCTTTAAAAGAAAAAGATCTTTTAAAAAAGAAATCTTTTAGAAAGAATGTCGAGATTAATGTTTTGAGCGAATGAGTCACATTAGCAGAGTTTGAGACTAGCAAGCTTAAAACTAAACTTGATAAATGGACGATATCAGGGATGAAACAGGAAGAACTATTCTCTAAGCAGAGGGGAGCTAATAGTTTACATGCAGGTTTAATTGAAGCTGCGGATACTAATATTTACATGCAGGTTTAAGCAGCGTTAATCACAAAGAGGTTCGAGATGAATATGATTTTCCTACAGGTTTGGGGCTCATCAAGCAAGGATCTGATCTGCAAAATGATAATTCCAACTCTGATGCTTCAAAACCAGTATCAGTTGTTTCACATAACTTCTTTAACAAATTCAAAACAGGTAACATCCCTTCTTTTGTTCCTGTCAAGTTTGTCAAAGAATGAACAGATGTAGAATCGTCAAGTAATTAGAACTCAACAACACAAACCGACATAACAAGAGTCATCAATCAAGATCCATTTGAAGCTGACTTGTGCATACAGGACTGGACAAGTTTTGATGATGAACAAGAGATCATCAAATCACCTGAAGTTATCAAGTGTCAAAAGCTTCCAACAATTGAATCAAGACCTATACGGATCTCATCTCCAACTGCTAAACAAATCAGCAGTTCCTCCAAAACTCAGCAGAAGCACTCACCATCTTCATCTGCTATCCATCATGACCCTCACAAATTTGCTTCCAAGTCTAACATGTCACCTATCATACAAAAGGATTCTCAAAAGAATGTTCAGATCTCAGCTTGCAGAACATCACACATCAAAACACAGCCCAGTTCAAAATCCACATTAACAAAGCCTCAGAAAGTTCAATTTCCTGATATCCAAAAGAAGAAGCTTCAAGGTTGTCAACAAGTTGCAACAACCTCAAAGCAAGCTCCACCCTCTCATATTAACCATGGGACTACAAAGAACCAAAAGCCTTTCAAGGCTTGCTTTAGATGTGGAAAAGAAGGTCATGTACTAAAGAAGTGCCCTCAGGTTCAAAGGCAAGGTTCGGGAGGTAAAGATAACATAGGTTGCTTCTCGGGTTCAAAAGGTAAAAAGCACATATCTTTGAACGGTTGGATGAAGAATAATCTATCCAAACCTTCTCATGTGAAGCCGGTTTCACATGATTCAAAGATGAAAAAGACCAATGTTTCAAAATTAAAATCTCTTCCTTCGTGTCTTAAAAAGAAAATGATTTCCAAATTCAATTCTTTCAAATCAAAAGTAATTGAACAGAAACAAATTTGGAAAGTAAAACAAAAAGTTAAAGAGATAAATGATTTTTCAAAAGGGTTTGCCCTAAAGCAGGTTATGTACACTGATGAAAAAGGAACTCCCAGGACCACGATAGCCTGGGTCCCCCTCTCTAACTAATCTGTTAATGAGTGCAGGAACATTTCAGGAAGACTGTTAGTAATCCGTTTTTACCAACAGAGAATGTTCCTCAGTCAAATTTGAAGCGGAACAAACTGGTTATGGTTTTGGTATCTCATCTATTTTTTTTTGGATACTTATCTGCACTATTACAATTCACACTTCACAATCACTGTATTTTTCTTGTTACTTCATTTCTCATGTTTTTGCTAAGTATAATTTGGAAGACTTTCTTTAGTAAAATTCTTTTTTCAATTCCGATTAATATATACTTAAAAAAATAAAAAAATAAAAAAATAAAAAATAAAAAAGGGGAAATTTCTTTTTTGTTGTTTCATGGCGGTTAAAAAGAAATTTCGGGGGAGAATAAAAAAAAATTCATGGGAACTAAGAACTTGATTTGGGATGACTAAGAAATGATAGTATGTCTTTTTGGTATGCTTATTTGCATGACTTGTACTTTGTGAGAAATGATAGTAACTGATGTAGATGTTTGTATCACTTAATATTCTAACATCTGAAAAAGACAGTTTCATTATATGATATGCTTGGTAGGCTCAGCCTGAAAACGAAGTAAACAGTGATTCTGTAGCCTAACTAAAGCTTTAGAACTCGATGATAAGGATTATTCTCCTGACATTTCGGCCTGCATAAAGTTACAAGTCCTGTCAAAAATGGGTTGAGAGTTTAAAACCTCTGCTTTGACATTTTCAAAATCTCCCTATCCCCAAGTCCTGAATGTAGCTTTTCGTTAGCTCTTCAGATGTATATTTCGTGCTTATCTCCTCTGCTATGCGGAAGCATTGACCTGGAGTGATGATCTTCTCTGTTATATGTGAGTATAGACCTGAAGCTCTTATCAGCATGCTCAGATGATCATCTCCTCTGTTATACGTAAGTATAGACCTGGAGCTCTCATCATCTGTTCCCCAAATAAAGGCAAAGTGTTTCTTAAATTAAGATTATTGTTGAAAACTTAAAAGAAAATCAATCAGAGTTAATCATATTACTCAATAAGCCCTGATGATGGGATAAGTTCTTTGCCGGATGTCTATGGGAACCAAATCACCTGAGCTTCTCTAATTAAATCTAAAATATGATAAAATCAGTTGCAGATCACTTGTTGAAAAGGATAAGGCATGGGTTTAAATTGGACAAATATACCAACAATCATTTTTGAACTGTTTTTGGCTTTCAAAAACTTAAAATTGTGACCAGACTCTGTATCAGTGTGATCTCACTAACTTGTCGATGTTCAAATACATCTTTGTGCTTTTGTATATCTTGAGGATGTGATCTCATGATCAAATTGGTTCTTGGTGTATGGTGTAATATGATAAAACAAAATAAAATAAAATATTCATTTCAAATCATTTTTTCATGTCTTCCATATTATGCTATTAAAATGTTATAATTTTCACATGCATTTCACGAAAAATTGCACACACAGATAAACACGGGTTTATTTGTTAACTGAAATGATCTGATAGGAAATTGCGAGATTGTGGTTGTGATTGTGTTATAGATTTTTGCTTTAAATGATGGCCGATCATCAGCTGAGCAAAGTACCATACCAGAGAACCTGTTCCTTAAGTTTGCAGAAGATACCGAGCTAGGATTCCTTCTCCTACATCTTCTGAAGCACTCAAGAATAAAGAGTTGGAGATGCTGTTCCTGATCATTCTCATGATGCACATAAAAGGAGGGAGCATTCAAAAACGGGGAGCCTATAAGATGAAAGATTGTCGGTACCAGATCATCCATCTTGGGGGAGATCGAAGATCATTATATAGTTGACTTATCGGTGTTGATCACGATGAAAGACGATAATAATAGACTAAGGGGGAGTATTGTTGGGTCTGAAAAGGATAGTCTATATTATCAACACAATCAAAGTCAACAAATGTCAACGTCACTGTCAAAGTCATCGGAAAAGTCAAACAGACGCGTTCGAGATGAAGAACCGAGACGAGATGTTGAAGATATAAATGACTAGGAGTTTATTGTTAATAAATATATTTTGTGATAACAAAATATATTTATTTATGTTTAAGTCATTTTATGTTTTAATGATAGTCTAGGGGGCTAATTGTCATTAAGTCTAATTGTCATTAGACTATATATAGCTAGAGTCATTAGTGTGTTTAGTAAGCTTGAATGAGCTAGATTTGAGGGTTTTCATGTAATTAACATCTTATGCAAATCAATATGGATCAAATGAGGGTTTTTCATTGATGTTCATGTGTGTTCATCCAAGTTCTTCATATTTTATCATTTTGATCCAAATCTTCATTACTATTTGATGATTCAAGTGCTCTTGGGACAACACATGATGATTTCCAAAACCAACACAGTGAACATATGCTAAAGATATGATCAAAACGAAGAAAATTAACCAAAGTCAAACTTGGTCAAACTTGGTCAACCGTGGTCAAAGTCAACATCAGCGGTTGTCCCGAATGACGTCAGCACCCGGCAGTCACGCATCAGCAATAGAGAATTTATCAGACTTATAACTATATTTATGTAATCATTTGAGCTTAAATGTAATTTTTTCTTATTTTTGTAAAGAGTATAAATGACTAAGTGTAGTCATTTATACTCTAACATGAGAACAATCACGAACAATCCATAGCATTCACTAGAGAAATCATGGTTGAGTGTGTGTGAGAGAAAGTGTGCTTGCAAACTCCCTTGTAATTCTCTTGATATCATACATATGAATGAATGAAATTTATATGAATATATGTTCTTGAATTTGTTCATCATTCATTCATCATCATACATGTTCATCTTGCATATAGATCTTCAAATGAAATCATCAACGGGTTTGTGAGATTCCGCATCACAAATTCGATAAACGACAACAATACGATTGCAATATTCGATCCACCCCAGCAGAATCGGATTTCCACAATTGGTATCAGAGCCAGGTTCCTTGTTAACCACAAGTTTGATCTGCAAATTGTTGTTTTTGATGAAATCAAGCTATCATTAGCTTAGATTTGCTATTTCGTGAAGGTCTGCAAGTTTTCATATCAATTGAAGTTCATTTGAGCCTTTAATTTGAAGATTCAAGTAGACTTGTTCTTAAAGTCTTCAAATGCTCATGAACGTGAAATTTTGATTTTGTTGTTGTTTGATTGAATTTAAGCTTCTAATAGCTTTAGTTTGTGATAACTAAAATATCTGCAAAGTTTCATATCAACTGGATAACCACAACTCTTGAATTTGAAAATTTTTGAAAATTTTGTGTTCTTGAGAAAAGTTCACTGTTTTTTAGGAAAAATCATCAAAATCACGAATCTAATGTTATTTAGCTGAATTGATAGTGGTTTTAGCTTAGAAACATCAAACCTAAGGTTTGTTTATCATTCACAACATCCAAATCATACATTTTGAACATTGATTCTTATATCTGGGTTTTTTGTTCTTCATTGTGTTCTTCATGGGTTCATCATTTAAAACGGAGTTTAGGTGATGATTATATGAAATTGATTGTTGTTCTAGCTTAGAATCACTTATCTACAGCTATTATAACCTTTGATTTTACTCAATTTCATCAGAAACCCAAGAATCAAATGTTGGTTCATTCAAGAACATGAAGTTTGACTTTTTCAGAGTCAAACTGCTTTGAAACCTGAAAATCAGCCAAATCTTTGATTTGATTCAGATTTTGATTCATTTGTTCATCATACAATTATATAAACAACAAGTTGTGAATTTGAAACTGAAATTTCATTCATAATCAAAGTTTACAAAAATTATACAAATTACACTTGTATTTGATTTTTGACTAAGTGTTCTATCATACACAGCTGATGAGCTAATCCTACAGCTGATGTTCTAGTTCTAAAGCTGAAAATCTTCGTAACATTTGCAATCAAGTGTCCACAGCTGATGTATTACATCCACAGTTGATGCACAAGGTCCACAACTGACAAACATCAATTTGTCTAAGTATTCACAGCTGATGAAGAAATACATCCACAGCTGATGTGTTAAAACTCACAGCGGATATGATAATCTTTTCAGCTTGCATTTCAGTTCAAAGTAGTCGAGTCGAGCCGAAGTCTGTCCACACCCATTCACCCACCATCAAACACCATACACCCTACTTCATATCTGTCCATTCCATAACCTCACCTTCACTCACATCAATCACCATCACCAAAACCAAACAAACACAATCATACACTACTGAAAAACACATCCACAGTGGATGTGTTAACTCCACAGCGGACATTGGTCCAAATCTACAAAGTTTTAACTTCACAGCGGACGTGTAGTTACCATTCATCATCACACAGTGCATGAGCAAAATCGGTCCACAGTGGACAATTAGACTTGAAACACTCAGTCAACAAATAACTTGAAACATACAGCAGACATTCAACCTGAATTTACAGCGGACGAACGATTTGAAGCCACAGCGGACGAATAATCTTGAACACAACGAACAAGGCTTTAATTCACAGCGGACAAGGAACTTTAAACATACAGCGGACGACCAAAATTTGGCCACAGCTGACGCACAAATTGAATCACAGCAGACGAACAATTTGAACATACAGCGGATCAACATTTGAAACATACAGCGGACGCACAAATTGAAACACACAGCGGACAACCGCAACAACTTCAATCAACAGTTGACCTTCGAGCACCACCATCGAACCGACACCCAAAAAACATGTCGATTTGAGTTAATCATCATCATAAACATCACAGAAACTACCCCAATCACCTGTCGAATTTGAACAAACACCGCAATTCCACCATCGACTTCAGGTCATCTGTAACCGCCGACCATCAATTTCCGTCGGTGTGAACATCAATCGACCATCAAAAGTCTGAAATTGTTGGTCGATTTGGGTCGGTGATTGCTGATTCTGTTCATCGGGTGTTAGAGAGATCGAGAGTGAGTGCTTTATCGGAAGAGAGGGAAGAGAAAGTTCCAGGAGTGTTTGGGTGAAACTGAAAGCTTTGAGTTTATCGGGAGTTCAATTTCATGAGTAAAGAAAGCATAATTTTGACTTTCTTCTTTTCCTTGACCGACAATGTTCTATATAAAATTTTTTATTGCTTTGACTAATTTTTATTTTGACTTCCTTTCAATCAAGATATATATATTTCGGAAGAGTTGTGCCATAAAATCATTTAAATTTTAATTAATTCGATCTAAATTTTATTACTTTTTAATTAAGCTATATTAATCTTAATTAGGCTTAACTAAATTGTAATTGAACAAAGTTAACTCTTTAATTAAGTTGACCTAATTAAATTGAGTTTCGACGTTCTTTGGATTCAATTAAAGTTTAAAATTTGATTTCAATTTAAACACAAAACAAATTTTCAAATCATTTTTGTTGTTAAACAAAATGGAAAATTTAACATCATTCACTGACACTCGTGTTTCAAGAAACTGAGCTATCTTTCTTGCTGCAAGTAGAATGAGGTTTCAAGAATTCAACAAAGCAAACCAAGCTACAACCACTCAAACATCAGCAGCAAATCAACAAAAGCTGCAACCAACCAAACAACGACAGCATATCAAACAATAACAACAATTCATTGTTTGATAAGACAAACATTTAGTTGTATATCAGTCATATTGAGAAAGAACTGATGCACTTACATTTATGTGATCTTGCAAACTCAAACAATACTTTGTCTAATGATTTGATAAAATGCAGGTCAGAGATGGAACAATCTCAAAGAAATGATCAAGCACAAATCAAGACATTGAATCAACAAAACATCAGTTTAGCTCAAGAGATGAACCAGTTGCAAGACCAAATGGTTCAACAACAAATCAAACTTGAAGAGTTAATGATCGAGCTTGCAAAAGCCATAAACATCAACAACAGAAACATTCCTCCGTTCCTTAAAATTCATGAAGACAGAAAGATCAATCTATGTTCATCAGCATGCATAGACGAAGTTCAGGCATATCGGAAATATTGCAATAATATATCATACATGATAAAGGAGGAAAGAGCTTCACATGCAGAGGAACTACATACTTCTGCAAATCAAATCAGTTCACTAGAGAAAGAAGTTGATAAATTGCTTAAAGAAAATCACAAGCTGAATGCTCAATCAACTAAACTCTCTGTGAAGTTAACAAACACAAAGGCTGAAGTTGAAGCGAAAATATCAGAAGCAAGTACAACCAAAACAATCAATAACTCGCAACATTACATTGAGCGTCTAAATCAAGCAATCACAACAGAAAAGGCTACAAATGCAGAATTAAAGATACAACATAAAACCTTTGAAGATAAAATCAATTCTCTACTGAAGGATGTAGACAAACTCCTTGGAAAAAGATTTAGTCTTCAAAGCTTAAGTTACAAGACTCATTGAGTCTCTAACAAAGACAAAAGCAGATCATGCATCAACAGAAGATGAACTTGAGAATTTAAAGATGACTGCCACCAAGTTGGAAGAACTGCTTGATGCATAAAGAGATCAGAAGAAGAGTGATGGAATTACATACCGTGTTGTTCCTCCTCCTTATAATAATAACTACACAGAAATGACAACTTCAATGACAAGTCCAGTCAAAAAAGATTCAAATATGCATGATCCTCATCTAACAGACAAACCATCCACTATCACTCAAATCACTTCTCCTGAAACAACACCAAAGCTGTACCTCAAACTAGAATCACCACAGAATGAAATATTTCATTCTTGTGATGGTCAAGATGGAGATCCTGCAAGTGATGACAGTGATGAAGAAATCAATCCAAAATAAACACAGCCACAGAAATCCAAAGCAGCAAAGCCTGACAACAAACAAAAGGCAATGGTTCTCTATGAGAAATTCAAACCAGCAGGATTTCTTGAACCAGAATTGCCTAAGGCTGAACTAAAGGCAAAGATTAAGATGGAGTTAAAGAACAAACAGAAGCCTGAGGTACAAGAAATCAAAGAACAAGTCAAGAGGAAGAAGACCAGATCTAAAAGAAAGAAGAAAAGTTAGACCAAGTCTTCTAATCCTGATCCAAACCAACCATCAACCTCAAAGGCTACATTAGAAACTCCAAAACAACAACCATTTCTCTATGAGACATGTAATTAAGATTCACACAACACTTCAGAGTGTAAAAACACTAAGAGTGATACATATATATGTCCTCACAAGAGAAAGCAACACAAACAAACAAGACAAAAGGCTGTGAAGTTCCAAGCAAATCCAACTTCATCTTTCAAGCCTAAGGGAAGAAGATCCAGACCTACTCCTTACTGCTTAAATTGTGACATGGAGAATCATACCACTTTAGAGTGTTCATACAACAACTCTCCAACATCACAACATAGAAGAGGTTAAAGATCTTATCATCCATCAGAGTCATACTCACCGAGATCGGAGCATGAGTACTACACCAACCGTCATAGCTACTCTTCTCCTCGATCATATCAAGATGGGTATGATTTTAAACATTATGATATTCATGATTATTGGGCACCAAGACATTATCCTAGGTCATACACACAACATAAGTATGACAGATATAGAAATAATACTTGGCATAATAGCTATCATAGAAGATCACATCCATCAAATTATTATAATCATGATTATAATTCTTATGATGAATATGATCATATGCCCAAGAGAAACAAACATGATCAAGGACAAAGATCCTTTGCTACACCTCCATAAAATTTTCAACAGCAAACTAGATTTTCTAAACCAACAAAAAGATTTTCAAAAGCCAAACAAACTCCTTTTGTTAAACAAACTAAAGTTGAGTCAGTTGGTTTAAAAACAAAACAATGTTGGAGAAAGAAAACAATTTCAGGAGGTGACTCTGATATATCATCAGATAAAGCAAAATCATACACTTACGAGCAAGTCACATATAAAGATGCCAATGGACAGCTCAGGACAATAATGGCCCGGGTTGAAATATCTAACTGATTTGCTAGTGTGATAGGGACAGTTATGGAGGACTGCCAACCCAAGAAAAGTTAGCAGTGGTGATCCCTTCTCATAACAGGAACGTTCTTCCTCTTCATGATATTATGATGCAACCGAGCCAAATGGAGCAAAAATTAACCAGAATTCAATGCAGGATATAAATCACTTATAGAAACTATGATGGCAATGCAAGAAACAACCGATGTTTCATTCCATCTGCTTAGTCTGATTACATTGCTACATGGACTAACTGTTTATGATCTCTATTGAATTGATAACACATATGCCATTTCTTTATTTTCTCAAAAAACCAAAATCCTAAAAATTAGAAAATCAAGAAAAATCCAAAAATATTTCTATTGAGTCTTCTTGCATTTACATGAGAAATGATAGTACACTCATCTACTATCTTATGCATCTATTTTTCAAATCAATAAAGACTGACAAGACTTTGTTTGATATGTCAGTAGGCTCAGCTTGGATTGAAGATAAGCATATTTGTGATGAACTAAATCAATATGCATTGTGGACCAAAACCATCTTAGGGTATTGGTAAGCAATGACTTTTCAAGTGTTTTCTTGTGTGGTTACCTAAACACACCATGTGAAAATGGTTTAAAAATTTCTCATTTATAAAAGCATATGTTTCTCCTTTGTTGTATGTAAATACACACCTGGAGTAAACATAAGGACAACTTTTGTTGTGCTGAGCACAGACCTAGTTGACCTTGCACTAAAAGTGCTGATGCATGCTAAAAAGGCAAAGAAAAGAATCCCAATATGGATCACAGCTAAAAGAATCCCAATGAAGATCAACTTCTAAAATGAAGTGTAAAAGAATCCCAAAGTGGATCATATCATGAGAATTCATACTCTAAGTAGCCTGGTTCAAGTTGTGATAAAGTGCCACCTTGCATTTCATGTGGAGAGTTATTCTTTCATACTTTTGAGTGTGGGGTACTCAATTAGCATATCTAATCAAATATAAACATGATAAATATCACAAAGTGTTGAAAATAGATCCTTGCATGAGTTTAACTGGACAAACATACTTACAATCAACTTTGTTCTTTGTCTATGTCTATTCTAACTTTAAACATTCTTAGATGTAGAGGATTTTGGATTAGTATGATCTCATTGCAGTTGAAGGATTCATGCTTGTAAATATCTTAATTTTGAAAAATATAAAATACCAAAAAGATTTGTAATTTTTTAGTATTTTTCTTAGTTTTGGCAGATTTACATGTGTTATTGATTTATGAGTGAAACTTCCATGCAATACCTCTACTGAGAGGATTTAGACTTTTGCAGGTGATGAATTGCACAACATGCTTGAGTTTCTTATTCAGTTCAAGATGTCAAGTGAACATTCCTGCTTTCTTCAAAGATCTCCTGCCAGTTGCTGAGAACTAAGAATCCTCCTCTTGGTGTCTCATACACAAAAGTTCCTCACCCTCCAAAGCTTTTGTTGAGGGAGAGTATATGTTAAGTCTAAAAAATTTCTGATGCTTCTCCTTCAGTTCTGAAGTTAAGATAAAGCTGCTGATATTGCTACCTGTGCAATCCATAGTGTATGCACATAGGTGCATTTTCAAGTCTTAAAAACAAGACTAGAAGATCAAGCTGATGAAACATCCATCAAGTGCCGAACCAAAGTCTTTATATGCCGAAACAAAGTCCTTTTTTCAATGCTTTTTTATGATGCTTCTAAGAAGATGCTACCAAAAAGGGGAGAAGACTGCATTTCAAGACTGCACGTCAATCAACATCCAAGGACTTGATAATCATGAGGTTTTGGCAGCATCATCTTAGGAGGAATATTGTTGGACTATTTGAAGATGATACTTACCAAAATCTAAGTGCCAAATCTCATGATGATTACCAAAACTGACTCGGTGAAGATATGCTAAAGATATGATCAAAACGAAGAAAATTGACCAAAGTCAAACTTGGTCAACCGTGGTCAAAGTCAACGGTCAACATCAGCGGTCATCCCGAATGATGTCAGCACCCGGCTGTCACGCATCAGCAATAGAGAATTTATCAGACTTAGAACTATATTTGTGTAATCATTTGTGCTTAAATGTAATTTTTTCTTATTTTTGTAAAGAGTATAAATGACTAAGTGTAGTCATTTATACTCTAACACGAGAACAATCACGAACAATCCATAGCATTCACTAGAGAAATCAAGGTTAAGTGTGTGTGAGAGAAAGTGTGCTTGCAAACTCCCTTGTAATTCTCTTGCTATCATACATATGAATAAATGAAATTTATATGAATATATGTTCTTGAATTTGTTCATCAATCATTCATCATCATACATGCTCATCTTGCATATAGATCTTCAAATGAAATCATCAACGGGTTTGTGAGATTCCGCATCAAAAATTCGATAAACGACAACAATACGATTGCAATATTCGATCCACCCCAGCAGAATCGAATTTCCACAATTGGTATCAGAGCCAGGTTCCTTGTTAACCACAAGTTTGATCTACAAATTGTTGTTGTTTTTGATGAAATCAAGCTACCATTAGCTTAGATTTTCTATTTCGTGAAGGTCTGCAAGTTTTCATATCAATTGAAGTTCATTTGAGCCTTTAATTTTAAGATTCAAGTATACTTGTTCTTACAGTCTTCAAATGCTCATGAACGTGAAATTTTGATTTTGTTGTTGTTTGATCGAATTTAAACTTCTAATAGCTTTAGTTTGTGATAACTAACACATCTAGAAAGTTTCATATCAATTGGATAACCACAACTCTTGAATTTGAAGATTTTTGAAAATTTTGTGTTCTTGAGAAAAGTTCACTGGTCTTAAGGAAAATCATCAAAATCACGAATCTAATGTTATTTAGCAGAAATTGATAGTGGTTTTAGCTTAGAAACATCAAACCTAAGGTTCGTTTATCATTCACAACATCCAAATCATACATTTTGAACATTGATTCTTATATCTGGGTTTTTTGTTTTTCATTGTGTTCTTCATGGGTTCATCATTTAAATCCAAGTTTAGGTGATGATTATATGAAATTGATTGTTGTTCTAGCTTAGAATCACTTATGTATAGCTATTATAACCTTTGATTTTACCCAATTTCATCAGAAACCCAAGAATCAAAAGTTGGTTCATTCATAACATGAAGTTTGACTTTTTCAGAGTCAAACTGCTTTAAAACCTGAAAATCAGCCAAATCTTTGATTTGATTCAGATTTTGATTCATTTGTTCATCATACAATCATTCAAACAACAAGTTGTGAATTTGAAACTGAAATTTCATTCATAATCAAAATTTACAAAGATTATACAAATTACACTTGTATTTGATTTTTGACTAAGTGTTCTATCATACGCAGCTGATGAGCTAATCCTACAGCTGATGTTCTAGTTCTAAAGCTAAAAATCTTCGTAACATTTGCAATCAAGTGTCCACAGCTGATGTATTACATCCACAGCTGATGCACAAGGTCCACAGCTGACAAACATTCAATTTGTCTAAGTATTCACAGCTGATGAAGAAATACATCCACAGCTGATGTGTTAAAACTCACAGCTAATGTGATAACCTGCTTTAGCGCAAACCCTTTTGAAAAATCATTTATCTCTTTAACTTTTTGTTTTACATTCCAAATTTGTTTCTGTTCAATTACTTTTGATTTGAAAGAATTGAATTTTGATATCATTTTCTTTTTAAGACACGAAGGCAGAGATTTTAATTTTGAAACATTGGTCTTTTTCATCTTTGAATCATATGAAACCGGCTTCACATGAGAAGGTTTGGATAGATTGTTCTTTATCCAACCATTCAAAGATATGTGCTTTTTACTTTTGAACCGAAGAAGCAACCCGTGTTATCTTTACCTCCCGAACCTTGCCTTTGAACCTGAGGGCACTTCTTTAGCACATGACCTTTTTTTCCACATCTAAAGCAAGCCTTGAAAGGCTTTTGGTTCTTTGTAGTCCCGTGGTTAATAGGAGAGGGTGGAGCTTGCTTTGAGGTTGTTGCAGCTTGTTGACAACCTTGAAGCTTCTTCTTTTGGATATCAGGAAATTGAACTTTCTGAGGCTTTGTCAATGTGGATTTTGAATGGGGCTGTGTTTTGATGTGTGATGTTCCAAAATCTGAGATCTAAACATTCTTTTGAGAATCCTTTTGTATGACAGGTGACATGTTAGACTTGGAAGCAAATTTGTAAGGGTCATGATGGATAGCAGATGAAGATGGTGAGTGCTTCTACTGAGTTTTGGAGGAACTACTGATTTGTTTAGCAGTTGGAGATGAGATCCGTATAGGTCTTGATTCAATTGTTGGAAGCTTTTGACACTTGATAACTTCAGGTGACTTGATGATCTCTTGTTCATCATCAAAACTTGTCCAGTCCTGTATGCACAAGTCAGATTCCAATGGATCTTGATTGATGACTCTTGTTGTGTCGGTTTGTGTTGTTGAGTTCTGATTGCTTGACGATTCTACAACTGTTCCTTCTTTGACAAAGTTGACAGGAACAAAAGAAGGGATGTTACCTGTTTTGAATTTGTTAAGAAAGTTACATGAAACAACTGATACTAGTTTTAAAGCATCAAAGTTGGAATTATCATTTTGCAAATCAGATCCTTAGTTGATGAGCCCTAAACCTGTAGGAAAATCATTTTCATCTCGAACTTCTTTGTGATTAACGCTGCTTAAACCTGCATGTAAACTATTAGTATCCGCAACTACAATTAAATCATTAGATGGATGAGGTTGAGGCATAGGAGAGTAACAGTAAGTGCTAGGAGGAGGATAAACATATGAAGTTTCACCACAACCCACACCCATTTTGATTCTAACAATAATCTATTAGCTTTATAAACCCCAAATAAACAAATTTGGCAGGGAGGAGAACACATGTCTTGAACTATCTCGTAGGGGAGTCCCATAACTATCTTTTCAGCTGCTAGGGCTTTTTCACATTGACATACGGGAGTGTTCTTTTTGTACTCTTCCTCCTTAGCAGCTCTCTTCTTAGCTTCCTCAGCTTCATCTCTCTCTGAATTTCCTTCATCCTGAACCTCCTGCTTCACTTCATCTGTTTCATTATCCCGTGGCTTCTGAATTTTACACCAGCTTGCACATGCATCAACATCACCAACACTCTCACCTTGAGTTTCACAGCTGAATTCTTTGAAAGGATCAAAATTCTCAACATAATTCTCATCACTGTTTAGCACCTCAGCCATCAATACATGGTTGACTTCTTCGTTAGTTTCTTTGATCTCTACACTTGAAGAAACACCACCATACATGAATTGATTGTACTCTTTTCTTTTCATATCCAAATCAAATGATTTCAACTTGTTGATAACTTCCATGAGTTTGTAGTCAGCAAAATTTCTTTCGCGTTTTAACAAACTAACTTGTGGACTCCACTATGAAGGAAGAGAATCCAAAAGTTTTGTGACTTGTTCGTGGTTTCCCAGCTGGTCATCATACTTCTTAAGGTTTTTTGCCACCATTAGAAATCGATCAACAAAATTAGTATCTTTTCATCTTTTATGACTGCAAAAGAATCAAACCGACTTTGTGCCATTTTGGCGTTGTCTGATTCGAAATCGGCAGAAAACTACATTTTCCCCTTTTTTCTTTTTTTTTTTAAAATTAAAATTCACTTTAACACCCAACGCTAAAAATATTTTTCCAAAAATTCACCTCTCTACAAACACTTTCAAAACCTAGAACTACAACCTAAACCACTTTCACCTGCACTCCCTTTCTTTGTCGTTAGATCATTTCAACAATACAAATAAACCGTGTTTATCTGAATGTGCAATTTCCCGTGAAATGCATGCGAAAATGATAACATTTTAATAGCATAATATGGAAGACTTGAAAAATGATTTGAAATGAATATTTTATTTTATTTTGTTTTATCATATTACACCAAGAGCTAATTTGATCATTAGATCACATCCTCAAGATATACGAAAACACAAAGATGTATTTGAACATCGACAAGTTAGTGAGATCACACTGATACAGAGTCTAGTCATAATTTTAAGTTTTTGAAAGCCAAAAACAGTTCAAAAATGATTGTTGGTATATTTGTCCAATTTAAACCCATGCCTTATCCTTTTCAGCAAGTGATCTGCAACTAATTTTATCATGTTTTGGATTTAATTAGAGAAGCTCAGGTGATTTGGTTCCCATAGGCATCCGGCAAAGAACTTATCCCATCATCAGGACTTATTGAGTAATATGATTAACTAGCTTGACTTCCTTTTGAGGTTCAACAATGATCTTAGTTAAGAATCACAGTGCTTTTATTTTAGGGAACAGATGATGAGAGCTCCAGGTCTATACTTACGTATAACAGAGGAGATGATCATCTAAGCGTGCTGATGAGAGCTTCAGGTCTGTACTCACGTATAACAGAGAAGATCATCGCTCCAGGTCAATGCTTCCGCATAGCAGGGAGATAAGCACGAAATATACATCTGAAGAGCTAACGAGAAGCTACATTCAGGACTTGGGGATATGGAGATTTTAAAAAAGTCAAAGCAGAGATTTTAAACTCTCAACCCATTATTAACACGACATGTAACTTTGTGCTGGCCGAGATGTCATGGAAATGATCCTTATCACCGAGTTCTAAAGCTTTAGTTAGGCTACAGAAACACTGTTTACTTTGTTTTTAGGCTGAGCCTACCAAGCATATCATATAATGAAACTGTCTTTTTCAGATTGTAGAGTATTAAGTGATACAGACATCTACATCAGTTACTATCATTTCTCACAAAGTACAAGTCATGCAAATAAGCATACCAAGAAGACATACTATCATTTCTCAGTCATCCCAAATCAAGTTCTTAGTTCCCGTGAATTTTTTTTTATTCTCCCCTGAAATTTCTTTTTAACTTCCATGAAACAAAAAAAAGAAATTTCCCCCTTTTTTTAAGTATATAATAAACAGAATTGAAAAAAAAACTTTACTAAATAAAGTCTTCCAAATTATACTAGCAAAACATGAGAAATGAAGTAACAAGAAAAATGCAGTGATTGTGAATGGTAGATAAGAATCCAAAATGTGGATGAGATACCATAACCTATTTGTTCCGCCTCAAATTTGAATTAGGAACAATCCCAGTCAGTAAACCGGATTACTGATAGGCCTCCTGAATTGTTAGAGAGGGGAACCCAGACCATTGTGGTTCTGGGAGTTCCTTTTTCATCAGTGTATGTAACCTGTGTAAGCACACACTCTTTTGAAAAATCATTTATTTTTTTATCCTTTTCTTTTTGTTTTACTTTCCAAATTTGTTTCTGTTCGATTAGTTTTGATTTGAAAGAATTGAATTTGGAAATCATTTTCTGTTTAAGATCCGAAGGAAGATATTTTAATTTTGAAACATTGGTCTTTTTCATCTTTGAATCATATGGAACTGGCTTCACATGAGAAGGTTTGGATAGATTGTTCTTTATCCAACCATTCAAATGTATGTGCTTTTTACCTTTTGAACCCGAGAAGAAACTTGTGTTATCTTTACCTCCCGAAGCTTGCCTTTGAACCTGAGGGCACTTATTTAGCACATGACCTTCTTTTCCACATCTAAAGCAAGCCTTGAAAGGCTTTTGGTTCTTTGTAGTCCCATGGATAATAGGAGAGGGTGGAGCTTGCTTTGAGGTTGTTGCAGCTTGTTGACAACCTTGAAGCTTCTTCTTTTGGATATCAAGAAATTGAATCTTTTGAGGCTTTGTCAATGTGGATTTTGAATTGGGCTGTGAGTTGATTTGTGATGTTCCGGGAGCTGAGATCTGAACATTCTTCTGAGTACACTTTTGTATGACTGGTGATCTAGTAGACTTGGAGGCAGATTTGTGGTGAACTTGTTGGATAGCAGATGAAGATGGTAAGTGCTTCTGCTGAGCTTTAGAAGAACTGCTGATTTGCTTAGCAGTTGGAGATGAGATCCGTATAGGTCTTGATTCAACTGTTGGAAGCTTTTGACACTTGATAACTTCAGGTGACTTGATGATCTATGGTTCATCATCAGAACTTGTCCAGTCCTGTATACATAAGTCAGCTTCCAATGGATCTTGATTGATGACTCTTGTTGTGTCGGTTTGTGTTGTTGAGTTCTGATTGCTTGATGATTCCACAGTTTTTCCTTCTTTGACAAACTTGACAGGAACAAATAAAGGGATGTTACCTGTCTTGAATTTGTTAAAGAAGTTACTGGAAACAACTGATACTAGTTTTGAAGCATCAGAGGTGGAATTATCATTTTGCAGATCAGATCCTTGCTTGATGAGCCCCAAACCTGCAGGAAAATCATATTCATCTCGAACCTCTTTGTGATTAACGCTGCTTAAACCTGCATGTAAACTATTAGTATCTACAGCTTCAATTAAATCATTAGATGGATGAGGTTGAGGCATAGGAGAGTAACAGTAAGTGCTAGGAGGAGGATAAACATATGAAGTTTCACCACATCCCACACACGTTTTGATTCTAGCTCCCCTTTGCTTAGAGAATAGTTCTTCTTGTTTTATCCCTAATATCGTCCATTTATCAAGTTTAGTTTTAAGCTTGCTAGTCTCAAATTCTGCTAATGTGACTCGTTCGCTCAAAACATTAATCTCGACATTCTTTTCTAAAAGATTTCTTTTTAAAAGATCATTTTCTTTTAAAGCTTCTCTTAGTTTAATGAAATATTTGAACTCATTGATTTTAAGTTCTTTGTTTATTCGTTTTAATTCCTTTTCATTTTCTAACAATAATCTGTTAGCTTTATAAACTCCGAATAAACGAATTGTGTAGGGAGGAGAACACATGTCTTGAACAACCTCATAAGGAAGCCCCATAACTATCTTTTCAGCAGCTAGGGCTTTTTCACATTGACAGACAGGAGTGTTCTTTTTGTATTCTTCCTCCTTAGCAACTCTCTTCTTAGCTTCTGCAGCTTCAACTTCCTCTTTCCTTCATCCTGAACTTTACACCGACTTGCACAATCACTAACACTCTCACCCTGAGTGTCACAGCTGAATTCTTTGAAAGGATCAAAATCTTTAACAGAATCCTCATCACTGTTTATTACCTCAGCCATCAATGCATGGTTCACTTCATCTTCAGACTCTAGATTGATCTTAGTACTTGAAGATACACCTCCATAAATGCATTGATTATACTCTCCTTTTTTCATATCCAAATCAAATGACTTCAACTTGTTGATAACTTCCATGAGTTTGTAGTCAGCAAAATTTCTTTCGTGTTTTAACAACCTAACTTGTGGACTCCACTGTGGAGGAAGAGAGTCCAAAAGTTTTGTGACTTGTTCATAGTTTCCCAGCTGGTCATCATACTTCTTAAGGCTGTTTGCCACCATCAGAAATCGATCAACAATATTTTATATCTTTTCATCTTTCATGACTGCAAAAGAATCAAACCAACTTTGTGCCATTTTGGCGTTGTCTGATTCGAAATCAGCAGAAAACGACATTTTCTTTTAAAATATTAAAATTCACTTTAACACCCAAGACTAAAATTATTTTTCCAAATATTGTTGAATGATATTCTCCCCCCAAAAAAATACTTTTAATGTCAACTAAATGGTTTCTAAGCAACTGGGGTCAAGCTGCCAGGTCAGCCTTTTTTTTTTTTTTTTTTTTTTTTTTTTTAAAATGATCAGAGGCTAATTTCGTTGAAATTTCACTAAATTCGCTGACAAATTCGCTGAATTTTCACTAATTTCGCTGGCAAGTTCACTGGTAATTTCTCTCCTAATTTCACTGGTAATTTCAGTAGTGGTTTCGCCCAGCAATGGCACACAGATGCTAGTTTCGCTGGATAGTTTCGCCCGAAACTAGTTGAACTTTCGTTCAGAGAACAATTTGGCCGCAATTTCGCTGGGTGTGGCACACAAACACAATGAACTTTCGTTCAACGCATGTACATTCGCTAGGACAAAGAAATCAGATCCAGAACCAAGAACTGTGTAATTTCGCTGAATTATCCCTCGTTTCGCCCGACGAAACTGTGTAGTTTCGTTGAATGATGCTGTAATTTCGCTGGACGGTCTGTAAATGCGCCTGACGTATCTGGACAGCCTTTTTCAGCATGAAATCAGCTCAAACTCATCCAAATCTCAATGGATTTGAGATCTGATGATTCCTATAGCTTCCCACACCAAAATCAAGCAATCCTCAATCAATTTGCATATCAAAAACACTCAGATCAGATTGAAATGAATGGAACAGTGACTTAGAACTAGAAAACCAAACAAAACTCAAATAATCAAGAGCACAATGGCTCTGATACCAAATTGTCGGTCCTCTCGATCGATATAACAGTGCAATTGATTAATAAACACAAAAAAATCCCACTGAAAACACAAATGTCATTTGTGTATAAAATAGATCAAACACTATAAAATAAGGATGAACAAGATGAACACCTCAAGAACATTCAATAAAACCCTTGTTTGATCTATATTGATTTGCATAAGATATTGTTTACATGGAAACCCTCAAATCTAGCTCATTCAAGCTTACTAAACACACTAATGACTCTAGCTATATATAGTCTAATGACAATTAGACTTAATGACAATTAGCCCCCTAGATTATCATTAAAACATAAAAATGACTTAAACATAAATAAATATATTTTGTTGACACAAAATATATTTATTAACAATAAACTCCTAGTCATTTATATCTTCAACGTCTCGTATCGGTTCTTCATCTCGAACGCGTCTGTTTGACTTTTCCGATGAATTTGACAGTGACGTTGACATTTGTTGACTTTGACTGTGTTGATAATATAGACTATCCTTTTCAGACCCAATATTTTCTCTCGGTTATTCAAGAAGAAGGGCTGATTTTCGCATTGGTGAGTGTCTTATGTAATTAATTGGTTCGGTTTTGTTGGGTTTTCGACCATAAAACTGATTTTTAAGTGTTTTACGTGTTTGGGTGTTTATTTTGGTGTGTTTTAGGTGTTTGAACTCTCGTGCACACAAGTTTGAAGGAGTTTTACTTGTTGGTTGCATTAGGTGAGTTCTAGACCCTGGTTTTTATGTGTTTTTAAACTTTTGGGGCTGAAAATGCATTAATCAAAATGTTTTACCATTGTTTAATATGTATCCGTATGTATATGTGTGTTTATGTTTGTGTTTATGATTGTGTATGTGTTCTTGAGGCTTAGAATGATGTATATAAGCTTAGAACATATTAATATGCAGATTAGGTTTGAATATAAGTCTGAAATATACATCATTGTTGGTCATGCGCCCAAACAGGGTCCATGCGCCTAGAAATTTGCCTTAGAAAAAGCCTGTGTAGTTCATGCGCCCCAATACTCCTCATGCTCCTAAGAATTTGTTTGAAAATACTAAGTGTTAACCCATGCGCCCAAACAGTACCCCATGCGCCCAACCATTTTTACAGGACCGGGTAAGGGTACTTACCACTTAGTTTCACACTGATGAGAGATCTTAGATCACTTAACAATTCAAATAGGGATCTGGTAACTTAAAACAGATGCTCCAAAGAACACAAGTAAATCAAAGAGACATAACTAAGAATCAACACAAGATTAGTTTTCAAGGATGTTGTATATTGATCTCAAGTTCTCTTACAAGTGTTATGAAGCATATCAAAATTACAAGGACCTGAGACACTTTTATACTACAACCTACATCCGTCACTTACATGTAAAGACAGTTGAGATTTGACTAATCTATACAACAAGATCAATCTACAGTCAAAAGGCAAAATGCCTTTTGACTAGTGACTATGACATGCCATAGCTCATTGACTTTTCCTACTACAAAAAGTCTACAGGAACAAGTAAGGTAAGTTACAGACAAAGACCATTCCTACTTTTTGATAAAGCATGGAAGTTTCACCAACTTGTGTAAAGTAGGTGAACCACCAGAGCAGGCAGCGGAAAGTGTGTCAGCTTTATCAAAAGTTGATTCAAAGAAAGCATATTTTCTCTGTCCTCTAAAGAAATCAGTCTTCACAGCTTCAGAAGACTTTGTCTCTGAAGCTTCGGAAGATTTCATCTTTGGCTTCGGAAGATGCTGCTCTTTGGCTTTGGAAGATTTCACACTTAGAATATTTTTCTGTTTGAGTGTGAAACTCCTGAAGTAACTCCTTCTGAACTTTTAGCTTCGGAAGATCTTACACTTAGACACATTTGAGAGTGTAAGACTTTCAAAGCTAGTTCATCTTTGTTCCTTAGTGCATGCATGGAAGACATGGTTGTTCTAGCTTGTTGGTTGCATCAGCCTCATAATCTTCAGATGATCTTACAAACTCCCCCTAGGCTGATGCTACCAAAACAGAGAACATGGCTTATGAGGTGATCTAATAGACAACTTAGGACACACGATTTTAAGAAATAAAGTTGATTAAGTTATTAAAGAAAATCTATTCAGAGTTAATCATCCCAATAGCTGATACAAGATATTTAAATCTCTATTCATCAAATGCCTTTACGAACAGATCAGCATATTATTCATTTGTGTTAACTTTGATTAGTTTGATCAATCCCTTTTCAAAATTATCCCTAATCAGATGATACCTGATGTTGATGTGTTTGGTCCTTGAGTGCTGCACAGGATTCTCTGTAATAGAGATGGCACTGTTGTTGTCTATGTGGATGGGAGTCTCCTTGAAGTTGAATCCATATTCTAGCATCTGATTCTGAATCCAAAGCACTTGAGCACAACAGCTTGCAGCAGCAATGTATTCAGCTTCAGCAGTTGATGCAGACACACAGGATTGCTTCTTGCACTACCAAGAGACTATCCTTTCACCAAGGAATTAACATCCCCCAGATGTATACTTTGCAGTCATGTTGCAGCCACCATAGCCACTATCTGTATAAGCATATAGATTGAAGTCTGAATTCTTTGGATACCAAAAGGCCTAGATTTGGAGCACCTTTGAGGTATCTGAGAATCCTTTTAACAGTGATTAGGTGTGACATCTTGGGGTTAGCTTGATATCTTGCACATATACATGTGGCAAACATGATATCAGGCCTGCTAGTAGTAAGGTACATAAGTGATCCAATCATAGCCCTGTAGAGATGTTCATCAACACACTCCCCCTCAAGATCAGGACCAAGGGAGTGGTTTCTGGCTATGGGTGTCTTTGCAACCTTACAGTCAGTCATCTTGAATCTTGAGAGTATGTCCTGTACATACTTTGACTGACTAATGAAGATGCCTTCTTCAACCTGCTTCACTTGAATTCCTAGAAAGAAACTGAGTTCCCCCATGGCACTCATTTCAAATCTATTCTTCATCAGCATCTTAAAGTCTTTACAGAGCTTTGGATTAGTTGAACCAAAGATGATATCATCTACATATATTTGAACTAGCAGTGTGTCATTTCCTGTTTCTTTGATGAAGAGAGTCCCATCAATAGTATCTCTTTTGTATCCATGTTGACAGAGGTATGTTGATAGTGTCTCATACCACTTTCTTGGAGCTTGATGCGGTCCATATACAGCTTTATCAAGCTTACAGACATAATCAGGATGATCTGGGTCTGCAAAGCCAGGTGATTGTTTGACATAAACTTCTTCATCAATCACCCCATAGAGAAAAGCACATTTCATTTCATGCTGGTAGACCATGAAATCCTTGGATGCAGCATAGGACAGAAATATTCTTACAGCTTCAAGTCTTACAACTGGAGCAAAGACGTCAGTGTAATCAATCCCTTCTTCTTGAGTGTATCGTTGGACAACCAGTCTAGCCCTGTTCTCGCTGATAATCCCTCTATCATCCTTCTTGTTCCTGAATACCAATCTGGTTCCTATGACACTTTTCCCTTGAGGAAGAAGGCATAAGTTCCACCTTCTGTCTTCTGATTTGAAGCAGCTTATCTTGCATAGCTTCAATCCAGCTTCCATCCTTCAAAGCCTCATCAACCTTCTTTGGCTCTATCTGGGATAAGAAACAAGAATGTAGACAAACATGGCTATCATGAGTTTGTCCTCTTGTTGTTACCCCTGAGTCAACATTTCCAATGATGTTTGTGGTGGGATGTGACTTGTGGATCCAAAGTTGAGGGATCATAGCAAGTTGGTTAGACAGATCTAAATTTGAGAGATTCTGATCTGACAATAAGGTGTCTCCCACCACATCAGCATACTTATCAAGAGAAAATTGATCCAATAAGTGTGTGACATCATTCATGTTGTCTTCAATGGAGTGGTTATCTGCATCAAGAAATTCTTGATCACTATCACCACCTCCAGTTCCTTCTGCATTTGAAGTTCCTTCACCTGGATTTGGAGCCTCTGAGCTGGAATTTGAAGGCTCCTCAGATGAATCTGCAGTATTTGTCATGCTTGTGCTGATAGGAGCTTCACTTGCTGGGTTAGTTACCATTAGAGCTGAAGTAGTCTTCTTGGTTGGTCTTTTCAGCTTAAATCTTGGATCAGGATCTTCTGCTGATCTATTAACTGTAGTTCCTGAAACATTCTCATAAGACTTGTTAAAACAGTTGGTAACTAAATCAAGATCAAATAGCCAATCCGAACCAGAACCTTTCACACAGGGTGTGTGTTCATTGAAAGTCACATTGGCTGACTCCTCAATGATCCTAGTTTTGAGATTGTATACTCTATAAGCCTTAGCTTGAGAAGAGTATCCAACAAAGTGTCCATCATCTGATTTCTCAGCAAACTTGGCTATTTGATCTTTGGTATTCAAGATGGTTCAATGACATCCTAATGTTTTGAGAAAACCAATGAATGGTCTCTTTTTGTGCCACAGTTCATTAGGAGTCTTACCATGAGTCTTAACTACTAAAACTCTATTCTGCACATAGCAGGCTATGTTAACAGCCTCTGCCTAGAAGGTGATAGGCAGTTTAGAGTCAGATAACATGGTTCTAGCAGCCTCAATAAGTGTCCTGTTTCTCCTCTCAGCAACACCATTTTGCTGAGGAGTCCTGGGAGCACTATATTGTCTTGAAATACCCTTTTCATCACAAAATGTATCAAGGATTTGGTTTTTAAATTCTGTTCCCTGATCACATCTAATGATTTTAACCTTGTGATCACATTGATTTTCAATTTTTAGAATGAAGTTCTTCAAGATCTCAGGAGTCTCATCCTTAGTTCTAAGGAAGAAGACCCAAGTGAATCTTGTGAAGTCATCTGTGATCACTAAACAATAAGAGGTCCTTCCTAGACTCATTACACTGGTGGGGCCAAATAGATCCATATATAACAAGTGTAGGGGAGTAGTGATGGGGTTGGTTTCCTTTGTCTTGTGAGACACTTTATGCTGCTTCCCTTTCAGGCATGAAACACAATGGTCATCACTTGTAAACTCTTTCTTTGGCATTCTAGTTACTAAATCATTTTTAATTAATTTATTCATGTTTTTGAAGTTTACATGGCACATTCTTTTATGCCAGAGGAAAGACTCATCACTATTTGCTTTAGATAGAAAGCAAGACACTTCTCCAGAGGGAGTTGTTTCTTGCAGATCCATCTTGTACATGTTTCCCTTCCTGGGGGCTCTGAGCAGAATGTACTCCTGAGGAATAACCACCCTAGGCTTGAGAACAATGCACTCATGCTCAGTGAAGAGCATGTGATGTTTTTGGTCACAAAATTAGGGCACACTTAAAAGATTGTATCCAAGCTCCTTGACAAAATTTACCTTCTCAATGTTGATCTTACCATTTGAGACCATGCCCCTGCCAGTGATGTAACCTCCTGCATCTCCTCCAAAAGCAACTGGCCCTCTATCAAACTTCTTAAAGTTTTAAAGTAAGGACTCATTGCCTGTCATGTGCCTGGAGCAACCACTATCAATGATCCATACATTTTTGTTTGCCTTTGGCTGTCCCTGCATAAAAGAGATGATTTAGTTACATTTGGAAACCCAAGCCTCATTGGTCTTGGCCTTGTTAAAATGAGTTGAAGGCAGTGAAATAGTAAGTGATCCTATGTTCAGGCTCTGAGGATCATTTGCTGATGAAGAATCTTCATTCACACGGTCCTCCTTCATCTTCCACACCATCTTTGGAAAATTTGTCTTGACCTTCAAAGCTTCGGAAGCTTTTGCAGCTTTGGAAGATTTGGAGATTGGACCTTCCGAAGATCTTGCTTTCATTGCAGCAAGCTTCAGTACTTCGGAAGCATTCCTTTCTTCCGAGACCAAATTTTCTTCCGAAGGCAATTTTTTACTTGCCTTCTTCTTCATTTTGGAGCTTCCAAAGGAAATAGATTTTCCTTCCGAAGCTAGATTTTCCTTCATCTTCCCAGAAGCTTTCTCTTTAAACATGTTGATAGGGCTTTTGGGATTATAGACACAATCTTTAGCCAGATGGGATGTACTACCACACATGATGCATTCCATTTGCTTCCTTCTGGGAGTCTTCTTCTGAGAGCAAGACTGAACTTGAACACTTTCTTTCTCCAGCTTCTTCTTTACAGATGATGCAGCTATTCCCTTAGGGAGAGACTTGCTCTTGGAGGAGGATGGTTTAGACTGTGTAGCAGTGGTACATAGCAATTCATCCTTCTCTTTGCTGGAATGAGTTAGAACTGTGCTAAAACGCCTCGTACTAGAGTTTGTAGTTGATCCTCAGCCTTTACCACTTCAAACCCTGCAGAGATAAACAATTGTTTCTGCTTGGAGTCAAAAGTGACCTTGATCTCTTAAGCCTTCTTTGATCTTCTCTTTACTCTTCTGATCAAGTTCTTCCTCTTTGTATTTGTCATACCAGCCTTCTTACTCTCCTCAGGAGCATGGTGACCCTTTTCGGATTGACTCTCTTCACTCATTTTAGAGTCATCCCTTACCATCTCTTCTTCATCCTCTTCAGCACTAGGGTCTATGAGGGGAAGCTCATCTTTACCAGTTCCACACCTTGGAGATCTTATAGATAACAGAGTGTGTGGAGGAGCTATATCAGTAGATCCTAGTCCCTGCTTATTCTGATAACAGACTTTTGCATGCAGAGATGAGGATATGATGTTCTTGAAGGTCTCTTCTTCAAGAACACATTTTTCAGCCCAGGCTTTGCTGATCACAAGCTCAGCCTGGCATTCAGTCAACTTGATAATTAAATCTTTAATTTGAGTCCTTTAATTTATCTGCTCATGTTTAGAGTTGAAACTGTTTTCTCTAGATCTTCTATCTTAAGTTTATAGTCATTTTTAGCTCTTTTAAAATCAGCTTTTAGGATATTCAAGGACTTAATATCAGATCTCATTTCCAAGTTGTAGGACCTGTATCTATTCACTTTAGGAATACATTTAGGAGAGCAAAGATGTTCTAGTACCTTAGCCTCATCATGGTCAGCCATGAGTGCCTGGTTTGGTGAAGCATCTTCAGCCTGAAAGCTCCAGTCAAAGCCTCCTTCTTCAACAGCAATAGCAACTTGCTGTCTTGGCTTCGCACTCTGGTGCCCTCCCTTAGTGTAGTTTGGTCTGGATGATGCTTGGCCACCATTTGACTTAGGTGCCTTGCATTCTCTGGTAAAGTGATCCATCTGGTTACAGTTGTAACACTTCACTTTGCTCTTGTCTAGTCCAAACTTGCCACTGGCAGCATTGTTGGGAAACCTTCTCCCTGTCCTCTTGTAGAATTTATGGGCTCTGTGAGTGAGAAGAGTCATCTGTTGGACTATCTCCATGTATTCCAGATGATCTGGATGGATACAATCCAGGCCTTCAAGAGTGAAGAGAAAGTTGTCTGAACTTTCATCAGTAAAGACAAAGGCTTGAGAGGTGCTTGTCTCTTGGAAGGGACTTCTTTGGATGTTGCTCTATCTGGGTGTCTCTGGGAAGGTGACGAAAGGACCCTTTTATGAAGTTTCAGGGTAGAAGATATGATGATGCTATGGTTCTCTACTATCCCTTTCACCCACATGAAAGGCTGAACTCTGGTGAGTATTGGAGTTACCAGATGAGTTTTGCATGTTCATCTCCATCTGGTATCCACTGAGTATCCCATACAACTCAGTGAGAGTAAGGGTCTTGAGGTTTTCAGTCCTCTTAATGACCATGTAGTAGTGTGTCCATTGTCTGGGAAGAGAGAACATGAACTTTCTAACAATATCCTTATTCTTAATAGTTACTCCAACATCAGCCAGAGTATCCATAATCTCAACATACTTGAAATACTATTGAGTCATGGTTTCACCTGTCTTGAAGGTGAAGTTTCCAAACTGCTGCTTCAGGAGGTCCTTCTTATTCTCATTGGCTTCATTGGATCCCTCATACATCAGTTTCAGTGCATCCCATAACTATTTAGCTGTCTTGCACTTCTTGAAACCTCTGTAGATGGACTTTGGAAGAGCAGTTTGGAGGGCTGTCATGGCTTTCTGATCAATATCAATCCTTTTCCAGTCTTCATCAGAAAAGTCAGCCCTCTCCTTTGGTATCATGCCACCACCAGCAGCAGCTGAAGAGGTGCATGGTACATGAGGTCCATCGACAACAGACTCCAACATCCTAGAATCCTGAGACTTGATGAAGCCTTCCATTCTTTGGCACCAAGTGTCAAAATCCTCAGGAGTGATGAGTGGGGACTTTGTCATAGTTCTAGTTTCCATATCAGCCTTAGAGATAGCTGCCATTTGAAGAGTTAAGTGATGTGTGAAGCTAAGAGGATTAAAGATGGTGAGATCTTACAATCAAGAGCCTGGAATGCTCTGATACCAATTGCAAGACCGGGTAAGGGTACTTAACACTTAATTTCACACTGAGGAGAGATCTTAGATCACTTAAAAATTCAAATAGGGAATTGGTAACTTAAAACAGATGCTCCAAAGAACACAAGTAAATCAAAGAGACGGAACTAAAAATCAACACAAGATTAGTTTTCAAGGATGTTGTATATTGATCTCAAGTTCTCTTACAAAGGTTATGAAGCATATCAAAATTACAAGGACCTAAGACAGTTTTATACTACAACCTACAACCGTCACTTACATGTAAAGACAGTTGGAATTTGACTAATCTAGACAACAAGATCAATCTATAGTCAAAAGGCAGATTGCCTTTTGACTAGTGACTATGACATGCCATAGCTCACTGACTTTTCCTACTACAAAAAGTCTACAGGAACAAGTAAGGTAAGTTACAGACAAAAACCATTCCTACTTTTTGATAAAGCATGGAAGTTTCACCAACTTATGTAAAGTAGGTGAACCACCAGAACAGGCAGCGAAAAGTGTGTCAGCTTTATCCAAAGTTGATTCAGAGAAAGCATATTTTATCTGTCCTCTGAAGAAATCAGTCTTCACAGCTTCAGAAGACTTTGTCTCTGAAGCTTCAGAATGAGGTGGCTGTGTGCCTAACGATGGGGGTAAATTATGACAGGACCAGGAAATAGTGAAAGATAATGAAAAAGTACGAAACGAACGAATGCATACGATAATGAAAGATAATCAACTCTATACCTTGATGTATGTATGATGAATGCTCATGTGTGAAAGTAAAGGAGGTATTTTATTGAAAGGATATTTTCATATATAAATCGATACAAGGTATTTTAACGCTTTAAAACTAGAATTCACTCAGCAACACTAACTTTTATGCATTTTCAGTTGGCAGGTAAATGTTGCTGAGGATGGCAGGCGAGGGAAGCTACTCGTCAGGCCAAGACTGGCATCCGTTCATGCTTAATGATTTTGTTGTATTGTAATGCAACTAATTGATTATTTGGTAACCCTATCTTAAAACGATGTATTATTTTGCAACATTAATTATATGCATGAATGGTTTTTTGTTAACTCAATTCCGCTGTGACATATTATGAAATGTTTATTTTTTTATATAATAATGCTATGATTGTCCAACTGTGAGGTCTCCGGGAATGGGGCCTTACAATTTGGTATCAGAGCCAAAGTTTAAGAGAAATAGGTAAATTATTTTCAAAAACCTAAATTTAAACTGAGAATGGGACCGAATGTAAGGATGCCAGCCCGAGTAGCTACGTGCTATCAGGTATTTCTTTTCTTAATGTTAACCAGTATTATGTGCGTGTGCTATTTGATTTATGTGCTTTTAGTAGATTTGAATACTGATGTAGTCAGGATAGGAAATGCTCGGGGGATGAAGAATAAAGTAAGTGGCTAATCAAAACTGGCCACTGTAATTAGGGACTTACTATACTTGACATAAACTGAGCTATTACCTTGAATGACCATGTTAGTGTTTGAATCTTATAGTTATTAGAGGATGGCCGGTGGTAGATCGTCGAAGGCCTCTAGAGGAGGAGCACGGGGTGGCCATGGTGTTAGACCACATGTCACAAAGAAGAAGACTAAGACTGCCGAGACGGCCCCTGCTGATCCTGAGGTCCGTCATGATGAGGGCGGTGATGAGAGCGCTAATCTAAGGGCCTCAGTGAAGGAGGCAGTGGTTGAGGAGGTGCATCAGGTCATGCAGATGATCCTACCGTCTGTGGTGACCGAAGTCATTCGGGCTGTGAGGGAGGATGAGAGAAAGGAAAAGGAGGAGGAGAGAAGGACTACGGCTGGGAGAAAGGGGAATGAGAGAGATCATGATGAAGAGGAGGAACTGAATGCTAAGAAGGCGGCCCCTAGTAATGAGGAGGATGTGGTAGTGTGGGAAACCGCAAAGGGGTGCAGCTACGGGGCATTCCAACGATGCAAACCCCCAACTTTCGACGGTAATGGTAATGTTGCTGATGCTCACCGATGGGTGAGAGAGATGGAGGCTTTCCTAGAGATCAGCAAGTGCAGGGAGGACCACAAGGTGAAGTTCGCCACTCATACGTTTATAGACTCGGCTTTGTGTTGGTGGGACAACATTGTCCAACCGAAGGTAGCAGAGCCATCAAGAAGATGAGATGGGGAGAGTTAAAGAAGATGGTAATCGAGGAATTATGTCCTCATAGAGAGCTTGATAAGATTGAAAGGGAGTTCCTACAGCTAGAGGCGGGAACCATGACATATCAGCAATACACCACCAAGTTCAACGAAATGGCTAGGTTGGTGCCTGACCAAGTGACGCCGGTGTCAAGGAAAATCAAGAGGTACATTCAGGGATTGCCGGCTGACATTCGCAGGCATTTGATTACTGCCCGGTCGGGTACCTTTCGGTCGTTGGTAGACCTGGCGGGTAGATTATATGATGAAAGGGAGGAAGCTGTAGTGGAGGTGAAGAAGACGGGTGGTGGTGACAAGACCTGGAAGGGGAAATGGTTTGGACGTGGTGGTTTCACTCCAAATAACAAGAAGACAAGAACGGATGACCGGCAGGTAGTGTCGGCGAGTACCGGGGTGAAGAGATGTGGTAAGTGTGGAAGGGAGCACACTGGTGAATGCAAGTGGGGAACAAATGTGTGCTTCAAGTGTGGGAAGCCCGGTCATATAGCAAAGGATTGTGGGGTGATGAGGTGCTATAATAGCTGTGAAGAGTGGCATGTAAGCTGCGATTGCAAGAAGCCGAGGGTCGAAAGTTCTGCGGTAAGGAAGAGGATAGAAGATAGAGGGCAGAGGGCAAGTACTAGAGCCTTCACAATGACGCGGGAGGAGGCCAGAGTAGACCCCGACTTCGTGTCAGGTATGTTTCTAGTAAACCAAACTTGTGCCTCTAAGTTATTTGATTCTGGTGCTAGTAGGAGTTTTATTTTTGCTACTTTTTGTGCTAAATTGCCTGTTAGTAGTAGGAGTATTGATGAGCCTTTTGAAGTAGAAACTACTATTGGTAAGTCTACCAGAATTTCTGAGATTATAGAGGATTATGACATAGAACTAGAAGGCCATAGGTTCTCTGCTAAACTATTTGTGATGCCCCTAGGCGGATTTGATGTAGTTTTAGGGATGGATTGGTTAGCGCCTATGAGTCAAATATTATGTGTCACAAAAAGATGATTGGATTAATTTCACCCGATGGAAGTGCGGTGACGGTCTACGGTGATCGAGTGATGACGGTTCCTAAGGTGATCTCGATGGTGGTGGCAGAGAAGTGCATGAAGCGTGGATGCAGCGCTTACCTAGCTTATGTGAAAGATGTGGACGCTCCGGTACCACAATTGACTAACGTACCAGTTGTGTGCGACTTTCCGGACATGTTTCCAGAAGATCTACCAGGTGTGCCACCGGACCGTGAGATCGAGTTTCAGATTAATTTGATACCCGATGCTCAACACGTTGCTAAGGCACCATATCGATTAACTCCGATGGAGATGAAGAAACTAATGGTTCAACTGCAGGAGTTGATGGATAAGGGATTCATCTGACCGAGTATCTCTCCCTAGGGTGCTCCGGTCTTGTTTGTAAAGAAGAAGGACGGTAGTATGAGGATGTGCAATGACTACCGTGAGTTGAACAAGTTGACGGTGAAGAACCGATATCCGCTACCTAGAATCGAAGACTTGTTTGATCAGCTCCATGGTGCCAGTTGGTTCTCGAGAATAGACCTCCGATCTGGTTACCATCAGTTGAAGGTGAAGGAGCAAGATATTCCTAAGACAGCTTTTCGCACGTGTTATGGGCACTACAAGTTTCTCATTATGTCCTTTAGTCTAACTAACGTGCCAGCTGCCTTTATGGATTTGATGAACCGAGTGTGTTGGCCAATGTTAGATAAATCAGTGATTATGTTTATTGATGATATCATGATTTATTCAAAGAGCGAAGAAGAACATGCCGGCCACATACGTGAAGTATTGGAGACTTTTAGGAGAGAGAAGTTATATGCTAAATTCTCTAAGTCCGCTTTTTGGTTGCGTGAAGTTCAATTTTGGGTCACGTGGTGAATTCTGAAGGAATCATGGTGGACCCGGTGAATGTTGAGGCGGTGATGCAGTGGGAGTCTCCAAACACGCCATCAGAGATTCGTAGTTTCTTGGGTCTGGCGGGCTACTACAGAAGATTTACTCAAGACTTTTCCCAGATAGCCTCACCTTTGACTAAATTGACTCGCAAGGAGGTGAATTTGTGTGGGGTCGAGAACAGGAGGATGCTTTTGAGGAGTTAAAGGCAAGATTAACTCAAGCTCCTGTCTTGACGTTACTCGAAGGGAGTGAAGATTTAGTGGTATATTCGGATGCATCTTATTCGGGACTGGGCTGCGTGTTGATGCAACGTGGAAAGGTAATATACTACGCATCCCGACAGCTGAAAATCCACGAAGTCAATTACCCCACACATGATTTGGAGCTCGCGGCAGTGGTCTTTGTCTTAAAAATTTAGAGCCACTACCTGTATGGGACGAAGTGCACAATCTTCACAGACCACAAAAGCCTAAAGTATTTCTTTAAGTAGAAGGACCTCAACATGAGGCAGAGGAGGTGGCTGGAACTGATCAAAGATTATGATTGTGAGATCTATTACCACCCGGGCAAAGCCAATGTAGTGGCGAATGCCCTGAGCCGAAAGAAGAGACCTGAGCCAATCCGGGTGAAAGCTTATCAACTGGTAATGACCTCTGATGTGATGACCCAGGTCAAAGAATTTCAAGATGAGGCGTTGAAAGAAGACCGCCTTAACTCTGAAAGGATGAGAGGTCTAGTCACAGAGTTGGGAGAGAATACCCATGGAGTTAGAACCCGCTTCTGGCCGATGTGGATCCCGTGTTATGGAGACCTACGGGGGTGGATCATGGATGAAGCTCATAAGACTCGATACTCCATTCATCCCGGTGCTACCAAGATGTATCAAGACATGAAGAAAGATTACTGGTGGCTGGGAATGAGGCGCGATGTAATGGAATATGTGAGTAAGTGCCTTACTTGCTTGCAGGTGAAGGCAGAGCATCAGAAGCCATACGGGAAGATCCAACCGTTGGATATACCCGGGTGGAAGTAGGAGCACATCACCATGGACATCATCACAAAGTTACCTCGTACAGTAAGGGGGTACGATACCATATGGGTGATAGTTGACCGGTTGACGAAGAGTGCTCACTTCCTACTGATCTGCGAGACGCACTCATCTGAGAGATTAGTGAATCTATTCATTAAAGAGATTGTAGCTCGTAATGGTGTGCCAGTTTCTATCGTGTCGGACCGTGACACCCGATTCACAACGAAGTTTTGGAAGAGATTCCATGATGCGATGGGGACGAGGCTAGACATTAGCATGGCTTATCATCCTCAGATAGATGGTCAGTCCAAGAGGACGATTCAGACACTCGAGGATATGCTCCGAGCATGCGTGATCGACTTTGGAGGGAGTTGGGATGATCACCTATCGTTGGCGGAATTCTCATACAACAACAGTTATCATGCCACCATACGAGATGCTGCACGGTAGGAGGTGTAGGACGCCTGTATATTGGGGAGACATCGGGCAGAAGGAGTTAGGAAGTACCGAGGTGATCGAGGCTACGACGGAAATGTTAGAAAAGATCAAAGCCTTTATGAAGGCGGCCAAGGATAGACAGAAATCGTATGCCGACATAAGGCGTAAACCGATTGAATTCAACATGGGTGATAGAGTCATGTTAAAGGTCTCACCTTGGAAGGGGATCATTTGGTTCAGAAAAAGGGGCAAGCTGAACCCAAGATACATAGGGCCTTTCCGAATTATCGCACGAGTAGGAGAGGTGGCCTATCGACTAGAACTGCCTGATGAGTTAAGTGGAATTCACCCAACATTCCATGTATCTCACCTGAAAAAGTACTTAGCCGATGAGGATATGATTGTACCGCTGGAAGACATCGAGGTGGATGAACGGCTTAATTATGTAGAGCAACCAGTGGCAATCATCGACAGAAAAGAGAAGAGGCTGCGAAATAAAGTGGTTCCACTTGTGCGTGTGTAGTGGATACACAGAAAGAGTTCCGAGTCTACGTAGGAGACTGAAGAAGAAATAAGATAGCATTACCCACAGCTGTTCGAAGAGTGACAGGTTTCGGGGACGAAACCTCTTTAAGGGGGGTAGACTTGTAACACCCGAAACTTTGTCAAAATAAAAGAAAATAAAAGTATCTTGCAACAAGGGAAATGGAACAAAAGTGGAAGGGGGCTAAGTGTAAAAAGTACAAAACCTTTTTTTTAGGATTACAAAAGCATGGCCGCCCATGCTATTGCTATTTTGCTTTTCCTTTTTGGCTGAAAAGAAGAAAGAAGAAGGAGAAGAAGTTATCTCTCGGTTATTCAAAAAGAAGGGCTGATTTTCGCATTGGTGAGTGTCTTATAGGATTAATTGGTTTGGTTTTGTTGGGTTTTCGACCATAAAACAGATTTTTAAGTGTTTTATGTGTTTGGGTGTTTGTTTTGGTGTGTTTTAGGTGTTTGAACTCTCGTTCACACAAGTTTGGAGGAGTTTTACTTGTTGG
Source organism: Flaveria sonorensis (assembly GCA_025506505.1). Taxonomy (NCBI): domain Eukaryota; kingdom Viridiplantae; phylum Streptophyta; class Magnoliopsida; order Asterales; family Asteraceae; genus Flaveria; species Flaveria sonorensis. The sequence goes on from CM046437.1 coordinate 3,109,807, forward strand.
TTGCATTAGGTGAGTTCTAGACCCTGGTTTTTATGTGTTTTTAAACTTTTGACGCTGAAAATGCATTAATCAAAATGTTTTACCATTGTTTAATATGTATCCGTATGTATATGTGTGTTTATGTTTGTGTTTATGATTGTGTGTGTGTTCTTGAGGCTTAGAATGATGTATACAAGCTTAGAACATGTGAATATGCAGATTGGGCTTGAATATAAGTCTGAAATATACATCATTGTTGGTCATGCGCCCAAACAGGGTCCATGCACCTAGAAATTTCCTTAGAAAAAGCCTGTGTAGTTCATGCGCCCTAATAGTCCTCATACGCCTAAGAATTTGTCTGAAAATACTAAGTGTTAACCCATGCACCCAAACAGTACCCCATGCGCCCAACCATTTTGCTCAGGCACCTAAGTGTCAGTTATGCGCCTGAACAGTACCTCATGCACCCAAATTAAGTGATCAGACGCCTAAGTATTGTCTCATGCGCCCATATAGTGATAATGACCCCAAGAAGTACTCATGCGCCTGCATAGTGCTCATGCGCCTAGAACCCTTAGAAAATATTCTGAAATTTTGGGAAAAAGGAAATTTAAGGATTTGTCTTGGGATGTTTTGTTGGTTATATCTGCTTATGTTTTTGCATGTTTAGGGTTGTTCTCATGTTCCTTATTATGTATCTATTTTATGGCTTTACGTGGCGTGATTATATTCGTATACGTAAAGTATTATCATTGAAGAAAGTGAAAATTAATGTTAATGAAAAGTGGAACATAAGAAATGAATGAAAGTCTTGCAAGCAAATGATAAAGGAGGTTCACAACTCATTGAGAGTTGCTAGCTCAACTGTGTGTAATATAGCATGCGATCTTGGCTAACCCATGAGGGTTCACACACAGGGGGATCAGTCCTGATCAAACAGTACAAAACGGGGTCCTTATCACTTAACCTCGAGAATGAGGTGGTTGTGTGCCTAACAATGGGGGTAAAGTTATGACAGGACCTAGAAATAGTGAAAGATAATGAAAAAGTACGAAACGAACGAATGCATACGATAATGAAAGATAATCAAGTTTATACCTTGATGTATGTATGATGAATGCTCACGTGTGAAAGTAAAGGAGGTATTTTATTGAAAGGATATTTTCATATATAAATTGATACAAGGTATTTTAACGCTTTAAAAGTAGAACTCACTCAGCAAGCTAACTTTTATGCATTTTTAGTTGGCAGGTAAATGTTGTTGAGGATGGCACGCGGGGAAGCTACTCGTCAGGGCAAGACTGGCATCCGTTCATGCTTAGTGATTTTGTTGTATTGTAATGCAACTAATTGATTATTTTGTAACCCTAACTTACAACGATGTATTATTTTGCAACATTAATTATATGAATGAATGGTTTTTTGTTTACTTAATTCCGCTGCGACGTTTTATGAAATGTTTATTGTTTTATATAATAATGCTATGATTGTCTAACTATGAGGTCTCCGGGAACGGGGCCTTGCAGTTTGCTGTGTGTGTTTATGCTAGGTACCAATCAGACCCCTAGGAGTCACATACGAATATTGTTAAGAGGATTTTCAGATACCTCAAAGGGAAGCCAGCTCTTGGACTTTGGTATCCCAAAGAAGGAGATTTCAACTTCTATTCATATTCTGATAGTGACTTTAGAGGTTGCAATAACAACAGAAAATCAACAACTCGTGGCTGTCAACTCATTAGACCCAGACTAGTTTCTTGGCAGTACAAAAAGCAAACACATGTGTCAGTATCCACAGCTGAGTATGAGTATATAGCTGCTTCAGCTGGTTGCTCTCAAGTTTTGTGGTTGCAAAACCAGCTACTTGATTATGGTTACAATTTTATTCAAACACCAATTTTCATAGATAAGTCAACTGCTATGTTCATAACTGCTAATCCAGTGCAACATAGTAAAACAAAACATATAGAATTTAGATATCATTTTCTGAGAGACTACTCAGAAAAAGGTTTAATCAAGTTGATCAAAGTGGATACAACAAATCAGCTTGCTGATTTATTCATTAAAGCCTTTGACTTAGTGAGATTTAATTTCTTAATTGAGTCTTTAGGCATGATTAACTTAGATTAGTCATCATCACAAAGAAAAGCATGATCTGTCCTTTATAATTCTCAATATGGAAAAGCCAAAAACATCCATAAAACATATAAAACTCCAAAAATATTGTCTTGTTAATATGTTTTCTTGAAAAAGCAATTCATATCATAGGAAATGATAGCACATTATACCTTTGTTTTCTTGCCTGTTTTTAAATCAAACAATAAAGACTGATCATATGTGATTTGATATGTGAGTAGGTTCAGCCTAAGTGGAAAATAAACAAGTCCATGCTTAACATAATGCCAAGATGACTAATTATGGGCAATTCCATTTTGACGAGCAGGCAAGTAAGTCTTATCCTACTGAGATCAACTTAGTCACATAAGCACACTATGTTCCGACACTTTAAAATCTCTATCTTCGTGCATCATTAACCCTTTGTTTTGCATGTGCAAAGACCTAGGTTCATAGGACCCTCTGTTTTGCGTGAGCAAAGACCTGGGTTCTTAGGCACCTTTATTTTACATGAGTAAAGACCTGGTGACCTGATGTTGATCATCATAAGTTCTAGAAAGGAACAGATCTAAAAGAATCCAAAGTGATCAAATGTATATTATCTTAAAGAGCATAAAAATCATATAAACGACATTAATAAGATTTCAAAGAAATCATAAGATAGAGCTTATGATTTAAGGAACATAGTTTTCAAGTGTGAAAAAGTGATGAATTGACTCATAAACGGCGGACAAACTCTAATGTGAATTGAATGTGTAGTCCATATTTGTCCATCTTTAATCAATACCAAAACATGATAAACAACATGACAAGTTGAATATATACTCTTGCTTGAATTTATGTGGATCATAATACGTGCAATCAACATTAGATCTATGTCTACTATCGTCATACAAACTGCATCAGGAAGTTGATTAGTGTCATAGTATGATCCCATGTTATGGTTAAGTTGCTTGTAAATATGTTGTGTAGTTTCTGCTTATAAACAAAAATACAAAAAGATTTTGTTTATGTTTTTTTCTTTGCTAATAAGATGGACAGATAATTGCTTGTCATTTTATTCTCTTCATAAATTTTTGCTAAATGCATAAGTTCATGATTTATCACAAATTTAGGGGGAGTAGTCATCAACATGAAAAATGAGTTTATCAAATGAGTTTCACTTTTAAATGAAGAAAATTGGAACTTGAATATCTGAAATTTTTTAACCAAATCAATCTCTTGCACATTTTCTATGAAGCAAAGTCACCAAGCTCCAACAGCAATCAAAAAATGATCTAACAAAATGTTAGGATCATACAACAAAAACATAACAAGTTTGCCTCCCGTAGATGTTCTGCAGAAGAATTAACTTGTTCTGCAAAAGAATTAATTTTGTGGTTCTGCAGAAGATTTAATTTGGGTTCTGCGGAAGAATTAACTTACGTATAAAAGGATTTAATGATATTCTGTGGAAGAATCATACTTCAAACAACCATGGAAGGGTAATGAGGATTGAGGGTCCCACATCATTAAATAAAAAGATTTAAATATTCTGAGGGAGTATAAATGATGTTCTTGACTGTTGTCATTCTTATTCATTTTTTCAGACCTAGAAAAACCCTCTCATCCAATATACCCCTCTTTCTGCTAACATTCAAATTAACCACTCCACACAACCATCCACTCTTAAATTTCAACATCATAGCATCAAACATACAACATTTTCAAGATGGCTAACAGATTTGCAAAAGAACATAATGTTTGTGCTTTTCTTAACGCCGAAGACCCAACGACCGAAGGATGCAGAGATATAATCAATTATTTGAGAAGATCAAGAATATCTTTTGCATTATTTATGGAAGCAACCATCTATCAATCTGATATGATAGATTTTTGGAGCACAGCACGAATAGAGGAGGAGGATAATGAAAAGGTGATTTATTCAACCGTAAGAAATGAAGTGTTAAGGGTTGATGAAAGAATCATCAGAAGGGTGTTGCAGCTGGGAGAACAAGAAGAGAATCATCCAGACGTGTTTGAGCATGACCACATTGAAAGAATCTTTCGTCTGATGGGATATGATGGAGATTATAAGAACAAAGAGATCAAGAAAGGTAGGTTGTGCAAACCTTATAGGTTTCTGTGCCACACTTATCTAAAGTGTATGTCAAACAGAAAATCTGGGCTAGATAGATTTCCATGGCACATATCATCTGGAATAATCAGTGTGTTTGAGGGAAGAAGATACAACTATGCTAAATACATCTTTGGGTGCTTATGTGACCACATTAGGGTACAGAAAGAAGATAAGATGTACATGTTCCCTAGATTTCTCCAACTGATCATCAATGATGTTTTGCCCAACATTCAAGTAGAAGGTGGAGTTTTTGTTCAATCTCACCTTAGGAGGTCTGTGCTTAACAAAATCAGTGGGCAATATCAAGGAAGATATATGGAGATGTTTGCTCATGTAATAGATTAAAATGCAAACATTCCCCAAGAGCTTATGTACACTGAACAACAACAAGCGTCACCTGCTGAGTCCCCTGAACCAATACCACAAGAACCACTTTCTCCACCACCAACATCCTTGATAAACCGACCAGAAACACCATTTTTTCATCTCAACTCACCAACAAGTGAACACACACAACCCTTCTCACCTTCCCATTCCCAATCATCATTAAATACTGCTACAAATAAACCATTCTCACCTGATCACTTTCAGCAATCACCACCACATCCATCCCCACAACAAGAACCACACTTTCCACCACCAACACCTTTAATAGACTTACGAGAAACACCACCAGCTCAACTGAATTCACCATCCAGTGAGCACACCTAACCTTTCTCCCCTTCCTAATCTTAATTATCACTCAAAACTGCTGCCACAAACCTATTTCACCCATTCTAAATCAAACAACTTCTCATCCAACAACACAACCAACTTCCTCACCCCCATCTACTGAAGCCACCTCACCTACTGAAAGCCCAACATTCACTGAAATAGTCAACCTTGATAATGATGAACATGATGTAGTGAAAGATGGTGCTACAGAAGAAATTCTGTTTAGAAGTTGAGGGGGAGAATGACATGGAAGTTGAACAACATCATGATGCTTGTGTAGAACAACAAGATGAGAGTGATACTCACTTTGTTGATATCACTGCTCTTGATGAAGATGATCTAAGAGGAGAAGAGATTAATGTGAGTAAAAGATTCCTTGTGGCTAAATATAACAATCTAATCATCAAAAGTAATCAAAAGTTGGAGAACTTGAGAGAGTTGAAAAGGAAGTTAAAGGAGAAAGATGAAACCATTACAACTCACAAAGCAACAATCAAGCAGTTAAGAGAAGAAATTTAAACAAGAAATGACGTGATTGACACTATGGATCAGTTTGTAACTGAGTCCTTTGAGTCTGCTGAGAAAGAAAGACAAGAGAAGGAGAAAGTCATGACTGAGCTCAACAATGCCATGAAAACTATCTCTGAGCAGTTAGATCTGCTGAAAGCTAAAGATGAAGAGATAGAAGTTTTAAAGAAAAAGGTGTCTGCACAGGAAGTGGGTATTCATCAAGAACAAATCAAAGAAGCTGCTCAACCAATAACATCACTGAGTGCTAACATTCCCATGATGAAACCAAAAGAACCAACAATCAAGTATAATAGGAAAAGAAAGTATTTGGGAAGAACTCAAGATGAAGCTATTGTAATTGAAGATTCCCCAAAGAAAAAAAAACATGTCTCCTGAACACACTCCATAAGATGTGATTTTATCATGTTTTGATTAAATTATATGTCTGCAATGTGTCCCACAATCAAAAATCCTGTAGAACCTTATCCAACTTCAAGACACTTTCGAGATTTCAAGTCACCCCAATTTGACTTAAACCTTTCACTTCTGATCAGCCTTTTCAAAACGAATTTTCTAATATAATATCTAGTATGAGCATAACTAGCTTGAAAAACATTTCTGAACACAGAATATTAACAAGTTTTAGGTCTTATTTAACAGCCAGTCAGACTTATGTTTTTGCCTTGGCAAGACGTTTAGGACTTACATGCCAAGTCGGACTTACATGCCCCATCTTTTGATTTTGCCTCCTGTGTCAGAACATATCTCAAAAAGAAAAATATTTATCATATAGTATGTATGTCTTTGACATATCTTTTATTAATATGCTCATTGTCATCTTTTATTCCTATATGGCCTTTTAGGCTTCTTTTTGCTCATTTTGTTTGTTTTTCGCTTTGAATTTTGTTTTCATTTGTATATCTATATTTTTTTATTTTGATTTTATACATATATATATATATAATATCTGAAAGAAGCTGAATCAGAAAGTAATTGGCTTGAGTATAACTAGACTATTCTTCAATTGCTACACATAGATTTATTCGGTCCTGTAAGTGTTTTGAGTTTAGGACCTCGTGCATATTGCTTGGTTATTACTGATGATTTTTCTAGATTTACATGGGTTTTCTTTTTAGCAAGCAAAGATGAGACACCTCATTTGCTAATGAAATTCATGACACTTGTGGAAAATCAGACTGACAAGACTATCAAATGCATATCGAGTGATAATGGCACCGAATTATGTAATCGTATTTTGAATGAGTTCTGCGATTCAAAGGGGATAGCACCACAATTCAGTTCTGCAGGAACTCCACAACAAAATGGAATTGCTGAAAGACATAACAAAACCTTAATTGAAGCAGCTAGAACAATGCTATCAGCAGCCAAATTACCTTCATTCTTTTGGGCTGAAGCTGTTAACACTACTTGTTATGTTTAGAATCGTGTTTTAATTAACAAACAATATAATAAGACTCCTTATGAAATCTTTTTCAAACATAAACCTAAAGTCAAATATTTTAAAACTTTTAGATGTTGTTGTACTCTAATAAACACATCTGATAATTAATCAAAATTTGATGAAAAAGCTGATGATTGTTATTTTATTGGTTATTCAGCCAACAAAGTAGCATATCGGGTTTATAATAAAAGAACTAAACAAATTATTGAGTCATTTGATATTGATTGGCATGAATCTAACAAAACAGATGCAGGTACTACTCCTTCATGGGTTTATGATTATGCTTCATTATTTGAAACATTTAATCGAAAATTTGTTGTTTCTACAGCTGATCCACCTTCCACATCCTCAATTCAAGATAAATTTGCTGATGATGTTGGATCTACATCTTCTTAAGCTAAAGGAATATCTTCAGATATACCTTCATCTTTAAATGCTGTAGTTGTTCCACATTCAGTTTCTAAAATAGATTCATCTTATTTGGATATAGTTGTGGAACAAGAGCCATAAGTTTCTAATCAGAATTCATCTTCTATCTTAAATGATCCCATTGATACTATTCAAGTACCATTTGAAGATTTTTCTATCGGTAATGATAATCAAGACGAAGAAATTGTTTATCAACCAGAAGGAGGGAACACTGTTGAAGAGCCTATTGGTCATATCTCTAACTTAGATGAAGTTATCTCTAAAGATGTTATTCCACAGCAGAGAGTTCATAGAAACCATCCAACGGAAGCAATTATCGGTCCATTATCCCAAGGCGTCAGAACTCGAAGTCAATCGGGAGCAATAAATACATGTCTATATTCATGTTTTCTATCTCAAATAGTGCCAAAGAATGTTGAAATGGCATTGAAAGAAAACAGTTGGGTAGAGGCAATGCAAGACGAGCTGATGCAATTCAAAAAGCTAAATGTTTGGCATCTGTGTGAAAGCAAAGGGTAAGTTGCCAATCGGCACGAAATGGATTTTCAAAAACAAGACGGATGAAAAGGATGTGATAGTCCGCAACAAGCCCAGACTTGTTGTGAAAGGATTCTATCAAATTGAAGGTCTTCATTATGAAGAAGTATATGCTCTAGTTGCAAGACTAAAAGCTATATGAATTTTTCCGGCATATGCTTCATACAAGAACTTCAAAGTTTATCAAATGGATGTGAAAACTGCGTTTTTGTATGGCGAAATGAATGAAGAAACCTATGTCTGTCAACCACCAGGATTTGAAGATCTTGATAATCCTGACTATGTATACAAGTTAGATAAATCACTTTATGGTTTACACCAAGCACCTCGAGTTTAGTATACCACTCTTACTGAACATTTGCTTGCAAATGGTTATACAAGAGGTGCTATTGATCAAACTTTATTCATAAGGAAGACTCGTGATGATCTGATTCTAGTTAAAGTTTATGTTGATGATATTATCTTTGGGTCTACCAATGATGACTTGTGCAAGGAGTTTGAGGTGGTTATGAAGAAGAAATTTGAGATGAGTGCTCTTGGAGAAATGACATTTTTCTTGGGTATTCAAGTTAAATAAGATGAGAAGGGAATACTGATACATCAAGAAAAGTATATTCACAGTATCCTGGATAAGTACAAATTCCAAAACTCCATGACAGCTCCTACTCCTATGTCCTCTCGTCCTACTTTGACTCCAGATGTCACAAGAGAAGATGTTGATCAACATATGTATCGATCAATGATTGGATCCTTGATGTATCTCACTGCAAGCAGACCGGACATCATGTTTTCTGTTTGTCAATGTGCACGTTATCAAAGTAATCCAAAGGAATGTCACATGAAAGCTGTCAAGAGGATTTTTAAGTATCTCAAGGGTCAACCCACACTTGGTCTTTGGTATCCTAAAAGTTTTGATTTCAACTTATTTGCTTAACTAACAGTGATTATGCAGGATGTAACTTGGACAGGAAGTCTACTACCAGCGGTTGTCAATTTATTGGCAATAGGTTGATTTCTTAGCAATGCAAGAAGCAGCAGACAGTATCCACTTCGACTGCAGAGGCAGAATATATGGCTGCATCAAGCAGTTGTTCACAAATCGTTTGGATTCAATAACAACATCTTGATTATGGTGTTAATATTTACGATACTAAAATCTTTTGTGATAATACTGCAGTTTTGAACATTGTGAAGAATCCAATTCAACACTCTAAGACTAAACACATCAACATCCGAATGCATTTCATCTGTGACTGTTTTGAATGGAAACTTATCCATTTGGAGTCAATTTCTACAGATGACAACATTGCTAATTTGTTCACTAAGGCGTTTGATCATTCCAGATTTGACTTTTTAGTTAAATCTTTGGGCATGATTAACTTTGGTTAACACTTATTCTTACACCCTTTTTAAAAATATTTTTTTGTTTGTTAAAATTGTTATTTTTCTATCTAGATTATCACAATTTTAGGGGGAGAAAATTTGAAAATACAAATAATATTTTGTTCTTAGGGGGAGTAAAAAAATAGAAGAAAATTACAAAAAGATTTTGGTTATAAAATTTGAAAATAATTAAGTTTTCATGTGTACATAGGAAATGATATACATTTCTTGATTTTGAATCATTGCATCCTAAGGCTTACAAGAAACTAACTTGGATTATGTTTGATATGTTGATAGGCTAGATATTCAAGTATGAAAAACACTATGTTCTGTGATGCACTGAAAGTAACTTTCTATGACTGAAGTGGGTAACTCATCAAGGTTTTGTGGTAGCTCTGATACCAAATGTAAGGATCATCATAATACAATTAGATCGATCTCGTAATGAATATTCGGAATATAGACATTACCGTAATAAGAATGAGATTGTAGAAATGAAGAACACACAAGTAAATAAACTTCCAAATCAATAGATCTCTAATTCGTTTACAGTGCAGTAGTACAAATCAGGAAAATGAAAATATCTCTATCAAAAGCGCTGACTATTACAAAGCAAAACATCTATTTATAAACAAGAAGAAGTTCTCACGCGAAAACATCAGTTCTCGTGCCACTAGTAGTTGTCGCGCTAGAAGCAGTTTTCGCGCAATAACTCTAGGTTCTCGCATGACTTGATCTTGATCTTCATCTTGATTTGATTTCCCGAGCCTCTTAGGTTCAACCCCTACAAAGAGTGATGCTGAGTGGGAGGAGTTAACAAAAAATGAGTCTCTTAGGGCTGATGAAGAAGCAAGGTCTGATGACTTGCTGTCTATTAAAGACATTTTTTAGGAAAGACCCCAATCCTCCATGTTCATGGATATGATCAATAATGGCTTTCCCTATGACATGATGGAAAAGATGAACATGAATGAGATGATTCAAGTACTGAAGGAGTTTGATGCAGCTAGATTTGTGCTACCTGTGTGCAATTATGAGACCTTCATAAAGTACTAATCAACTGAGAATATAAATCATGACTTGGGTCACTATGACACTAAGAAGCTCACCAAGTATAACATGATCTGTTGGCTGCAAAGTTAGAATTATGAATCTCATGAATTGAAAGGAAGAATAGTAGCTGAACTTAGAAGCATGATGCAGTATGTGATGAAGGTTGAATTGGAAACTAGTGTTAGATTCAGAACTGGGGCACCTAATCCTGCATACAAAGAACAAACAAAATCATCCCCTGCTGTGCCAATCGTGGTTGAAAGTAAAGACATGCACAAAGGGAAAGAAAAACTGATCTAGGAGCCAAGGGATGTAACTCCTAACAAACTTTGGCCTTTGGGAACAACAGTAAGGGAGATCAATGAGCAAAAATCAACTCTCATTCAATTGTATGATCATTTGACAACTCCAAGATCTGCTGAAGAGAACAGAATCATTGCTTGGAAGTTTGATCCAGACTGAGATTATGCGGCAATAAAAAGAGCATCTGGGATGATTCAATACTTTCCATGGATGGAGACTCTCATTTAACTCCCAGATACAGACATCACTGATCTACAAAACATCCCAATCACCAACTACCCAATCAATCCAAGAGGGAGAGACTTCTCTGTGATCATTGCAATATTAAGAAACAAATTTATAGGAGATATTTTGAAGGAAGCAAAAAGAGATGATGCAGATCATAAAAGGAGAAAACAAAAACAAAAAATGTCTTAATCCAGCTCCTCTCAACCTGTTGATGATGAATTTCTGAGAAGAATTGGATATGCAGACAAGAGTACAGCATCTATCAAGACCATTGAAGGAAATCAATATTCATATCCCATTACTGGATGGGGATATGTTGAAAGAACAAAGGAATTGGTGCTGCAAATAAATGATCCAAACAAGAAAGCCTCAAGTATCAGACTGTTTGATTATTAAGCTTCTTCATCCAAGTTACACCTCATACTTGCATGATAAGTATTTTTCAAAGTTGTCTGATAATATTACTTAAGGTGGCATATGTTTATATGTGCAAATTATTCAAGTGATAGACAAACTTCATGCAAAAGCTTAAAATAGAAGAAAATTTGAGTCTGGTCAACTCATGGGATCTGAAATCTCGTCTATCACTGATCTTCAAATTTCTGAACAAGATGAGCTGGAAGTAGTATCAAACAACAAAGTAGTTACAACATTGACTACTGAAGAAGATGTTATTGGTCTCAATTTTAAGACTTTGAAGAATATGAGCAGAATGAAGATCAAGTATACTTATCAAGATCAAAAGGATGCTGTTGCATACTTCAACAAAAAGATTTTGGAAAGAGTTCAGGAGCGGAAAGCATTGAACAACTGATTACAAGTGTCTAAACCTAAGGGGGAGTATTGTTAGGACTAGATTAATTGTATAGGTTTAGTAGATTATTCATCACTTGTAATGAACTCTTGTACATATTTATCTTTTTGTATGCAACTTATTTATATGTTAACCCATATTATTATTTGTGTTGAGTATGTGTAAATGCAGGAATACATCATACCTGGTCAAGTTTGAAATTTTACCAAGTACAAGAACATCTCCGGAAGAACAAGTCAAAGAATGTGCATCAGTAGATCTCCTGCGGAAGCATTGCAACTTCAACGGAAGATCAAGTCTGCTGCTGCTCCTGCGGAAGAAAGCTTGCTCCTGAATGTTCAACATGATCAAAGAACCAACTCCTACGGAAGGCTATTTCCTATGGAAGAACAAAATACTTGCATGAACTCCATTCATGAAGGAAGCCTCATGAAGTCAACAAGTCAAATTCTCTGAAGTGACGTCATCAAGTCAACATTTGCGAAAAACTGCACTTATGTCAGAAATGAATATTGCATGTCATGTCAAGAATTTTATTTGTGTAACTTTCTTACCACAATAAGAAAGTTACTTTTACCCATGTAAAAAGTGAATCCCTCTGCCTATAAATAAAAAGCATGGGTGCACACTTTTAATACACCCTAGAGCAATCAGATCATTAGCATCATTAGTATCAGAAATCAATATCATCATTACACCAACAATACACCAAGAACACCTAGAACATCACATAGCAATTATCATATCAACAAAGATCAAAACCGATTGTAATCAATTCAGTATTAATGGAAATCATTTAAAGCAAATTTGTTTATCATATTACTTTAGCTTGTTTTCCATTTCTCTCATCTGTTCTTCATCGATTTTCGTTACAATTACAATTTCATAAACAATTAATTAAACAACAAGTTATGATAATTCCGCGATCATTATTTGTTTAATCAAACTGATAATTCCTGTTTCGATCCTTGGATTCACATATATGTATATACATATATATATGTATATATATATATATATATATATATGTATACGTATGTATATACATATATATATATATATATATATATATATATATATATATATATATATATATATATATATATATATATATATATATATATATATATATGTATATATATGTATGTATGTATATAGTGGAAATGCCCGTGCGTTGCGATGGTACGGCTGTTGCGTGATTGTTTGGTAATTCGATTTTAGTCGGTATTAGCTCGGTGCATTATTACGTAAATTAAAAATCAAAATACAATTATTGAAAAAATTAAATGAAAGAAAACAATTACGTATATTACAAAAGTATTTAAGACAACTATATTCTCCCAACAAGATTAGTGAAAGCATGGGTGGTATTTGTGTGAGAGGGGGGGTTCGTTTTATGAATGTAGGTTAGAGTTTTATGATCATCGGAGGCAACTTTAGGTGATGATTTGCATAGACTGGAGAAAGTTAATGGAGAAATTGTCACCACAAATTACCATCTTGATTGTTATTGAGCTGTTAACAACCAGCAAGGGAAAGGGAAAGAGGGATAGTGCTCAATCGCGATGAATGAACGGCATTGAAAGTAAATAGCGGTTTTGTTTGGCCACGTGTATATGCTTTAGAATTTATATTATAAGCATAATATGTTATACTTTATTGTAAGGACATAAATAGGATACAATGTTTAATTTTTTGAAATTTAAGCATGACTTTTCATATGGGTGTCTTAATCCATATGTAAAATTATCATTCTATCCTCCTTTCACTTTTATTATAAAAGATATAGATAAATATTAAAATTATTAAACTCACAATATGTACCTAGAAAAATATTAGTATTATAGTTATTATAAATATGAGATATATATATATATATATATATATATATAAGTTATATACTTAAATATTTAAATAAAATAATACTTAATTTAAATAGTATTTAGTTATAAAAATATAATTAGTAAATATAAAAATGTCATGGTATATAAAATTTAATGGATAAAATTACCATATTGCCCATAAAGTGTCTTAAAATCTTAATCAATTCCCTATTCTATCCCTCTTAAATGCATTGCACTCATTTGTACATGTTGCTTCAAAACTTGTATAAATTACATCTCTAACTAAAGTGATGTATTATATAGTAGTATAGATATAAGTATTTAGATATAATAATACTTATTTAAAATAGTATTTAGTTATAAAAATATGATTAGTAACTATAAATTTAAATGTTAATGTATATTATTATAAGTAAAATAAAATTTAATGAAGTGAATTAAATAATATCACATTATTAAATAATATATTAATAATGTGTATTAAATAATACAATAATTAGAAGAAGTTAACTAAATGGGGGAAAAAGTGAAACTATTGCATAAAACACTTGTACTCTATGTTTAAAATGTTGTATAGTTGTGTTATACTTTGAATAAAATTACCATCTTGTCCTTTTAATATGTATTATATAGTAGCATATGTGTGTGTGTATATATATATATATATATATATATATATATATATATATATATATATATGCACGCACATGCGCGCGTATGTGTACAAAGTGGTGTTTTGTGAGAAGTGTAAGAAGTAATATCAACCATTGATCTAAGGAATGAACAACTTAGATTAGAGATACAATAATCACGCATGGAATGGATCTAGATGGGTAGATTTGAAAATATTTTATAATTGTTGACTTTTTTCAAAATTTCCCAAATTTTGTTAAGTGCATATACCTTTTATACAACATTATTTTTTAAATAGATTACACAATAAAATCAAATATTTTATTCTTTTTAATCTGAGTATAGTTTTGCTATTATTTTTTAAATCAAGGTTTTTTTAAAAAAACATCTATGTATTGTGTGTATAATTTGTGTGATTATTAATTGCGTAATTATGAATATAACTTACGTACTTATTATATAACTTTCTTAATTATAAATATAACTTGCGTAATTTTTATTTATAACTTGAGTAAGTTTTACTGCGCGTAATAATAAATATAACTTGTATATTTAAAAATATAATTAGCGTAATTATGACTATGATTTGCGTAGTTATGTATCTTATATGCGTAAATATGACGCGGATGAAATTACACCTCTCCAAAAAGACACGTGTCACACCCCGGGGACTTTGTAGGCTTTGCACGGTTTTTGCACTTTATATAGAAATATTCCCCTATATTGGTAGAGTTCCAATGCTAACCCACCTTTAGTGCGTTAACACGTTAACTCAACCTAGCCCATTGATCATTCACTTATATCTAAAGATCATGTCATGTGTCCACTTTCTTCTTTTATTATAGAAAAGGGCAATTTGAATATTTAACACATACCACAAAACGTCATATTGACATCAAACTTCAATTTATACTTTCCTATTTTTCTTTTACTTTTAAAAAGCTTATCCTTAAACTTTTATACATTCATATCTTTTGTATAGACTTTAGTTTTTTTAATAAAAATTTCATCATAAAGATCATCAATTTTTTCTCTTTATAATACCATCATAGTCTTGCCCAATAAAAAATCAATGAGTGAAAGGAACACTTACATCAATATAATGAACACCTATGATGTAATGATCAGTGTAACAAAACTTAAATCTTAACCATACCACTATAACAAACAGTTACATTGGTAAAATGAACAAACTTAACTCACTATAACAAACACTTATCCTACTGAAAAACATTGGTATAACGAGCAAAATACATTTATGTAAGGATGGTAACATTGCATCATTAAAATAACAAGAAATTACATATGTTAGTATAAAGGGAACCGGGTAAAAACTTTTCACATTAAATTAATCGCATTATTAAAACAAAAATACAAAAAACAATGTAAGAAGGTATTAAATGGTATTATAGTAATGTAAGAAAGTATTACATTGATGTAACATGGGTATTACATTGACCAATGTAACAAAAGGCATCTCAAACAAAACCCATTGACTATTTTAACAAAGCTTTTAATAATGCTTAAAGAAAACCAAGTTTATTGAATGTTTCGCTATATAAATCAGCCACTTCACCGAGCAATCACAAAATAAACATAAGCAAGATCCCCAAAACCCCATTATTATTCAACCATAATAAAAAAAACAATCAAATAGTTGAAACTTACAATTCAACAAACAACATATTACCCGAATAGAGTCGAAGACCTTTTATTACTTGATATCAGCTTCAGTCACATACATACATGGGTAGAAAACCATGTACCTTCATCAAACATTAAAAAATTGTTAAATTTCAAGTTTCAGTGGATAAGAATTAATCGAATGGTATGCTCGTGGGGGGAATATTACTTATTACAAGTTTAGACGACTTGAATCTACATATAGAGGTTAACGAAAATAGTAGGCAATAAGGGTGAGAATGATGTAATCATACTCTATCGGCAGGAGTTCAACTACCCGATGCATATTGTTTCATCCGATGAGATCTGAAATCGATTTGGTCAACTCTTGTGTTATGATGATTATGCTCGATGACTGAAGGGCATTCAAATGATGGATGCGACGGATAAGACGGCAACGAGAATAGGTTTCTAGTTTTTGAAGCATTAGAAGGTGTATTCTCCAAAGAACTTATTGAATTGTTTCTATCCATTACAAAAAACAAGTTTCATTGATGTTGAAGAAACCTTGAAATCAAAAGGGTAAAGTGAATTAGGAAGTTAAAGTTAGTAAAAGCACACAAAAAAAGCCTCACACCACAGAATATAATACAAAAAAATCACCTAATTTATCTTGATATCATCTTGGCCTTCCTTTTAGAATCTTTTTTATTAAATAATATGTTAATGGTTATGATTGGATTAACGGTTTACACAATACGTATGGGTTAACATTAGTTTCCAAGCCTGTATTTAGAAAAATTCTACTATATACAGTGATTTTCCATATGAAGTATACAAAGTAATCACACAAGAAGAAACATCACAAGTGGAATTATAATGCAAGTGCTAATCACACAAAGATGTAATTATCAAACAAATATGGAATTGTCACGCAGGTATTCGTGTGTGAGAATTTCATCCCTGCGTGATAATATCAAACAAGTGTAATCCTTCTTGTGTGATTATTATTTGTTCTTGCATAATGATTCCACTCCCAAACTTCGTAAACTTTCCATGGAAAAGACACTCTATATACTAACTTTCCAATATATATTAAAATTTACAATAATAATAATAATAATAATAATAATAATAATAATAATAATAATAATAATAATAAATACTTGCAAAAATTAAATATATAATTAAAATATTCATCGATAATTTTACAAAAAGATTTCACACATAAATCTAAAGTTCACATATATGCAACTTTAGTCCTTTTAGTTTATTTAATACATAATAAGGCTTCAAACTTTAAATGTTTTGAGTTTTCTAGAAAAATGGGCATCCTAGTTTACTATACGCACTAGATCTAGTTAGCATACATGATTAGACAATTCAACACTAGTGAAGGGTGGTCAATGCAATAGTTTCACAAGGTGGAGAGATATGAAACACTTAGCAGATCAAATAGGAAACCGGTTAGATGATACAAAGAACACAAGTAAAAGAGCAATAAAAAGAACACTCAAATGTGGTTTTCAAGAATGATGTATATTTCTCTTAAGTTCTTATAAGTGTTACAAAGCATACGTAAAGATACAAGTACTTGAGACACTTTATACTACATCCTACAGCCAGCCATATTTTGAAGGCCAGCTAGATACACTAATCTAGACAACAAGATCAATGTAGAGTCAAAAGGCAGATTGCCTTTTGACTACTGACTATGACATACCATAGCTCACATCCTTATCTATTACAAGAAGGATAAAAGTACAAAGTTGAAAAGTTACAGACAAAAAACCTTAATCTACAGTTGACAAAAGCATTGACTTTTCACCAACTCATTTAAGTTGGTGAGTCTTCAGAGTGGGAGTAGAAAGTGGTTTAGCTTTTGTTAAAAGGTGATTTAGAAAAAGCGTGTCTTCTCTGTCTTCGAAAGAAATCAGTCTTTGGCTTTGGAAGACTTTGTCTTTGAAGCTTTAAAAGACTTCATCTTTGGCTTCGGAAGATATGGTCTTTTGGCTTTGGAAGATTTGATACTTAGCATAATTCACTGAGTTATATCAAATCTTCTAAAGTAGCTTCCATGTACTTTAGTTTTGCATACTGAGATATCTTGGTTGTTCTTTGGTTGCATTAGCCTCTAAGAGTATTCCTTACAAACTCCCCTAGGCTGATGCTACCAAAACTGAAGAGAACTTTGATTCTTGAACTTCATTTATTGACAGTCCTCATCAGAATCAAGACCATTCCTTTGATCATCAGGTGGTCAGGATTCCTCAAACTCTTAAAGTATCTCCTCATGTCATAGAGATCATGTAGAGGGAGGTCAAGTATGTTTTGCCAAAAGTATAAGTCTTGACCTCCTTGATCTCTAGTAACATACCATCTGTCTGGATTGGTGGCAAACATCCAAGACACAATGGGTCTCTCAGCAGCAAGAGGCTCTATTTGAATAAGAGTTTGATGAGAAGCTTCTTCTTGATCTCCCTCAGGATGTTCTGACCCATCCTATGGTGTAGACGTGGATGCCTTGGACTTCTTCTTCATCTTCTTCTTGTCCCTTCTGATGGCCATACTTTTCCTCTTTCTATATTTCAATTGAGGAGACTGGCCTGCAGAACTAGATTGTTCTTGCTTATCTTCCTCAGTTGGGTCCTTGTCCTTTATAAGTTCAGAAGAAGAAGGATCAAGACCCTGCTATGGATCAAAAGATGAAGCTGGCTATGATACAGCACTAGGTCCAGTTTGTGTTGTCTCTTGTGATTCAACCTGACCTCAGCTTTAGGTGCAGCTTGACTTGGTAGAGAATGCAAGTCAATTAACTCACATCTCTTGATCTTTTACTTGATCACTCTTATGTGCTCATCCATGATGGATAGAGACATTGGACCAAGTCTCCTTCTAGAGAATCCATACAACTTCAAGAAGCTCACCATCTTTTCTCTATTAGCATATTTCTTCAAGTTTGCTCTGATGGTGGCTCTTGACTTTGCAGCCTCATCCCTCATCTTCCCCTTAGTAGCTTTTTGTTCTTTTCATACTTGTTGCTCAAGCTGCTTGAGGTATTCAAATTCAATGTACTTGTATGGAAAGGGAAGGAGGTCTGCAGCCTAATAAAGACCTATGGCACTCAGGTAGATGATCATGTTTTGTCTATCTTGTTCCCTATCTACCTGAGTTTGTTGCTCAGTGACCACAGTCTCTGTCTCAGGACTTTCCTGATTTGGGGAGAGGGTAGGAGCTTTATAGATTCTTTCTCTTCTTCTTTCTTGTTTGATCTTGAGAAGTAGTTCTACTATCTCAGCTTCCTTCCTCTCCTTAGGCATTTCCTTGTCAGTCAGTTCATTTAATTCCTTCAATGGGAAAGAGATGATTTCATTAATATTGTAGTTCCTAGACCCCAAATAATTTAATCTAGCTACATTTAACTCATCATCTTAAGTACTTGGCCTGGAGGCAGCCTTGATTGTAGCTTCCATGAAGCCAGGGGTCCTGCTTGAACTCTATCCCCTTGCCTTCCTCTTCCTCTCTCTCTTCTCCTCCTTAATCTCCTCAGGAGTCATCTTCCTTTTACCTTTGTCACTCACAGGCTTATGTGACTCAGGTTGAAGAGAGCTTTGCCCTTTATTACTTGGTTCTTCACTTAAGCTCTGGCTAGAGAGAGGCTATGAGACACCTTCACCAACTGGTGCCACATTAAGGATAGTGGGTATTAAGGGTGCTGAAGCAGTTCCTGTCTCAAGGTTCACAGTCTCAACTGCTAGGCCTTCAGCCAAAGTTTCCCCTTTGAATCAAATCTTAGGGTCCACCTCAGCATCCAGTTGACCAACAGTCTTGCCTGCTAGCCTCTGTCTATATAGTGTTGTTCTTAGCTTGAACTCTTTAATCACCCTTTGTTGAATCCTATCAGCCAACCTTACAGCTTGCTTGTTTTGACTTGGGTTGGAAAGTGGGAGGTCAACTAGATATGTGCTCTCATAGTATCTCAGGTTAAATAAGTTGAAGATCTCTTATTGACCCTGAGACCTCGAGATTACCAGGGCTCTTCTTTGATCATCATACCTCCATCCCATAATTGGATTATCAGTTGGGTGAGATGGGGTTAGCATTGCCCTTGGTATACCCTCCTCAAACAAGCTTTGAATGAGTGAGTCCACATCAATATGGACCTGAGGATGTTGTTGAGTATGGACAACTATAAGTGAGGGTGGTGAGTCCTCTATGTCCATACTCTGAGAGGAACTCCCAGGTTTTGTGATTGTAATTAAGACTTTCTCCCCCTTTTTGGTAGTATCACCCTCTTGCACAGGGGAGCTAGGATTAGGTCTATCACCTCCATAGGTTCTTATAGGCCTAGTTGAGTCCTCTGGATGGGTCTCTTAGCTAACTTTCCCTTAAGATTGGTGATCTTAAGTTGCTGGTCACTGACCCTTCTTTGTAAGATAGTCACCTGAGGTTATAGGTGACTAACCTTGAAAACTAAATAGGTGCAAAGTTTAGTTAGTTTGTGCACCTTTAGTTGCATACTCCCCTCATCTTCATCAGAAGAATCACTAGGGGATGAGAGAAGGACCAAGGTCTTCATCCTTATCACCAGCTTTAGGTTCTTGGCTGTTGGTTTCCCTTGCACACTGACAGCTTCAAAACAAGTGTCAATGGGTTGGGTTGCCATGGTTGATGTCTGAATGATGTAATCACTTGTAAATGTGGGAGCCTCTTCCATATGGGCCTCTTGAACAGGTTCAGGAAGGTCCACCTCAGTTGTGGGTGGATGATATGGGATGTATATAGGTGATGCAGGAGTACTCATCTTTCCTTGAGCAGGGGTGGAGAAAAGAGATTCATGGTACTCAATGAATCCTATATCTTCATCATCATAGAATTCAAGGTTAGGAATTGGTTAGTTGAGGTCAAGTGGCTAGGGATGGTAACTTCCCCCTAAAGGTTGATCACTAGAGTTTTGAGAGTCTGAGTGAAGGCTTAAGGATGGAACCTCAGCACTGATCATAGAAAGAATGGGAGTGGTTTGCTCCTCAGGAGAAGTGGGAGCTCTAGTGTCTACTTCTTCCTGCATGGTTGGTGATTTGGAGGCCTGCTTAACTTGAGTAGACTGAGCAGGGGTTTGTTTGGATTTTCTTTGGTAGGTGATGGTGATTTGTGGTAGTGTAGGGGTTGCAAATGTAGAAGGTGTGGGTTCAACATTGGCTGGTGCTGCCAAGTTGTCACCTTGAGTAATGTGCTCTAACATTTTTAGGACCAGGGTTGTTTCTACCCCTAAGAAGCCAACAGTTGGCTTTCTGATTGTCTTGAAGATGTTAGGCTCCATCTGTCCCAATTTTAGAACATTATCTGTTCCCCTTAACTATGAGCCCAGTTCAAAGTTAAGAATGTACTGGACATATCTAGGGAACATATAATACTCTAAGGAGTCCAAGTTTGCAAGTAAATTAGTATATACAAATTAAGAATACCTAAACTTGACCCCTCAAACCATTTCATGGACTATATAGGAAAGTTCTTCGGTAATTTGGTCCCGTCCTCCATGCTTGTTTGAAAAGGACTGAATGACCATATGGAGGAGGTACTTCCACTTGTATGAGACCTTTTCTTTCTTGAAGGTTCTTACGGAGTGGTCCCCTTTATAGCCCATCTGCCAGAGTGAGCCATTAATAACAGACTTAGGGAAGGACAAGTCAACCTCTTCTTCATCTAGCCTTAGATGTATGTTGATGGTGGCTGGGGTGATGAATATTGTCCTCCCCTGCACTGTGGCAGACAATGCCTTCCCACCATCCAAGATGACTTCTTGGTAGGTCCTCCAAAACTCCAAAAGTTGATCTTCATATAATGGAGGGTCGATTATGAGGGCGGTGAGGTAGTTGGTAAGAGATAAGAAGCAGCAAACATTTGAGAAACCTGGATCTTTCTCAGATGACAACAAAGCAACTTGATTATGTTGCCTGTGTAGGTGCATGGCAAAATCCAGTTGGTTTCGGGGATCAGGGTTGGCCATTTTGAGTAGCTTTGTTATGAAGGAAGGTAAGAACAAGGTCGTTTTATGGTTGAATTTAGGGTTTGGATTTTGCAGGTGAAGGAGAATAGTGAAAGGGGGGAACCGTTGTACAAATATATATATGATATGGATTTGTGACAAAGTTAATGTAAACGGATAAACTTTGTAATCCGAATGTCGGTCCCACCTCAGAAAAAGCGCCCAAAAAGTTAGTTTTCTTGGAAGTCTAAATCTTCCAAAGGTAATTTGTCTTCAGAAGGTTTTAGAAAAACTTCCAAAGCCAATTTGGCTTTGGAAGATATTCCCTAGTTTTCTAAGAATTTTGCTTTGGAAGAAAAATACTTGGAGTACTTTTACTTCCTAGATAGATTTTGCTTCGGAAAAGATCAAATATCAAAAGTCTTATTCGATGAAGAGAACAAGTCTTTCGAGACTTAATTGCTTTCGGAAGAAAATAGTCCTTCAATACATATAAGTACTTGGTGACAAATATAAGGTTCGGAAGATATAGTCAAATTTCTTTCAAAGTTTAACTTGTCAGAAGTAGTTATTTGTTTTGAAGACATAATTTTCTTCCGAAGACAATTTGATGTCTTCCCAAGGAAAATATTTCTAAAATTCTCAAATTCTAAGGGATATCATTTTGAAAAGTTCCTTCCAAAGTAAACTGGGCTTACATGGTGATAATAGAGACAAATTAAGACACACATATTATTAAATATAATCTTGAGTTTAGTTTAAAGAAAATCTACTCAAAGTTAATCATCCTAATAGCTGATACAAGATACTTAAATCTCTGCTCATCAAAAGCTTTTGTGAACAGATCAGCATACTGTTCATTTGTGTTAACTTTGACTAGTTTTATCAATCTCTTTTCAAAATTATCTCTAATTAAATGATGCCTGATATTAATGTGCTTTGTCTTTGAGTGTTGAACTGGATTCTCTATGATTGAGATAGCACTGTTGTTGTCTATGTGGATGGGAGTATCTTTGAAGTTGAATCCATAGTCTATCATCTGATTCTGAATCCAAAGCACTTGAGCACAGCAGCTTGCAGCAGCAATGTATTTAGCTTTAGCAGTTGATGCAGATACACAGAATTATTTCTTGCATTGCCATGAGACTACCTTCTACCAAGAAATTGACATCCCCCAGATGTTGACTTTGCAGTCATATTGTAGCCACCATAGTCACTATCTGTATATGCATACAGATTGAAGTCAGAATTTTTTAGATACCAAAACCCAATTTGGGAGCACCCTTGAGATATCTGAGAATTCTCTTGACAGCAACCAGGTGTGACATCCTGGGGTTGGCTTGATATCTTGCATAAATACATGTAGCAAACATGATATCATGCCCGTTGGCTGTGAGGTACATAAGAGACCCGATCATAGCCCTATATAGATGTTCATCAACATACTCCCCGTTAAGATCTGGTCCAAGAGAATGGTTTCTGGCTATAGGTGTCTTAGCAACCTTGCACTCACTCATGTGAAACCAGACAAGTATGTCTTGCACATACTTTGAATGGTTTATGAAGATTCCATTGTCAATCTACTTCACTTGAATTCCTAGAAAGAAATTGAGTTACCCCATGGCACTCATTTCGAATCTATTCTTCATCAGCTTCTCAAAGTCTTTGCAGAGCTTCGTATTAGTTGACCCAAAAATAATGTCATCTACATAAACTTGAACCAGCATCAAGTCATTTCATGTTCCATTAATGAAGAGTGATCCATTAATAGTACCTCTCTTGTATCTGTGCTTACAGAGATACTATGATAGTATCTCATACCACTTCCTTAGAGCCTGATGCAGCCCATAATGAGCTTTATTAAGCTTACAAACATAATCAGGATGATCTGGGTCTGCAAAGCTGGTGGTTGTTTGACATACACCTCCTAATCAATCACCCATATAAAAATGCACACTTGACATCAAGTTGGTAGACCTTAAAATCCTTTGATGTAGCAAAAGCTAGGAATATCCTAACAACTTCAAGTCTTGCTACAGGAGCAAAAACATATGTGTAATCAATCTCTTCTTTTTGTGTGTATCCTTGAAAAACTAGCCTTGCCTTGTTCTTGATGACAAGTCCTCTATCATCCTTCTTGTTGCTAAAAACCAACTTGGTACCTATGGTAGTCTTCCCTTAAGAAAGAGGACATAGATTCCAAACCTTTAGTCTCTTAAATTAAAGCTGCTCCTCCAGCATTGCTTCAACCCAACTTCTATCTTTCAAAGCCTCTTCAATCTTCTTAGGCTCTATCTAGGACAAGAAACAAGAGTGAAGACAAACATTTTTGTCATGGGTTTGTCTTCTTGTTCTTACCCCAGTCTCAACATCTCCAATGATGTTTGTGGTGGGATGGGACTTATGGATTCTCAGTTAAGGAATCACAGCAAGTTATTTAGACAAATCTAAATTAGTGAAATTAAGATCTTGTGCTTGAGAGTCATCCAACACATCCATACACTTATCAAGTGAGACTTGATCAAATGAGTGTGTTACATTATTGATGTTTTCTTCTATGGAGTGGTTATCAGCATCAAGAAACTCCTGATCACTATTACCACATCCATCTCGTCCTACATTGGAAATGCCTTCATTTAAGTTCTGTGCCTCTGTGCTGAAATTTATAGGCACCTCAGACGTGTCAGCTGAAGAATTTGTCATGGTTGTGATGACATGATTTCTAACTACAGGGCTAGTTACCACTGGAGCTGAAGTAGTTTGTACACTTGGTCTTCTCAGGTCAAATCTTGGATCAAAATCTCAGTTGATAATATACATGTAGATCCTGAAACATGCTCACAAGATTTGTTAAAATAGTTGGTAACTAAATCAAGATTAAACAACCAATCAGGACCGGTACCTTTCACACTGGGTGTGTGCTCATTGAAGGTCACATTGGCTGACTCCTTAACTTCTCTGGTTCTAAGATTGTATACTCTATAAGCCTTGGCTTGGGAGGAGTATCCAATGAAATGTCCATCATCTGATTACTCATCAAATTTGGCTATTTGATCCTTGGTATTCAAGATGGTGCAAGGACATCCAAATGACCTGAGAAAACCAATGAAAGGTATCCTTTTGTGCCATAGTTCATAAGGAGTCTTACCATGAGTCTTGACTACTAAAACTCTGTTTTGCAAATAGTAGGCAATGTTAACTACCTCTGCCTAGAAGGTGATGGGCAGTTTGGAGTCAGACAACATGGTTCTTGTAGTCTTAATAAGTGTCATGTTTCTCCTCTTAGCAACACCAATTTGCTGAGGAGTCCTGGGAGCACTATATTGTCTTGTATACCCTTTTCATCACAAAATGTATCAAGGATTTGGTTTTTAAATTCCTTTCCTTGATCACATCTTATGATCATGACCCTGTGATCACATTGATTCTCAATTTTCAGAATGAAACTCTTCAAGATCTCAGGGGTCTCATCCTTAGTTCTAAGAAAAAAGACCCAAGTGTATCTTGTAAAGTCATCTGTGATCACCAAGAAATAAGAGGTCCTTCCTAAACTCATTACACTAGTGGGGCCAAAGAGATCCATATGTAATAAGTGTGGGGGTGTAGTGATGGAGTTCATTTCCTTTGGCTTGTGAGATACCTTGTTTTGCTTTCCTTTCAGGCATGCAACACAATGATTATCACTTGTAAACTCTTTCTTTGGCATTCTAGTTACCAAATCATTCTTAATTAATTTGTTCATGTTTTTAAAGTTTACATGGCACATTCTTTTATGCCAAAGGAAAGACTTGTCACTATTGGCTTTAGATAGAAAACAAGAAACTTCTCCTGAAGGGGATGTTTCTTGCAAGTCCATCTTGTATATGTTCCCTCTCTTGGGGGATTTGAGTAGGATATGCTTTGAGGAATGACCACCTCGGGCTTGAGAACAATGCACTCATGCTTAGTGAAGAGCATGTTATGTCTCTGATCACAAAATTAGGATACACTCAGAAGATTGTACCCAAGCTCCTTAACAAAGTTTACCTTCTCAATGCTGAGCTTACCATTTGTGACCCTGCCTCTTCCAGTAATGTAACCTACCAGATTCTCCTCCAAAAGTAACTAGCCCTCCATTAATTCTTTCAAAGTTTTAAAGCAAAGAGCCACTGCCTGTCATGTGCCTGGAACAGCCACTGTCAATGATCTGTTCATTTCCTTTGGTCTTGAGTTGTTCCTACACATAAAGAGATGGTTAGTTACATTTGGAAACCCAAGCCTTTGTTCGTCTTGGGCTTGTCAAAGTGAAAAGAAGATAATGAAACAGTAATTGATCCTATATGTAAGTTTTGAGGATCATTTGCTGTTGTTGGTGAAGAACATTCAGTCACATGGCCTTCCTTCATCTTCTACACCATCTTTGGAAGACTAGACTTGGCCTTTAATACTTCAGAAGTTTTGATGACTTCAAAAGTTTTGGAGACTGAACCTTTGGAAGCTTTTGCATCACTGCATCAGACTTCAGTGCTTCGGAAGCATTCCATTCTTTCGAGACCAAATTTTCTTCCGAAGGTAAGTTTTCACTTATCTTCTTCTTCACTTTGGAGCTTCTGAAAGGAAAAGATTTTCCTTTCGAATCTATTTTCTTCTTCTTCTTCTCAGTAGTTTTTTTCTTGTTCATGTGGATAGTACTTTTGGGATTGTACATGCAATCCTTGGGAAAGTGAGAAGTACTACCACATATGATGCATTCAGTTGGCATACTTCTGAGAGTCTTCTTGTGAACTTTCGAATATTTGTTAATTAATTGTTACTTCAATAATATAACTATAGGGGTTCATCTTTTTGCATTTCTAATAATCTCGATGTTCCTATTAATCTAAAATCTAAGTTTCATTTATTTAAAATTTTGTAACTTGATTAGTTATTAAATAAATTATTTTTGTAAAGTTTAAGTATTAATTATGAGTTTTAATGAAAATAAAAGGTTTATTACAAGATTTATGAACTATATAAAGTTTTATAAATAGATTAAGTTGTTTTATAAAGTTCAGGTTTAAAATGTTAATTTTGAAACTTGTTTTAAAAGGTTTTGGCATAAAATAAGAGATTTCAAAACCGCAGGGACCAAAGCTATAAATTTGTTTAAAAAACCCCCCACCCTCGTCTTAAATCCGGCGACTCCTTCCGGCCAACTCCGGCGATCCCCAAACCATCAAAATCCATCAAATTAAACCCAAATAAATCACCCTTTATGCTCGTACATTAGTTTCGAACTCTACATCGGTCTCAATTCGAAATTATTTGGCTATTTCAACTCATTCAAATCAAAACCAAACACCCCATAAGAAGCTAATCCGTTTTCCCCGCAATCATCAGATCAATTGATTAAATTAAAAGCTTGAAAACGTTCATCTAATCATTTTGAAATCAATGGTATGATTAATTTCATTTGAAATGGCAATTTGCACATCCAAATCTACTCGTAACACCCAAGATCAAACTTGAAGTCGTTGGGCATATTACCGATCAAATTAAAATTATATAATGGAGGCAAACCATTCCATTCGACTTTCTTACACTCTCTGCACTCTCAATTTCACCAAAACACACATGCGCATCGCATTTAGTTTATGTTATGGTTGTTTGTTTGAGATTAATGAAAGCAATGTTACAATATGATCCTATTTACACACTGAAGTAGCGTTGTGTGGCTTTGAACAATGTTAACCCTCATATCTCAACGTTTTTGTCTTTAAGGTTGCGGTGTGACAGATTGGTATCAAATCCCATAACTATAGGGATTTTGGTTATTAGCATTGGTGACCTAGACTATGGTTAATATAGGGACCATTACATGAAAATTCTTCATGATTTTGTAAGTTTACTTATATGCATACTACATGATGCTACATGTTACATGATAGATTCCTTATATGCTACTTGATTTTACTGAGTTGAAATTGTGCCTTAGGTGGTTAGCTTGAATGACAAAACCTTCAGTCTTATATATCTCCAACTCCTTAACCATCTTCACTCGTCACGAGCTTCAACGCGTCAATGCCTTTTTCTTAAACTAATTCTCGACTACACGTGGTATCGTATGCTTTACATCAATGAATTGAATTCTTTAGGCTCTATGCCCAGTCTATAAAAGTACCATTAAGGTTTTGATTCTAATCGTCTATAAGGAAAAATGTGTGACACATAAACACCTGTATCCTGGATTTTCTGGCAAACAGCCTTTGGGCTAAAGTAAGCATTTCGCATAAATCCTAATCAACTACGGGATCAGTTATGCTTACCTGGGGATTTTCAGGATGAGTGATAAATTATGGTCAAAATACACAAATTTCCTAAGGCAAATTGGGGTTAAGTTACCTTGACGTGTCAATGTCCCTATTGGTTGTGTGTTACCAAACGGAACCATCCTGTATGTGTTTTATAAGTCCTGAAAAAAATTATTGTTTTATTGAACTAGCTTTACTTCAAAATTCCTATGTCTAACCTATTTTCATATTTAGAATGTCTCATCATCATGGAAAGCGTGGTAGCTCCGACTGTAAAATCGCCTCTATGATCGCCCGACAAATGGCTGCCGTTCTTCCTATAATGGTTGCTGAATTGAGTAGCACCCTAATGGCCAATGCTAGAAATAATAAAAATGGGAATAATGGTGGTAATGACAACAATGGTCAAGTAGAAAACAACGCTAATCAAGGAGGGAATAACCAAACCTGCATATTCAAACACTTCAACTCTTGTAAGCCAACAAGTTTTAATGGGAAGGAGGGACCTACTAGACTTCTCGAGTGGTTTGAGAGCATGGAGAATACCTTCATCAACAGTGAGTGTCCAAAAGCACTCAAGGTTCGTTATGCCACGAGTGTCCTCCAACAAAGGGCACTTACATGGTGGAACAGCGAAAAGAGGAATAGAGGTACTGAAATTGCATTGGCTTTACCCTAGGAGGAGTTCAAAAACATTATGATCCAGAAGTTCTGTCCTAGGAGTGAACTGCAAAAGCTTGAAGAGGAATTCTGGAACCTTAAGCAGGTAGTGGCAAACATTTGGCTTACTCTACCAGGCATCATGAACTGAGCATTCTTTTGCATCACATGGTGGATACTGTATCTTGTAACATTGAGAACTTCATCAAAGGGGTACCACCTCAAATACATGATGACGTAGTAGGAAGCAGGCCCACGACTCTTGAAGAAGCAATCACCATCACTGCCCAGCTCACTGAAAATCATATCAAAGCCGGCACTTTGACTGTAAAGGGTGCTAAAAAGACTAAGAAGGTGGTTCCAGAAGCTACTAAGGAGATGAAGACTAAATCTACATCTAAGGGAAAGAAACATAAGTTTACACCTGCCAAAATTTTGTTGTGGCAGCAACCAATGTACCTCAAAAACAGGCTGCTACTGCTAATCAAGCACCTTTTGCTAGAGTGTACACTGATCCACACCCAATGCGTAATATCTGCAAATATCAACATGTGGGGAATAACCCATGTCGTATCTGCTCACTTTGCTGGAAATATGGTCATTTGGTTGCTACGTGTCATCATGCACCAAACAATGCTGCTCTAGTTGCCAACCGAGCTTGCTACAACTATGGGGAAACCGACCATTTTTGCCCATAATGTCCCCATCTTACGGGTAATGTTAAACTAGCTAGAGGCCATGCTTTCAACATTAACACAAATCAAGCACAGGAAAATAACGACGTGGTGAACAGTACGCCATTTTTACTCGTAATCCTATTGATCAAATTTTACTTTACTTTCCTGTACTGATAAAATTCCTATATCTGAACAGGTATGTATCTTGTTAATAATTTCTATGCCTTTGTCTTGTTTGATTCATGAGCTGATAAGAGTTTTGTTTCCTTAGATTTTGAGCCTGTACTTGCTAAGTCGCGTACTAAGCTAGGAAAGTCCTTTACGGTTGAAGTTGCCGACGGAAAATCCATTATTATCAATGTTGTTGTTCGCAATTGTACTTTGGGTCTTAATGAAAACAAGTTTCCTATTGATCTTATTCCTATGCAACTTGGAAGCTTCAACGTCATCGTCGACATGGATTGGTTGGCCAAACACTACGCGGAAATTATCTGCTTCGAGAAACACATTCGAATTCCATTACCTTCGTTTGATACTTTGAAAGTATTCGGTGAGAAATCATTTAAAGGAATCAAACTTATTTCGTGTACTAAGGCTCGAAAGTGCTAAGTAAGAATTACATAGCCTTTTTGGCTTATGTAGTCAACACTAAAGTCAAAGGGAAGGAACTTAAGGATATTTCCATTATACAAGATTTCCCAAAAGTATTTCTCAATAATCTTAGCTGTCTACCTTCCGCTCATGATGTTGAGTTAAGATTGACTTGATTCCTGGTGCGAATCCTATGGCTAAGTCACCTTATCGTCTTGCACCATCAGAGATGCAAGAACTAGCCAGTCAACTTCAAGAACTATCTGATAAGGGCTTTATCCATCCTAGCTCTTCACCATGGGGTGCACCTGTGTTATTCGTGAAGAAGAAAGATGGTTCGTTTCGTATGTGCATCGATTACCGGGAGCTCAACAAACTCACCATCAAGAACTGATATCCTCTTCCTCAAATCGATGATCTCTTCGATAAACTTCAAGGAACCGTTCAATTCTCAAAAATCGATCTATGTTCTGGTTATCACCAACTACGAGTTCATGACAATGATATTCCGAAAACCACGTTTCGCACTCGATATGGGCACTATAAGTTTATGGTCATGCCCTTTGGTTTGACAAATGGTCATGCCCTTTGGTTTGACTAATGCTCCTGCCATCTTTATGGACCTCATGATCCGGGTATGCAAGCCCTACCTGGATAAATTCTTGATTGTGTTCATCGACGATATTCTTTTTTATTCAAGGACTAAAACCGATCATGAGCTCCACTTGCGATAAGTTCTTGAGCTTTTGAAGAAAGAACAGTTGTACGCAAAGTTTTCTAAGTGCAAATTTTGGCTTGAGGAAGTCCAATTTTTAGGTCTTGTGGTGAATAGCCAAGGGATTCATGTTGATTCTGCTAAAGTGGAAGCTGTGGAAAATTGGAGTGTCCCCAAAACCCCAACCGAAGTTCGTTCTTTTCTTGGACTAACAGGTTACTATCGGCGATTTATTGCCAATTTATCAAAGATCGCGAAACCGCTTACAACTTTAACTCAAAAGAATAAGCTCTTCGAGTGGGGACCTGATCAAGAAGAGGCCTTCAAGACTCTAAAACACAAGCTGTGTAATGCTCCTATCTTAACCCTTCCTAACGGAAATGATGATTTTACCATATATTGCGATGCATCTAGTCAAGGCCTTGGTTGTGTTCTCATGCAGCGAGGAAAGGTCATAGCTTATGCATCGAGACAATTGAAGGTTCATGAGGTGAATTACACGACCTACGATCTTGAACTTGGGGCTGTGGTTTTTGCCTTAAAATTTTGGAGGCACTAACTTTATGGGACAGAATGTATAGTCTACACCAATCATAAAAGCCTTCAACACATATTCAATCAAAAGGATCTGAATATGAGACAACATCATTGGGTCGAGTTGATTAGTGACTACGACTACGACATCCATTATCATCTAGGAAAAAAGAATGTTGTAGCCGATGCGTTAAGTTGTAAAGTCCGTAACAAGACCGTCTCATTCCAGGAAATTTGAGATCGATGACAATGGTTTGACACACTGGGAGAATTTGACACGGAGATTCACGTAGATGTCAACAAGACTACTATTATGCTTCAGAATATAAGGATTGATAGAAACCTCGAGTATTGTATCCGTGAAGCTCAGCAAACTGCCATAGCTGAAGGAAAAGTGGATGAAGAGTTGGCGTATAGTGTTCGGTCACAGCTTCAAACAAAACTGAATGGTATGTTGTATTTTTTGAATCGACTCTGGATTCCAAATCATGATAATCATCGTACCTTCATCATGATAAAAGCTCATCAAACTCGTTATTCTATTCACCCTGGGTCCGATAAGATGTATATGGACCTGCGTGGGCAATACTGGTGGCCAGGGATGAAGAAAGACATTGCTTCTTACATAGCCAAATGTCTTACGTGTGCTAAGGTCAAGCCAGAGCACCAACATCCCAGTGGATTACTTGAGCAACCCGAGATTACTATGTGGAAGTGGGAACACATATCCATGGATTTCATAACTTTGCCTCGTACTCCTTGTGGTCTTGATAGTATATGGGTGATGGTCGACCGTCTGACCAAAACAGTGCATTTCATACCCATACGTGACACTTACAAAACTTCAAAGTTGGCTGGTATTTACGTCGATGAGATTATGATTCGTCAGGTGTACCTTTGCACATCATATCCAATCAAGGTGCTCGTTTCACTTTGCCACACCCTTAATTTCCACGAACAAGGTATTACCGTTAGGTATGTGACATACCAGGATCTCAGCCACTAGTTACACCAAACGACACATCAATTATAAAAAATAATTACTCGTTAACGTTTGAAATTCCCAAAACATAGTTAATAACATAATCAAAAGAATAATTTGCGGAAGCATAATCAATCTTAGTTTAAATGGCGCAACATGCACAAAGCAATGAAATAATGTTCATGGAAATAGCAAATGTTCAATTGACCCATAAGATGATAAATGCATGAATAAGATGTTCCTAATCATGCGCATCTTGAGAACCTGAAAGAAACATGC
The DNA here is from genome assembly GCA_025506505.1 of Flaveria sonorensis. Classification (NCBI taxonomy): domain Eukaryota; kingdom Viridiplantae; phylum Streptophyta; class Magnoliopsida; order Asterales; family Asteraceae; genus Flaveria; species Flaveria sonorensis. Next base: position 3,142,245 of record CM046437.1, read on the forward strand.
TAAAGTGTCAACACAAGGTTGGTGAGTTCACAGGTTTAACAGAAAACAGTAAGTGATAGTAATGAAATCTAGATTCAGTAACCAAAGTATATGAGTAGGTAGCTAGTCTACAAGTTACTATGTGTATGAATTTCACGACCGATCTGACAGTAATAATGTAATGAATGCCCCTGCTATGGATACCAGACCACAACATAATAAAACAGCCTAATCATTCACCCGTTTGACCTCCAGTCAAGCTAGCGCGACTAGCCCAAACGGGGTTTGTCAAACCCAGTAGATCTACTAATAATCACCTCGCTAATACCATATTAGCGGTCAGAATGAGGCGTAGTGGTAACACAACAGTAAACCGGTATATGTAGTATTACAAATCTAAGTAACGTACAGTTTATGAAAACAGCATGTTTCTCTCCCCCAAAAAGAGTGTATAGTATGAAAAGTGGGGCTGTAAACTCACCTTGAATGCACAGCAACAAGTAAACGAAAGCACAAAGATTAGGGTCCCGATTGACCTGAATTTCATTTAATAACTAATTAACATCAATTATTAAATATTAGCATAAGGATGGTACGGTTTCACGTCTCATGACTCGGTTACGGTGTCGGTTAGTGATTTGTTCCCTAATCACAGGCCACCCAAACATACACAAACTCACACGAGCATCAGACCCAATTATTCTTACCAATAATGCACATATATATTTCTATTGTAATTATCTATCAAAAACCAATTTCACCCTTTTAATTACTGTTTGATAAACCACATACATAGCAGAGCATCACACACATATATAGGCACGACTATGCATACATACTTACACCATGTAGACGTACACACATAATGTGTATATATATAGCAACACTCATGCACTCATAAATGCACCTACCCAACCCACATATATCTCACCCCTTGGCCGTACCCCAACCAAATTCCAAACAAGCACCCATACGGCCCACCCACATGCACCCATAATTTGATGCACCAACTCATGGGCCCACATGGAGACTTTCCAACTCATGCGCCCATATGGAGACCTTCACATTCACACACACAAAGAAAATACACAAACACACCTTCACATTCATTCATATAATGAAAACACACACACTATTCAAAGCTGCAGAAACACCTACCCACACATACCATCGAGTTTCCCTAGTATTCGACCCTGTACATCACCGAAATACCTCGACCTTAGGCTTTATACCCCACCCCAACCGTAACTCGCACTCAACAACACATGACATGCAGAAACATGGCCCATAGGGTCATAACATACCATCCATAACGAAGTTAGCGAAACACGTACACACTTAACATGAACCGCGCGCATCCATAATTATATAGATACATACATACATGATCGAACACACCACTCACACACTACATCCATGCAGAAATGGAAGCATCACCAATTGTATATGTACATACGTATACGTAAGAGCACATACACACAAAACGCATATACAATTGCACGAACAATCAACCGAGAACCCTCGACCGTGATTGAAACCTAAACCGCAAGCGTGAACCAAAACTTAAAACCATAGCAACACGAACATGAATAGGGATCTAGGAATCATACCAAACGAGATACGGGGCTGCTACACTTTCCGTTTACTTTCGCAGGGTACTCGTGGTTGATTGCGGTGTCGTTTGATCAAGAAGAAGGATGCCGGTGGAAGTTAGCCACGGTGAGAGGCTGCGATCAGGAGTGTTCACTTGCGGGAAGATTGTGAGTAAAGGTTGTCATGGTGAAGGGGGGTTCGGTCTACGGCAGATGGTTCAAAGGGAACCAGGGTTGCGAGAGGAGGAAGGAATATACAGAAGAGCCTTTATATGATGAAACCAAGTTTAAAGAACTTTGCATTTTGGTCCCATAAGTGTATTAAATTGGCATTCTATATTGTAGATAATAAAACAATAGCTTAAGTTAACAATTAATTAAATAAACTTTTAATGGTAAAGATTAAATTGTAGATTAACGGTAGTTACTGGTGTTAGCCCGAAAACACAGATTGTCACATCATCCCCTTATTGAAGGAATTTTCGTCCCTAAAATTAGAACATCAGGTTTACGATCAGATTCAATTATCTGTGAAACAACTTGAAAAGAAAGGATTCTGAAAATTCTCAGCTGTGACATCATCCCCTTGTTGAAGGGAATTTCATCTTGAAATTGAAAGAAAAGATATCGTGAAAATGATACCTTAAGAAGTAAATACTTGATCTCTGAATAGTTGTGGGTACTTCTTTTTCATCTGATCTTCGCGTTCCCAAGTAAACTCTGGTCCACGTTTTGAATTCCACCTAACGCGCAAAATAGGAATCTTGCTACGCTTTAGGGTTTTGACTTCTCTATCCATAATCTCAACTGGTTCTTCAATGAAGCATAGCTATTCATCAATCTCCAGTTCCTCCAAAGGTACGATTAGTGATTCATCAGCTAAGTACTTTTTCAGGTTGGATACATGAAACACATCGTGTATTCCACTGAGCTCTTCAGGTAAATTCAGTTGATAGGCTACTAGACCAACCCTTTTGATAATCTCAAATGGTCCGACATAGTACGGATTTAACTTTCCCTGTTTCCCTAATCGGATTACACCTTTCCAGGGTGAGACTTTCAGAAGTACTTTGTCACCAATCTGAATATCCAATGGTTTACTGTGTTTATCTGCATAACTCTTATGTCGATCACATGCCGCTGCCATACGATTATGAATTTGCATGATCTTCTCGGTCGTCTCGTGCATAAGTTTAGGACCTGTAAGTTGGCTTTCTCCAAATTTTTCCCAACAGACAGGTGATCGGTAGTTATGTCCATATAGTGCCTCAAATGGTGCAGCCTTGATTGAAGTGTGATAACTGTTATTATAGGAGAACTCAACCAATGGTAATTGAGTTTCCCAACTGCTGCCGAAATCAATCACACAGGCACGCAACATGTCTTCCCGTGTCTGGATCATACACTCACTCTGACCATTGGTTTGCGGATGATACGCAGTGCTCATATCCAACCGCGTTCCCAATGATTGCTGCAAGGATTACCAAAAATGAGAGGTGAACCGAGCGTCACGATCGGATATAATAGATATTGGCACACCATGCCAAGAGACTATTTCCCTTAAATAAATGCATGTTAGCTTCTCCATTCAATTAGTCTCTCGGATTACCAGGAAGTATGCGGATTTTGTTAAGCGATCTACTATAACCCAAATGGTATCGCATCCGCTGGGAGTCTTAGGTAACTTTGTGATAACGTCCATCGAGATCTGTCCCATTTCCACACTGGAATGTCCGGTTACTGAAGTAAACCGGAAGGTCTCTGGTATTCCACCTTAACTTTAAAACAAGTTAGATATCTTCTTACGTAGGTGGCAAACTCAGCTTTCATGTTCGGCCACCAGTAGAACTCCTTCAGATCTTCGTACATTTTGTCTGAACCCGGATGAATTGAGTAACATGACTTATGAGCTTCATCCATTACCAGCTCTCATAATTCCCCATATTTTGGTATCCAGATCCATTCCATGAAATAACGGATTCCATCGGTCTTTATCACTAATTGTTTCTCCATGCCCCGCATGGATTCTGCCTTCAAATATTCAACTTTCAAGACCTCAGATTGAGCAGCCTTGATTTGCACTGGCAGATCGGAATGGATGGTCATTTGTAATGCACGCACCTGACGGGGTTTCAGTGTCTCCTTTCGATTAAGGGCGTCGGCTACTACATTAGCCTTACCCGGGTGGTACTTGATTGCACAGTCGTAATCATTGAGCAATTCTAACCACCGTCGTTGTCGTATATTCAACTCTTTCTGATCATATATGTGCTGGAGACTCTTGTGATCTGTAAAGATCGCGCACTTGGTTCCATATAGGTAGTGTTTCCAGATCTTCAAGGCAAACATTATAGCTCTTAGTTCCAGATCATGCGTTGTGTAGTTCTTCTCATGCACCTTGAGCTGTCTAGATGCATAAGTAATGACATTGTTATGTTGCATCAGTACACATCCTAAATCTTGGATGGATGCATCACAGTAAACAACAAAATCATCAGTCCCTTCTGGCAACGTTAGGATCGGCGCGCTGTAGAGTTTGTCCTTAAGTTTCTGAAATGCTGATTCCTCTTTGCTGCAGCATTTGTAAATAATTCCTTTGTGAGTCAGGGTAGTCAAAGGTTGTGCCAACTTTGAAAATCCTTCGATAAATTGTCTATAGTAGCTAGCCAAAGCAAGGAATTATCGCACTTTAGTAGGCGTTTTCGGTGCCGGACATTCCTTGATTGTTTCAATCTTTGAAGGATCTATATGTACCCCCTTTTCATTCACCACATGCCCAAGAAATTGCACTTCTCGCATCCAGAAGTCGCATTTTGAGAACTTTGCATAAAGTTGTTCATTCCTTAACAGATCCAGAATGATTCTCAAGTGTTCCTCATGATCTTCCTTATTCTGAGAGTAGATTAGTATATCATCGATGAAGACAATGACAAATTTATCCAAATAAGGCTTGCAAACACGGTTCATGAGGTCCATGAAAACCACTGGGGCATTGGTTAGTCCAAAAGGCATAACCACAAACTCAAAATGTCCATAGCGAGTCCGGAATGCCGTCTTCGGGATGTCTTCCTCCCGAACCCGTAATCGATGATAACCTAATCTCAGATCGATCTTGGAATAGTAGCTTGACCCTTGCAATTGGTCAAACAGGTCATCAATGCATGGAAGTGGATACCTGTTCTTGATCGTCACCTTATTCAGCTCTTGGTAGTCAATACACATTCTGAAAGTTCCATCTTTCTTTTTCACAAAAAGTACTGGAGCTCCCCAGGGTGAAGAGCTGGGACGTATGAATCCCTTATCTAGGAATTCCTTCAATTGCTTAGACAATTCTTGTAATTCGTTTGGTGCCAAACGGTACGGTGCCCGAGCGATCGGAGCAGCTCCCGGTACCAACTCAATTTGGAATTCTACCTACCGGTGTGGGGGAAGGCCAGGTAAGTCTTCGGGAAAGACTTCCGGAAAGTCTCTGACAACCGAAATATCTTCAATATGCTTTTCATCCACCTTCTTTTCCGTAACCAGTGCCAGTAAAGCAAAATGCCCTTTCCGAAGGCATTTCTAGGCCTTCAGATATGAGATGGTGCCGACCACAGCACTAATCTTGTCACCTTCAACCGTAAGGATCTCATCACATGAGGTGGGTAACTTGATTAGTTTCTCCTTACAGATGATCTCCGCATTGTTCTTGGATAGCCAATCCATCCCAACTACTACGTCAAAACTACCGAGTGTGACGGGAATAAGGTCTATATCAAAGGTGTGTCCAGAAAAGCCTAGGTTATAGTTGTTGAATACTTGAGTAGCTATTATTTTCCTACCATCAGCTATTTCTATGGCATAGTCAGAATTTAAGTCAGTAGGTACTACCCCTAGTACTTTACTAAACTTGTTGGACACATAACTCTTATCAGCACCAGAGTCAAATAACATAGAGGCATAATAACCATTTATAGGGAATCTACCAGACACTACAGTATGGTCATTTTGAGCCTCACCTGAGCCAATGACGAAAGCTCTGCCTTTTCCACCGCCGCTTCCGCCACCGTTGTTGTCCCTTGGTTTATTAGCAGCACCATTGTTACCATTTGCCTTAAGCTTCGGGCATTCCCTCTTAAAGTAACCATATTGCCCACATTCATAACACCCGGTCTGATTATTGTTGTGTTGTTGTTGATGTTGAGGTACTCTTGCTAAGAGGTTTACCCTGCAATTCTTGGCAGCATGCCCAAACCTTCCGCACCTCTCACAAGTGTTCTTTGTGCATTGCCCATTATGGTGAAACTTAAATTGTTGCATTTTGGAAGGTTGCCATGGTAGCCACTAGAACTACTGGAGTCTTTAGTAGGTTGTGCTTGGTTGAATTTTTGGTTTTGCTGCTGCTGAGGAGTGAAAGAGGAAGAATGTTATCCATTGGCAGAGGGTTCCTATTTCCTCTTGTTGTTGTTATCAGTAGTGGTTGACGATGAACCACGCAGAGGTAGTTTACCTAGCATGACAGCCTGGTCAGTTAACCTGTGAGCTAGTCTGATCGCCTCCTGTATGGTGTTTGGTTGTGAAGCAGTGACCATACCCTAGATTTTTGGAGACAATCCATGCAAATATCTTTCGATCCTCAAAGAAGGAGGGTTGACCATGTTAGGGCACAGGGTAGTAAGCTCATGAGAACGAGTGGTATATGCCTCGATATCAGAACCCATCATCTTGAGGTTCCAGAATTCCATTTCCAGTTTCTGCACCTTGTTATGAGGGTAATATTCCTCCTTCATCAGATTTTTAAAGTCTTCCCAGGTGGTCTGGTTGGCAATCTCGACACCCAACATTTATACCTGGGTGTTCCACCAAGACAGGGTTGCTTCGTCCAGAGTGCAAGTATCGTACTTGACTCGTTTGGCCACCGGGCAGTTGCACATCTCGAATATTAATTCGAGCTTCTCGAACCATCGCAGGAGTCTTACGGTTCCTTCCACTCCAGTGAATGGATTTGGTTTGTAGTCCATAAAGGACTTAAAGGTACATATTGCTTGACCTGCAACAGATTTAGATCAGGACATTGGATTTTAGATGAATGTTATAGCTTGACAAGGCTGACAGAACGTTACTGTCAGGAATGAATTTGGTATAGCTTACCAATTGGAGTGGGTTGAGAGTTAGGGTTGTGATTCGCCAATGCATCAGCCACCGACTGATTTATGAGGGCGGTCAATTTCGCTGGCGTCATGTTAATGGTACCATGACCACGTCCACGCCCACGTCCAGACATTCTTAACAATCACAACATACAAAAATAAGTAAATATGTAACATATCAACTTCATTTAAGTATAAGTAATTAAAAGAATTTAGCACACACAACTAAATGTTCAAATAATAATTTCTGGCAAAATAAATTGTAAGTACGTCTACAATTAATCAAACAAAATATCCAAATTCAGAAACATAAGTCGGATGGGAAACAACCCTTCCCATCTAGGTGTGAAATAAATGAAAGTCTGATAAACAAATGAAATGAATAAAGAAAGAGAATCAATATGAATCGACAGATCTGGTGCTATCCTCAGGCTGCTCCTCCGGTTCCTCTTCTGGATCTTCCACTGGATCTTCCTCGTCAGGCTCCGGTACTATGTTTTGTGCATTGACTTAACCCTCAAGAGTATCAAGTCGCTGACTGTTAGCAGCGATGTCCACCTCGTCGCTAACCACACGCTCAAACAAACCAATGACGCAGTCCACATGCTTGTTATGATAATCCATCGGTACATTGAACAGTCTCTTCAATTCCTTGATGTCCGCGGTCGATTCCCGCACTATTTTCTTCAACACCCTGTTATCTGCCCATAGCTCAGCAACGCGTTTCTGCTCGAGGTGGAAGGTAGCCGTCATAGCAGCCATAGCCTGCTCTGGAGGATAGGGAAGGGGAGGTAGGGTAGGGCATCAGGGTTCCTAGCCAGAGTGGACCTAGTATGAGGCTGGTTTTCAGGAGGTAAAGGAACATTTCTCTCCTGAACTAGACTGGTCACATACTAGGGGTAGTGTTCCCACATATGAACTGGTGGGTATTGTGGTAAAGCAAACGGCTGGTCATAATCGAACTCCTCATTATTATTATAACGCATGGGCCACTCGCTCGGACCCGTAGGTGAAGGTATATAATCGTAATAAATAGGCCTCTTTCCTCGAGAAGGAGAAGAGGAAGGTTCAGACGATGAAGAAGCCATTCCTGCAAAGAACCACTCACGAGAATGAGCAACAGCAAGCAATCCTGCAAGGCAAGCAAACAATGCCAGCTAACAGAGCTAAACATGTCTATATGCGTGTAACTAAGGCAACATGCTATAGTCTAAATGCAATACAAATAAAATGCAAATGTTAATTTAGTTCTCTATAACCATTGGCTCTGATACCAATCTGTGACACCCTCAATTTCCACGAACGGGGTATTACCGTTAGGCATGTGACATACCAGGATCTCAGCCACTAGTTACACCAAATGACACATCATTTACAAAACATAATTACTCGTTAACGTTTGAAATTCCCAAAACATAGTTAATAACATAATCATAAGAATAATTTGCGGAAGCATAATCAATCTTAGTTTAAATGGCGCAACACGCGCAAACCAATGAAATAATGTTCATGGAAATAGCAAATGTTCAATTGACCATAAGATGATAAATGCATGAATGAGATGTTCCTAATCGTGTGCATCTTGAGAACCTGAAAGAAACATGCTAAAGTGTCAACACAAGGTTGGTGAGTTCACATGTTTAACAGAAAACAGTAAGTAATAGTAATGAAATCCAGATTCAGTAATCAAAGCATATGAGTAGGTAGCTAGCCTACAACAAGTCACTATGTGTATGAATTTTGTGACCGAGCTGACAGTAATAATGTAATGAATGCCCCTGCTGTGGATACCAGACCACAGCACAGTAAAACAAGCTAACCATTCACCCGTTTGACCTCCAATCAAGCTAGCGTGACTAGCCCGGGCGGGGCTTGTCAAACCCAGTAGATCTACTAACAATCACCTAGCTAATACCATATTAATGGTCCGAATGAGGCGTAGTGGTATCACAATAGTAAACCAGTATATGCAGTATTACAAATCTAAGTAACGTACAGTTTATAAAAACAGCATGTTTCTCTCCCCCAAAAAGAGTGTATAGTATGAAAAGTAAGGCTATAAACTCACCTTGAATGCACAGCAACAAGTAAACGAAAGCACAAAGATTAGGGTCTCGATTGACTTGAATTTCATTTAATAACTAATTAACATTAATTATTAAATATTAGCATAAGGATGGTACGGTTTCGCGTCTCATGACTCGGTTACGGTGTCGGTTAGCGATTGGTTCCCTAATCACAGGCAACGCAAACATACACAAACTCACACGAGCATCAGACCAATTATTCTTACCAATAATACACATATATATTTCCATTATAATTATTTATCAAAAATCAATTTCACCCTTTTAATTACTGTTTGATAAACAACATATATAGCAGAGCATCACACATATATATGTGCAGGACTATGCATACATACTCACACCATGTAGACGTAAACACATAATATGTATGTATATAGCAGCACTCTTGCACTCGTAAATGCACCTACCCAACCCACATATATCTCACCCCTCGGCCGTACCGCAACCAAATTCCAAACAAGCACCCATACGGCCCACCCACATGCACACATAATTTGATGCACCAACTCATGCGCCCACATGGAGACTTTCCAACTCATGCGCCCACATGGAGACCTTCACATTCACGCACACAATGAAAATACACACACACACCTTCACATTCATGCACATAATGAAAACACACACACTATTCACGGCTGCAGAAACACCTACCCACACATACCATCGACATTCCCTAGTATTCGACCCTGTACATCACCGAAATACCTCGACCTTCGGCTTTATACCCCACCCCAACCATAACTCGCACTTAACAACACATGACATGCAGAAGCATGGCTTGAGTCGGGTCACAACATACCATCCATAACGAAGTTAGCCGAACACGTACACACTCAACATGAACCGCGCGTATCCATAATTATATACATACATAAATACATGACCGAACACACCATACACACAATACATCCACGTAGAAACGGAAGCATCACCTATTGTATACGTGCATACTTATACGTAAGAGCACATACACACAAAACGCATATACATACGCACGAACAATCAACCGAGAACCCTCGACCGTGATTGAAACCGAAACCGCAAGCATGAACTGAAACTTAAAACCATAGCAACAAGAACATGAATAGGGATCTAGGAATCATACCGAATGAGATACGGGGCTGCTACACTTGCCGTTCACTTTCGTCGGGTACTCGTGGTTGATTGCGGTGTCATTTGATCTTGAAGAAGGCTGCCGGTGGAAGTTAGCCACGGTGAGAGGCTGCGATCAGGAGTGTTCACTTGCGGGAAGATTGTGAGTAAGGGTTGTCAAGGTGAAGGGGGGTTTGGTCGACGACAGATGGTTCAAAGGGAACTAGTGTTGCTAGAGGAGGAAGGAATATACGGGAGAGCCTTTATATGATGAAACCAAGTTTAAAGAACTTTGCATTTTGGTCCCTCAAGTGTATTAAATTGGCATTCTATATTGTAGATAATAAAACAAAAGCTTAAGTTAACAATTAATTAAATAAACTTTTAATGGTAAAGATTAAATTGTAGATTAACGGTAGTTACCGGTGTTAACCCGAAAACACAGGTTGTCACACACTTCGCACTTTTGGTCTTCAATGCAAGAACTCTTGGGTACTCAGCTGGATTTAAGCACGGCTTACCATCCACAAATGGACGGTCAAACTGAGCGAACTATTCAGACTCTTGAGGATTTGCTACGTCTTTGTGTACTTGATTTTGGTGGAGACTGGGATACGCATTTACCATTAGCGGAATTTTCGTACAATAACAGTTATCACTCAAACATCATGATGGCACCCTTCGAAGCACTTTATGGTCGTAAATGTCGTTCCCCGATTTGTTGGATGGACATCGATGAAAACTTCATTACCGGTCCTGAACTTATTCAAGAGACGACCGATAAAGTTTCTAAAATCCGTAATAACCTTGAGGTGGCTAAAAGTAGACAAAAGAGTTACGCGGATAAAAGACGCAACCCATTAGAATTCCAGGTCAGTGATATGGTTCTTCTTAAAGCCTCACCATGGAAGGGAATTGTTCGCTTTGAGAAGAAGGGTAAATTAGCTCCACAGTTTGTCGGACCTTTCAAGATTTTGAAAAGAGTCGGAAAGGTTGCTTATAAGCTAGAACTACCCTTTGAACTTAGCGGGGTTCATCCCGTTTTTCATGTCTCAAATCTGAGAAAATGTTTGGCCAAAGAAAGTCTGCATGTCCCTTTGGATGATATGCAGATAGAGGATTTTTTGCATTTCGTTGAGAAACCTGTCGAAATTATGGATCGAACAATGAAGAAGACCAGAACTACTACCATCCCAATCGTCAAGGTCCGTTGGGAAAATAAACGCGGACCCGAGTTTACCTGGGAACGCGAGGATTATATGAAGAAGAAACACCCTCACTTATTTGCCTAATCTCATCCTTAATTTCGGAACGAAATTCCTTAAAGTTGGAAAGACTGTGACCTTTCGAATATTTGTTAATTAATTGTTACTTCCGTTATCTCTTGTAAGTGATATTTATGTTAATAATATAACTATGGGGGTTCATCTTTTTGCATTTCTAATAATCTCGATGTTTCTATTAATCTAAAATCTAAGTTTCATTTATTTAAAATTTTATAACTTGAATAAATAAATTTTTGTAAAGTTTAAGTATTAATTATGAGTTTGAATGAAAATAAAGGTTTATTATAAGATTTATGACCTATATAAAGTTTTAAAAATAGATTAAATTATTTTTATAAAGTTCAGGTTTAAAATATTAATTTTGAAACTTGATTTAAAAGGTTTTGGCATAAAATAAGAGATTTCAAAACCGCAGGGACCAAAGCTGTAAATTTGTTTTAAAAACCCCCCACCCCCGTCGTAAATCCGGCGACTCCTTCCGGCCAACTCAGGCCATCTCCGACGATCCCCAAACCATCAAAATCCACTGAATTAAACCCAAATAAATCACCCTTTATGCTCGTACATCAGTTTCGAACTCTGCATCGGTCTCAATTCGAAATTATTCGGCTGTTTCAACTCATTCAAATCAAAACCGAACACCCCATTCGAAGCTAATCTGTTTTCCCCGTAATAATCAGATCAATTGATTAAACTAAAAGCTTGAAAACGTTCATCTATGTAACCTTTCGGTTTTTTTTCGTTAAATAAAAGTTAACTTTGTTATGTACTTGTAAGGGCCTTTCTGTCATTTATGAAACTATGTGGGTTACTTATGAATGTTTCTTTTATGTTGTATTAATTCGTTAAATTAAGAGTTAATAATTGGGTTTACTAAAATAAACATAATAATAATAATAATAATAATAATAATAATAATAATAATAATAATAATAATAATAATAATAATAATAATAATAATAATAATAATAATATAATAATAATAATAATAATAATAATACATATAATAATAATAATAATAATAATAATAATAATAATAATAATAATAATAATAATAATAATAATAGTGATAATAACCATAATAATAATGCTAATAATTATAACTTTTGCTTATAATGATAAATTTTCATAACAAGAATACTAAAAATAAAATAATAAAAATAATAATAATAATAATAATAATAGAAATAATAATTTATAAAAGTTAAATAATTAACAAGTTTAAAACTTAAAGTTTAATTAAGTTAGGGGGCCTTTAAGACAATTTGCAAACTTAAAATAGAAGTTTTGTACATAAAATATTAAGTAGAAAACCACATGGACTAAAGTTGTACATATTCAAAACCCAAACCCCCTCCCCTCTTTTCCCCCGTGATTCCGGCGGCCAACCACCGGCCACACTCCGGCGACACTCCAAACGCCCAAATCGGTCGAGTTTGATTCAATTAAACCGCTCTAACATCTTCGGGGGTGTTATTCGAACTTGATACCTCAATTAATTCGCTTAAAGAACACGTTTAACAACCTTAATCGAAACCGAAACATCGGATTATCCTAATCGATTCAACACCAGGAATTACATCAAATTAAGTCGTTTAATTTATCAGAAACGTTTGTATAATCATTGCAAAGCTAAATGCGTAGTTTAATTCGAGTTAAACAATCAATTACTCACTTAATCATAACTGAAATAGTCGAATCAAAATCGAAACCCATCCGGCACATTAACGTACAAATTGAAACTATTTAACAGAGGGGAAAGCTTCCATTCGACCCCTTTCAACTTTCTGAACCTCCAATTGCTCGAAGAATCCACTCGATCATCGATTTCAAGCACCCTTTTTATTCACGTGTGAACCGAAGTTTACCGGACGTAATTTAGGAAGGCCTCTTAATGTGCAACTTGATGCCTTTAGTTAGGATTGCCTTGTAATTGAGAAACTGGGTTGCCTTGTCTCCCCTAAAACTTATTCTTAATCCTTTATTCTCTCGACGATGAAATCTCTTAAACTTATTCTCTACGACACGTGGAAACGTACGCTTTATATCGAAAGGTTCAAATCTTTAGACTTTATGTCTAATCTATGAAAATCTCATCAAGGTTTTAATTCCATGAACCTAAAGAAATATTGTGTGACACATAGACACCTGTATTCTGGACTTCCTGGCAAAAAGCCTTCGGGCTAAGGTAAGCCTTTCGCATAAATCCCGTGGGACTAGTTATGCTTACCTGGGGATTTCTGGGATTTCTTGGAGTTAACTCACCTTGACGTGTCAACGTTTCCAAATGGTAATGCGTTACCAAATGGAATCATTCCATGTGTGTTTTACAAGTCTTGAATAATCTTTGTTTGATTTATTATCTTCTACCTCCAAATTTTTGTGACTAACTTACTTTGTATCCAGCATGTCTCGTCATCATGGAAAGCGTGGTAGCTCCGACCGTAAATTAGCCGCCATGATTGCCCGTCAAATGGCTGCTGTCATTCCGACCATGGTTGCCGAATTGAGTAGCACCTTGATGGCCAACGCTACTAACAACACTAATGGCAATGGGCAAGGAGAGAATAGTGTAAATCAAGGAAGAAACAACCAAACCTGCACGTTTAAACACTTCAACTCATGCAAACCCACTAGCTTTAGTGGGAAGGAAGGAGCCACTGGACTTCTCGAGTGGTTTGAAAGCATGGAGAACACCTTCATCAACTGTGAGTGTCCCGAGGCACTCAAAGTCCGTTATGCCACAAGTGTTCTTCAACAAAGAGCACTTACGTGGTGGAATAGCAAGAAGAGAAACCATGGTGCTGATGCGGTGTTGGCACTGACTTGGGATGAATTCAAGAACATTTCCATTCAAAAGTTCTGCCAAGAAGTTAACTGCAAAAGCTGGAGGAAGAGTTCTGGAATCTCAAGCAAGATGGTGGAGACCATTTGGCCTACTCAACTAGGCATCATGAGTTGAGCATTCTGTTGCCCCATATGGTGGACACTATTCCTCGTAACATTGAAAAGTTCATTAAGGGGATGCCACCCCAAATTCAAGATGTTGTGGTGGGTAGTAGACCCACAACTTTGGAGGATGCCATTACCATCACCGCTTAACTCACTGAAAACCACATTCGAGCGGGCACCTTGTCTGTCAAAGGTTCTAAAAAGACTGAAAAGACGGTTCCTGAAGCAACCAAGGAGAGTAAGAATGAACCATCCTACAATAACAAGAAGCGCAAGTTCACACCGACCCGAAACTTTACTGTGGCTACACCTAAAGTACCACAAAGGCAACCCGTTCCTGCTGCACAAGCACCTGCTGCTAGGGCCTATGCTGGTCCTCTACCATTGTGCAATGTCTGTAGGTATCATCATGCGGGTAATAACCCGTGCGTATCTGTACACTGTGCGGTAAGTATGGACACTTGGTGGCTATTTGTCACCGTGCACCAAACAATGCCACGTTGTTTACTAATCGTGCTTGCTACAATTGTGGGGAACCTTGTCATTTTCGCCCACAATGCCCTCGTCTTGCGGGTAATGTACCACAAGCCCGAGGACATGCCTTCAACATCAATGCAAACCAAGCACAAGCAAACAACGATGTGGTGAACGGTATGTCAAATCCAACCCCAACTTTATGATCTAAGTTCTTTTGTTGCTTTACCTGTATCGTTAAATGTCTTTAAAACTGAACAGGTCTGTTTCTTATTAATAATTCTTATGCCTACGTTCTGTTTGACTCTGGAGCCGATAAGAGTTTTGACTCGTTAGAATTTGAGCCTATACTTGCTAAGCCACATATGAAATTAGAAAGACCTCTTACTGTCGAAGTCGCCGATGGAGAACCTATCACCGTTGATGTCGTTATTCGTGATTGCATTTTGAGCCTAAACGAGCATGATTTCTTTATCGACCTTATTCCTATGAAACTTGGAAGCTTTGACGTTACCATTGGCAAGGATTGGTTAGCCAAACATCATGCTGAAATTATTTGTTTCAAGAAGTGCATTCGAATTCCTTTGCCTTCGGGGGATACATTGAAAGTATTCAGCAAAAAATCCTCTAAAGGACTCAAACTCATGTCGTGTACTCAAGCCCAAAAATGTCTAAGCAAGAATTACATGGCTTTCTTGGCTTACGTGGCCAACACGAAAGTCAAAGAGAATGACGTTAAGGATGTCCCGATTATACGAGACTTTCCTGAAGTATTTCCCGATGATCTTAGTGGTTTACCTCCCGTGCGTGAAGTCGAGTTTAAGATCGATTTAATTCCAGGAGCGAACCCCGTGGCTAAGTCACCATATCGACTTGCACCGTCGGAAATGCAAGAGCTAACTAGTCAACTTCAAGAACTATCCGACAAGGGCTTTATCCATCCTAGCTCATCGCCTTGGGGTGCACCTGTTCTGTTCGTGAAGAAGAAAGATGGATCGTTTCGTATGTGCATCGATTATCGTGAGCTTAACAAACTTACCATCAAGAACCGCTACCCTCTTCCTTGTATCGAAGATCTTTTTGATCAACTTCAAGGAGCTACTATTTTCTCAAAGATTGACTTACATTCTGGCTATCATCAATTACGAGTTCATGATGATGATATTCCAAAAACTGCCTTCCGTACTCGATATGGACACTATGAGTTCATGGTTACGCCCTTTTGTTTAACAAATGCTCATGCTGTCTTTATGGATCTCATGAATCGAGTATGCAAGCCGTATCTAAACAAGTTTGTGATTGTCTTTATTGATGACATACTTATCTATTCCAAGTCCAAACCGATCACGAACTTCACTTGCGACAAGTTCTTGAGCTATTGAAGAAAGAACAATTGTACGCAAAGTTCTCAAAGTGCGAATTTTGGCTTGAGGAGGTCTAATTTCTAGGACACGTGGTGAATAGCCAAGGAATTCACGTTGACCCTGCAAAGGTGGAAGCTGTGAAAAATTGGTGTGTTCCTACAACTCCAACCGAAGTTCGTTCTTTCCTTGGTCTTGCTGGCTATTATCGACGTTTCATTTCCAACTTCTCTAGAATCGTGAAGCCGCTTACTTCCTTGACTCAAAAGAATAAACCATTCGAGTGAAAGTCTGAACAAGAGGAAGCCTTTGAAGCATTAAAGCACATGTTGTGTAATGCTCCTATCTTGACCCTTCCCGACGGAAACGATGATTTCATCTTGTATTGTGATGCATCTAAACAAGGCCTTGGTTGTGTTCTCATGCAACGAGGAAAGGTCATAGCATATGCATCGAGGCAATTGAAGGTCCATGAGGTGAATTACACGACACATGATCTTGAACTTGGTGCTGTGGTTTTTGTCCTAAAGATTTGGAGACATTACCTTTATGGCATGCAATGTATAATCTACACCGATCACAAAAGCCTACAACACGTTTTCAATCAAAAGGATTAGTGATTATGACTTTGACATTCTTTACTACCCGGGAAAGGCAAATGTCGTAGCCGATGCACTAAGTCGTAAGATTCATAATAAGATGCTCTTGTTTCAAGAAATTCGCAATCGACGACAATGGTTTGATACCTTGGGAGAATTTGATACTGAGATTCGTCTGGATGTTAACGAGACTATGGTGCTGCTGCAAAATTTGAGGATTGAGAATGACATCGAGACCTGCATCTTGGAGGCTCAACAACCGGTTCAAGAGGAAAGTAAAATGGGAGAGGAATTGGAGTATAATCTTCGAGCTCAACTAGAAACGAAACCCAATGGGTTGATGTATTTCTTGAATCGAATTTGGGTTCCAAACCGTGATAATCTTCGTACCTTTATCATGAATGAAGCTCATCAAACTCGTTACTCAATTCATCCTGCTTCCGATAAGATGTATACGGATCTGCGTGGTCAATACTGGTGGCCTGAAATGAAGAAAGACATAGCAACTTACGTAGCTAAGTGTCTTACGTGTACGAAGGTTAAAGCTGAACATCAACGTCCTAGTGGATTGCTTGAACAACCCAAGATTCCTATGTGGAAATGGGAACACATATCTATGGACTTCATAACCAAACTACCTCGAACCTCTCGTGGTCATGATAGCATATGGGTGATCGTTGACCGATTGACCAAGTCGGTACATTTCACACCCATACGTGACACTTACAAACATCAAGGTTAGCTCGTATATACATTTATGAGATTGTGAGTCGTCATGGCGTACCTTTGCATATCATATCCGACCGAGACACTCATTTCACTTCGCATTTTTGGTCGTCTATGCAAGAACTCTTGGGTACTCAACTGGATTTAAGCATGGCTTACCATCCTCAAACGGATTGTCAAACCGAGCGAACCATTCAAACCCTAGAGGATTTGCTACGTCTTTGTGTCCTTGACTTTGGTGGTGACTGGGATACGCATTTACCTCTCGCGAAATTTTCGTATAATAATAGTTACCACTCGAGTATCAAGATGGCACCTTTCGAAGCACTTTATGGTCGTAAATGTCGTTCCCCGATCTGCTGAACTAATATTGGTGAAACTTTCATCACTGGTCATGAACTCATACAAGAAACGACCGACAAAGTCTCCATGATTCGCAAGAACCTTGAAGTGACTAGAAGTCGACAAAAGAGTTATGCCGATAAATGACGCAAGCCGTTGGAATTCCAAGTTGGGGATATGGTTCTTCTTAAAGTCTCACCATGGAAGGGAGTCGCTCGCTTTGGGAAGAAGGGTAAACTAGCTCCACGATTTGTAGGACCTTTCAAAATCCTGAAAAGGATTGGGAAAGTGGCTTATAAACTGGAACTACCTTCTGATCTTAGCGGGGTTCATCCTGTTTTCCATGTCTCAAATTTGAGTAAGTGTTTGGCTGATGAAAGTCTGCATGTTCCATTGGATGAAATCCAGATCGATGAGTCATTACATTTTGTTGAAAAACCCATTGAAGTTATGGACCGCATCATAAAGAAGACTGGAACCACTACCACCCCAATCGTCAAGGTTCGTTGGGAGAATAAGCGTGGACCTGAGTTTACTTGGGAGCGTGAGGAGCATATGAAGAAGAAATACCTGTATTTGTTCGTTTAGGTCATTCTTAATTTCGGGATGAAATTCTTAAAAGTTGTGGAGACTGTAACCTTTCGTTTTTTTTTTCCGTTAAATAAAAGCTAACTTTGTTATGTACTTGTAAGGGCCTTTCTGTCATTTATGAAACTATGTGGGTTACTTATGAATGTTTCTTGTATGTTGTATTAATTCGTTAAATTAAGAGTTAATAATTGGGTTTACTAAAATAAACATAATAATAATAATAATAATAATAATAATAATAATAATAATAATAATAATAATAATAATAATAACATTAATAATAATAATAATAATAATAATAATAATAATAATAATAATAATAATAATAGTGATAATAACCATAATAATAATGCTAATAATTATAACTTTTGCTTATAATGATAAATTTTCATAACAAGAATACTAAAAATAAAATAATAAAAATAATAATAATAATAATAATAGAAATAATAATTTATAAAAGTTAAATAATTAACAAGTTTAAAACTTAAAGTTTAATTAAGTTAGGGGGCCTTTAAGACAATTTGCAAACTTAAAATAGAAGTTTTGTACATAAAATATTAAGTAGAAAACCACATGGACTAAAGTTGTACATATTCAAAACCCAAACCCCCTCCCCTCTTTTCCCCCGTGATTCCGGCGGCCAACCACCGGCCACACTCCGGCGACACTCCAAACGCCCAAATCGGTCGAGTTTGATTCAATTAAACCGCTCTAACATCTTCGGGGGTGTTATTCGAACTTGATACCTCAATTAATTCGCTTAAAGAACACGTTTAACAACGTTAATCGAAACCGAAACATCGGATTATCCTAATCGATTCAACACCAGGAATTACATCAAATTAAGTCGTTTAATTTATCAGAAACGTTTGTATAATCATTGCAAAGCTAAATGCGTAGTTTAATTCGAGTTAAACAATCAATTACTCACTTAATCATAACTGAAATAGTCGAATCAAAATCGAAACCCATCCGGCACATTAACGTACAAATTGAAACTATTTAACAGAGGGGAAAGCTTCCATTCGACCCCTTTCAACTTTCTGAACCTCCAATTGCTCGAAGAATCCACTCGATCATCGATTTCAAGCACCCTTTTCATTCGCGTGTGAACCGAAGTTTACCGGATGTAATTACACCGATTTGTTCTTAATCAAGTAAGTTTAATACACCATTATACTCGATTATACCTAGGGATCAAAAGCCCTAAGGTTAATCGGGTTGAAACACTTGAATCGATGCTCAATTTTGGATTCAATCGATCTAGGGTTCATTGGTTTGGGGGTTTCATTGTGTTTGTGTTTTTAAGATTTTAAACCCACACTCTTACCAGGCTTAGGCGCCCACGCCTACTGGTTAAGAGCTCATGTTTCATCCTTGGGGTCCCGGGTTCGAACCCGGGCACCCACACATTTTTTTAAAAGGCTTTTTCTTAACAAATTTAATTACAGAAAAATCTTTATAATTATAAAAATTATTTTTGTAAACTTTAATTATTTTTAAAGACACCAAATTGTTTTCTGTAAATTTCTTAATTTAAATACTTTAATATTCTTTTAATAAAACAATATAACAAAAATTATTTTTAGTTAGTTCTTAAAAAAAATCGATTTAAAATGATAGTTTAAATTAATAAATTATTATTGGTCCAAACGTTACTTTTAGTTTAATCGTGTTATTTTAAATAATTATAGAAATTATTTACACTTTATATTTAATTTTACCGTTATTATAAATACTTTAATTTCGTTAAATTATCTAAATGGTATAATACTTTACGTTGAAATAAAATATAATTGATTCCATTATTAAATTCCATCTATATCAAAAACCCCAAAATCTCTATTGAAACCCTAGTTCACGTTTAATCATTAATATTACCTTTAAACTTAACCTTGAAATATATACGTTAGGTATCTTGTAAAAGGAATCGTTGGAGCACCGTTTAATTTCTTGTTATCATCTTATATATATCAAGTGAGTTTTCATGCCTCTCTTTTACTTTATTTCACACCTTTTGAGGTGAGACATGTTAACTTTATAAACTTGCACTTGTAAACATCTTGGTACTTGTAAATGCACATGCAATTCATCTTTACTTTTTGTCATGGTTATTTGTAATATTGTGAGTCTTATATGATGGACATTATATGTTGACAATCATTAACTATTGCTAGCCTGGGGACGTCATAGATCTATGGGCCTGACAAGCCTATTTGGTGCTAAAGCCGAGGTTATTGCCGCTCCTGATGACGTATGCTTGTTCATCATGGGAACCAAGTACACTTAGCTAATCGTTATAACTTGTAAATGATATTCTTGGTCAAGGTTTGATTGTAGCTATATGTTATCTATAAACTTGCTTTACTTGTAACCATTGACATGAATTGCTACTTGTAAACTTTTGTATATATATGTATGCTTAACCCATGGAAACTCACCAACTTTCAAAGTTGACCTTTATTTTTAACATGTTTCAGGAAATGCACAAGGTTGATGATTATCTTTTGAAGCATGCTTACACTTGGGATTTGGACCTAGGAAAAATAAATAAAATATCTTGAAACTTGGAAGTTGAACTTTGTTTACTTTATTTCGTTGAGACATTTGGTTGTAATGTTTATTTTCACTTAAGAATAATTATATTTACAATTTATGGTAGTGTTATGCGGCTGTGAACAATCTTAACCCTCACATCTTGACGTTTCCGCCGTTAAGGTTGGGGTGTGACAATCTAATCATTTCGAAATCAATGCTATGATTAATCTCATTTGAAAAGGCAATTTTCACATCCAAATCGACTCGTAACACCGAAGATCAAACAAGAAGTCATTAGGCATATGACCGATCAAATTAAAATTATATAATGGAGGCAAACCATTCCATTTGACTTTCTTACACTCTCTACACTCTCAGTTTCACCAAAACACACACGCGCATCGCATTTGGATCAAGACCCAGTCGTGGCACTAGCTCGAACTCGTACTCATCGATTCCGCAACCATTCCAGGTGATTCTAACACCCACACACTCTATTAATCATGGGGAATCAAAGCCCTATGGTTATTTCATTAACATTAATGATTTGATGTTCAATTAGTTCGGTTTTGAATCTAGGGTTCTTGTGCAATTTGGGGGTTTTTCTGTTTAAGCTTTATATAAATTTAAAACGCACTTTTAACAGGCATGGGCACTTCTAACCTACCGGTTAACACTTTGCACTCATACACAAGGGTCCCGGGTTCGGCGGGCACCCGCATTATTTTTTTAAGTATTTTTATATATATTTCTAAATTCCAGAAATCATAAAAAAAATAAAAATATATTATTTAATTAGTATAAAAATTATTTTGTTAATTGAATTTATTCTGGATGATTTAATTTATTCTTGAAAATTCTAAAGGTTTAAAATTTTATATTTTTATTTCTTTAAAGGTTATAAACGTATAGAATGCTATAAAAATCTATTAGTATTTTTAAAAATTTAATCTACACCAAAACATATATTATTTCGCACTTATTTAAAAACTAAGACTTGTTGCTAATGCAATTTAAATAATTAATTATTAAAGATTATTTATTTTTCACATTTTAATATTTAAACACTATCTTATCGATCCTTATGGATTAAATATTTAAACTACGTCAAATAACTCTATCTCAACAATTACGCATTATTGTTATTAAATCCATCGTATTTCAAATTAATTGATAAAAATCCCCGATCACAATTGAAACCTTAGTTTTCTTGAATCGTCTCTGGAACTTTACCGGTTATATTCAAATCTTGGAACATCCACTCTTAGGTAAATTGTGAAGTAATCGTTGATGTCATTCTAGTCTGATTATTATTCAAAGTACATCATATATCAAGTGAGTTTCTCATACCTCGTTTTACTTTGCTTCACAAGTTTTGGGGTGAAACATGTTATTCATATCAATGTACACTTGTAAATTGTTTAAATACTTGTAAGCACGTGCAATTCATTCTATATTTTTGTCATGGTTATTTGAGACTTTTGCAAATATTATGTGATAGACTCTTGTAAAAACAATTATTAACTATTGCTAGCCTAGCGACGTAATACATCTATGGGCTTGACAAGCCTATTTGGTGCTAAAGCCGAGGTTATTGTCAGCTCCTGATAACGTATTCTTGTTCATCATGGGAAACAAGTACACTTGGCTAATCGTATATTTCATTGTAGCCATTACTTTGTCAAGGTTTGATTTTATCATTATGTTATCCATATATTTTTACATTATCTCTTAACCTATGACTTGAATTCCCACTTAAAAGGTTTTATATATGTATGTACAATTTTATAGGAACTCACCAACATCATATGTTGACCGTATTTTTAACATGTTTCAGGGAATGCTCAAGCTTAATTGTTGATCTTGAAGATTTGAATTCATCTAGGATTGGACCTAGAAATAATAAAGTATTCACTTTCAATCTGGAAGTTTTAATTTAGTTTATGTTATGGTTGTTTGTTTGAGATTTATGAATGTAATGTTACAATATGATCCTTATGATTAATAATATTTACACACTAAAGTAGCGTTGTGTGGCTTTGAACAATCTTAACCCTCACATCTCAATGTTTCCACCATTAAGGTTGTGGTGTGACACTTATTTTGAGAGGGAGACTGAGCCTGATCACTTTCCACTTCCTTCTTCACCTTTTCAGATGATGTAGCTGGCTTCTTGGGATGAGGCTTCCTCATGGAACTAGATGGTTCAAGCTGTGCAGCAGTGGTGCACACTTTATCAGCCTTCCTATCTTGACCAGGATGATTTGGACATGAACTAGGATTCCTGGTACTAGAATCCATAGTTGAGTCTTCAGCCTTTACCACTTCAAATCCAGCAGAGATAAAAACTTGCTTTTGCTTGGAGTTAAAGATGACCTTGATCTCTTGGGCTTTCTTGGATTTCCTTTTGGCAACCCTAATCAAGTTCTTCCTTGTAGACTTGGTCATCCTTAATTTATTTTTTTCTCCAGGAGAATGGTGTCCCTTCTTAGGATAACCCTTGTCACTCACCTTAGGTTCATCCATCACTATCTCCTCTTCATCTTCATCCTTCTCTTGGATAGGATCAATGGAGGGCTGTTCATCTTGAAAAGTTCCATACCGTGGATATCTAACAAAGAGGAGTGTGTGTGGAGGAGCTATCTCACTTGATCCTAGTCCCT
The DNA here is from genome assembly GCA_025506505.1 of Flaveria sonorensis. Taxonomy (NCBI): domain Eukaryota; kingdom Viridiplantae; phylum Streptophyta; class Magnoliopsida; order Asterales; family Asteraceae; genus Flaveria; species Flaveria sonorensis. The sequence goes on from CM046437.1 coordinate 3,165,665, forward strand.
GCCTGTTCTGATAACAAACTTTTGCATGCAAGGATGAGGATATTATGTTCTTGAAGGTTTCCTCTTCAAGAACATATTTTTCTGCCTTGGCTTTGCTGATCACAAGCTCATCCTAACATTCAGTCAAATTAGTAACAAGATCTTTGATCTGAGTCCTGTAATTTGTATGCTCATGCTTAAGAGTTGAAATGGTTTTCTCTAAATCTTCTATTTTAAGTTTATAGTCATTTTCAGCTCTTTTAAAATCAGCTTTTAAAATATTTAAGGACTCAAGGACGGATCTTACTTCTAAATTATAGGACCTATACATGTTAACTTTAGCAATGTATTTAGGGGTACAGAGATGTTTCAATACCTTTGCTTCTTCATGACCAGCCATCAGTGCTTGGTTTGGAGAGGCATCTTCCACCTAAAAGCTCCAGTCAAAGCCTCCTTCTTCAACAGCAACAGCAGCATGTTGTTTGGGTTGGCTTGGCCTCTCAAATCTTAGAGTTGCATCAGTGTAGTTTGGTCTGGTTTGTGCTTGGCCAACATATTTCCTTGGTTCCTTGCACTGTCTAGCAAAGTGGCCCATCTGGTTATAGTTGTAACACTTCACTTTGCTTTTGTCCAGTCCAAACTTTCCACTAGCCATATTGCTGGAAAACTTTCTCCCTGTCCTCTTGTAGAACTTCTTGGCCCTGTGAGTAAGAAGAGCCATCTGCTAGACTATCTCCATGTACTCCATTTCATTTGGATGGATACAGTCCAAGTCTTCAAGAGTGAAGAGAAAGTTGCCACAACTTTCATCAGTAGACACAAAGGCTTTTGCAGAGCTTGTCTCTTGGAATGGGCTTCCTTGGATGTAGCTTTCCCTTGGTGTCTCAGGAAAGGTGATAAAAGGACCCTTTTATAAGTTTTCAGGGAAGCATATAAGATGATGTTGTGGTTCTATGCTATCCTCTCAACCATATGAAGGGTTGAACTCTACTGATTGTTGGAAGAGATGCTTGATGGATTTTTCATGTTCATCTCCATCTGGTAGCCACTAAGGATACTATACAGCTCTGTGAAAGTAAGGGTAGAGAGGTTCTCAGTTCTTTTGATGCAACACAATAGTGAGTCCATTGTCTGGGAAGAGAGAACATGAAGTTCCTCACTATGTCCCTATTCTCAAGCTTTACTCCAACATCAGTCAGAGTGTCCACAATCTCAACATACCTAAAGTATTGTTGAGTCATGGTTTCACCTGTCTTGTTGGTGAAGTTCTCAAACTGCTGCTTTATGAGGTCTTTCTTGTTCTCTTTGGCTTCCTCAGACCCCTCAGACATGAGCTTTGGTGCATCCCAGAGCTGCTTAGCAATCTTGCACTTCTTGAAGCCTCTGTATATAGAGTTAGGAAGAGCAGTTTGGAGGGCGGTCATGGCTTTCTGATCTATAGCAATCTTCTTCTATTCTTTTTCAAAGAAGTTAGCCATTTCCTTTAGTATCATCCCACCTTTAGCAGTGGCTAAAGAGGTGCTTGGGTTGTGAGGTCCTTCGACCACAAATCTCCACATACTGCTATCTTGAGAATTGATGAACCTTTCCATATGTGGGCACCAAGTATCAAGGTCATCAGGAGTGATCAGTGGAGACTTTGTCATAGTACCAGTTTCCTTATCAGCTTTAGCAAGAGCTGCCATTTGAGTTGTTAAGTGTTCTGCGAAACTGATGTGATCAAAGATGGTAAAATCTTACAATCAAGAGCTTGAAATGCTCTGATACCAATTGCAGGACCGGTGAAGGGTGGTCAATGAAACAGTTTCACAAGGTGGAGAGATATGAAACACTTAGCAGATCAAATAGGGACCCGGTTAGATGATACAAATAACACAAGTAAAAGAGCAAGAACAAGAACACTCAAATATGGTTTTCAAGAATGATGTATATTGCTCTCAAGTTCTTACAAGTGTTAGAAAGCATACATAAAGATACAAGTGCTTGAGACACTTTATACTACATCCTACAGCCGGCCATACTTTGAAGGCCAGCTGGATACACTAATCTAGATAACAAGATCAATGTAGAGTCAAAAGGCAGATTGCCTTTTGACTAGTGACTATGATATGTCATAGCTCATATCCTTATCTATTACAAAAAGGATAAAAGTACATAGTTGGAAAGTTACAGATAAAAGACCTTAATCTACAATTAACAAAAGCATGGACTTTTCACCAACTCATATAAGTTGGTGAGTCTTCAGAGTGGCAGCGGAAAGTGGTTCAGCTTTTGTCAAAAGGTGATTCAACGAAAGCATGTCTTCTCTGTCTTTAGAAGAAATCGGTCTTTGGCTAGCTTCGGAAGACTTCATCTTTGGCTTTGGAAGATATGGTCTTTTAGCTTCGGAAGATATGATACTTAGCATAATTCACTGAGTTGTACCAAATCTTCCGAAGTAGTTTTCATGTACTTCAGTTTTGCATGCTGAGAGATCTTGGTTGTTCTTTGGTTGCATCAACCTCTAAGAGTATTCCTTATAGACAACAAGACGTATTAGTTTTTTATAGTTAAGTTGTTCTAAAGTGTAATAGAATACTTACATTATACAAAAGCTTACTATGTAGTAATCTAAATTACATAATATGAACAAGTAGTAATGAGACAGAATAGGTTCATCATATTAGAATTCTCAATCATTGTTACAAAGTAAAATCAAGGCAAGACAAATAAGCATAAGTATCAAGGATGTTACATCCCCGACTAGTTATGTTATACCACTATTTTTTTGGATGATTTTATCTTAGAGCATTCACAACCCATCTTGTAGGAACCTCTGACGTTAAGAGGGTGATGCAACCAAAGGATACCAAAACAACCAGTCTTCCAACATGCACTTCGGAACAAAGGTGAACTAGCTTAAGAAGTTTTACACACTCAAGAAAAATGCTAAGTGTAAAATCTTCCGAAGCCAAAGTTCAGAAGAAACTGATGCGGAAGCTTTACACTTAACTTGGAAAATATTCTAAGTGCAAAGTCTTTCGAAGCCAAAGACTCAACTCTTCCGAAGGTAAAAGATGAAGTCTTCCGAAACGCTTAAGACAAAGTCTTCCAAATCTGCTTAAAGACAAGACTGATTTTCTTCTGAAGAGAGATAAAATATACCTTTTCCATCAACTTTATCATAAAGCAACCTACTTTCTGTTGCATGCTCTGGTAGTTCACCTGCTATCACTAGTTGGTGAAACTTCCATACTTTATGATAAAGTAGATAAGGTCTTCGCCTGCAAGTTTCTATTTTTGTTCCTTCTTGACTTTTGTAATAGGAAAGTCAGTGAGCTATGGCATGTCACACTCACTAGTCAAAAGGCAATCTGCCTTTTGACTTTAGGCTGATCTTGTTGTCTAGATTAGTCACTTCCAACTGTCTTTTTGCATATTGACGGTTGTAGGATGTAGTATAAGTAGTCTCCGATTCTTGTATTCAAAATATACCTGTACAACACTTGTAATAGAACTAGAGAAGCAATATACAACTTCCTTGAAAACTTTATCTTGTGTTCTTGTTCTTCTTTTACTTGTGTTTGTCTGGTATCTTCAGTAAAATTTCTCAGTTCCCTATTTGAATTGTTAAGTGATCTTAAGATCCTCCTAACTGTGTTAACTAAGTGCAAGCTTAAGTACCCTTTAAACGGTCCTGCATTTGGTATCAGAGCATTCCAGGCTCTTGATTGTAAGATCTCACCATCTTTATATCCTCTTAGTTTCACACATCACTTAACTCTTCAAATGGCGGCTATCTCCAAAGCTCTTATGGAAACTGGAACTATAACAAAGTCCCCACCGATCACTCCTGAGGATTTTGACACTTGGTGTCAAAGAATGGAAGGCTTTATCAAGTCTCAAGTTTCTAGGATATGGGAGTGTGTTGTCAATGGACCTCATGTACCAAGCACCTTTTCAGCTGCTGCTGGTAGTGGCATGATACCAAAGGAGAGGGCTGACTTTTCTGATGAAGACTGGAAAAGAATTGACATTGATCAGAAAGCCATGACAGCCCTCCAAACTGCTCTTCCAAACTCCATCTACAGAGGTTTCAAGAAGTGAAAGACCGCTAAACAGCTATGGGATGCACTAAAACTGATGTATGAGGGTTCAAATGAAGCCAAGGAGAACAAGAAGGATCTCATGAAGTAGTAGTTTGAAAACTTCACCTTCAAAACAGGTAAAACCATGACTCAACAATACTTCAGGTATGTTGAGATTATGGATACTCTGGCTGATGTTGGGGTAACTATTGAGAACATGGATATTGTTAGGAAGTTCATGTCCTCTCTTCCAAGACAATGGACACACTACTATGTAGTCATTAAGAGGACTAAAAACCTCAAGACCCTTACTCTCACTGAGTTGTACGGGATACTCAGTGGATACCAGATGGAGATGAATATGCAAAATTCATTTGGTAACTCCAACACTCACCAAAGTTCAGCCCTTCATGTGGTTGAAAGGGATAGCAGAGAACCACAGCATCATCTCATCTGCTACCCTGAAAACTCATAAAAGGGTCCTTTCATCACCTTCCCAGAGACATCCAGAGAGAGCTACATCTAAGGAAGTCCCTTCCAAGAGACAAGTTCTTCTCAAGCTTTTGTCTCCACTGATGAAAGTTCAGGAAACTTTCTTTTCACTCTTGAAGACCTGGACTGTATCCATCCAGATGGTCTGGAGTACATGGAGATAGTCCAGCAAATGGCTCTTCTCACTCACAGAGCCCAGAAGTTCTATAAGAGGACTAGGAGAAGGTTTCCTAGCAATGCTGCTAGTGGCAAGTTTGGGCTGGACAAGAGCAAAGTCAAGTGTTACAACTGTAACCAGATGGGACACTTTGCTAGAGAATGCAAGGTACCTAAGTCAAATAGTGGCCAAGCCTCATCCAGGCCAAACTACACTGAAGGAGGGCACCAGAATAAGAAGCCAAGAATGCAAGCTGCAGTTGCTGTTGAAGAAGGAGGCTTTAACTCGAGCTTTCAAGCTGAAGATGCATCTCCAAACCAAGCACTCATGGCTGATCATGATGAAGCCAAGGTACTTGAACATCTTTGCTCTCCTGAATGTATTGCTAAAGTGAATAGATACATGTCCTACAACTTGGAAATGAGATCTGATATTGAGTCTTTAAATATTTTAAAAGCTGATTTTAAAAGATCTAAAAATGACTATAAACTTAAGATAGAAGATCTAGAGAAAACCGTTTCAACTCTTAAATATGAGCAGACAAACTACGAGACTCAAATTAAGGATCTCATTACCAAGTTGACTAAATGTCAGGCTGAGCTTATGATCAGCAAAGCCAGGGTAGCAAAATGTGTTCTTGAAGAAGAGACTTTCAAGAACATGATATCCTCATCTCTGCATGCAAAAGTGTGTTATCAAAATAAGTAGGGACTAGGATCTAGTGAGATAGCTCCTCCACACACTCTACTATTAGTTAGATCTCCAAGGTGTGGAACTGGTCAAGATGAGCTGCCATCCATAGACCTCAGTGATGAAGAGGATGAAGAGGAGAAGGTGAGGGATGACACTGAGGTGAGTAAAGAGAGTCAATCCAAAAAGGGTTACCATGCTCCTAAGGAGGAAAAAGAAGCTGGTTTGAGCAAAACCAAGAGAAAGAACTTGATCAGAAGAGCAAAGAGAAGATCTAGAAAAGCTTAAGAGATCAAGACCACCTTTGATCCCAAACAGAAACAAGTATTTATTTCTACAGGGTTCAAGGTGATGAAAGCTGAAGATCCTGTCAAGAATTCTAGTACCAAGAGTTCTACTTCAGCTTCATCTCACTCCAGCAACAACAAGAAGAAAGATATGTTGTGGTCACTGCTACACAGCCTGAACCATCCATTTCAAAGAGCAAGTTTCACCCTAAGAAGCCGGCTGCATCATCTGAAAAGGTGGAGAAAGAAAAGGAAAGTGTTCAAGCTCAGTCTTCTTTGGGAAAGAAGACTCTCAGAAGGAAATATTTGAATTGTGTTATGGGTGGTATTACTTCACATCTGGCTAAGGATTGTCAATACAATCCCAAGAGTACTATCCACATGATCAAGAAGAAAACTTCTGAGAAGAAGAAGAAACAAACAACTTCGGAAGGAAAATCTGTTTCCTTCGGAAGCTCCAAAATGAAGAAGAAGGCAAATGAAAAGTTGCCTTTGGAAGGAAAGTTGGTCTCGGAAGAAGGGAATGCTTCCGAAGCACTGAAGCTTGCTGCAGTGAAGGCAAGATCTTTCGAAGGTCCAGTCACCAAATCTTCCAAAGTTACCAAAACTTCCGAAGCTTTAAAGGTCAAGCCCAATCTTCCAAAGGTGGTGTGGAAGATGAAGGAAGACCATATGGCTGAAAGCTCATCATCAGAAACAGTAAATGATCTTCAAAGCCTGAGCATAGGATCCATTACTGTTTCATTTCCTTCAACTCATTTTAACAAGCCCAAGACCAATAAGGCTTGGGTTTCTAAATGTTACTAAATCATCTCTTTTTATGCAGGGACAGCTAAAGACCAATAGAATTATTTGGATCATTGATAGTGGCTGCTCCAGGCACATGACTGGAAATGAGTCCTTACTTCAAAACTTTGAAAGAATTGATGGAGGACCAGTTGCTTTTGGAGGAGATGCAGGATGTTACATAACTGGGAGGGGCAAGGTCTCAAATGGTAAGCTCAGCATTGAGAAGATAAATTTTGTCAAGGAGCTTGGATACAATCTTTTGAGTGTGTCCTAATTTTGTGACCAAAAACATCACATGCTCTTTACTGAGCATGAGTGCATTGTTCTCAAGCCCGGGGTTGACATTCCTCAAGAGCATATTTTGCTCAGAGCCCCCAAGAAAGGGAACATGTACAAGATGGACTTGCAGGAAACATCTCCCTCTAGAGAGATTTCTTGCTTTCTATCTAAAGCAAATAGTGATGAGTCTTTCCTTTAGCATAAAAGAATGTGCCATGTAAACTTTAAGAACATAAATAAACTTATTAAGAATGATTTGGTAACTGGAATGCCAAAGAAAGAGTTTACAAGTGATGACCACTATGTTGCATGCCTGAAGGGGACACAAAGTGTCTCACAAGCCAAAGGAAATGAACTATATCACCTACACTTGTTACATATGGATCTGTTTGGCCCCACCAGTGTAATGAGTTTAGGAAGGACCTTATACTGTTTGGTGATCACAGATGATTTCACAAGATTCACTTGGGTGTTTTTCCTTAGAACTAAGGATGAAACTCCTAAAATTTTAAAGAATTTCATTCTGAAAATTGAGAATCAATCTGATCACAAGGTCAAAATCATAAGATGTGATCAAGGAACCGAATTCAAAAACCAAATCCTTCATACATTTTGTGATGAAAAGGGTATTTCAAGACAATACAGTGCTCCCAGGACTCCTTAGCAAAATGGTGTTGCTGAGAGGAGAAACAGGACACTTATTGAAGCTACAAGAACCATGTTGTCTGACTCTAAGCTGCCCATCACCTTTTGGGCAGAGGCTGTCAACACAGCCTGCTATGTGCAGAACAGAGTTTTGGTAGTTAAGACACATGGTAAGACTCTTTATGAACTATGGCACAAAAGGAGACCATTAATTGGTTTTTTCAAAACATTTGGATGTCCTTGCAACATCTTGAATACCAAAGATCAAATAGCCAAGTTTGCTGAGAAATCAGATGATGGACACTTTGTTGGGTACTCTTCTCAAGCTAAGGCTTATAGAGTATACAATCTCAGAACTAGAATCATTAAGAAGTTAGCCAATGTGACTTTCAATGAACACACACCCTGTGTAAAAGGTTCTGGTCCGGATTGGTTGTTTGATCTTGACTTAGTTACCAACTGTTTTAATAAATCTTGTGAGGATGTTTCAGGATCTACAGATAATAGGTCAACAGAAGATCCTGATCCAAGATTTGAGCTGAGAAGACCAAACAAGAAGACTACTTCAGCACTAGTGGTGACTAACCCTGCAATTGAAGCTCCCATCAGCACTAGCGTGACAAATACTATTGATTCACATGAATTGCCTTTAAATTCCAGCTCAGGGCTCAAAATTCAGGAGAAGGAACTTCAAATGCAGGAGGAGGAACTGGAGGTGGTGACTGTGACCAAGAATTTCTTGATGCTGAAAACCACTCCATTGAAGACAACATGAATGATGTAACACACTCATTGGATCAAGTTTCTCTTGATAAGTGTGCTGATGTGGTTGGGGACTCTTCCTTGCTAGATCAAAATTTCTCTAATTTAGAAATGTCCAACCAACTTGTTGTGATTCCTTAACTTAGGATCCACAAGTCTCATCCCACCACTAACATCATTGGAAATGTTGTCTCAGGGGTGAGAAAAAGTGGACAAACTCATGACAGCCATGTTTGTCAACATTCTTATTTCTTATCCCAGATAGAGCTGAAGAAGGTTGATGAGACTTTAAAGGATGGAAGCTGGATTGAAGCTATGCAAGATAAGCTGCTTCAAATCAGAAGACAGAAGGTTTGGAACTTATGCTCTCTTCCTCAAGGGAAGAGTGTCATAGGAACCAAATGGGTATTCAGGAACAAGAAGGATGATAGAGGGATTATCATCAAGAACAAAGCTAGACTAGTTGTCCAAGGATACACACAACAAGAAGGGATTGACTAAACTGATGTCTTTGCTCCATTTGCAAGACTTGAAGCTATAAGGATATTCCTGGCTTATTACATCCAAGTATTTCAAGGTCTATCAGCTTGATGTGAAGTGTGCCTTTCTCTATAGGGTGATTGATGAAGAAGTTTATATTAAACAACCAACTGGCTTTGCAGACCCAAATCATCCTGATTATGTCTGCAAGCTTGATAAAGCCCTTTATGGACTGCATCAAGCTCCAAGAAAGTGGTATGAGACACTATCAACATACCTCTATCAACATGGATACAAAAGAGGTACTATTGATGGGACTCTCTTCATCAAAGAAATAGGAAATGACACATTGCTAGTTCAGATATATGTTCATGACATCATTTTTGGTTCAACTAATCCAAAGCTCTGCAAAGACTTTGAGATGCGGATGAAGAATAGATTTGAAATGAGTGCCATGGGGGAACTTAATTTCTTTCTAGGAATTCAAGTGAAGCAGGTTGAAAATGGCATCTTCATAAGTCAATCAAAGTATGTTCAGGACATACTTGCAAGATTCAAGATGACTAACTGTAAGGTTGCAAAGACACCCATAGCCAGAAACCACTCCCTTGGTCCTGATCTTGAGGGGGAGTGTGTTGATGAACATCTCTACAGGGCTATGATTGGGTCACTTATGTATCTTACTGCTAGCATGCCTAATATCATGTTTTCCACATGCATATGTGCATGATATCAAGCCAACCCCAAGATGTCACACCTAATCACTGTCAAAAAGATTCTTAGATATCTCAAATGTGCTCCAAATCTAGGCCTTTGGTATCCAAAGAATTCAGACTTTAATCTGTATGCTTATACAGATAGTGATTATGGTGGCTGCAACATGACTGCAAAGTCCACATCTGGGGCGTGTCAGTTCCTGGGTGGAAGGATAGTCTTTTGGCAATGCAAGAAGCAATACTGTGTGTCTCCATCAACTGCTGAAGCTGAATACATTACTGCTGCAAGCTGCTGTGCTCAAGTGCTTTGGATTCAGAATCAGATGCTAGACTATGGGTTAAATTTCAAGGAGACTCCCATCCACATAGACAACAACAGTGCCATCTCTATTACAGAGAATCCTGTATAGCACTCAAGGACCAAACACATCAACATCAGGTATCATCTGATTAGGGATAATTTTGAAAAGGGGTTGATAAAACTGATCAAAGTTAACACAAATGAACAATATGCTGATTTGTTCACAAAAGCTTTTGATGAACAGAGATTTAAGTATCTTGTATCGGCTATTGGGATGATTAACTTTGAATAGATTTTTCTTAATAACTTAATCAATTTTATTTCCTAAAACTGTGTGTCCTAGGTTGTCTATTAGAGCACTTCATAAGCCCAGGTCTCTTTGGAAGAAAAATGAACTTTTAAAATGATATCTCTTAGAATAATGAAAATTTACCTTCAGAAGAAGCAAAAGTTGCCTTCAGAAGAAAATTTATGTCTTTAAATTGTTTAAACAGCTTATCTGAGATCTACCTTCGGAAGAAATTCTTGAAGTATCTTCCAAAGTTTAATTTTTGGTATAAGTACTTAAATGCATTTTAGGAACAAATTTCTTCCGAAAGCAATTTAGTCTCGGAAGACTCATTTATTTCTTCCGAAGCCAAATTTTTCAAAACTCTTTGAAATATCTTCCGAAGCAAAATTGCCTTCGGAAGCTTTGATTGCAAAGCTTCCGAAACCAAAATTGCCTTCGGAAGCTTTTTTCTACTTCCAAGAAAACTAACTTTTTGGGCGCCTTTTTCAGAAGTAGGACCCACTTGCGGATTTCAAAGTTTATCTTTTTGTCATAACTTTGTCTCAAATCCAAAGTATATCTTTCCAAACGGTTCTATTTCATCTCTCTACTCTCATTGTTCCTTAACCTAAAATTACCCCCAAATTTCATCTTCTTCTTCCTTTCTTCACTGCAAAGCTTCCTCAAATGGCCAATCTTGATCGTCGTAATGACCCGGATTTCACCATGCACCTACACAGGCAACATAATCAAGTTGCCCTGTTAAACTCTGAGAAGGATCCAAGCTTCTCAGACGTTTGTAGGTATCTTTCTTTGTCTTATTACTTCACCTCCCTTACAATCAATCCTCCTCTCTATGAGGATTAGTTGCTTGAGTTCTGGCGGACCTGTCAAGAGGTCACCATGGACGGGGAGAAGGCGCTGTCTGCCACAGTGAAGGGGAAGACGGTTTTCATCACTCCAGCCATTTTAAACTCCCACTTGCAGCTGGATGATGAACCAGGTGAGCTGTCCTTTCCAAAATCTGTTATCAACCAATCCTTTGAGCAGATGGGATATGAAGGTGACTTTTCAGTCTAGACCTTCAGGTAGGAGAAGGTCTCATTCTAATGGAAATATCTCCTCCATGTCGTCATCCACAGCTTATCCAACAAATATGGAGGATGGGACCAGATTCCAAAAGACCTCTCCTTCATTGTCCATGGGATGGTTAAAGGGGTCAAATTCAGGTACTCTCAGTTTGTATTTACAAATCTACTAGCAAATTTGGATTCCTTGGAATATTACATGTTCCCCTTGTATGTTCAACACATTCTCAACTATGAATTGGGACCACAGTTGAGGGGAACAGGTAATGTTCTTAAAGTTGCACACATGAGGCCTGGCATTTTCAAGATATTGAAAAAGCCAACTGTTGGGTTCTCAGGGGTAGAAACAGCCCTTGTCCCGAAAATGTTTGAGCTCATTGCTCAGGGTGACATCCTAGCAGCCCCAACTAGTGATGAACCAACACCCTCTACTTCTCACCCACCTCAAATACAACCTACTATCAAAATCACCTACCAAAGAAAATCCAAGCAAACCCCTGCAATTGCTACTGAGCATGTGCAGGCCCCCATATCACAACCCATACAGGAGGAAGTGGAATCTCGAGCTCCCACTTCCCCTGAGGAGCAGACCACTCCCATCTTTCAAACAATCAGTGCTGAGGTTCCTCATGCTCAGCCTGATGATCTCATAACTCCACAAATAGCCTTAAGCCATCACTCTGAGTCTCAACACTCTAGTGATCAACCTTCAGGGGAAAGCTACCATCCCCAGCCTCTTGATCTTAACCAACTCATTCCCAGCTTTGACTTCTATTCTGATGAAGATTTGGGTTTCAGTGAGTACCATGACTCTCCCCTCTCTACCCATACTCAAGGGGAGATGAGTATTCCTGCTTCACCCATGTCTAGCCCATATCAGACATCCCAAACTAAGGTGGATCTTCCTGTGATTGTCCAGGAGACCCATGTGGAAGAGGCTCTCACTATTGCCAGTGATTACATATTTAAGACCTCAACCATGACAACCCAGCCTCTTGACATTGTCATGGGACAGGGGAAATCCAGCAGCCAAGAACCCCATGCTGGTGGTGAGGGAGCGGACCTCAGTTCACCTCCTTCATCCCCCAATGATTCTTCAACTGAAGATGAGGGGAGTCTGAAACTCAGGGTGCACCAACTCGAAGACATCTGCACCCAACTGGTTTCACAGATAGCTCACCTTGAATCATAGGTGATTATCTTGCAAAGGAGGGTCCATGACCAGCAACTTGAGATCACCGATCTCAAGGGCCAGTTAGCTGAGAGACCCATAGGACAAACTCATCCAGATCCACAAGAACCTGTGGATGTTATGGATCACTTTCCCAGCTCACCTATGCATGAGGGTGATGCTACCAAAAAGGGGGAGGAAGTCCTGACAGCCACAGAACCTGGGAGTTCTTCCTTGAGTATGGACATACAGGACTCACCATCCTATCTTTCACTTGTCCATGCTCAGCAACCTCCTCAAGATAGAAATCTCGACTTGCAAATTCACCATCTATTTAAGGAAGGGATACCAAGTTTAATGCCTGCTCCTTCTGAGAATCCAATCAGGGTTTGGGGGTATGATAGTGATAGGAAAGCTCTTTTACTCTCTAGAGCTCAAGGTCAACTAGAAATCTTTAACATTTCAAACCTGAGTTTCTATGAGGGTATAAATTTGGTAGATCTGGCACTTATCAACCCAAGCAATAACCGACAAGCTATCAAACTAGCCAATCAAATTCAAGAATGGGTGCTGGCAGAATTCAAATGGAGAACAACATCATATAGACAGAGGCTAGCAGTTGAAGCCTTTGGTCAACTAGATGTTGAGGTAGACCCCAAGATTAGCTTTGAAGGGAAAGTCTTGACTGAAGGCCCAAAGGCTAAGACTGTGAACCTTGAAACAAGATCTCCTCCAGCACCCCATACTCTCAGTGAGGCACCAGCTGGTGATGGTGCTTCACAACCTCTCTTTGGCTAGAGCTTGACTGCTGAATCAAGCAATGAAGGCCAAAGCTCTCCTCGGGCTGAGTCATCAAGATCTGCAATTGACAAAGGCAAAAGGAAGATGACTCCTGAAGAGATTGAAGAAGAAAAGAGAGAGAGGAAGAGGAAGCTGAGGGGAGAGAGTTCAAGTGGTTCCCCAGGATTCATGCAAGCTGCAATTCTGGTTGCCCCTGTCCTAAATAGTCAAGAAGATGAATTAAGGACAGCCAGGCTCTACTATCTGGGGACCAAGAACTTCAACATAGATGAACTCATCTCTCTCCCCTTAAAGGAGTTAAATGAACTGGCCGGCATTCAATTGTCAAATGAGAGGAAGGAAGCAGAGGATGCAGCCTTGACCCTCAAACACAAGGAAGAAATAAGGAGAAAAAGGCTTTACAAGAACATTCCTATCCTCTCCCTAGTTCAAGAAAGTCCTGAGTCAGAGACTGTGGCTGCTGAATAACCTCAGGTAGTTGATAAAGAAGAAAGATTAAAAATGTTCAACTACCTAAGTGCCATAGGTCTTTATCAGGCACATGCACTCCTTCCCTTGCCTTATGATTATATATTATTTGAATACAATAAGCAGCTGGAAGAGCAAGCCAAGAAAGAAAGGCAAGCTACTAGGAAGAGGCAAAGGGAAGAAGCTGCAAAATCAAGAGCCATCATCCAGAAAAGTCAGAAAAAGTCTGCAGATAGGCAGAGGATGATGAGCTTCTTGAAGCTGTATGGGTTCTCCGGAAGGAGGCTTGGTCCCATGTCTCTATCCACAATGGATGAGCACATAAGGGTGATCAAGCAGAAGATAAAAAGGGGAGAGCTTGTGGACATTCATTCATCATCAAGTCAAGCTCAACCTGAAGTTGAGGTAAAGGTTGAACCTACAGAGACAACACAACCTACACCTGAAGCTACACAACAGCCAACTTCATCTTCTAACCCACAGCAGGGTCCTCCTCCCTCTCCTTCTGAAACTGGGAGAGAGGAGATCCCAACTGAGAAGGAATCCACTGAAGAACCTGGTATTGAAGACCAACCCTCTCAGTTAAAATCATCAGGGAGGAGAAAAAGGATGGCCAGAAGAAGATCAACTTCAAAGAAGAAAAGAAGAAAGGCATCCTCCTCCCAACCTCAGAATAAGTCAGAACATCCTGAGGAAGTGCATGAAGAGGACTCTCAAACAACTCCTATCATAGTAGAGCCTCTTTCTGTTGGAAGACAATTTTTTTCCTGGACATTTGCTGAAGATCCAGACAATTGGTATGTCACTAGAGATCAGGGAGAACAACATGTATACTTCACAAGTGACATGCTTGAACTCCCTCTGCATGATCTCTATGACATGAGAAGGTACTTTATGAGTCTGAAGAATCTAGATCTACTGATAAAGAAAGGAATTCTGAAGATCCTCATGTAGACTATCCCAGTCTGAAGAACCTCTCTGTTTTGGTAGCATCAGCCTAGGGGGAGTTTGTAGGAACCTCTGAAGTTAAGAGGCTGATGCAACCAAAGGATACCAAAACAACCAAGTCTTCCAACATGCACTTCGGAACAAAGGTGAACTAGCTTCGGAAGTTTTACACACTCAAGAAAAATGCTAAGTGTAAAATCTTTCGAAGCCAAAGTTCAGAAGAAACTGCTGTGGAAGCTTTACACTTAACTTGGAAAATATTCTAAGTGCAAAGTCTTCCGAAGCCAAAGACTCAACTCTTCCGAAGGTAAAAGATGAAGTCTTCCGAAGCTCTCAAGACAAAGTCTTCCAAAGCTCTCAAGACAAAGTCTTCCGAAGCTGCTTAAAGACAAGACTGATTTTCTTCTGAAAAGAGAGAAAATATACCTTTTCCATCAACTTTATCATAAAGCAACCTACTTTCCGCTGCATGCTCTGGTAGTTCACCTGCTATCACTAGTTGGTGAAACTTCCATACTTTATGATAAAGTAGATAAGGTCTTCGCCTGCAAGTTTCTATTTTTGTTCCTTCTTGACTTTTGTAATAGGAAAGTCAGTGAGCTATGGCATGTCACACTCACTAGTCAAAAGGCAATCTGCCTTTTGACTTTAGGCTGATCTTGTTGTCTAGATTAGTCACTTCCAACTGTCTTTTTGCATATTGATGGTTGTAGGATGTAGTATAAGTAGTCTCTTGTTCTTGTATTCAAAATATACTTGTACAACACTTGTAATAGAACTAGAGAAGCAATATACAACTTCCTTGAAAACTTTATATTGTGTTCTTGTTCTTGTTTTACTTGTGTTTGTCTTGTATCTTCAGTAAAAGTTCTCAGTTCCCTATTTGAATTGTTAAGTGATCTTAAGATCCTCCTAAGTGTGTTAACTAAGTACAAACTTAAGTACCCTTTAAACGATCCTGCACATCTCTCATCGCCAACTCTATAATTTAACTAAAAAACACATTCTATTTCTTAAAGTATCTCACATTCTATTTCCAATATCTATCTTCATTCAATAATATAATACTCTTTGTTTTTGATTACTTTTCACTTTCTCTCACTCAAATCTACTCATAAAAAAGTAAACGACATACATATGTGATATAAATAGTAAGCCTCCAATTATGAGAATGTGTTTGTTTTCTACTAAAATATGAGATTCGGGCATGGGGATATGAGATGAGATGAAATGCAATGTTTTCAAAACTAGACCAGAAAGCGAACGGTTTACGGGTCGGACCAATCGAGCCGGATATGAGAACCAGATGACATTATAAATATTAGAAAATATTATTATTTAGACTAGTGTGTGAACACGCGCATTGTGAAAGGTGTGTTATAATTTGTTGGGTTTGGGTTTGACGACTTGACATTAGTGCTCATTTTATAGTTTTTAATAGTTTGTATACATCATTTTCTAATTTTTCTAGATTATAAATTTGGAGAAAGATGATTTGATAGAGAAGTTTGAGAGAGGTGGCACAAAAAGATATTGGTTTTTGATGTTCGGGATTTATCAATATATTTTTAACATGTATATGTCATAAAAAGATCATTCTTAATGTTTAGGATATTTTTTTAATATTCATTTAAAATGTGATATTGTTATAAATTTTATAAATAATAATTTATATTAATTCGAATATAATCTATATAAATGATATAATTTATGAATTATTATTGTTAATATTAATGAAATTGATTAAACTAATCAATGAAAACTTAATATGCTTTGAATGCTTTTACATCATGCTAAGAGGTCAATTTTAGTATTATATAAAAGTTTTCAAAATTATTTACTGCTAAAGTGTCTTGAAATATGACTCAAATGACAATTTTATCCTTCTAAGATACTTATATAAGTATTATAGATATATATCCAGTTCAAAAATAAAATATAAAAATATTATATATTTTAGAGTGGATTTACACTTTTAACACAACATGAATACTTAAATAACTAAAATATATATATTAAATTATTAAATTAATCAAAAAATGGAATTTGAAAAGAAAAAATAAAAAATGTTTTTAACATCTGGTTTGACCACCCTGTTTGGTTCAAACTATTCACATGTCCGACCAGTAATTAGCCGCTTCAAATGAAAACGATCCAAATACGCATAATCAGGCCTGTTTTTTGACCGGTTCCTAATCTGACCGACTGGTCTTGTCCGGTTTTAAAAACAGTGATGAAATGAATTATTAGATGATTTTATTATAGAATAAGAATAAGATTGAAGACAAGAGATGAGTAAAGAATGCTCTTACATTACTATTGTTCACTAAGCCTTTCCTCGGGTATTGCTTTGCTTAAAAACACAAGCAAACAAAAAAAAGGTTGTTTAAAGATTGATAATTCTTCTAAACATTATATAATTTTCACACGTTTGAAAAATAAAATATAATTAAAAATGAAATGAAAGTGGGCAAAGGAAAGTTAACTTACTTGGTGTTGAAGCTTCATGAACAGATCTTTGTGAACTTCAGTCTATATCTTTTATACTTTATTTCCCGTAGAATCTTTACATAACTAGTCCCTATACTACTACGTAATCATCATATTTTCTCCCTTGATGTTTTACAAAAAAATAATAATAATAATAAATAATTCAAGGGACTTTTCGTGGCACTCCAAATAGCGTGGGAAAACCATAAACCTAATTAATATATACTCTAAGATGATAAGAAACTTTCATTTGAAAGACAAAGTACGAAATATATAGTGAAGTGTGGTAAAAGTGATACACAATATCAATTTTTGTCCAGAAATTTTATTTATTCAAATTTTCTAATATATAATTACTAGTTATTGTTATTATTTAAACATATGCTGGTTTTAGTTACTTCATTTAAGGACCTTTTTATTAATGTCAAATGAGTTTATATAATAACCATATAAAAATGAAGACTTAATCACAAAACAGAGAGAAACTTTTTCTAATTTTCTGCCCATATAATTTTGGACGAAAAGTTACTATAATTACAAAAAAGTACTCCATCTATCTTTTTCGAATTCTATAGTTATTTCCTTTCTAGAAAGAGAAAGTTATATTTTCTTTACTTCTTTTTTTCTTTTTCTTTATATCTCTTACAAAATTATTGCTAGTGCCATTGGTCACCACCCCCTAAAAAAGTTATATATTTTAATATGATAAAAAAACAACTTGAAAGAATTTGTCCATTATCTTATTGGGTATACATTTTAATCCTAAGTATTTCATACACAAATATTGTCCATGTTAAGCTTCTAAAAACGTTAACTTGATAAACGAAAAATATTTTTTTTGTCAAGATAATGTTAAAGGAATTCTTGATATATTTAAACTTAATTTGTGAAGCGAATTTATTATTCGATAAATCATAATCAATGATATCAAGTCGCAAAAAATGGCTTCACTCTCATTCGACATGAATACCAAGATTTTCATAATGTAAGTTTTAAACTTGCAAATATCAAAAGATTAGGTTAGAAACTCATGTATCATACGAACTAAATAAATAAAATATTAAATTAGATAGTTAATAATTAAAAATTATGATTTTTTAAGATAATATATGATTAAAAGTACTAAATTACATTGAAAAGAGGTAATTTTAAATAAGTGTAACTAAAAGAATGAGTCACATTAGTATTAATAAATAAAAAAATATTAAAACAAATAAAACAGAATAATATGACTTACTAAACTAAAGATTTGATAACATAATACTCATGATTTATATAATCATTACTCTTAAAAAATTAACTTAAATACTCATGTATATTATAAATTTATTTTCTAGAACTATAAATAAATTATATATACTATCATATTTTATTATTACATGAATAAGACGTCATTATGCTAAGTTATATGTTCCATGTCGAATTACTCACTTTAACAATTTAAAACAAATGCTTAAATGAATGATTTGACTCACAACTTTATTTTAAAATGTAATTGTATATTTTTAGTTGCAATAAAAAAATATATTATATAAGTATTAAAATCCCACTAAAAATTATAAATACGGACGTTTACTGACAACGTGTGTGTATGTAGCTTTTGAGTTAATTTAAGTTTTATAATTTGCAAAAAAAATATTTCTCAAGTTTTATTAGATTAATAACAGATATTCGTGGGCTACCATAAAAGTTTTATTCATATGTTTGAGCGATTTTTTAATGACATATAATTTAATTTATTCAACCGTCTTTATTTCAAACATATACTAAGAGTTTGTAGCCGATAAACGGGTCAACCCGACTCTTTACTCTTTTAATAAAAATCTAAATAGATTAATATTGTTATACAAAATAAAAAAGATAAAATTAAATCATTCATATAAGATGGTTGGTAATTTTAATATTTACTAAAATTTAAACACTAAATAACTTTTATAATAACTACAAAACATAAATACATAAAAATATTAAATCTTAAAAAAATTAAAACAACTAATAATTAAAACTATATACATATATATATACATATATATATACATATATATATATATATATATACATATATACATATATACATATATATATACATATATATATACATATACATATATACATATATATATATATATATATATACATATATATATATATATATAAGAGGCAGGAAAATAATTTTTTTGAAGTCTTCAAATGATGACATATGTTCTATATAGATATAGTTTAAAAATTATAGATTATAGATGTAGATTTATGCAACTATGTTGTAACCACAAAAGCTAGTAAGACTATACTATGTTCAAGGGTTATTTTTAAGCGTGGTGGGAGTGTCCAAGCCACACCCATTACACTACATCACACACCCACCAATCACATAATGGCATATCACACCACAGCACATCACACCAAATTATTGGGGGGCACTCACACCACACCATTTTTTTTAAATTGTTTCATTAACATTAAAAATTACGTTAAAATAAAAAAACTAGTTTAAAATTAAAAAATACAATAATAATAATAATAATAATAATAATAATAATAATAATAATAATAATAATAATAATAATAATAGTAAAACAAATTTTTCTTCGTCATCCGAAAATGTGATATCCATATTTTTCGTAACTTGTTCCACAAGATCGAATCTAAGTCTAAAATGTGTGTTCTCATAATGCAACTCCAAAATTGTATTTTCATTCTCAACTAGAATCATCGGCAGATCTCGAATGTGCACGGTAGAAATATCATTGCCATCATTTTTTATAATCATATTGTGGAGTATAATGTACGCGTACATTTGATTTCTCATCCTCTCGACCTTCATCGCTCTAGCCGGTTGAGCAATTATTTTCCATCTTACTTTTAAAACACGGAAAGCTCATACGACATCTTTTCTTGTGTTCTCTTACACCTTTTAAATTTTTTTTCTTTGTATTCAACTGGATAAAAATATGACTTCACAAAATACAGTCGGCTAGATAGTAACCACGTTTATATCGATGTCCGTTAATATCAAACGGACATATCGAGACAATTCCATTCAATTCTCGTGTGAAGATTGGAGATTGATTGAGAACATTAATGTCGTTGTTAGAACTGGCCACACCAAAATAAGCGTGTCAAATCCACAAATCTTGTGACGCCATGGCTTCGAGAATCACCATTAGACCATCGTGATCATCTCGATGATATTTTCCTCACAAACGAGTAGGAGAATTTCTCAATTCCTAATGAGTGCAATCAATACTACCAAGCATGCCCGGAAGGCCATGTCTATATTGATGTGCACATACCATAAATGTCATGTGTAGTAGGCCTTCATAAATATTCATCACCGTATAATTTAATAATAGCGTTGCAAAAATATTCAAGACATTCACAAGAAGTCCTAGTAGACATAGCTAAATATTCGTCGTATGTGTTTGGTGAATTACATATTGCGAGTTGAAGTATTGCCGAAGTGCACTTTTGAATTGCAATGAAACTTTCTTTCCATCACCCATCTAACCCTTCTTTAAAACATGGTAAATTGTTCCGTATATCTTCGACAATACGTAGAAATAAATCTCGAGGTACCCAAAACCTATTTTTAAACATCTTGTATGTGTATTTTGGGTTCTCCAAAAAATAATCATTCATAAGAATGTTATTAGTCTCAACTTGATCACGTTTCAATATCCTTTTTCTAGAACTTTCAGCCTCGTCGACGTGTTTGGCAAGAAGATTAAAATATTCCAACCCGTTAGAATTAGAACCATCCGAAAAGGATGAGGAGGAAACAAAATAAATATCACGTGACATTTTTTTCAAAAATTTTTAATGACTAGAGTAAGTAGAGGAGATTTTTTAGAATTTTTATATATATTTTGTGAGTTTAGATTGTATTTATAGTTAAAATTTTATTTTCCAAGTAGCTGTTGGGGGGGGGGGGGGGGTTGTAACAGTTTAAAGTTTGACTGTTGGGGTGGTGTGGTGTGGCTCGGCGAAGGAGTGTAGTTCAGCATTGGGGAATCATGACGTGGGGACCCCGACGCGAGTATCCTCACCGCCCTAAGCAACCCGATAAATGGACACGCTTTGGTTCCCCTTAACTCTCATCCATATGCTATAACTGTGACACCCGGCATTTTTCGATCACTTTCTAATCAACACGAGTATGGTTTTCCGATCATACATTCATGCATTTAATGTTGTTCACTTAAATGTGTCATTTATTGCATGAATATTCACGATTCTTTCATGTAACGGTAATTCGGAGAATTGCCGGATCGCACGCGCGTCTGTCTCCGAACGTTGGTGACTTGTCAAAATAGTTTTCAAACAATCATAATTGGTGTTAAATTATATGTTATATGATTGTATGATTAAATGTCTAGTTTGGTTGTGAAAATTGGGAATTTTCTGGCATTTACGTGTTTTCGCGTATTTTCTGAAAATATATATAAAAATTCTAACAAATGAATATTATTTCATATTATTAATTTTTGTTTGATATTATATGAGCATTTGGAGGTCTTGGTGTACAAAAAGTTCAATCGCGTAGCGTTAAAACGATCTTTATAAAAGACGGCGGCTTTCTTGTAGAAATAAAGTATAAAACCCAACCCCAACCCTAATCCCCTCATTCCAGCCGTCCCCTTCCCTTTTCCCCTCCCTTTTTTTGAAAATATACTCACAAGAACACACACACACATGTTTTGCTTTGATTCTTGCATCTAGAGTTGGAATTCGGACGTTTCTTGCATCAAAACACTTGTAGCACGTGATTCCTTGCATCAACAAGTAAGTTTTATGTTTGATTTCATGTTCTTTGATTATCATGATGAACATGAACCCTAGAAATCCAAACTCGAGTCAAAACTTGAAATTGATTGAAATTGATGATTGATTATGTGTTACTATTCAACATAGTGATGTTTGTACGGATTGGTTTTGTGAAATTATGTTGTTTTGATCAAAACCCAAGACTTACTTATAATAGAAACTTTAATTTGGGGATTTTGTATAAATTGTATGAATTAGATAAAATTGGATTGAATTGATGGTTCTAGGATGTTAGTTGATGCTAATGGATGAAAAGTCATGTTTTGAACTTTTGTTTTGGCTTGGTTTTTGAGTACTTTCCATTAAAGGAAACTTTTTGGTTAAGTTGGTTTATAAATGATGATTTATGAATGTTTGATGATATGTGATGATTGTTATATGATGTTTAGAGCATAAGAAAGGATTAGGAATATCCAAATGGTGAAAAAAAGCATAGTATGAACATGCTTGCTATTTATGGAAACTTTTATGACTTGATGTGATGAATGATGAGTATGATATATGTAAAACATGCTATGGTGATGTGATTGATGTTGGAATGATCATAGGAGTATGTTAGAAGACTTTGGGTGAATTTGTGAAACTTGTGTTCTTATGTTTTAAATTAGGAAACTTTGGGTATGATGAAGAATTTAGGTTATGTTAACATGTTATGGATGATTGTTGGATGTGTTACATGTATAATTAAGATGGTTGTTGTGGTATTATTCATAATCTTTAATCGGGTTGCACATGTGTAACAATGTCATACTTTCCAAAAATAGAAACTTTCCAAAAATATATTTCCAACAAGAAACTTTATATGAATCATTATTTGAGCTATTTTAGCATGACTAAACATGTTTTTGTTTATTTGAGTCACCAATGGGTCGTCGGGTCAATCCGGTCAACTTTGGTAAACAAAAGTCAACTTTTGTCAAAAAGTTAATCTTGTAAAACATTTCTCGAACACGCTAACAATTACGTTGTTTGGATACAATGGGGTTCATCTTGACCATTATGTACATACGCTCATGGACCTGCATTTGTTAGGTAATGATTAGCTTCCAGCTTTTACACTTCATGCATTCATACGCATATAAGGTGAGTCTTCACGGCCCCACTTTTACTTACTTTCCTTTTTGGGGGAGAAGCATGCAAACTATTTTTATCTGGTTTTGGTATTATTGGTATATCGCTTGTTACTATAGTGCAAACATGATCACGCAAGTCCTTACACACTTGAGCCGTTAATAACGGGATAGCGAGGTAATTTTTGGTAGTACTACAGGGTTTGACAAACCCCACCCACGTTAGTCGCGCTAACTCGACCGGAGGTCGAACGGGTGTTTAATTGACCTAGACACTTGCCATTATTCTGTGATAAGACATGGCGGAAGGCAAAACAACTCACAAACAGTCAGCTTCAGTTCGAAATGCTAAGTAACTCGATATATAGGCTAGCTACCTATGGTATACCTTTCTCTACTTTTACCAGGCAAAAGCTCAAACATATTTAATGATTTAAACCTGTGAACTCACCAACCTTGTGTTGACACACTTTAGCATGACTTCTCAAGTCGCTGGCATGCTTAAGGCTAGGGCTGCATATTTGAGGCTCATGCATCATCTTTTTCATTTGAAAGCAAGCTCATTTACATTTACTACTTTCATTGGGCGCCTTGTTTTGCGCATTAATTACTCATGGTTTCAGAAACATTTACGCTTTCATATTGATTACATTGAAAACTGTCTTTTACTCTGATTTACGTTCAAATGCTTATTTTGAAAACACATATAGTGTCGTTTGATATAACTGTGTCTGAGATCCTGGTTTGTCATGTGCCTCGTGGTAGAACCCTGCCAGTGGATTTTGAGGGTATGACAGATTGGTATCAAAGCCACTGGTTATAGAGAACTAGGATTGCATTTTCATCTAAACTATAGCCTTAGACACACACTACCATTGCACATACTCTTATATGTTTATTGTTTTTCAAGCATACATATCATTTCACGCACGCATAATGATTATCGGATGTCCATATCATCATCTACCCCGCTCATGTCGCTAGAATCACCCCCAATCAACAAGGAGACTGAGGATCTCGCTCTTATACCTTCTTCATCTCCACTAATAGCCTCACCATTGAAGCTGAATCAGCATCAGCTGGAGCCTGCTAATGACTTCAAACAACATGGAGTGTTGTTCAATATTCGAGTCACGGGGGATACACAACACTAGAAGTTTTTACCCGATATGATTGCCAGCTGAATCCAGAGGAGCGCTTATCCCTTCCCCTTACTGCTAACATAACTGATTGTACTCGTGCATCATCACTTATACCTCATCCGACTAGGCAGTCATTTGCCTAACTTATGGTAAGGTTAGATCAAAAGATTCACAACGTACTTAGAGCACCTAGTGAGATCACCAAGATACAAGAACATCAAACCATCATCAGTGAATATGTGGAAACACTCAAGGAAGGCATGGTGGAGACTGGCAAGAAACATACTACTTTCATTGATGTATTCGAGAAAAAAAAAAGCTAACACAATTCACTAGATGGCATAGTCAAGGGAGCATTGGATAAGATAGAAACCCTCGAGGCTACAATGCTCGATATGCAGGAAAGACTAGTATTATCAAAAATTAAGAGTAGCTGCTAGCTGGAAGGCCTTTTTATTGGCAAGGTAAAAGTGCTTGCAAGAGAAGGCTAGAAGCCTAAGCTATAGTTGCTACTGCATCTAAGGAAGATTCGAAGGAGGAGTACTGTACAAGGAATTAAGACTAGAAGCCAGAAAAGGAATTTAGGAACATTAAGATGATAGGGTCAGATATCAAAGAATATACGACCCATTTCCATGTAGTGGTTGCTTTATGTAATGGTAACTCTAATCTACAAGCGCACTAAGAAGTCAATTGATGGGATAGCACCTTAGATTTAAGCAAGGCTTATCATTATTGATCCTATAACCATTCAGCACTCTATGAGGTTATCTCACAAGCTCACTGACTTAGTTGTGGTGTAGAGTACTCTGACTAAGCATGACATCGTTGATGGTTCATCTAATAGCAAGTAGGAATAGGATGGCACGTAGAGTAATTCATTCACTATCATGGCCAGTGTGATCATTATTGTTACCAAAGCTTTTGCAGGACGGACCATGTAGCCAAAGATTTTAAGGGAGAGTCAATGATCAAGCAGCAACAAACCCCAGTAGCAATGACAAGCTGAAGTATCATGGGGTTGCTTTGAATGGAACAAAGTTAGGCAAATGAAGAGAGATTACCCTCAACTGAAAAATGGCAATAAGGATAGTAACAATAGAAAGGAATGATAAATAAAGTGCCAAGGGTCGAACCTTTGTGATTAGGCCTGGTAAGGCAAGAAATGGCTAGAATGTGGTTTCCGTTTAGAAGGCTTATAAATGTAGCTTCAACTAGAATGTAACCTAGTTACACCATTCAATTAGTTGATGGTAAACTAAATAAAGCAACTTACATTCTGAAGGGATGTACATTGGGATTGTCCGGACATAAGACATGTATAGATCTTATGCCTATTACGCTTAATAGTTTGATATGGTTGTCTGCATGGATTGGTTGTCCAATAACCAAGCTAAATTTATCTGTCGCAAAAGGTCGTTCGCATACCCCTTCATAGTGGTGAAGTCTTATCTGTTCAGGGTGAGAAGAGTGTTGCAGTCTCAGATACCATATCTTGTATGAGCACCCAAAAGTACTTACGCAAGTGCCATATTGCCATTTTAGCCACGATCACCAAGAAAGCTATTGAGGAAAAAAAAGGGATCGAAGAGATCCAGTCCTGTTTGTCAAGGAAAATGAAAGAACTTTCTGTATGGGTATTAATTACTTTGAGCTTATCAAAGTGACAATTAAGAACCGTTATTCTCTTCCACACATCAAGTATTTGTTTCACCAGCCTAAAGGGTCGAGTTTATATCCCAAGATAGACCCGAGGTTGGAATATCATCATGTGATGGTTTGAGAGGATGACATATCTAAGGCAGCATTCAGAACTTGGTATTGTTACTATGAGTTTCTGGTTATGCCAAATGGGCTTTTACCAATGCACCTATGGTTTTCATGGTTGTCATGAATCGAGTGCGTAAACCCCATCTGGACAAGTTTATCAACATTTCTGCCGATGACATTCTAACATATACAAAGAACAAGGGGGAGCATGAGAAACATGATTTTGGAACTACTAAAACAAGGATAATTGTATGCCAAGTTTTTTGAGGTGTTACTTCTTGATCAAGTTCAAATTTTGAGTCATGTGGTTAGCAAGAAGGGAATGCCTATTGACCAAGAAAGAATAAAAGCCAACAAGAAATGGGCTACGCATAAGACTCCAACTAAGGTACAACTGTTTTTTTTTGGTTGTCTGGTTACTAGCAACGAGTCATCGAAGGGCTTTCGAAGATCGCACAACCTCTTCCTGCATGTGTTACATGTTATGGATGAAGAATCTAGGTTATGTTAACATGTTATGGATGATTGTTGGATGTGTTACATGTCTGGTTGTTGTGGTATTATTCATAATCTTTAATCGGGTTGCACATGTGTAACAATGTCATACTTTCCAAAAATAGAAACTTTTCAAAAATATATTTCCAACATAAAACTTTATATGAATCATTATTTGAGCTATTTGAGCATGACTAAACATGTTTTTGTTTATTTGAGTCACCAACAGGTCGTCGGGTCAGTCCGGTCCACTTTGGTAAACAAAATACAACTTTTGTCAAAAAGTTAATCTTGTCAAACATTTCTCGAACACGCTAACAATTACGTTGTTTGGATACAATGGGGTTCATCTTGACCATTATGTACATATGCTCATGGACCTACATTTGCTAGGTAATGATTAGCTTCCAGCTTTTACACTTCATGCATTCATACGCATATAAGGTGAGTCTTCACGGCCCCACTTTTACTTACTTTCCTTTTTGGGGGAGAAGCATGCAAACTATTTTTATCTGGTTTTGGTATTATTAGTATATCGCTTGTTACTGTAGTGCAAACATTATCATGCAAGTACTTACACACTCAAACTGTTAATAACGGGATAGCGAGGTAATTTTTTGTAGTAACTACTGGGTTTGACAAACCCCACCCACGTTAGTCGCGCTAACTCGACCGGAGGTCGAACGAGTGTTTAATTGACGTAGACACTTGCCATTGTTCTGTGATAAGACATTGCGGAAGGCAAAACAACTCACAAACAGTCAGCTTCGGTTCGAAACGCTAAGTAACTCGATATATTGACTAGCTACCTATGGTATACCTTTGTTTACTTTTACCAGGAAAACGCTTAAATATATTTAATAATTTAAACATGTGAACTCACCAACTTTGTGTTGACACACTTTAGCATGTCTTCTCAGGTTACTGGCATGCTTAAGGCTAGGGCTGCATATTTGAGGCTCATGCATCATCTTTGTCATTTAAAAGCAAGCTCATTTACATTTACTACTTTCATTGGGCGCCTTGTTTTGCGCATTTATTACTCATAGTTTGACAAACATTTACGCTTCCGCATTGAATACATTGAAAACTGTCTTTTACTCTGATTTACGTTCAAATGCTTATTTTGAAAACGCATATAGTGTCGTTTGATATAACTGTGTCTGAGATCCTGGTCTGTCACGCGTCTCGCGGTAGAACCCCGCCGGTGAATTTTGAGGGTGTGACAATAACAATACTATACTATCAAAAGGTGAACTTCAAATGATGCTATTAATAGACATGATTCTCTCCAAGTCTCATCCCTACATATAATTTTCTGATTTATCAGCCATTAAGTTGACTAAAGTAGGTTAACTTGCATACATGCATAAAATTAAAAATACTAGTAATTTCATAGTTTTTCCCTCTAATACTCCAATTATGTAGTTGTAAGCGTAAAAATTCTAATAAATTTCACAGTTTGTTCCCTTAAAATCCAAAATGGCATGTGTGTAAGCTTAAAAAGTCTAGTGTGTTGCACAACATTCCTTTTTTAATCTAAAAACCAAAAATGTTATGTAGCATATGCGTGGCAAATTGGAAGCAATAAACAATAACACATTAGATACTTGTTTCATTTAACTTCATTGGTTAAACAAAATACCAATAAAGAACACTATATAACATCACAAGAAATATGTAAAAGTATTGTCAAGGCATTTTAATATGAGAATTCAATTTAGTTATTAATGTTCTCATACAAATATTAGTATTTCCTATGTTTCATTAAAATCTTGTTACTTGGCCTTGTTGCAATGATACACCACACAATCTTGAAAATAAGCTAAGTCCTTAAGTTTCTGATATTAGTTCTAAGACCCTTCAAGAATGCCACGATTTGATAATAAGTTCTTTTTTGTCCCTCATCTAAAGTAAATTACAAATTTTGTCTTTTAAATATGTTTAAAATTATGGATCTTGTCCTTAAACTTTAATAAGTACACTGAGCGTCCTTTATTTGAAATTTATCACACTTTATGCCCTTTCTACTAACTAAAGTTAACTGTTTCCGTTAGTTTTATGTGAATGGAAAGGACAAAATTTGCAATTTTCATTAATTTTTTACTTTTTTCGTTTTGTTTTTGTTTTATTTACTTTATCTTTTTTAATCACTTTTTATTTTATAAACTTATCTGAAATATTATTACTTAATTATTTTAATCTTTTTTTATAGAATATACTTTTATCTGTAGGTTTTTAATTTATTATATATTTTAATTTTAAAAATTAGTTATCTACCTTTTTAATTGTACAAGAACAAATTGAAAAGCTCAAAATATATTTTTTTATGTTATAAAATTTAAGCTAGTAATCGATTTTGTTTCACCGTCACTTTTTTATTACCTTTTTGGTATAAGAATTTCCAACTATATTAAACAGTATGGATTACGATTTATATTAAAAAAAACCTATTAGACACGTATGATATTGGTATGTGACTTTTTATATTTTACTTGGTTATAATTATTTTAAGTTGAGTTATACATATAATTAAACTTTGATTAATATATGGAGTATTTAAGTGTTTTTACTGTAAAAGGTTTAATAAGCTTAATCATAAAACCAAACAAAAGCAAAACCCTTAGTAATTGTTTGGTTCAGTTTCGTTGTAATTTTAAGTGGTTAGGTTTTGACTTTCATTGATAAAAAAAATCATTATTAACAGTTTAAATAAGACCCTGAATAAAAGTACATTTAATTAAAAAAATTTGGATGATTTGTTTATTTAAAAACTCCTGGTAGTTGTTTAGAAACATTTTAGTATATTTTATTTTAAATTAAAGTTACAAGCCATCACAGTATATTTATATTTAAAAACAAACCATTTGATTGAATAGGAAAAATTAAAAATCCATATCATAAACCAAAATCTTACTTTCTCCAACTGGTTTTGAATATAAACCCTAAAACAAATAATTTGAAACGACTAAAAGATCTTGTACCAAAAAAGTTAACAATCAAGTTGTCTAATTTCTATTAGTTTTATTACAAACTTTATAAACAAAGTGAACAAATAAAAAAAAATTATAAAAATACGAACATTTATAAATAAAATTACATTTTATAAACTAAATTATTGCTAATATTTATGATGATTTTTGTAAACAAAAGTGGCTAAAAATAAATAAAAGTAACGAAAATAAAATTAAAAAACATAAAGAAAGAAAATTAAAGATTAATAATAACACATTTTGTCATTTGAAGGGTTAAAGGCAAAGTGATCATTTAAAAAAATTAAGTTTATATAAATAAAAGTGATTGGAAAAAAAAAAAAATTTAAAGAAAAGTAAGGTAAATAAAATAAAAACAAAAGGGGAATGAATAAAATATTAGCGAAAATTACAGATTTTGTCCCCTAAGGGGTAATAGTAAATGGTCATTTACAAAAGCTAACTAAAAATATTAACTTTTGTTAGAAGAAAGAACATAAAACGTTATATGTTTCAAATAAATAACGTTTGGTGTGCTAATCAAGGTTTATGAACAAAATTCATTATTTTAGATATATTTATAGGACAAAAATTTGTAATTTACTCCCTCATCTTTACTATTCTACATTTTCAATCTGAGAAACA
The DNA here is from genome assembly GCA_025506505.1 of Flaveria sonorensis. Classification (NCBI taxonomy): domain Eukaryota; kingdom Viridiplantae; phylum Streptophyta; class Magnoliopsida; order Asterales; family Asteraceae; genus Flaveria; species Flaveria sonorensis. The sequence continues at coordinate 3,195,464 of CM046437.1, forward strand.
ACTTTTCAGATGATATATCTTACAACCACACATTTGCTTATATGAAGTGATGTATTTCAATTTTTAATAACCATCACAACCAATTCGTGAAACTTTTAATTTATACATATGTATATATCTTTTAAGTTTCCAACTTATTAAAAAAGAAAAAAGCTTTTGCAGTGTATAAATTTATGGTTTTTCTTAGAATGAAAAAAGATGATTAAATTTTGTTTTTGATGAAAAATGAATGTATATTTTTTAACAAATTTTCCACATGCAAGTTTTTGGAGCATCTTGCATTTGCAATCAATATTGGAGAAGCATCTAATTGTGCGACAATTATTATGATATAAATTGAAAGCATCCAACTCCAACTTATGGCCCTTTAACTGTAAATCAGTCAGATTCTAATATAATAAGTTAATAACTTAGAAGAAAAAAACGAAAGAAATATTTCCATTTAAAAAGTAAATAAAAATATAAAATTAAGGCATCCACCCATTCCTAATAAAGAAAAGATAAAGTAAAAAAAGATGGGTTTTGTTTTATTGCTGAGTGGGATTCTCCCAGTGTTCAACATTCAAGTTGTTTGATCACATCAAATCAAATCAAATGATATTTCAAATAGGAATTAGAATTAGAATTAGAATTTCTTCCCTAATATTAAGTTCATATGCCATTCCAATTCCAATTCTTTGGCTAATGCTTTGTGGGTCCTCAACACTTAGAAACATCATCAATCACAAACATCAGATAAACCAACCATCCATCAATTATGATTCTCATTATTATAATTGCTATTATTAATTTCCTCTGTTACCTAATTCACCCTCTTCTCCAACATCCATGGCTACTCCAAGTAAGCTTTTTCTTTTTCATTCTTTAAACATTTTATGTACACCACCCTTTGTGTTCTATATATTTATATATAGATATAGATATGGATATAGATGAAACTGTTAGAGTATGTGTGTTGTTAGTATTATTATTATTTAGTGGGGTTTTCATGTCTGGTTTTATGCTGGCAATTAGAGCTCATTTACAATATGCTTGTTCATGGAGGAGGTGTTATGTTCTTGGCTTCCAAATAACTATATTTTAGATATTTTTTTTGTTTATTTTTATCATACGGACGAGATATTTTGTAGACCAAGTGAAACATCTGGTGTTTTAATCAATCTCAACCTTCATCTGTTTATGATTCTTAAATTTTTTAAGAAAATTGTTGTGGTCAGCTTTCAAGTTCATCAGTTGACACTTAAATTGCCAAATTTGACTATCTAATTGGAACCAAAAGTCAAATGTGTCTACAATGGGATTCTTTACTATTTTGGACCATGATGAGCTTTTATATATATGTATATTAAGTGTGCTGAAATGGAAAAACTTTACAACATTTGTGCTTGATATAAGTTGTTTTGACTTTTGAGTGCACTGAATATCTTCACTTGTGTGGCTTATTTGCAGATTTATCAAGGAAAGGCGAAGAGGACCGTCATATGGGAGTTAAGTCGGCTCGATCATATGGACCACGTTACTATTGGCATCTCCATATCAGGCTTCTGGCTCAAGCCATTATTCTGCTTTTGTTGTTGACTCGCTGTTATTCTGAAAACAAGCCTGTTGATGAAGGTACACTATTAGCTTGCTTATATTATTTCTTGGGTAATAATAGATATCTGGACATTCACTAGGGAAGAAAAGATTACAAGTTGTTGGTTCATATTGCTATTTACTTAAACCGTCAAGTTAATAGTTATTTAATATATTTAGTAACTAACTCTGAAGCCATGGGTCAATTCCAGTTCAAGCTTTGGCCGAGCTTCTTAATGATCTAAACGACACCAATGGAAGAATTACAGATTGGAATTACTTTCTAGTCAGTCCTTGCTATAGTTGGTCACATGTGATTTGTGATCATAAAGAAGGAAACGTCATATCTTTGTAAGTTGATCATGTTCTCAAAGGTTGCTCCTTTATGAATATAATGTAAAGGAGGTGTATAGACATTCCTCACTAGCTAGATGCGATAAAATGATCGTGTTAACTAATGGGTCAAAACAGGTTCAGGTCACATGTCAAATATCAAGATTAATCGTACCCATAAAATATATGCACTAATCTGCAGGAGCCTTGGTTCCATTGGTTTTTCGGGGATACTCTCAAGTTCAATAACCAAACTGAAGTTTTTGACTAACTTGTAAGTTGGTTACTCCATTATAATTCTATATATTACTATGTGTATCCCTGTTGAGGAGAAGAGCATGAAATTCCATATTATACTCCACCTTCGTAAGAAAGTCCACAATTTATAATGTATCAAACCAGCACAATCGAAATTTGAATAAAAAATAAATAAATTGGTTGAAATGTTTGATAATTGCATACCAAAATATTTGATATTTTCAGGTTTGAAAAACTTTTGAGGATAGAAACTAGAAAAGGAACCGCCAAATGATAAATTTAGAAAAGTATGCTTGACTCTCCAAAGTCAAAAGCTGACTTTTTCCAAAATAAAGTGAACTTACAGTAATTTACATATCCAAGCATTAACAAAGCATGCCCAGATTTTTGTATGTTATGAGCAACTGCTTCGTATAATCTGTTAAAAATTGAACATAATGACATTATAGCACATGTTTTTGTTGGTTACAAGAAAGTAATTTCAGTTTTCAACTTTCATGCAGGGACTTACATGATAATAAGTTATCTGGCGAGTTGCCTGATCTTAGTAGCTTGGTGAACTTACAAAATCTGAATTTAACACGAAATAAGTTCAGTGGCTCTATTCCACCCTCCTGGGGTCAACTCTCCAACCTCAAGTATTTGTAAGTTTTTCTTCTATCCCTTTTGCATTGCAATTAATCAACCTTCTAATTGACCATATCAATACATAATTGATTCCGTATAGACTGCGTTAATCACTTTGCTTTGTAGTTAATATTCTTCGAACAAGTTCTTTCCCAAATATGAATCTGTTAATAATGGCACACTACATTAGACCATGTATGAATTGATTTACAAACTTATAAAGTACACATATTTGATGTCAATGAGCTTGCCTTGTGTTATGCACCATTTATTGTTTTATTTACTTACGTTGGTTTTGGGTTATGTTGCAATCGTCAAGGACCATTATGGCCTTTTATTACTTTGCATGGTGTCATTTGTAACTTGGATTTTGTTGGTTGATTTAACCTAGTGGCTGACTTCATTCTGGGATATCCAGGAAATCGGTTTTTCTTCTATCTCTTAGCAAACTCTCTTGTTAATTCGGATCTAACCCTATCACCTTGCGCTTACTTTTTTATATATGAATGTTGTTAGTCACTGTCTCTTTAGAGTTTGATAAGATCTTTGGTTGTTTTAGTTTATAATGAATTCTACTTGCATTTTGCAGGGATCTATCGTCCAATGATCTAAGTGGGAAAATCCCTGAGAAATTGTTCTCTACTAGTGTATACAAGTATGCAATTTGTTTTTACCTTCAGAAATCATAAATCTCATTCAAGCTAAATTTTCTTATATGTTCATGCTAATCATGTCATATTACTTATGGCACTGATCTAATAGGGTAAAAAAGATCAACCGATTTTACAAATGACTAATTGAATTTATCTTTTTAACAAATTTTGATAGATCAATGTGGTTTTTAGTTTTACAGGAACATCTCTTGACTGCGGCACCACGCTGCACCAACCTTGCATTTCGACTTCCTCTGTTACAGGTTCATTTTTCTCGCTAAAATACAATCAACATGAGATTCCAAAAAAAAAAGGAAAAAGAAAAAATTGGTCTTTGATTTGAATTGTGTTTTGACCTATTTTTGTAGGTTCTCCTAGAAAGTCAAAACTGAAGTACCTTGCCGTTGGGGCAAGTTGTGGTGCCCTGGTGCTTTTGTCTTTTGGGGCGGTCTTTTTATATCGATTCAACCTTATGCGTAAACTTAACCATGATTTGTTTGTTGATGTGGAAGGTTAGTTGTATTCTTGCTAACTATTGTTTGGTTTTTCACGAGTTCACTTTCTGTTTTTAAGTCAAAATGAAACAGTACTTTATAATTTTGTAGGATTAACCTTTGAGTAAAACAGTGGAACCATACCAGAACCTACCGATTCGAACAATTTCAGTATAAATGTAATATGAGGAGAGTTGCATTTTAGCTATATAGAAACGAGTTAAACATGTCAAAAGTTGTCCAAAGTATATTCAAGTTGCACAGTAGTTAACCTCCTAATCATTTTCACTTCTTATTTATTTTAGGTGAAGACGATAGTAAAGTTTCCTTTGGGCAACTTAGAAGATTTTCGTGGCGTGAAGTACAACTAGCTACCGACAACTTCAATGAAAGCAATATCATAGGACGTGGAGGGTTCGGGAAAGTTTATAAAGGCATTCTCGCAGACAACACAAAAGTTGCGATCAAGAGACTTGCGGATTATCAAAGTCCCGGTGGAGAGGCTGCATTCTTGAGGGAAGTTCAGGTGATAAGTGTCGCGGTTCATCGTAACCTTCTTAGGTTGATTGGGTTCTCTACTACATCATATGAACGTGTACTCGTATATCCGTTCATGAAAAACCTTAGTGTTGCATACCACCTACGAGGTACTAGCTTGCTTGTGATTCTTACTTATTTTTAAGAAGCTGCCACCACTAGGCTTGCTCATTGTTTGAAAATGTTGATAGATTTAAAACCAGGAGAGAAGGGTTTGGACTGGGCAACACGAAAACGAATAGCATTCGGTGCGGCTCGTGGCCTACAATATTTACACGAGCATTGCACTCCTAGAATCATTCATCGTGACCTTAAAGCCGCGAATATCCTCTTAGATGATGATTTTGAGCCGGTTCTAGGTGATTTTGGGCTAGCCAAACTTGTGGATACCAGCCTCACACATATTACAACTCAAGTACGTGGAACTATGGGACATATTGCTCCCGAGTATTTATCCACCGGGAAATCCTCGGAGAAGACAGACGTTTTTGGATACGGTGTTACTTTGTTAGAACTAGTAACTGGACAACGCGCCATAGATCTCTCTCGCCTCGAAGATGAGGAAGACATTCTCCTTCTGGATCATGTAAGTACAAAGCACTATCCTCTTACAATTGAGTCTATACATATATATATATATATATATATATATATATATATATATTAAAATGATTGATATGTTTATGATAAGAGTTGGTTATTTATTCTCAGATCAAGAAACTACTTAGGGGAATGAGGATTAGCGACATTGTGGACCCAAACCTGAGGATATATGATGCAAAAGAAGTTGAAACAATGCTTCAAGTCGCATTATTATGCACCCAAGGTTCACCCGAAGAACGCCCAAAAATGGGAGAGGTCATCCATATGTTGCGAGGACAAGGCTTGGCGGAGCGATGGGCTGAGTGGGAACAAGTTGAAGATGTTAAAAATCAAGAATTCTCTCGCATCTCACATCAGTTCGCTTGGGGTGAAGACTCAACACAAGATCAAGAAGCTATACAATTGTCACAAGCCCGATAGACCAGAGGTATATATACACTTGAAAAATTACTAAACATGTAATAAGTCTGAGGTTGAAATACTTTAATATACATATATATATATATATATATATATATATATATATATATATATATATGTGTGTGTGTGTGTGTGTGTGCAGTTTGCTAATTAACATTTTTGTTAATTTTGTAACATAAGAAAATATTATACTATGAGATTAATATGGGTTTGGTTACATAGTTATAAATATATATCAAGTAAACAAGTGGGTGATAGTTGCATGCATATATAAATGAAGTTTTCATAATCAAAGTGATCGACTAGTATGGAACTTGGGATCAAATCTTCATGTCGACCTTTATCACTTTTCTTTAATTCTAGCTCTTTGGTCCATCCATTTCACTTTCTCCATAAACCAGTGAAGATGAATTTATTGAACAAGATTGATTCATACTTCTTAACCCTATATACTTTTATCTGCCCCTACCTTCCTAACTTTTTCTCTCCATTCTAGCTTTCTCTAAGACTTTCTAAATTCATTCATTCTCAGTTCTACAAAAAGGTCGGTTGAGTTAAGCCTCACCCTCACCATCATCTTCTTATCAGAGTTCTAAGTATTCATGTCCATGTGCCACCACTTGTGCGTCCGCTAATTGGCACTTGTTCTGCCTCAATTTAAGTGTCATTGCCATGTCTTGATTTCTAAACACAACCATTCTTTTACTACCATTGAAAAGTGACTCATGCCACCCATATCTCAATTCCCATTCTAATACTAGCATTACTAAGTTTGTTCATGCCCACTCCGTCATAGTTAAGCACATGGTTAACAACAAGATACCAACTTTTCACCATCGTATAAGCATTTTGATGGAATTCAAGTTTCGAGTTTTGAACTTGAACACAAGAACAAAACAATGAATTCCCCCAACAATCAATTTCCATATCTCAAAGATAACAAGTTGTTATTGATTCAATACTCATTAATCATAGTGCGGAAACCCATGATTAATGATATGAGATCTATGTGTGTGTATGATTGTGTGTGTTTGAATGCTTTAATGATTATAATAACTGCTTGTTTGATTGATTTTTCAAAAACATACAAAGGATTAGGGCATACTGCTATCTATAACCTATACAATAATCTATGTACAGTTACAAAAATACCCTTATGTAAACAAAATACATATAATCCTAAGTCTATAAGTCATCCGCTGTGGATGATGTACTGTCCGCTGTGGATAACATACTGTCCGCTGTTGTAACACCCGGATATTTTAAAAAGAAGAAAAGAAGAGAAAAAAAAAAAAAGAGAAGTATAAAGAAATAAAGGTGAAATAACCCAAGTTGAGGGGTTAAAGTTGTGCAAGAGGCAAACTTTAATATTATTATGTTTAAAAGTGGGCATGACCGCCCACTCCCTCTGCTCACCTACTGCCTTCAATAGCAGAAAAAGAAGAAAAGCAGAGTTTCATCGGTTTTCTAGAGAGAAGAAAAAGAAGATCGTCTAGAAGGTAAGATTTTGTGTGTTTTGTTCGGTTTCAACTGGGTTTTCAGCTTGTAGACCGAGTCTTATGTGTTTCTCTATGTTCGGTTGTGTGTTTTTGGTGTGTTTAGGTGTTTGAACTCCAAGTGCTCTCGAGTTTGGAGGAGTTTTACTCGAAGGCTGCTGTAGGTGAGTTCTAGATCCCCGGTTTTTCTGTTTTAAACATGTTTTAGGGCTGAAATGCATGTAAACTATTATTTTTGCAATTTCCAGTATGTTAACCGTATGTGTTCCCCTGTTTATGTGGGTATGTGTGTTTGTGAATGTTTGACTGAATTATGTGGTTGTATGCTTGTTTTATGAGCTTAGTATGCTAGATTTGGGCTAGGATTATGTAAGGATGATGATCGGGACCTGAAAATTCGCATAAGTTAGAACTGGTATAGTGCCTATGCGCCTAAGTAACTGCCCATACGCATAAGTGTTGCTCATGCGCCTAAGTTTCCCATGCGCCCAAGTACTCATGTGCCTGCATAGTACTCATGCGTCTGCATAGTCCCATTAAGTGTTGTTCATGCGCCTAAGTTTCCCATGCGCCCAAGTACCCATGTGCCTGCATAGTGCTCATGCACCTGCATAGTACCCATGCGCCTAAGTTTTTCCCCATGCGCCCAAGTTTTCCCATGCGCCCAACTGTTCGTGCGCCTGCATAGTGCCCAGGCGCCCACATAGTGCTCATGCGCCTAAGTTGCCTTAGAATTTTTCTGAAATTTTGGGGAAAATGGAAATTTATGATTAAGCTCTGGAATGTTTGGTGGGTTATGTTTGTTCTTTTTATGCATGTTGTGGCCTGTAATTGATGTTCCTTATTACGTATTATTACGTGACTTTACGTGGTGTGTTAAAGCTCTTATACATAAAGTATTATATAATGAAAGTGAAAGACATTATTAAAGAAGTGGAACCTAATGAAAGAATGTAAAGTCTTGCAAGCAACTGAAAGTAGGTTCATAACTCATTGAGGGGTTGTTAGCTCAATTTGTGTGGTTTAGCTAACCCATGAGGATGCACACAGGGGTCAATCCTTGTGATTGACCAATATGTACGAAACGGGACCCTTGTCGCTTGCCCCGGTACTGGATTCAGCTTCGTGCTCAATGTTAGGGGTCTATTTATAGACTTCGGCCCAGTACCAGCTTCGTACACAATGTTTGGGGTATAGCATATGACATTGGTCTAGATGAAAGTGAAAGATAATGATGAAAAGAATGTTAAAAGATACTGATGTATTACTTGGCAAATGAATTTATTAAAGCGTGAAATGGTTTTTGATGAATTATTCTGCTACAAGGTTTTAGTCACTTAATAAATTCTAATATGTTTTGATATAAAAGAGGTTGTGATTGACCAACTGTGGGGTTCCCGGGAACGGAGCCTTACAAGTTGGTATTAGAGCCAAAGTTTAAGAGAAACGGGTAAATATTTTCAAAACCTAAACTTAAACTGAGAATGGGACCGAATGGAGGGATGCCAACCCAAGTAGCTACGTGCCATTAGGTAATTTACTTTCTTAAAGTTAACCAGTATTATGTGCGCGTGCTATCTGATTTATGTGCTCTTAGTAGATTTGGATACTGATGTAGTCAGGATAGGCAATGCTTAGGGGATGAAGAGTAAAGTAAGTGGCTAATCACAACTGGCCACTGTAATTAGGGACTTAATATACTTGACATAATCTGAGCTATTACCTTGAATGACCATGTTGGTGTTTGAATCTTATAGTGTTTAGAGGATGGCGGGTGGTAGATCTTTGAAGGCTTCTCGAGGAGGTGTGCAGGGTGGTCGCGGTGCTAGGCCATGTGTCATCGAGAACAAGGCTAAGGCTGCTGGGATGGCTCCTGCAGAGCCTGAGCTTCATCACCAGGAAGGCGGTGATGAGAGTGCTAATTTGAGAGCCTTTGTGAAGGAGGCAGTTGTGGAGGAAGTTCATCAAGTCATGCAGACGATCCTGCCGTCTGTGGTGACCAAGGTTATTCGTGCTATGAGGGAGGATGAAAAGAAAGAGAAAGAGAATGAGGAGAGGAGGAGGACCGTTGGGAGAGGTTCAGGTGAAAGGGAGTGACCAGAAACTGAGATGGTTGTCTCCAGTGACGAAGAGGAAGAGGAAACGGTGCAGGAAACCGCCAAGGGGTGTAGTTATGGGTCATTCCAGAGATGCAAGCCCCCAACTTTTGATGGGAATGGTGATACTGCTGCTTGTCACCGATGGGTGAGGGAGATGGAGGCGGTGCTCGATATCAGTGAGTGCCGAGAGGACCAGAAGGTGAAGTTTGCTACCCACTCATTTGTGGACTCGACCTTATGCTGGTGGGACAACATTGTCCAGGCTGAGGGTAGCAAGGTGATTGGGAGGATGAGGTGGAGTGAGCTAAAGAAGCTGGTGATTGAGGAGTTTTGTCCTCACAGGGAGCTTGACAAGACTGAGAGAGAGTTCCAACAGCTGGAGGTGGGAACCATGACACACCAGCAATACACGACTAAGTTCAATGAGATGGCAAGGCTGGTGCCTGATCAGGTGACGCCGGTGTCAAGGAAGATTAAGAGGTATATTCAGGGTTTGCCGATAGACCTCCGCAGGCACATGATCGCCGCCTGGCCGAGTACTTTTAGGTCGGTGGTTGATCTGGCAGGGAGGTTGTATGATGAAAGAGAGGTGGCAATAGTAGAGGTAAATAAGAAATGTGATGGTGATAGAAATTGGAAGGGGAAAAGATTTGGCAGTTGTGGTTTCACCCCCAAAAGCAAAAAGGCAAGAATGGATGACAGGAGGGTGGTGACGACAGGTACTGGGTCAAGGATGTGTAATAGGTGTGGGAAGGAGCATGCGGGGGAATGCAAGTGAGGATCAAATCTCTGCTTCAAGTGTGGGAAGCCTGGTCATAGGGCAATGGATTGTGGAGTGACGAGGTGATACAATTGTGGCGAGACTGGGCATACGAGTAGAGATTGCAGGAAGCCGAGGGCTTAACGTTCTGGGGCAAAGAAGGGGACCGATAAGGATGGGCAGGGAGCAAAAGCCAGAGCATTCACGATGAATCGAGAGGAGGCTAGAGTGGACCCCGATGTCGAGTCAGGTGCGTTCATAGTAAACCAAACTTATGCCTCAGTATTATTTGATTCTGGTGCTAGTAAGAGTTTTATTTCTGCTGCCTTCGGTGCTAAGTTGCCTGTTAGGAGTAGAAAGATTGATGAGCCCTTCGATGTAGAAACTGCCATTGGTAAGTCTACCAGGATTTCTAATCTGATAGAGAATTATGACATAGAGTTTGAAGGCTATAGGTTCTCCACTAAATTATTCGTGATGCCCCTAGGTGGGTTTGATGTGGTTCTGGGGGTGGATTGGTTAGCGGCCTATGAGGCAAATATTGTGTGTCGTAAGAAGATGATCCAATTGACGACGCCTGATGGGGGTTCAGTGACGATCTACGGTGATCGAGTTACTATGGTTCCGAAGGTGATTTCGATGGTGGTGGCAGAGAAGTGCATGAAACGCGGATGTAGTGCCTACTTGGCTTACGTGAAGGATGTGGATGCGTCAGTACCATAATTATCCGATGTACCAGTTGTGTGTGACTTTCCAAACGTGTTCCCAGAAGATTTACCAGGTGTGCCACCGGACAGCGAGATCGAGTTCCAGATCGACTTGATACTTTGTGCTCAACCTTTTGCCAAGGCACTGTATCGATTGGCTCCGTCAGAGATGAAGGAACTGATGGTTCAGTTGCAAAAGCTATTGGACAAAGGGTTCATTCGACCGAGTATCTCTCCCTAGGGTGCTCCGGTCTTGTTTGTAAAGAAGAAGGACGGTAGTATGAGGATGTGCATCAACTACCGTGAGTTAAACAAGTTGATGGTGAAGAACCGGTATCCACTACCCAGAATTGATGATTGTTTGATCAGCTCCAAGGTGCCAGTTGGTTCTCGAGGATAGATCTTCGATCTGGTTACCATCAGTTGAATATGAAGGAGCAGGATATCCCTAAAATAGCTTTTCGCACGCGTTATGGACACTACAAGTTTCTCGTTATGTCTTTTGCTCTAACTAACGTGCCAGCTGCCTTTATGGATTTGATGAACCGGGTGTGTCGGCCGATGTTGGATAAATCAGTGATTGTGTTTATCGATGATATCCTGATTTATTTGAAGAGCGAAGAAGAGCATGCCGGTCACATTCATGAGGTATTGGAGACACTTAGAAGAGAGAAGTTGTATAGTAAGTTCTCCAAGTGCGCTTTCTGGTTGCGCGAGGTTTCGTTTTTGGGTCATGTGGTAAATTCCAAAGGGATCATGGTAGACCCAGCAAAGGTAGAGGCGGTGATGCAATGGAAGTCTCCAAAGACGCCATCCGAGATCCGTAGTTTCTTGGGTTTGGCTGGCTATTAGAGAAGATTTATCCAAGACTTTTCCAAGATAGCCTCATCGTTGACTAAGCTGACCCACAAGGATGTGAAGTTTGTATGGGGCTTAGAACAGGAGAGTGCTTTTGAAGAGTTAAAGACAAGATTGACTCAAGATCCTGTCTTGACGTTGCCCGAGGGGAGTAAAGACTTAGTGGTCTATTCGGATGCTTCTTATTCGGGGTTGGGTTGCATGCTGATGCAAGAGGGAAGAGTAATAGCCTATGCATCCTGACAGTTGAAATCCATGAGGCTAATTACCCTACTCATGATGTGGAGCTAGAGGTTGTGGTCTTTGCATTGAAGATATGAAGGCACTACTTGTACAGGACGAAGTGCACTATCTTCACTGACCATAAGAGCTTGAAATACTTCTTTGAGCAGAAAGACCTCAATATGAGGTAAAGGAGGTGGTTAGAGTTGATCAAGGATTATGATTGTGAGATCCACTACCATCCGGGCAAGGCCAACGCAGTGGCAGATGCCCTTAGCCGAAAGGAGAGACCCGAGCCAATCCGGGTGTAAGCTTACCAGTTGGTGATGACCTCCGATGTGATGGCACAGGTCAAGGAATTTCAAGATGAGGTGTTGAAGGAAGACCGAATCAACTCTGAAAGAATGAAAGGTCTAGTCTCGGAGTTGGGTGAGAACACTCTCGGAGTTAGAACCCGCTTCGGGCGGATGTGGATCCCTCGTTATGGAGACCTACGGGGGAAAATCATGGATGAAGCTCATAAGACTCGATACTCTATTCATCCCAATGCTATGAAGATGTATCATGATATGAAGAAAGATTACTGGTGGCCGGGTATGAAGCGCTATATAGCGGAGTATGTGAGCAAGTGCCTTACTTGCTTGCAAGTGAAGGCTGAGCATTAGAAGCCATACGGGAAGATCCAACCTTTGGATATACCCCAGTGGAAATGGGAGCACATCTCCATGGACTTCATTACGAAGTTACAGTGTACAGCAAGAGGGTATGATGCCATATGGGTGATAGTAGACCGTTTGATGAAGAGTGCTGACTTTCTACCGATCCGCGAGACATATTCATCTGAGAGGTTGGCGGATCTGTTCATCAAAGAGATTGTGACGTGTCATGGTGTACCAGTGTCTATCATGTCTGACCGTGACACTATCCATGTTTTGGAAGAGATTTCTTGACGCGATAGGGACGAGGTTGCACATCAGTACGGCTTATCATCCTCAGACAGATGGTCAGTCAGAGAGAACTATACAGATGCTTGAGGAAATGCTCCGATCATGCGTCATTGATTTCGGAGGAAGTTGGGACGAACACTTACCGTTTCATTGGTTTTCTAGAGAGAAGAAGAAGAAGATCGTCTAGAAGGTAAGATTTTATGTGTTTTGTTTGGTTTCAGCTGGGTTTTCAGCTTGTAGACCGAGTCTTATGTGTTTCTCTGTGTTTGGTTGTGTGTTTTTGTTGTGTTTAGGTGTTTGAACTCCAAGTGCTCTCTAGTTTGGAGGAGTTTTACTCGAAGGCTGCTGTAGGTGAGTTCTAGATCCCCGGGTTTTCCGTTTTAAATATGTTTTGGGGGTGAAATGCATGTAAACTATTATTTTTGCAATTTCTAGTATGTTAACTATACGTGTTCCCCTGTTTATGTGGGTATGTGTGTTTAGGAATGTTTGACTGAATTATGTGATTGTATGCTTGTTTTATGAGCTTAGTATGCTAGATTTGGGCTAGGATTATGTATGGATGATGATCGGGAACTAAAAATTTGCATAAGTTAGAACTGGTATAGTGCCCATGTGCCTAAGTAACTGTCCATACGCCTAAGTCTTATTCATGCCCCTAAGTTTCCCACGCGCCCAAGTACTCATGCGTCTGCATAGTACTCATGCGCCTAAGTTTTTTTGCCCATACGCCTAAGTGTTGCTCATGCGCCTAAGTTTCCTATGCGCCCAAGTACCCATGCGCCTGCATAGTGCTCATACGCCTGCATAGTATCCATGCGCCTAAGTTTTTCCCCATGCGCCCAAGTGTTCCCATGCGCCCAACTGTCCATGCGCCTGCATAGTGCCCAGGCGCCCACATATTGCTCATGCGCCTAATTTGCCTTAGAATTTTTCTAAAATTTTAGAAAAAATGGAAGTTTATGATTAAGCTCTTGAATGTTTTGGTGGGTTATGTTTGTTCTTTTTATGCATGTTGTGGCCTGTTATTGATGTTCCTTATTACGTGACTTTACGTGGTGTGTTAATGCTCTTATATGTAAAGTATTATATAATGAAAGTGAAAGACATTATTAACGAAGTGGAACCTAATGAAAGAATTTAAAGTCTTTCAAGCAACTGAAAGGAGGTTCATAACTCATTGAGGGGTTGTTAGCTCAACTATGTGCGGTTTAGCTAACCCATGAGGATGCACACAAGGGTCAATCCTTGTGATTGACCAATATGTACGAAATGGGACCCTTGTCGCTTGCCCCGGTACTGGAGTCAGCTTGGTGCACAACGTTAGGGGTCTATTTATAGACTTCGGCCCAGTACCAGCTTCGTGCACTATGTTTGGGGTATAGCATATGACATTGGTCTAGATGAAAGTGAAAGATAATGATGAAAAGAATATTGAAAGATAATGTTGTATTACTTGGCAAATGAATTTATTAAAGCGTGAAATGGTTTTTGATGAATTATTCCACTGCAAGGTTTTATTTACTTAATAAATTCTAATATGTTTTGATATAAAAGATGTTGTGATTGACAATTGTGGGGTTCCTGGGAATGGGGCCTTACAGCTGTGCCTTGGATACTGTCCACTGTGAACACTTGGTGTGTGCTTTGATGTTGGCCATTCTGGGGTGTCCATCCGCTGTGGATGTACATCCGCTGTGGACTGTTCATCAACTGTGGACTTGGTCATCCGTTGTGTGTGATTGTTAATCCGCCGTGGGCACTTAGACTGTGTTCTTCATCTGTTGCATCTTCTTGTTCAGCCGCTGTGGACACTTAAGCAAAAATCCCATTGTAAGGTAATATTAGAAGATTATAAGGCTGATGCAACCAAAGAAGCCAAAACAACCAAAGGTCCTCCTGCATGCATGCACTGGACGTACTAGGTAGAAGTTGGTTCGGAAGTTTTACACTCTCCACAGAAAACACTCTAATTGTAAAATCTTTCGAAGCCAAAGTCCAAATCTTCCGAAGCCAAAGCCCAAATCTTCCGAAGCCAAAGATGAAGTCTTCCAAAGCTTCAGAGCCAAAGTCTTCCGAAGCCAATTTGCTGTCAAGACTAATTTCTTCCGAAGAAAGAGAAGACATGCTTTCTCTAATCTACTTTACATAAAGCTAACACACTTTCTGCTGCAACTCTGAAAACTCACCAACTTATATAAGTTGGTGAAAAGTCCATGCTTTTGTAAACTATAGATTAAGGTCTTTGTCTGTAACTTCCTACTATTGTACATGTAAACCTTTTTATATTAGAAAATGATATGAGCTATGGCATGTCATAGTCACTAGTCAAAAGGCAATCTACCTTTTGACTCTACATTGATCTTGTTGTCTAGATTAGTGTTTCCAACTGTCATTCTAAGTATTGACGGTTATAGGATGTAGTATAAAGTGTCTCAGGTCCTTGTAATTCTTTTATGCTTTGTAACACTTGTAATAGAACTTGAGAGCAATATACAGCATCCTTAAAAACCATACTTCTCTATTTGTGTTCTTAGTTCTGTCTCATTACTTACTTGTGTTCTTAGTATCATCTTAAACAAACCCGGTTCCCTATTTGATCTGTTAAGTGTTCAAAATCTCTCCTCATTGTGAGACTGATTGTATTGACCACCCTTTACACGGTCCTGCAATTGGTATTAGAGCATTTTTGGCTCTTGATTGTATGATCTCACCATCTTTAATCCTTTCAATCTCAAAAAATACTTAATATCTCAAATGGCATCTATCAGCAAGTGTAAGATAATATCAGAAGATTATAAGGCTGATGCAACCAAAGAAGCCAAAACAACCAAGGGTCTTCTTGCATGCATGCACTGGACGTACAAGGTAGAAGTGCTTCGGAAGTTTTACACTCTACATCAGAAAATACTCTAAGTGTAAAATCTTCCGAAGCCAAAGTACAAATCTTCCAAAACCAAAGATGAAGTCTTTCGAAGCTTCAGAGACAAAGTCTTTTGAAGCCATTTTGTTGTGAAGACTGATTTCTTCTAAAGACAGAGAAGGCATGCTTTCTCTGATCTACTTTACAGAAAGCTGACACACTTTCTGCTGCAACTCTGAAGACTCAACAACTTGTATGAGTTGGTGAAAAGTTCATGCTTTTGTAAACAGTAGAATAAGGTCTTTGCCTCTTACTTCCTACTTTTGTACCTGTAAACCTTTTTATATTAGAAAAGGATGTGAGCTATGGTATATCAGAGTCACTAGTCAAAAGGCAATATCCCTTTTGACTCTACATTGATCTTGTTGTCAAGATTAGTGTTTACAACTATCTTTCTAAGTATTGATGGTTGTAGGATGTAGTATAAAGTGTCTCATGTCCTTGTAATTCCATATGCTTTGTAAACACTTGTAATAGAACTTGAGAGCAATATACATCATCCTTGAAAACTATACCTGTTTGTTCTTTTTCTTAGTTCTGTCTCACTAATTACTTGTGTTCTTAGTATCATCATACTCAAACCAGGTTCCCCATTTGAACTGTTAAGTGTTCTAAACCTCTTCTCATTATGAGGCTGATTGTATTGACCACCCTTCACATGGTTCTGCAATTGGTATCAGAGCTTTTTAGGCTCTTGATTGTAAGATCTCACCATCATTAATCCTTTCACTCTCACAAAATACTTAAGATATCAAATGGCAGCTATCACCAAGGCTGACATGGAAACTGGTACCATGACTAAGTCCCCACTAATCACTCCTGAAGACTTTGACACTTGGTGTCAAAGAATGGAAGGCTTCATTAAGTCCCAAGACTCCAGGATGTGGGGGTCAGTAGTGTCTAGACCTCATGTACCATCCACCCCTTCAGCTGCTGCTGGTGGTGGTATGATACCCAAGGAAGTGGCCAATTATTTTGATGAAGACTGGAAGAAAATTGATATTGATTAGAAGGCCATGACAACCCTCCAAACTGCTCTTCCAAACTCTATCTACAAAGGCTTCAAGAAGTGCAAAACTGCAAAGCAACTGTGGGATGCACTAGAGCTGATGTATGAGGGGTCCAATGAAGCTAAAGAGAACAAGAAGGACCTCTTGAAGTAGCAGTTTGAGAACTTCACCTTCAAAGCAGGTGAAACCATGACTTAATAGTACTTCAGGTATGTTGAGATTATGGATACTCTTGTTGATGTTGGAGAAACTTTGGAGAACAGGGATATTGTAAGGAAGTTCATGTCCTCTCTTCCTAGAAAATGGACACACTATTGTATGGCCATGAAGAGGACTGAAAACCTCAAGACCCTCACTCTTACTGAGTTGTATGGCATACTCAGTGGCTACCAGATGAAGATGAATATGCAAAATTCATCTGGTAACTCCAGCATCCAACAGAGTTCAGCCCTTCATGTGATTGAAAGGGACAGCAGAGAACCACAGCACCACCTTATCTGCTACCCTGAAACCTCACAGAAGGGGCCTTTCATCACCTTCTCGGAGGCACCAAGGGAGAGCTACATCCCTGGAAGCCCATTCCAAGAGACAAGTTCTTCTCAACTTTTGTGTCTTTAGATGAAAGTATAGGCAACTTTCTCTTCACACTTGAAGACCTTGACTATATCCATCCAGATGATCTGGAGTATATGGAAATAGTCCAGCAGATGGCTCTTCTCACTCACAGGGTCAAGAAGTTCTACAAGAGGACTAGGAGGAGGTTTCCCAGCAATATGTCCAGTGGAAAGTTTGGGCTGGACAAAGGCAAGGTGAAGTGTTACAATTGTAATCATATGGGACACTTTTCCAGAGAGTGCAAGGCACCTAAGTCAAATGGTGGCCAAGCACAAGCCAGGCCAAACTACACTGAAGGAGCACACCAGAATGAGAAGCCCAGTCAACATGCTGTAGTTGCTGAAGAAGGAGGCTTTGACTGGAGCTTTCAGGTGGATGATGCTTCTCCAAACCAAACACTTATGGCAGACCACGATGAAGCCAAGGTATTGGAACATCTTTGTACACCTGAATGTGTTGCTAAAGTCAATAAGTATAGGTCCTATAACTTAGAGATGAGATCAGATCTTGATTCCTTAAATATCTTAAAAGCTGATTTCAAAAGAGCTGAAAATGATTATAAACTGAAAATAGAAGATCTAGAGAAAACCATTTCAACTCTAAAGCATGAACACACCAACTACAGGACTCAGATCAAAGATCTCATCACTAAGTTAACTGAATACCAGGCTAAGCTTGTGATTAGCAAAGCTCGGGCAGAAAAACTTGTTCTTGAAGAAGAGACCTTCAAGAACATGATATCCTCATCCCTACATGCATAAGTTTGTTATCGAAATATGCAGGGACTGGGATCTACTGAGATAGCTCCTCCACACACTCTTTTATCTGTAAGATCTCCAAGGTGTGGAACTTGTGAAGATGAGCTTCCCCTCATAAACCCCATTGATGAAGAGGATAAGAAGGAGATAGTGAAGGATGTGTCTGAGAAGAGTGAAGAGGACCATCCTAAGAAAGGACACTATTCTCCTAAGGAGAGAGATGAAGAAGCTGGGATGACAAAGTCTCAAAGAAAGAACTTGATCAGGAGAGCCAAGATAAAGGCAAAGAAGGCTCAAGAAATCAAGGCCACTTTTAACTCTAAGTAGAAACAAGTGTTTATCTTTGCAGGGTTTGAAGTGGTAAAGGCTGAAGACCCAACCATGAACTCTAATACCAGGAGTTCTAGTTCAGGTTCAAATCATCTCAGCAAGGAGAAGAAGACTGATCAGCTGTGTACCACTGCTACACATCCTAAATCATCCAACTTCAAGAGCAAGCCTCTCCCTAAGAAGCTTACTGCATCATCTTTGAAGGTGAAGATGGAGAAGGAAAGTGATCAAGTTCAGTCTTCCTCTCAGAAGAAGACTCTCAGAAGGAAGCAAATGGACTGCATCATGTGTGGTAGTACTTCTCATTTGGCTAAGGACTGCATTTACAATCCTAAAAGTACCATCCACATGATCAAAGAGAAAACTTCTGAGAAAAAGAAGGAGAAGCAAGCTTCAGAAGGGAAATATGTTTCCTTCGGAAGCTCCAAAGTGAAGAAGAAGACAAGTGAAAACTTGCCTTTGGAAGAATTTTGGTCTCGGAAGAAAGGAATGCTTCCAAAGTACTAAAGCATGCTGCAGTGAAAGCAAGATCTTCCGAAGGTCCAGTCTCCAAAACTTAAGAAGTTGTTGAAACTTCCAAGGTGTTGAAGGTCAAGTCCAATCTTCCGAAGATGGTAAGGAAGATGAAGAAAGACCTGGTGACTGAAAGTTCTTCATCAACAGCAACTAATGATCCTCAAAGTTTGAATATAGGATCTGTTACTGTTACATTGTCTTCAGATCACTTTGAAAAGCCCAAGACCAATAAGGCTTGGGTTTCCAAGTGTAACTAACCACTTATTTTTGTGTAGGAATAGCTAAAGACCAAGTGAAATGTATGGATCATTGATAGTGGCTGTTCCAAGCACATGACTGGTAATGGTTCTTTGCTTGAAAATTTTGAGAAAATTGATGGAGGACGAGTTGCTTTTGGAGGAGATGTTGGTGGATACATCACTGGAAGGGGCATTTTCACAAATGGTAAGCTCACCATTGAGAAGGTAAATTTTGTTAAGGAGTTTGGATACTGTGATCAGAGACACAACATGCTCTTTACTAAGTATGAGTGCATTGTTCTCAAGCCCGAGATGATCATTCCTCAAGAGCATATCCTGCTCAGAGCCCCCAGGAAAGGGAACATGTACAAGATGGACTTGCAGGAAACATCTCCCTCAGGAGAAGTTTCTTGCTTTCTATCTAAAGCAAATAGTGATGAGTCTTTCCTCTGGCATAAAATAATGTGCCATGTAAACATTAAGAACATGAATAAATTAATTATGAATGACTTGGTAACTGGAATGTTAAAGAAATAGTTTACAAGTGATGATCATTGTGTTGCATGCTTAAAAGGGAAACAACACGAAGTGTCTCACAAGCCAAAAGAAAGGAACTCTATCACTACTCCCCTACACTTATTACACATAAATATCTTTGGCCCCACCAATGTAATGAGTTTACGAAAGACCTCATATTGTTTAGTGATCACAGATGATTTCACAAGATTCACTTGGGTCTTTTTTCTTAGAACTATGGATGAGACTCCTAAGATCTTAAAGAATTTCATTTTGAAAATTGAGAATCAATCTGATCACAAGGTCAAGACCATAAGATGTGATCAAGGAACAAAATTTAAGAACCAAATCCTTGATACATTTTGTGATGAAAAGAGTATTAGAAGATAATATAGTGCTCCCAGAACTCCTCAGCAAAACGGTGTTGTTGAGAGGAGAAACAGGAAACTTATTGAGGCTGCAATAATCATGTTGTCTGACTCTAAACTGCCTATCACCTTCTAGGCAGAGGTTGTTAACACAACTTGCTATATGCAGAATAGAGTTTTAGTAGTTAAGACTCATGGTAAAACTCCTTATGAGCTATGGCACAAAAGGAGACCATTCATTGGTTTCCTCAGGTCATTTGGATGTCCATACACCATCTTGAATACCAAAGATTAGGTAGCCAAGTTTGCTGAGAAATCAGATGATGGACATTTTATTGGATACTCTTCTCAAGCTAAGGCTTATAAAGTATACAATCTTAGAACTAGAGTAATTGAGGAGTCAGCCAATGTGACCTTTAATGAGCAGACTTCTATTGTGAAAGGTTCTGGTCTGGATTGACTATTTGATCTTGATTTAGTTACCAACTGTTTTAACAAGTCTTGTGAGGATGTTTTAGGATCAACAGGTAACATATCAATAGAAGATCCTAAACCAAGATTTGAGCTGAGAAGACCAAACAAGAATACTACTTCAGCTCCAGTGGTAACTAACCCTGCAAATGAAGATCCTATCAGCACAAACATGACAAATTCAGCTGATACATCTGAGATGCCTTCAAATTCCAGCTCAGAGGTTCAAAACTCATATGAAGGAACTTTAATTGTAGGAGGAAATGAAGGAGGTGACAGTGATCAAGAATTTCTTGATACTGATAACCACTCCGTAGAAGACAACATAAATGATGTCACACACTCATTGGATCAAGTCTCACTTTATAAGTGTGCTGATGTGGTGGGTGATACTCCATTGCCAGATCTATATTTCTCTAATTTGGATCTATCCAATCAACTTGCTGTGATCCCTCAACTTAGGATCCACAAGTCACACCCCACCATAAACATTATTGGAGATGTTGATACAGGGGTGAGAACAAGAGGACAAACCCATGACAAAAATGTTTGTCTACACTCTTGCTTCTTGTCGCAAGTAGAGACAAAGAAAGTTGATGAGGCTTTGAAAGATGGAAGCTGGGTTGAAGCAATGCAAGAGGAGCTGCTTTAATTCGAAAGACAGAAGGTTTGGAACCTATGTCCTCTTCGTCATGGGAAGACTACCATAGGATCCAAGTGGGTTTTTAGAAACAAGAAAGATGATAGAGGATTTGTCATCAAGAACAAGGCAAGACTAGTTGTTCAAGGGTACACACAAGAAGAGGGAATTGATTACACATATGTTTTTTCTCTTGGGGCAAGACTTGAAGCTATAAGAATATTCCTGGCTTTTACTGCATCCAAGGATTTCAAGGTCTACTAACTTGATTTCAAGTGTACTTTTCTGTATGGGGGTGATTGATGAAGAGGTGTATGTCAAACAACCACCTGGGTTTACAGACCCTGATCATCCTGATTATGTCTGTAAGCTTCATAAAGCTCTTTATAGGCTGCACCATCCTTTAAGAAAGTAGTATGAGACATGATCTCAGTATCCCTGTCAACATGGTTACAAGAGGGGTACTATAGATGGAACTCTCTTCATCAAAGGAACAGGGAATGACTAAATGCTGGTTCAAGTATATATGGATGACATTATCTTCGGGTCAACTAATCCAAAGCTCTACAAAGACTTTGAGAGGCTGATGAAGAATAGGTTTGAAATGAGTGCCATGGGGGAACTCAATTTCTTTCTAGGAATTCAAGTGAAGCAAGTTGACAATGGCATCTTCATAAGTCAGTCAAAGTATGTACAAGACATACTTACAAGATTTAACATGACTGATTGTAAGGTTACTAAGACACCCATAGCCAGAAACCACTCCCTTGGACCTGATCTTGAGGGGGGGGGGTGTGGATGAACATCTTTACAGGGCTATGATTAGGTCTCTTATGTACCTCACAGCCAGCAGGCCTGATATCATGTTTGCCACATGCATCTGTGCAAGATATCAAGGAAACCCCAAGATGTCACACCTAGTTGCTGTAAAGAGGATTCTTAGATATCTTAAAGGTGCTCCCAAGCTTGGCCTTTGGTATCCAAAGAGTTCTGACTTCAATCTATATGCTTATACAGATAGTGACTATGGTGGCTGCAACATGACTACAAAGTCTACATCAGGGGGATGTCAATTTCTTGGTGGAAGGATTGTCTCATGACAATGCAAGAAACAATCCTCTGTCTCTGCATTAACTACTGAAGCTGAATACATTGCTGCTGCAAGCTGCTATGCTTAAGTGCTTTGGATTCAGAATCAAATGCTAGACTATGGATTCAACTTCAAAGAGACTTCCATCCACATAGACAACAACAGTGCTATCTGTATTACAGAGAATCCTGTGCAGCACTCCAGGACCAAACATATCAACATCCGGTATCATTTGATTAGAGATAACTTTGAGAAGGGATTAATCAGAGTAGTCAAAGTTAACACAAATGAATAATATGCTGATCTGTTCACCAAAGCCTTTGATGAACAGAGATTCAAATATCTTGTATCAGCTATTAGGATGATTAACTTTGAGTAGATTTTCTTAAAACTTAAATCAACTTTATTTCTAAAACCCGTGTGTCCTAAGTTGTCTATTTTTATCACCTTCATAAGCCTAGTTTATTTTGGAAGAAAATTTTTAATGATATTCCTTAAATTTTTGAAAACTTTTTAAAACATATTTTCCTTCGAAAGATTTCAAGTTGCCTTCGGAAGAAATTTATGTCTTTAAATCAAATAACTACTTATAAGAAATTTACCTTCAGAAGAAATTCTGAGAATATCTTCCAAAGCTTAATATGCTTCTAAGTACTTGCATGTATTTGAAGGACAAATATTTTCCGAAAGCAATTAAGCATTGGGAGATTTATTCTCTTTAGAATAAAACTCCCAAGTCTTAATATCTTCCGAAACCAAATATGTGTCGGAAGAAAAACTCTCTAAGTATTTTTCTTCCGAAGCCAAATTTTCACAATTCTTAAGAATATCTTCCGAAACCAAATTGGCTTCGGATGCTTTTTCTCAAAACTTTCGAAGCAAAATTATCTTCGAAAGATTTTTAACTTCTAAGAAAACTACCTTTTTGGGCACTTTTTCCGATGTGGGACCGACATCCGGATTTCAAAGTTTATCCTTTTGCTTTACTTTGTCTCAAATTCATTTCATATATATTCTCACAACGATTCCCCTTCTTCTCACTCTCCTCTTCATCTGCAATTCTCTAACCTAATTTCACCCACAACCGCCTTCCTTCTTATCTTCCTTCATCACAAAGCTATTTCAAATGGCCAACCTTGACCATATAAACCAACTAGATTTTTCCATGCATCTTCACAGGAAATATAATCAAGTTGCTTTGTTAGACTCTAAGAAATATCCAAGTTTCTCAGAGGTTTGTCTTTATCTTTCTTTGACTAACTACTTCACCTCCCTCACCATTGATCCTCCTCTCTATGAGGATCACTTGTTGGAGTTCTGGCGGACCTGCAAAAAGGTCACCATGGACGGGGAGAAGTACTGTCTGCCACAGTGCAGGGGAGGATAATATTCATCACTCCGGCCACCATAAACACACATCTTCAGCTGGATGATGCAGAAGGTGACTTGTCCTTTCCCAAAGCTGTAGTCAACCACTCCTTTACGCAGATGGGCTATGGGGGTGACTTCATAGTCAAAACCTTCAGGAAGGGGAAGGTCTCATCTCAATGGAAGTACCTCCTCCATGTTGTCATACACAGCTTGTCCAACGAGCATGGAGGATGGGACCAGATTCTAGAAGACCTCTCCTTCATAGTCCATGGAATGGTTCAGGGGGTCAAGTTCAGGTATTCTCAATTTGTACACCAATTTGTTGCTAACTTGGACTCCCTAGATAATTACATGTTCCCTAGATATGTCCAACACATTTCAACTGTGAACTGGGCACAGAGTTGAGGGGAACAGGTGATATTCTAAAACTGGGACAGATGAAGCCCTACATCTTCAAAATAATGAGGAAGCCAACTGTTGGCTTCTCTGAGGTTGAAACAGCCCTAGTCCCAAAAATGTTTGAGCTCATTACTCAAGGTGGCAACCTAGCAGCACCAGCTAGTGTTGAACCCACACCTTTCACCACCTAACCACAAATACAACCCATAATAACCATCACCTACCAGAGAAAAACCAAATGAACCCCTGCACAAGCTATTCAGCTTGTGCAGGCCCCTATATCACCAACCATACAAGAGGAAGTGGACACTCGAGCTCCTACCTCCCCTAAGGAACAAACCACTTCGATCTCTCAAATGATCAGTGCTGAGGTTCCTCATGATCAGCCTGATGAGCTCACACCCCAACCAGCCTTAAGCCTTCACTCAGAGTCTCAACACTCTAGTAAACAACCTTCCGGGGATTGTTACCATCCCCAGTTGCTGGATCTCAACCAACCAATTCTCAGACTTGACTTCTATGATGATGAAGACATGGGCTTCAGTGAGTACCATGAGTCTCTCTTCTCCACCGCCACTCAAGGAGAGATGAGTACCCCTGTCTCACCCATGTCTAGCCCACATCATCCACCCCCAACTAAGGTGGATCTTCCTGAACCTATTCAGGAGATCCATATGGAAGAGGCTCTCACTTTAGAAAGTGATTACAACATTCAGACCTCGACCATGGCAACCCAGCCTCTTAACACTTCTCTTGAAGCTCTCATGATGCAGGGAAAATCTAGCCGCCAAGAACACTATACTGGTGATAAGGAAGAAGACATTAGTCCTATTCTCTCATCCCCCCGTGATTCTTCTGATGAAGATGAGGGGAGTCTGAAACTAAAGATGCACACATTAACTAAAACTTACACCTATTTAGTCTCTAAGATTAGTCACCTGGAATCTCAGGTGACTATCTTACAAAAAAGGGTCAATGACCAACAACTTGAGATCACCGATCTTAAGGGCAAGCTAGCTGAGAGAACACTATGAACAACTCAACCAGGTCCACAAGAACCTGTGAATGTGATAGACTCAACCCTCAGCTCATTTATGCAAGAAAGTGATGCTACAAAAAGGGGGAGAAAGTCAGAACAATCACAGAACCTGGGAGTTCTTCTCAAAGTATGGACTTAGAGGATTCACTCCCCTCACTTGCAATAGTCCATACTCAACAACCTCCTTAAGTCCATATTGATGTGGACTTACTCATATACAGCCTATTTGAGTAGGGTATACCCAGAGCCATATCTACCCCATCTCTTCACTCTGAGAACCCAATCTTAGGATAGAGGTATGACACAGAAAGAAGGGTTCTTGTCATCTTTAGAGCTCAGGGTTAACAAGAGATCTTCAATTTTACAAACCTGAGCTTCTATGAGTGCATCCATCTGGTTGATCTTCCACTTGTCAACCCAATCCAAAACAGACAAGCTGAGTGATTAGCATATTGGATTCAAGGAAGGGTGCTTGAAAAGTTCAAGATGAGATCAAAATTATATAGACAGAGGTAAGCAGGTGAAAGTTTTGGTCAACTGGATGTTGAGCTGGATCTTGAGATTAGCTTCAATGGGAAAGCCTTGACTAATGGCCCAGAAATTTAGCTTGTGAACCTTGAGACAAGATCTCCTTCAGCACCTAGTACCCTCAGTGAGGCACCAGGTGGTGAAGGTACTTCACATCCTCTCTCTGACCAAGCTTGACTACTAAACCAAGAAATAAAGGCCAAAGCTCTCTCCACCCTGAGTCACCAAGGCCGGTGCGTGACAAAAAGAAGAGGAAAATGACCTCTGAGGAGTTAGAGGAGGAGAAGAGAGAGAGGAAGAGGAAGCTAAAGGGAGAGAGTTTAGGAGGCTCCTCAGGCTTCATGCAAGCTGCTATCCAGGCTGCCCCCAGGCCAAACACTCAAGATGATGAGTTAAGGGTAGCTAGGCTAAACTACCTGGGGACCAGAAATTATAACATAGATGAACTCATATCTCTCCCCTTAGAAGAGTTGAATGAGCTGGCTGACACTGAGTTGTCAAAAGAGAGGAGGGAGCCAGAGGATGCAGCATTGCTTCTCAAGATCAAGGAAGAAAGGAGACTGAAAAGGCTCTACAAACATGCTCCTGTCCTCTCCCTAATTCAAGAAAGTCCTGAGACAGAGACTGTGCCAGCTGCACAACCTCAAGTAGATAGGAAGCTGAAAGAATTAATATGATCAACTACCTGAGTGCCATAAGACTCTAGGGTAGCTGCACTTCTTCCTTATCCTTTGAGTACATTGAGTTTGAATATCTAAATCAGCTGGAGGAACAAGCTACAAAAGAAAGAAAAGCTGCTAAAAGGAAGTTAAGGGAAGAAGCTGCAAGGTCAAGGGCCATCATCCATAAAAGCCAAAAGAAGTTTGAAGACAGACAAAGGATGATAAGCTTCTTTAAGCTGTATGGATTCTTTGGAAGGAGGCTTGGTCCTATGTCTCTATCCATTATAGATGAGCATATAAGAGTGATCAAGCAGAAGATCAAAAAGGGAGAGCTTGTAGACTTGCATTCTCCACCAAGTCCAGCTCAACCTGAAGTTGAGGTGAAGGTTGAACCCCCAAGACAACACAACCTGATCCTAGAGCTGCATCTCAGCCAACTTTGTCTTTTGATCCGTAGCAGGGTTCTCTTCTCTCTTCATCTGAACCTGTGAGAGAGGAGGTCCCAACTGAGAGGGACACAACAGAATAATCTGGTGCTGAAGACCAGTCCTCTCAGTTGAAAACTTTAAAGAGGATGAAAAGGATGGCGAGGAAAAGTGTTTCAAAGAAGAAGAAGATCAAGGCATCCACCTTCACACCTCAGGATGAGTCAAAGCATCCTGAGGTAGTGCATGCAGAGGCTGCTCAAACAACTCCTATTCAAGTAGAGCCTCTTGCCATTGGAAGACCCATCTTGTCCTGGAGTTTTGTTGCTAATCCGGACAGATGGTATGTCATTAGAGATCAAGGAGGTCAAGATGTCTATTTTTGGCAAGACATGCTTGATCTTCCTCTACATGATCTCTATGATATAAGAAGATACTATGAGAGTCTAAGGGATCCTGACCAGATAATGAAGAGAGCCTTGGTCTTGATCCTGATGAGGACTATCAACATCTGAAGAACTTCTCTGTTTTGGTAGTATCAGCCTAGGGGTAGTTTGTAAGATAATATCAGAAGATTATAAGACTAATGCAACCGAAGAAGACAAAACAAACAAGGGTCTTCCTGCATGCATGTACTGGACGTACAAGGTAGAAGTTTTTCGAAAGTTTTACACTCTACATCAGAAAATACTCTAAGTGTAAAATCTTCCGAAGACAAAGTCCAAATCTTCCAAAGCCAAAGATGAAGTCTTCCGAAGCTTCAAAGACAAAGTATTTTGAAGCCATTTTGCTGTGAAGACTGATTTCTTTCGAAGACAGAGAAGACATGCTTTCTCTGATCTACTTTACAGAAAGCTGACACACTTTCCGTTGCAACTCTGAAGACTCACCAACTTATATGAGTTGGTGAAAAGTCCATGCTTTTGTAAATAGTAGAATAAGGTCTTTGTCAGTAACTTCCTACTTTTATACCTGTAAACCTTTTTATATTAGAAAAGGATATGAGCTATGGCATGTAATAGTCACTAGTCAAAAGGCAATCTGCCTTTTGACTCTACATTGATCTTGTTGTCTAGATTAGTGTTTCCAACTATCTTTCTAAGTATTGATGGTTATAGGATGTAGGCTAAAGTGTCTTAGGTCCTTGTAATTCCATATGCTTTGTAAACACTTGTAATAGAACTTGAGAGCAATATACAGCATCCTTGAAAACCATACTTGTTTGTTCTTGTTCTTAGTTCTGTCTCACTAATTACTTGTGTTCTTAGTATCATCATACTCAAACCCAGTTCCCTATTTGAACTGTTAAGTATTTTAAACCTCTCCTCATTATGAGGCTGATTGTATTGACCACCCTTGACATGGTTCTGCACCAAGGCTGACATGGAAACTGTTACTATGACTAAATCTCCACTGATCACTCTTGAAGACTTTGACACTTGGTGCCAAAGAATGGAAGGCTTCATCAAGTCTCAGGACTGCAGGATGTGGGGATTAGTAGTCTTTGGACCTCATGTACCATCCACCCCTTCAGCTGCTGCTGGTAGTGGTATGATATCAAAGGAAGTGGCTAATTATTCTGATTAAGACTGGACAAAGATTGATATTTATCAGAAGGCCATGACCACCCTCCAAACTGCTCTTCCAAATTATATCTATAGAGGCTTCAAGAAGTGTAAGACTCCTAAGCAACTATGGGATGCACTGAAGCTGATGTATAAGGGGTCCAATGAAGCTAAAGAGAACAAAAAGGACCTCTTGAAGCAGCAGTTTGAGAATTTCACCTTCAAGACAGGTGAAACCATGACTTAGCAGTACTTCAGGTATGTTGAGATTGTGGATACTCTAGTTGATATTGGAGTAACTCTTGAGAACAGGGATATTGTGTGGAAGTTCATGTCCTCTCTTCCCAGACAATGTGCACACTATTGTATGGTCATTAAGAGGACTGAAAACCTCAAGACCTTTACTCTCATTGAGTTGTATGGTATACATAGTGGCTACCAGATGGAGATGAATATGCAAAATTAATCTGGTAACTCTAGCATCCAAAAGAGTTTAGCCCTTCATGTGGTTGAAAGGGACTGCAGAGCACCATAACACCATCTCATCTGCTACCCTGAAAACTCACAAAAGGGTCCTTTCATCACCATCTTGGACACACCAAGGGAGAGCTATATCCCTGGAAGCCCATTCCAAGAGACAAGCTCTTCAAAAGCTTTTGTGTCTTTTGATGAAAGTACATGCAACTTTCTATTCACTCTTGAAGACCTGGATTGTATCCATCCAGATGATTTGGAGTATATCAAAATAGTCCAGCAGATGGCTCTTCTTACTCACAGGGCCAAGAAGTTCTACAAGAGGACTAGGAGGAAGTTTTCTAGCAATATGTCTAGTGGAAAGTTTGGGCTGGACAAAGGCAAGGTGAAGTGTTACAACTATAACCAAATGGGACACTTTGCCAGGGAGTGCAAGGAACCAAAGTCAAATGGTGGCCAAGCATAAGCCAGGCCAAACTACATTGAAGGAGCTCACTAGAATGAGAAGCCCAGGCAGCAAGCTGCAGTTGCTGTTGAAGAAGGAGGCTTTGACTGGAGCTTTCAGGTGGAGGATGCATCTCTAAACCAAGCACTTATGGCAGATCATGATGAAGCCAAGGTATTGGAACATCTTTGTACACCTGAATGTATTGCTAAAGTCAATAAATATAGGTCCTATAACTTAGAGATGAGATCTGATCTTGAGTCCTTAAATATCTTAAAAGCTAATTTCAAAAGAGCTAAAAATGATTACAAACTAAAAATAGAAGATTTAAAGAAAACTATTTCAACTTTAAAGCATGAACACACCAAATAAAGGACTCAGATTAAAGATCTCATCACTAAGTTAACTGAATGCCAGGCTAAGCTTGTGATCAGCAATGCCCGGGCAGAAAAACTTTTTCTTGAAGAAGAGACCTTCAAGAATATGATATCCTCATCTCTGCGTGTGCAAGTTTGTTATCAAAATAAGCAGGGACTAGGATCTACTGAGATAACACCTCCACACACTCTTTTATCTGTAAGATCTCCAAGGTGTGGAACTTGTGAAGATGAGCTTCCCCTTATAGACCCTATTGCTGAAGAGGATATGGAGGATATAGTAAAGGATGTGTCTGAGAAGAGTGAAGAAGACCATCCTAAGAAGGGTCACTATTCTTCTGAGGAGAGAGATGAAGAAGCTGGGATGACAAAGTCTCAAAGGAAGAACTTGATCAGGAGAGCCAAGATAAAAGCAAAAAAGGCTCAAGAAATCAAGGCCACTTTTAACTCTAAGCAGAAACAAGTGTTTATCTCAACAGGGTTTGAAGTGGTGAAGGATGAAGACTCAACTATGAACTCTAGTACAGGAGTTCTAGTTCAGTTCCAAATCATCTCAGCAAAGAGAAGAAGGATGATCAGCTATGTACCACTGCTACACAGCCTGAACCATCTAGCTCCAAGAGCAAGCCTCTCCCTAAGAAGCTTGCTGCATCATCTATGAAGATGAAAAAGGAGATGGAAAGTGATCAAATTCAGTCTTGCTCTCAGAAGAAGACTCTTAGAAGGAAGCAAATAGACTGCATCATGTGTGGTAGTACTTCTCATCTGGCTAAGGATTGCATCTACAATCCTAAAAGTACCATCCACATGATCAAAGAGAAAACTTCTGAGAAGAAGAAGGAAAAGCTAGATTTGGAAGGAAAATCCTTTTCCTTCGGAAGCTTCAAGATGAAGAAGAAGACAAGTGAAAACTTGCCTATGGAAGAAAATTTGGTCTCAAAAGAAAGGAATGCTTCCGAAGTAGTGAAGCCTGTAGCAATGAAAGCAATATCTTCCGAAGGTCCAATCTCCAAAACTTCAGAAGTTGTTAAAACTTCTGAGGTGTTGAAGGTCATGTCCAATCTTCCGAAGATGGTGTCGAAGATGAAGAAAGACCTGGTGACTGAAAGTTCTTCATCAACAGCAACTAATGATCCTCAAAGCTTGAATATAGGATCAGTTACTGTTACATTGTCTTCAGATCACTTTGAAAATCCCAAGACCAATAAGGCTTGGGTTTCCAAATGTAACTATCCACTTCTTTTTATGTAGGAATAGCTAAGGACCAAAGGAAATGTATGGATCATTGATAGTGGCTGTTCCAGGCATATGACTGGCAATGGTTCTCTACTTCAAAATTTTGAGAAAATTGATGAAGGACCGGTTGCTTTTGGAGGAGATGCTGGTGGTTACATTACAGGAAGGGGCATGGTCACAAATGGTAAGCTCACCATTGAAAAGGTAAATTTTGTTAAGGAGCTTGGGTACAATCTACTGAGTGTATCCCAATTTTGTGATTAGAGACACAACATGCTCTTTACTGAGCATAAGTGCATTGTTCTTAAGCCCGAGGTGGTCATTCCTTAAGAGCATACCCTGTTCAGAGCCTCCAGGAAAGGGAACATGTACAAGATGGACTTGCAGGAAATATCTCCGTCAGAAGAGGTTTTTTGCTTTCTATCTAAAGCAAATAGTGATGAATCTTTCCTCTGGCATAAAAGAATGTTCCATGTAAACTTGAAGAAGGTAACCGGAATGCCAAAGAAAGAGTTTACAAGTGATGACCACTGTGTTGCATGCCTGAAAGGGAAGCAACATAAAATGTCTCACAAGCCAAAGGAAAGGAACTCCATCACTACTCCCCTACAGTTATTACATATGGATCTCTTTGGCCCCACCAGTGTAATGAGTTTAGGAAGGACCTCATACTATTTAGTGATCACAGATGATTTCACAAGATTCACTTAGGTCTTTTTACTTAGAACTAAGGATGAGACTCCTGAGATCTTGAAGAACTTCATTCTGAAAATTGAGAATCAATCTAATCACAAGGTCAAGACCATAAGATGTGATCAAGGAATTTAAGAACCAAATCCTTGATATATTTTATGATGAAAAAGGGTATTAAAAGAAAATATAATGCTCCCAGGAGTCCTCAGCAAAATGGTGTTGTTGAGAGGAGAAACAGGACACTTATTGAGGCTGTAAGAACCATGTTGTCTGACTCTAAATTGCTTATCACCTTCTGGGCAGAGGCTGTTAACACAACCTGCTATGTGCAAAACAGAGTTTTAGTAGTTAAGACTCATGGTAAGACTCCTTATGAGTTGTGGCATAAAAGGAGACCATTTATTGGTTTCCTCAGGTCATTTGGATGTCCCTACACCATCTTGAATACCAAAGATCAGGTAGCCAAGTTTGCTGAGAAATCAAATGATGGACACTTTATTGGATACTCTTCCCAAGCTAAGGCTTATAGAGTATACAATCTCAGAACTAGAGTAGCTAAGGCTTATAGAGTATCACCACCTTCAATGAGTACACTTCCAATATGAAAGGTTCTACTCCGGATTGGCTATTTGATCTTGATTTAGTTACCAACTGTTTTAACAAGTCTTGTGAGAATGTTTCAGGATCTACAGGTAACTTATCAATAGGAGATCCTGACCCAAGATTTGTGCTGAGAAGACCAAACAAGAATACTACTTCAGCTCCAGTGATAACTAACCCTACAAATGAAGATTCTATCATTACAAACATGACAAATACAGCTGATACATCTGAGATGCCTTCAAATTCCAGCTCAGAGGTTCAAAACTCAGGTGAAGGAGCTTCAAATGTTGGAGGAAATGAAGGTGGTGATAGTGATCAAGAATTTCTTGATGCTGATAACCACTCCATAGAAGACAACATAAATGATGTCACACACTCATTGGATCAAGTCTCTCTTAGTAACTGTGCTGATGTGGTGGGTAATACTCCATTGCTAGATCTGAATTGCTCTAATTTAGATTTTTCCCATCAACTTGCTATGATCCCTCAACTCAGGATCCACAAGTCACACCCCTCCACAAACATCATTGGAAATGTTGATACAGGGGTAAGAACAAGAGGACAAACCCATGAAAAAAATGTTTGTCTATACTC
This sequence comes from Flaveria sonorensis, assembly GCA_025506505.1. Lineage (NCBI taxonomy): Eukaryota > Viridiplantae > Streptophyta > Magnoliopsida > Asterales > Asteraceae > Flaveria > Flaveria sonorensis. The sequence goes on from CM046437.1 coordinate 3,227,940, forward strand.
TTACTTCTTGTCCCAGGTAGAGCCAAAGAAAGTTGATGAGGCTTTAAAGGATGGAAGTTGGGTTAAAGTAATGTAAGCGAAGCTGCTTCAATTCAAAAGACAAAAGGTTTGGAACCTATGTCCTCTTCCTCATGGGAACACTACCATAGGAACCAAGTGAGTTTTTAGAAACAAAAAGGATGATAGAGGACTTGTCATCAAGAACAAGGCCAGACTAGTTGTTCAAGGGTACACATAAGAAGAGGGAATTGACTACACAAATGTTTTTGCTCCTGTGACAAGACTTGAAGCTGTGAGAATATTCTTGGCTTTTGCTGCATCCAAGGATTTCAAGGTCTACCAACTTGATGTCAAGTGTGCTTTTCTATAAGGGGTAATTGATGAAGAGGTGTATGTCAAACAACCACCTAGCTTTGCAGACCCATATCATCTTGATTTTGTCTGTAAGCTTGATAAAGCTCTTTATGGGCTGTACCAAGCTCCAAGAAAGTGGTATGAGACATTATCTTAGTATCTCCGTCAACATGGTTACAAGAGGGGTACTATAGATGGAACTCTCTTCATCAAAGGAACAGGGAATGACTAAATGTTGGTTCAAGTATATGTGGATGACATTATCTTTGGGTCAACTAATCCAAAGCTCTGCAAAGACTTTGAGAGGCTGATGAAGAATAGGTTTGAAATGAGTGCCATGGGGGAACTCAATTTCTTTCTGGGAATTCAAATGAAGCAAGTTGACAATGGCATCTTCATAAGTCAGTCAAAGTATGTACAAGACATACTTACAAGATTCAACATGACTGATTGTATGGTTGCTAAGACACCCATGGCTAGAAACTACTCCCTTGAACCTGATCTTGAGGGGGAGTGTGTGGATGAACATCTTTACAGGGCTCTGATTGGGTCTCTTATGTACCTCACAGCCAGCAGGCCTGATATCATGTTTGCCACATGCATCTGTGCAAGATATCAAGCCAACCCCAAGATGTCACACCTGGTTACTATCAAGATGATTCTTAGATATCTCAAAGGTGCTCCTAAACTTGGATTTTGGTATCCAAAGAGTTCTAACTTCGATATGTATGCTATACAGATAGTGACTATGGTGGCTGTAACATGACTACAAAGTCTACATCTGGGGGATGTCAATTCCTTGGTGGAAATATTGTCTCATGACAATGCAAGAAACAATCCTGTATCTCTGCATCAACTGCTGAAGCTGAATACATTACTGCTGCAAGCTGTTGTGCTCAAGTGTTTTGGATTTAGAATCAAATGCTGGACTTTGGATTCAACTTCAAAGAGACTCTCATCCATATAGACAACAACAGTGCTATCTTTATTATAGAGAATCCTATACAGCACTCAAGGACCAAACACATCAACATCAGGTATCATTTGATTAGGGATAACTTTGAAAAGGGATTAATCAAACTAGTCAAAGTTAACAAAAATGAACAATATGTTGATCTGTTCACTAAAGCTTTTGATGAACAGAGATTAAAATATCTTGTATCAGCTATTACGATGATTAACTTTGAGTAGATTTTCTTAAAAACTTAAATCAATGTTATTTCTAAAACATGTGTCCCATAAGTTGTCTATATTATCACCTTCATAAGCCCAGTTTACTTTGGAAGAAAATCTTTAAAATGATATTCCTTAGATTTTTCAAAATTTCTCAAAACATATTTTCTTTTGGAAAATTTCAAGTTTCCTTCGGAAGAAATTTACTTCTTCAAATCAACTAACTACTTATTAGAAATTTACCTTTGGAAGAAATTCTGAGAATATCTTCCGAAGCTTAAATACGCTTCTAAGTACTTGCATGTATTTGAAGGACAAATATCTTCTGAAAGCATCTAAGTCTTGGAAGATTTATTCTCTTTAGAATAAAACTCCCAAGTCTTAATATCTTCCGAAACCAAATATGTGTCGGAAGAAAAATTCTCTAAGTATTTTTCCGGGCTGCCCCCATGCCAAACACTCAAGATGATGAGTTGAGGGCAGCCAGGTTAAACTACCTGGGGACCAGGAACTATAACAATGATGAACTTAAATCTCTCCCCTTAGATGAGGTGAATGAACTGGCTGACAATAACTTGTCAAAGGAGAGGAATGAGGCTAAGGATACAGCATTGCTCCTTAAGATCAAGGAAGAAAGGAGACTAAAAAGGCTCTACAAACATACTCCTGTCCCCTCCCCAGTTAAAGAAAGTCTTGAGAAAGAGATTGTGGCAACTGCACAACCTCAGGTAGACAAGGAAGCTGAAAGAATGAACATGATCAACTACCTGAGTGCCACATGACTCTATCAGGCATATGCACTTCTTCCCTTATCATTTAGGTACATTGAATTTGAATATCTCAAGCAGCTGGAGGAACAAGCTACAAAAGAAAGAAAAGCTGCTAAGAAAAAATTAAGGGAAGAAGCTACAAAGTCAAGAGCCATCTCCATAAAAGCCAAAAGAAGTCTGATGACAGACAAAGGATGATGAGCTTCTTAAAGCTGTATGGATTCTCCAGAAGGAGGTTTGGTCCTATGTCTCTATCCACTATCGATGAGCATATCAGAGTGATCAAGCAGAAGATTAAAAAAGGAGAGCTTGTTGACTTGCATTCTCTACCAAGTCCAGCTCAACCTGAAGTTGAGGTGAAGGTTGAACCCCCGAGATAACACAACCTGAAAATAGATCTGCATCTTATCCAACTTCATCTTTTGATCCACAGCAGGGTCCTCTTCTCTCTCCTTCTGAACCTGTGAGAGAAAAGAACCCAACTGAGAGAGACACAATAGAACAATCTGGTGCTGGAGACCAGTCCTCTCAGTTAAAGACTTCAAAGGGGAGGAAAAAGATGGCCAGGAAAAGTGTTTTAAAGAAGAAGAAGACCAAGGCATCCACCTCCACACCTCAGGATAAGTCAGAGCATCCTGAGGTAGTGCATGAAGAGGCTGCTCAACCAACTCCTATTCAAGTAGAGCCTCTTGCAATTGGAAGACCCATCTTGTCCTGGAGTTTTGCTGCTAATCCGGACAGATGGTATGTCATGAGAGATCAAGGAGGTCGAGATGTCTACTTCTGGCAAGACATGTTTGATCTTCCTCTACATGATCTCTATGACATGAGAAGATACTAGGAGAGTCTGAGGGATCTTGACCAGATGATAAAGAGAGGCATGGTTTTGATCCTAATGAGGACTGTCAACATCTGAAGAACTTCTCTGTTTTGGTAGCATCAGCCTAGGGGAGTTTGTAAGGTAATATTAGAAGATTATAAGGCTGATGCAACCAAAGAAGCCAAAACAACCAAAGGTCTTCCCGCATGCATGCATTGGACGTACCAGGTAGAAGTTGCTTCGGAAGTTTTACACTCTCCATAAAAAATACTTTAAGTGTAAAATCTTCCAAAGCCAAAGTCCAAATCTTCTGAAGCCAAAGATGAAGTCTTCCAAAGCTTCAAAGACAAAGTCTTCCAAAGCCAATTTGCTGTGAAGACTAATTTCTTCCAAAGACAGAGAAGACATGTTTTATCTAATCTACTTTACATAAAGCTGACACACTTTCCGCTACAACTCTGAAGACTCACCAACTTATATAAGTTGGTGAAAAGTCCATGCTTTTGTAAACTGTAATTAAGGACTTTGTCTATAACTTCCTACTATTATACCCATAAACCTTTTTATATTAGAAAAGGATGTGAGCTATGGCATGTCATAGTCACTAGTCAAAAGGCAATCTACCTTTTGACTCTATATTGATCTTGTTGTCTAGATCAGTGTTTCCAACTGTCTTTCTAAGTATTAATGGATGTAGGATGTAGTATAAAGTGTCTCAGGTCCTTGTAATTCTTTTATGATTTGTAACACTTGTAATAGAACTTGAGAGTAATATACAGCATCCTTAAAAACCATACTTCTCTATTTGTGTTCTTAGTTCTATCTCATTACTTAATTTGTTCTTAGTATCATCTTAAACAAACTCGGTTCCCCATTTGATCTATTAAGTGTTCTAAATCTCTCCTTATCGTGAGACTGATTGTATTGACCATCCTTCACACGGTCCTGCACCCATTTTATCTACAAACCTGAAAAATAAATTTAAACGAATTAGTGTTTGATATGAATGTTAATGATGTTAATGTGTTAGTTAATGGTTTTTTGAATGTTAGAACACATTTGTCCAGAATTGGACAATGTGGTCTTCAAATATCTTAGGTCATGCAGTCATGGCATGTACAAGCCTGGTCTATCTGATGGCTTGTATAATATCTCTATAATTCAGCCTTTGGTAAATCAGGGTTGAGATATGCATAAAGATTTTGATCTCTGACAAACACAAGGTTTGCCATATCTGCAAATAAAAAGAGTATGTTAGTAATTTGTATGATTGTGATGCATGTTGTTAATATGATGAATTGTTGTTTATGTGTTCACTGGTCATTTGCAATGTTACCTAATGATTAATAATGTGTGTTTGACATGTTATTATGTCAAAATGCTTGTTTGTTGATAATGAATCTCATTTGACAGTTTGTCTTTTAATTCAATTAAAGTAAAAGTCAACTCACATCAATTTCGTAGTTGCATATCTCATTGATTCTTGTTATTTTGATCAAAATTCATGTCAAACATGTTTGTTTCATTACAAAGGGTTAGTTTGTTCAATATATTCAATGTTTATGTATCATAACAGATTAAACCATGTTTTTCATTTGACTTTCAAAGTGAAATCTGATCATTTAATGCACATTGAATGTATATGCATTTAATGTTGTTATGTTTAATGTCATGCCAAATTAACTGATTTTTACATGCTTGTTACTGAACTTTGAACATCTTTACTAAGTTATAACACATTCAAATCATTGTCAACTTTTTCAAAGATCAACAACCTATTTTTAAATGTTTTTGACAAGAACACATTGATTGTTCATGAGCCAGATGTACACTTAATCAAAATTCATTATAAATAGGTCTACTACATGTGATAATGGTTGTTAAACATGTATTCAATGAATGATTTCACTAATAACAACAAATAATTTCATTTTGCTTCGATTCATGATTCAGCTTAGGGTTTATCAATGTTCGAATAAAAAAACGAGCAAATGTGTGTTTTGATGATTGTTTTAAGATTAAAGCCATGTTGTTATACCTATTTGAACAAATATTAGTGATGAAATCAAACAGAAATTAGGTTTTGAATGATTAGGGGATTATCACACTGTAGCAACTTTTAGAAATTTGATTTTACCTCGCACACTTATGATGAATGTGAAACTGACAAGTGTTGATCTATATATTCAACAGACAAAATGAACATCCATTGTGTATAGAGTGTGTATGTGCACTGTGTAAATGGTTTAAACTTAAAACTTAATTTTAAGTCATGCGCTATGAGTTACACATACACTATGTGAACAGTGAGTCCGCTGTATAATTTTAAGTTCTATGCTGTGGGCCATAGAATGTTTTTGACTGTGTTCACAGCGGATGACCATTTGGTCATGCGCTATGCAGACTTGTGTGATATGAAAATTCACAACTGATGACTAAAAGTCATATGCTGTGTTTTACCACTCTTCACAAAGCGGATGAACATTTGTTCATGCGATGTGTATACATGATTGATTGTTTTGTTATTCATAGCGGATGAAAAATTGATCATGCGCTGTGTACACTTTGATTTTTCATGAGATATTCACATCAGATGACTTATTGTCATGCGCTGTGAATACTTGTATCATAGTGTACAGTGTATGCTTACTTGTGTACATACGCTGTGTGCGCTTAGGTGCTATTTATTTTTTCTGCAAGAAAATGTCTGTAGTCTGCAAACTACATCTACAAACATTTGCAGCAGAAGAGGTAGACCAAAACTCCGCAGTCTGCAAGAAGAAGACTGTCTGTTTTTTAAGTCTGCAGACTGACAAAATAAACTAAACTTTAAATAAATTGAAATTTAAATAAACTGAAAGTACTTCAACGTTGAAATTTAAATAATAGTTCTACAACACTGAAATAATATTCATAAACCACAAAACACATTTTTCAAAATCATTTATTCCATAATTTGCATTAAGTGCTCAGCAATTTCATCTCGTAACTGAGTCATATATTCCTGATCTGATGTAGTACCATGTGCTTCAACCTCGTCTTCATCAGCATCAACATGAACATGACTATTTTCAATAGACACATTTGGGTTGATCGTATTATGTAATGAACTCATCACTCAATCCCTCCTTCCATATAAAATTATGTAGTGCGAAAGATGCAATGGTAATGTTTCTTTGTGTAACCAAAGAAAATGGTGCCTGCTGGATCATATGAGGCTAGCGCAACCAAAACAACACTTAGAACAATTTTGTGTACAAGTTGAAGAAGTCTTCCGAAGACAAAACTACTCTTCCGCAGCTATGTCAAAGATCTTCTGAAGCATTATGTCTGAAGAGCTTCCGGAGGAAAACTAAGTCTTCTGAGACTAAGTAGTTTTCATTCCAAAGTATATGAAAAACTTTTGAAGGATAGAACAAAGTCTTCCGAAGACCAAGCAGTTCTCTTTCCGAAGTATTCACACTTAGAAGATCCAAGATAAAGTCTTCCAAAGAATAAAGTCATAAAGACCCGTAGAAGATTCGGAAGAAGTTGTTTCTTCCGAAGTATAAATGGCCTCGGAAGAACTTATGCTTTCGAAGCCTTTTAGCTTCGGAAGAATCAACTATGAACCAGTGGACAAAAGTATGGTCTGTCTGACAGACTCTGATACACTGCATGGTGCTTTTCCTAACCCATGTAGTTGACCATACTTTAATCCACTGTTCACCTTTTCAACTTAGTATAGATACCATCCTTGGTGCCAAAATGTAAGTCATGGACCTGTCATGACTACCTTATCTAGGATATTATTTTATCTTAGATACTTTTCTTCTAGCAATGTAGTATTTGTCTAGTAGTAGATTCTAGCTGGTTTTCCAAGTATAACCGGTTGTAGATAGTAGTATATATAGTTTCTCATTTTAACTTATGTAGCATGAGCTTAAGAGTCTTGTAATACTGAGTTGAGAAATAATATATACAAGTATCTTGAAAACCATTCTCTTGTTCATTAACTTCGTATAATATTATCAACTTTAGTTTGAGATTCTGTGTTTCATCGATCAAGTGAGACTTAGTGAGTTCTGTGTTTAGAGTCAAAACTGATCCTTGCGATTTGTATAAGAGCTTCAGGCTTTTTCACACTCACTCACCCACCTCACTTTAAATGGATCTTAACCAAAAATTTTCTGAGTCTGAAATGGGAACCATGACCAAGGCTCCTATCATCACTTCTGATGATTTTGGAACTTTATGTAAAGGTATTGAAGGGTTCATCAAGTACCAAGATAGCCGCATGTGGAAATCTATCACTCATGGTCCTTAAGTTCCTAAGGTAGCAGCCCCAGTGGGTAATGGTGCCATGATAAAGAAGGCCATTAAAGACTACTCTGATGAAGACTTCAAGAAAATAGACATTGACTACAAAGCAATGACTGTTTTTCTAACAGCCATACCAAACTCCATAATGGTTGGCTTTCAGCAATGCGAGTCAGCCAAAGAATTCTTTGATGCTTTGAAGCTGATGTACTCTTTTTCCACTGAAGTTTAAAAACTTCACATATATCATTGGTGAGATCTTGAGCCAATAATACTTCAGGTACATGAACTGGATTACCTCTCTTCAGTCTATGGGAGTGGATCTTCAGAAGAGAGACATTGTAAGGAAGTTCATGAGTGCACTTCCTCATGAATGGACTTTCTATTGTGTTTTCATCAAGAGAACTGAGAATCTTAACACTCTCACCATGACTGAACTATACGGAATCCGTGATGGATACCGTATGGAAATGGAGACTCAGAAAAGCCAATAGATGAACCGACTCTCAAATCCTACTGTCAGCAATGCTCTACATGTTGCTGAAGGATCAAGACAACCTCAGTTGTACCTGGACTATCCCCAACAGCCATCATCTTCCTCTGGGCCATACATCACTTTCCCTGAGTCACCCAGGTCTCAACAGGCTCAACACACTCCTTTTCAGGATAATTGTGCCTTTGTCTCAGGAAGTGAACACTCTGGAGATTTTCAATTCTACTTTGACGATCTAGAGTGCTTTAGCCCAGATGACATTGAGTACATGGACATTGTCCAACAGATGGTTCTCCTGACCTATAGAGCAAAGAAGTTCTTCAAAAGAACAGGAAGGCAGTTTCTCAGAATCCAACCAACAGCAAATTTAGATTTGATAAAAGCAAAGCCAAGTGTTACAACTGTAACAAGTGTGGTCACTTTGCTAGGGAATGCAAAGCTCCAAGATCCAATCCTGGAGCAACTCAAGCCTCCTAACATCCTACCACCTCAAGGGCTGCACCAAAACCTACTGAGCAGCAAACTGCGGCTGTTGCTCAAGAAGTTGACTGGAGCTTCATGGTGCAAGATGTCACTCCTGCTCAAGCACTCATGGCTGGAACTGAAGCAAGGTATATGAAAACCTCTATACTCCAGCTTGTATTGCTAAGGTTAAACTTTATCAGGATTACAATAGGGAAATCAAATCCGATACTGAGTCCTTGAACATCCTAAAATCTGATTTCAAGAAAGCAGAATCTGACTATAAACTCAAAATTGAAGAGTTAGAGAAAACTGTTTCTTCTTTAAAACATGAACATACAAACTACAGGACTCAAATAAAGGATTTAATTTCTAAGTTGACTGAGGCTCAAGCCCAGCTAGTAATAGCTGAGGCTAAAGCAAAGAAGTATGCTATTGAAGAGCATAACTTCAACACCATCATTGCATCATCCTCCCACTTAAAGGTGTGTTATCAAAACAAAAGTTGGTTGGGAACCAATGAAATTGCTCCACCACACTCTTATGTGTTTTTTAGATAGCCAAGATGTGGCACTCATGAGCAAGAGGTTCCAACTACTAACCCACTACCCAATGAGCAAAAGAATGATGCAACTATGGTGACCACCACAGGGAAGGATAAGGTAGAAAACCTCATTCCCACCACTGATATCCTACCTCTAACCACCAAAGAGAGAAAGAACAAAATCAAGGCAACAAAGAAAACTGCCAAGAAGGTGACTGAGTCTAGGATGCAGATAGATCCCAGACAAAAAGGTGTATTCATTTTAGCCGGATTCCAAGTGGTTGGAAACTTTGACCCATGAAAGGAATGTAGTACCAGCATTCCTGTCCAACTGAAGGGTCAGAAGTTAAAAGGGAAAGCTATTGAAGAAAAGGAGTGCAAGAGCCAACAGCCATCACGCCCCATTAAGAGTAACATTGAGTGCATAATCTGTGGTCTGCATAACCACATGGCAAAAGATTGTTACTACAATCCTGCAAGCACATATTATACAACCAATGTTAAAAGAGAAGGAGTCAAGAAGGTTTTCACATTTGGAACTTATCACATGGTCCAAGTGACAAGGAAAGGAAAGCTTGTTTCCAAAGCTAAGTTGCTTTTGAAAGAAAATCATTCTTTCGAAGGAAAAATAGCTTCGGAAGACAAGCCAAAGAACAAACAAAGGAACAAAAGGAATCCTTTGAAATCTTCCAAAAAGAAAGTAGTCTCAAAAGAAAGTCATGCTGCTCAATCCTCTTCAGGATCATCTATACTGGTCAACCATAGGATGGTATGGAAGAACAAAACAAATGCTGCAACCAGTACCTCTTCCTCACAAACACAAATTGAACCTACTTGCCTATACTTTTGTTCAATTAAATCATCTACATTAGAAGAACCCAAGACCAACAAGGCTTGGGTTTCCAATAATAACTAATCATCTCACTTTATGTGCAGGGACATCCACATGACAAGAATGGAAATATATGGATTGTGGATAGCGAATGCTCCAGGCACATGACAGGGAACAGATCTCTTCTTCAACAATTTGAACATTTTGATGGAGGTCTTGTTCAGTTTGGAGGTGAAGCCGGAGGATACATTTTTGGTAGAGGTAGTGTATCCAATGGTAGGTTAAAAGTTGACAAAGTAAACTTTGTCAAATAGCTTGAACACAATCTGTTAAATGTTTCTCAATTCTGTGACCAAAAGCACCAAATGCTTTTCACATAACATGAGTGCATTATCCTCAAACCCGGGATGACAATTCCTCAGGAGTTGGTGCTTCTTAGATCTCCCAGGAGAGGGGATATGTACAAGCTGGATATGAACAATGCTTCCCCACTGGGTGAAGTATCATGCTTTCTTTCCAAAGCCAATGGTGATGAGTCAACTCTTTGGCATAAAAGAATGTGCCATGTTAATTTTAAAACCATGAACAATTTGGTTAAAAATAATTTGGTACATGATATGCCTAAAAAGGACTTTTTCTGTAAAGACAATTGTATTGCTTGCCTAAAAGGAAAACAACACAAGGTCACTCACAAATCCAAAGAAGTTAACTCTATCACCACTCCATTACACTTATTGCACATGGATCTTTTTGGTCCCATAAGTATAATGAGCATTGGAAGGAAATCATACTGCCTTGTGATTGTTGATGATTTTACAAGATTCACTTGGGTATTCTTTTTAAGAACTAAAGATGAAACAACTGAAACTTTAAAATGTTTTATTCTTTAAATTGGAAATCAAAAGGATCACAAGGTGAAAATCATTAGAAGTGATCAAGGGATTGAGTTTAAGAATCAAGTTCTTGACTCATTCTGTAACTCAAAAGGGATTGCCAAACAATATAGTGCTCCTAGAACTCCACAACAGAATGGTGTTACTGAGAGGAGGAATAGGACACTTATTGAGGCTGCAAGAACAATGTTAGCTGATTCAAAGCTGCCTCTAACTTTCTGGGCAGAGGCAGTCAGCACTGCATGTTATGTGCAAAACAGAGTTCTCATTGTTAAGCCTCATGGGAAGACCCCTTATGAGCTATGGAACAAGAGGCCATCGTATATTGGCTTTCTTAGGTCCTTTGGCAGGAGGTGTAGCATACTCAACTTAAAGGACAATTTAGCAAAATTTGCTGAAAAGTCAGATGATGCTATCTTTGTTGGATATTCCTCCACCTCTATTGCTTATAAAGTATATAATATCAAAATTTAACAGTTTGAGGAATCATCCAACATTATTGTTAATGAGCACACTCCTTATGTTAGAGGGAATGGACCTGAATACATTTTTGATTTAGAATTGTTTCCAAACTATTCTAAACCATCTTGTGAGAATGTTTCAGCTGGAACAGGAACTTAAAGTGACCCATATAAAGATCAACTGTTTGAGCTACCCAGACCTATTTCTAGTTCTCCAAGAAGAAATGAAGAACAAGCTCCTACTGCTGAAAGTCCTGAAAGCATGAGTATCTCAAGAAACAAAGGAGCTTCAACAAATTCTCAACTCACTTAGCCTCATAACATAGAAGTTGACAATTTAAGCACTCAATACCAAGCTGATGAAGACAGTGACATGGAGGAACAGGCAACTATTGATGCTGCTTCACAGCATACTGACATTGATGATGTCACTCACTCATTCAATCAGCCCTCATTGAATGAATGTGAGACATCAGCTGGAGAAGGTGTTCGAAGTTCTGAGCAAAACTTCTCAAACCTAGACTTATCTATGCAATTAGATGTGATTCCTAGGCTCAGGATACACAACACTCATCCAGCTAAAAACATCATTGGGGATGTATCAAAAGGTATGACAACAAGATGTCAAACCCATAATGGGAATGTATGCTTGTCCTCATGCTTTCTCTATTAAATGGAAACAAAGAAGGTAGAAGAAGCCCTCAAGGGAAACAATTGGATTGAAGCTATGCAAGAGGAATTGCTTCAATTCATGAGGCAAAAGGTATGGAACCTATGTCCTTTGCCACCTGGTCAAGTCCGTATTGGCACCAAGTGGGTGATTAGAAACAAAAGAGATGATAGAGGTTTGATCATCAAGAATAAAGGAGTTGTTGTTCAAGGATACACACAGGAAGAAGGCATAGATTACACTGATGTCTTTGCTCCTATTGTAAGACTTGAAGTTGTGCGAATCTTCCTTGCTTTTGCAGCATCCAAGAACTTCACAGTCTATCAACTTGATGTCAAATGTGGATTTTTGTATAGGAATATAGACAAAGAAGTCTATGTGTGTCAGCCACCTAGATTTGAAGACCCACAGCATCCCAACTATGTGTGCAAACTGGATAAAGCTCTCTATGGGCTGCATCAAGCACCTAGGCTGTGGTATGAGACTTTGTCTCAGTTTCTCCTCAAAAACAGCTACACCAGAGGCACGATAGACAAGACATTGTTCATAAAGAAATCTGGGAAGGACATGCTGCTTGTTCAAGTCTATGTCAATGACATCATATTTGGTTCCTCAAATGACCAAATGTGCTGAGACTTTGAAAGCATCATGAGAAAGAAATTTGAGATGAGCTCCATGGGAAAGATGGATTTCTTTCTTGGGATTCAAGTGAAGTAGATGGAAGAAGGATTATTTATCAATCAATCTAAGTATGTCAAGGACATCTTAGAAAGATTTCAGATGACAGATTGTAAGACAGCCAAGACACCTATACCCAGAAATCACAATTTATGTCCTGATTCCGAGGGGGGGGATACTGATCAGCATCAGTACAGGGCAATAATTGGATCTTTGATGTATCTCACAACTAGTAGACCTGATATCATGTCTGCAACTTGCATCTGTGCAAGATATCAGGCTGCTCCCAAGGTGTCTCACCTAGTTGCTGTCAAAAGGATTCTGAGATACCTTAAAGGAGCTCCCAAACTGGGTCTCTAGTATCATAAGAACAAGGATTTCAATCTCTATGGGTACTCTGACAGTGATAATGGTGGCTGTAACATTAACAAGAAATCCACATCAGGAGCATGTCAACTTCTTGGTGGAAGGATTATTTCCTGGCAATGCAAGAAGCAATCATATGTCTCTACATCAACTACTGAAGCTGAATACATTGCTACTACGAGCTACTATGCTCAACTGCTATGGATTCAAAATCAGATGTTAGACTATGGATTCAACTTCATGAATACTCCTATCCATATAGACAACACGAGTGCTATCTCTATTACAGAAAATCCAGTCAAGCACTCCAAGACAAATCATATTGACATCAGGTATCATTTCATTCGAGATATTCATGAGAAACACTTGATTAAACTAGTAAAAGTTAATTCAAATGAACAATATGCTGACTTGTTCACCAAAGCCTTTGATGAACAAAGATTTAAATACTTAATCATAGATATTGGGATGATTAACATTGACTAGTTTATTTCTTTTGAAAACCTTTTAAAATGTGTCTTATTTATGTTGTCTAATTACAATCTAACCCTATTACTAAAGTTTTTCTTCTAAGTGGAAATTCTTCCGAAAAGAAATTTACTCTCGGAAGAGATCTTTGTATCTTCCGAAGGTAAATTCCTTCACTTTAGTACTCTCTTCCGAAGAATTTTTACCCTTGGAAGCAAATTTGATCATAGATCAAATTTACTTCCGAAGGCTATTAACTTACTCTCAGAAGAAGCCTTTTCTCTCGGAAGCAACCTTTTCTTCTGAAGAAAAACTTTTACTGTGTAACGGAAACCTTTGGGCCCCACTGTGTAAAGATTAAGATCTTTTCAGAATATTTTAAATTATCTACCTTGCCGCCATACTCAAGTACACTCCCAAACTGTCTTTTCACCTTATCGGCATGGTCTTTTACCCCCTATTTAAAACTTTCGACTCTCTTTCATAACCCTTTTTACCACCACTGAAACCTAATACTCCTATTATTGTCTTCACTCTCACTCAAAATTCCTTCAATCCAACCATATTTTCTTACAATGGCTCTTAGTCCTCAACATAACCAAGTCGCCATCCTTGACTCTTCTAAGAATACTGACTTTGCCCCCATCATCAATTTTCTGTTTCACTCCGCATACTTTACCACCCTCACCGTAAACCCTACCATATACTCTAATCACATGATCGACTTTTGGGCAAACGGTTGTTGGGAAACTCTGAACGATGAGAGGGTCTTCAGGTCGAGTATTAGCTGACAAGAGATCATTATTTCTGAATCTACCATCAGGGAGCATCTGGAGCTTTATGACGAAGGCGTCCCGACTAAATTCCCCAAATCTGAGCTGGCAAACACATATACTCAGATGGGATATGGTAGGGATGTGTACAAGTCCACTGTCGACAAGTTTAATTTCTCTTACAACTGGAAATTCTTGTTGCACATCATTCTACACTGCCTATCCAACAAATCTGGGGGTTGGGATCAAATCCCATATGATCTGGGATGGCTAGTCCATAGAATGGTAAAAGGCCTCCGCTTTAACTATTCATGGTTTGTGCTGAACAATTTGCGAGGAAATCTTACCCGGGATTCCTTTTTCATGTATCCCCGGTTCATTCAGCATATCATAAACTGTGAGCTGGACCAGAGTAGACTACAATGTGAAGACACTCTCATGGTCACACACATGAGGCCAGGCATCTTCAAGACCTTGAAGAAGGTGTCCGCCAATTTCACAGGGAGATTCACTGATCTTCTCCCAGGTATGATTGAGCCAACGGCTCTTGGTGACATCACTACAAGCCTAGAAGGCGATGAACCCATACCAGACCTCCCCACTCAAATTCCAACTACTTCTTCCCACCCAATTAAATTTACATATACCAGACGCCCCAAGTGAACCCCTGATCAATCTACTCTGATTGATCAGGTCCCTACTGTTCACACCAAAAAGGCTCGAGTGGAACTCAGGGCTCCCACTCAGCCAAAGGTCATACCTTCCTCCACCATCGACCTCAATATTAGTGTTGAGTCTCCTTAGTCTCAACCTGATGAGCTTAAAACCCAAGCCATTAGCCCTCAGGGCGAGTCCCAACACTCTCCTAAGCAATAAAAAAGGGACAACCACATCATTGGCACATCTGCTATTGCAGAAGAGCCATTAGGTGCTGACCAAGGTCCGGGGTCATTAGAATTAATATCTCTATCCTTCACTGATCTTTTAATGCAACCTGATAAGGATATTATGTTCCGTAAGGGCCATGATATTGATCTACAATACCTCTCTCAAGATCAACTGAGCCCCAGGGAACCTCTAATAACTAGCCAACATCAGTTCAACCAAACTAAGGTGAGTCCAATTGGTGTGGAGGTGACTCATGTAGGCTCAGCCGCCACTACTGAGAGTGTCTCACTGGCCTCTTAGGAAAGTGGTGACATCAGTGAGACTGAGTCTACGGCAACCTTGCCAATTGATGTTTCTAAAAAGGACATCAGTAGGGAAGGGTATCCAGGGCGCCGAGAAACCATAACTGGTGGTGATGATGAACATGCCAGGCATGTTATCTCATCTCCCCATGATTCTTCAAAAGAAGATGAGGGTAGACTGCAACTCATTATCAAAGACCTGATTTCTAAAGTCTCAAACCTTGAATCAAAGGTTAAGACTTTAGAGGACAGGTCTGTCACTCAGCAACTTGAGATTGAATATCTCAAGGCTAAACTAGCTGAGACACAGATTGAAAAGTTTGTCAGGTACGTACCTATTCAGGTTTTTTTAAGTTCTTCCTCCAGCTCATCTACTTCTCAAGAATGAACAGAAATAACATCATGAGGAACCCACTTATCCCATAGAAAAAACCTCTCCTAATGCCTTATCTATCTTTTACCCCCAAACAGCATCACCCTACAACAGTCTTTCCTCAACCAGCTCTTATTACCTTTCAAGTGGACCAAAGGATAATCATAGATCTCAATAGATTTCTAATCAAATTTTTGTTGAGCTCCTCCATTGAACAACCCTCCCCTGATCTTGCTATCGCCTACTTTGGAGCTGAAGAGCTTTAAAGGCTGAATGCACTACCTACCCCCAAAGAGGAAGTTGGTCAACCTAAGGTCTCTACTGAACCCAAGATTAACTTCGAAGGGGATGTACAGACTGATGGCCCGGCAACTGATTTGGATGGGATAGGTGATGCAGTTACTGTTACTTCCGAGGTAGAAATCCAAGCTGTCGAAGGAATAATTGGACTTTCTTCATTATCTTGTGATCTGTTCATCACATAGGCAATCCTTAAACTAGCCTCTGAGATTAACAGTGAGGACTTCCTTACAACCCCTCTCTTACAAGAACCACCACTTCAAACACCCTCACTCCAACTTGAATCTTCTGAATCTGAGTTCCCAAAGGCTGAATCTTCCTCTGATCCTAAGGGGAAGAGAAAGCTTACTGCTAAGGAGCTACTAGAAGAGGAAAGATTGGAGAAGCTAAAGAAGAAAGGCAGACTTGATACTAGAAAGTTGTTGGCTGCTAGTAGCAAAGCAGCAACAGCCGCCCAAGCAAGTCTCAACCATAAAAGGAGGGTGGAAAACATTGACAGGCTCATCAGCCTAGGAGTAGCTAATGAGGAAACTCTTCTACTCCCAACTGATAAGCTTGTGAAACTAGAAAAGGCAACCTTGCTGAAAAAAGAAAAGGAAGAAGCAACAAGGTTGGCCAAAGAGGAGGAAAGAAGAAAGAAGAAGGAAGAAGCCATGGAAAGGGAGAGGATGGAGAGAATAGCCTTTCTCTACAATAGAAGCTATTCTCAAAAGGAGCTGGCACCTCACCAAAATGACATGATCATGTTTCTTTTTCACAAAGAACAAGATCTAATCAACAAGGAGAGGAAGAAGGCTGCTAGGGAGAAGTTGAGAGAGAAGAAAAAGAAAGAGGAAGAGGGAGAACTTATGGCTGCCAAAAAAGAGGGAGACAAGGATTGGATGAAATCCTATCTCCGAGCTCACGGCTTCTCTGGCAGGAAAGTAGGTCCCATGTCGATCAAGACCCTACAGCGACATGTCAGCGACATCGAAGCTGACATTCTCTTAGGAAGAAGGAAGGAGGTTGCTCAAACTCCTAGTGTTCAGAGGATGGCACCCAAACCAACACCCAAGCCACTACCTAAAACACAACCTACACCATCTCCCTTCCCCATCAAAACATAACCTTTCACCCCTGAACCTTCTCCATCAACTTTACCTATACCATCACCCATTGCTTTCCACCAACCACCACCACCACCTATCCTACAACCCAAAACACAACCAAGAACCCACTCAAAAACCAAACCATCCTCTAGTCTATCAAAACCCCTGACCTTGGAAGAATTCAAGGAGATAAAGAAGAAGCTCACAAATTGCACAACACTGAGTGACATCTCTTGGGAGGAAGAGTCCATCCAGCTAACTTTCATTGATGGCTCTTCCAGTTCCCTCACAAGAGATGCATTCCTTGATCTTCGTAGAGGAACACTGGACCAAGCTCTTTAACTTCTTGCAACAAATTCAAATACTCTCAATGAAGTAGAGAAGAAGTTAAGAAGAATGCTGGTGACTCTACTGGACACTAGGAAAGGGGACAAACTACCAACAAAACCTCTCTATCCTAGAAAGCAAATTGTCCAGTGGAGGTTCAATGAAGATTCCCATAGCTTTGCTGTGGAAAGGGAGAATGGTGAAGTTACCAGGGCTAATACTTCATCTCTGCTACATTCCAGTGGATTTGACATTGCCGAGTTAGCAGAGAAGCCATTCTCCCATCCCTCCAACTCTGAGATAGCTGCTCACATCGGAAATCATTTAAGCAGCCTTCATCTAGCCGAGCTCACAAAGAAGGCCAAGTTTGAAGAAGAGTTGAAAAGGAGAGCACAGGATGCTGAAGAAGGGACAACCACAAAAGGGAAGACCTTTCTACAGATGGTCGAGGGCTCCACTTCAGATCCTATAGTTAGATGGGAATATGACTACCTTTCCCATCAACTAACTCTCTTTAGAGGGATGCAACAAAGAGTACATGTCATTAACAGCAATCGACTGGATTTATTATCTACGAATGACCTGTACAAACTCCTCACCACCACATCAGGGAAAAACAAAGAGACAGATAGATATCTGCTTTCTCTGGTGTTGAAGGCCTTAAAGAGCAAGAGGAAGTGAAGTTTTGGTAGCATCAGCCTAGGGGGAGTTTGTTGGATCATATGAGGGTGGCGTAACCAAAACAACACTTAGAAAAATTTTGTGTACAAGTTGAAGAAGTCTTCCGAAGACAAAACTACTCTTCCGCAGCTATGTCAAAGATCTTCTAAAGCATTATGTCTGAAGAGCTTCCGAGGAAAACTAAGTCTTCTGAGACTAAGTAGTTTTCCTTCCGAAGTATATGAAGAACTTCCGAAGGATAGAACAAAGTCTTTCGAAGACCAAGCAGTTCTCCTTCCGAAGTATTCACACTTAGAAGATCCAAGATAAAGTCTTCCGAAGAATAAAGTCATAAGGACCTGTAGAAGATTCGGAAGAAGTTGTTTCTTCAAAAGTATAAATGGCCTCGGAAGAACTTATTCTTCCGAAGCCATTTAGCTTCGGAAGAATCAACTATGAACCAGTGGACAAAAGTATGGTCTGTCTGACAGACTCTAATACACTGCATGGTGCTTTTCCTAACCCATGTAGTTGACCATACTTTAATCCGCTATTCACTTTTTCAACTTAGTACAGATAGCATCCTTAGTTGGTGCCAAAATGTAAGTCATGGACCTATCAAGGCTACCTTATCTAGGATATTATTTTATCTTAGATACTTTACTTCTAGCTATGTAGTATTTGTCTAGTAGTAGATTCTAGCTGGTTTTTCAAGTATAACTAGCTGTAGATAGTAGTATATATATTTTCTCATTGTAACTTATGTAGCATGAGCTTAAGAGTCTTGTAATACTAAGTTGAGAAGTAATATATACAAGTATATTGAAAACCATTCTCGTGATCATTAACTTCGCATATTATTATCAACTTTAGTTTGAGATTCCGTGTTTCATCGATCAAGTGAGACTTAGTGAGTTCTGTGTTTAGAGTCAAAACCGATCCTTACAGTGCCATCCTCTTTAAAATAGGGAATCATGCTTTCAAGACACCAAAAGAACACTCAATGATGTTCCGAAATTTTGCATGTGCATGGTTAAATTTTTCTTTATTGGTCAATGCACGTCTCTAGCGAAAATCTCCAAGCCAATACCTAATATTGCTATATGGAGCCATAAATCCTCATATGTGTGCGTATGCGGCATCACAAAGATAATATTTGTTTGTAAAGGTAAATAATTAATTACAATAGTATACTAGCATAATTAAATAGTTAACAAACCATAAACATACCTGGTGGTAGAAACGGGAATGGTGCATGTGGATCTGATAAGGCCTCTAATAATATTCTAGAATCATGCGCTACACCTTCCCAGTTGGCACAAGGAATGTAAAAATCATGTTGAAGTCACAAATTGCTAATACATTTTGATAACAATCCCCTTTTCTCCGTCCTCTATATAAATCTTGTTTACTAGCAGGGACAACAACATGTATCAAAGTTCCATCTAATGCACCAACCACTCCTTTAAAAATCCATCTTAGCCTCTTGTTATGTCCTGGAATGTTTTAAAGATCCTGCCTTTGGATGCCCCTAAACCCAAAATAAAAAATATTATAAGTTTATGTTTGTAGGTAGCCGTTAAAAAACGTATATATATGAACATACCTTCTTAAATTCTTCCCACTCCTCATTTTTATATAGTTTGGCTTTAAGTTGAATAAAAAACAAATGAAGAATGCCTACGATAATCTGAAGGCCAAATACATAGGATGGGTTTATTCGAAAAACAAAACGGGCTACCTAAACAAAATCAAACATAAACAAACCTAAACATTACCAAACCTAAACATAATCCATTATGACAAATCAAATAAACCTAAACATTATCAAACCTAAACATAATCCATTGTGACAAATCAAACAAACCTAAACAAAATCAAACATAAACAAACCTAAACAAAATCAACATTAAAACCCCTAGAAAAACTACCGATAATACATCAAAATGATCTCTACAATCAACTTAGTTCAGTAGTTTACCTAGCACGTACAGACAACCGAGATGCCCAAGGAGCTGGAGTGCTGGTGGTTGGTCGCTCTAGGATTTCTTGATACCTGGGTAAAACATTGCTCAACAATGGTGAAGTGAACTAAAGCAAAAAAAAACTGTTGCTTGATGATTACCTATTTCCTTGATGGTTGTGGTGTTGCGAAGGAGAAGGGAGATGGTGGAGGCGGTGATATGGTGAGCAGCAGCGATGGCGATGGTGATGGTAAGCAGTAGGGGTGATGTGGTGAGCAGCGACGATGGTGATGGCGATAGTGTAGGAGGAGCAGGCGAAGGGGGGACGGTGGAGGTGGAGGAGGCCGGCGGTGGTGAAGGTAAGTAGCGGCGATGGTGATGGTGATGGTGAGTAGCAACGGCGATGTGGTGAGCAACGGCGATGGTGATGATGTAGGAGGAGCAAGCGATGGGGGGCGGTGGAGGTGGAGGAGGCCGGCGGTGGTGAGCAGCGGCGATGGTGATGGTGAGTGGGAAGAGAAACGAGAATGGAGAGGTTAGAGGTGGCTTTTTTAGGGTTTTTTTATGAAGAGGTTGGAAGATGTTAGAAGAGGTGGGGTTGGGTCTTCACCAAGAAGAGGACGAGAAGACATTTTTTAATGAAATGTCTTCCAAAAACAAACAATCTGCAACCTTAAATGTTTGCCCGTCCTCTTTTTGTTGTAGACAAAAGAGCCTAAGAAGCTCTTTTCTTAAAAAACAAACACCACCTTACACTGTTTCAACAACGGATGACTAAAGTTAGTCATGCGCTGTGGAATGTCACTGTATTCACAACGGATATGTAACCTGACATTATACGCTGTGAACACTTGTATGTTCCTTGATGCATAGCGGATGCAAATTTTTTTTTCTGCTATATACACTTAGTGTATTTTGCATGATTAATGGTTAACTTTATCTACAATAGATGTATGTTTGTGTGTCCACAGTTGTCAAAAATTTTAAAACTTTTTGTTTGTTTTGAAAATGTTGCTCATCAGCTATATAAATTAATACATACGCTATAAAGACTTAGTTTTCTATTTTGCTTAAAAATAATTTTGAAATGTTTTAAAATTTGAATGTTTGTTAAAATTTTATAATTTTAACATGATTAATATATGGATGATAAAATATCACTCACAAGCAGAGGACGGGCATGTATATGTGTGAAACTGCTATTTGTGAGTCTTACTTGACTTGACTTTATTTAAAACTTAAAATTTTGATAAAATCCTCAAAATTTAAATATTTGAAATTTTAAATTGTATGATTATGTATATATTCTGTTGCCTTTGATATTTTTATGTTTATTTTCTCCCCCTAAATTTTTGCATATATATAAAAATCTTTATAAAATGACAAAAATTTGAAATTGTGTGGTGGAAATTTTCAAAGTCCAATTTGATTGTTCGCACGATAAACTTTTAGAAAGATAACACTTTATCTAACTAAAAAGTGAATGATTTGTATGCTTTGACATGAATCATGTGCACATGACATGAGATCATACTAGTCTTAAATCCGTAATGAGTTGAGTTGATGATATTAAGAATAGACATAGACTAATACAATGTTGATTGCATATATTAAGAACAAAAACAGTGAGTGGTTATCATGTTTTGGGTGTATTAAGATGATTTGTGTGTACCCCACACCTGATTGTATGTTAAGATCAACCCTCCTTAAGACATGCTAGAAAGCACTTTAATACATATGACCTAGTTACTTAGGAGTATAAATGCTCAATATGATCCTTATTGTTTGATCCATTTTAGGATTCTTTTGCACTTCACTTTGGAAGGTGATCCTCTGGGATTCTTTTGATTCATTCACAAGGAATGTAGTCTATAAGACTTTATTGATTGTCCATCCAAGATGGATGTGTTTCTCATTAGGAATATTTTTGGATCATGATGTAGGTCATTCAAGTCTGTGCTTAGCATAAAAAAGAATGCCTTAGTGTACTCCAGGTCTATGATAATCATAACAAAGGAGACACTTGTATGATTAAGCAATTTTTAAACTGTTTCACTTGGTGTATATGAGTTACTTTACAAGCAATCCATATTTGATAGACCAATACTTACCATAAACCAAGATGGGTGTTGCTTATCACACAATCATGAGAAGTTAGTTCTTCACTGTTATATGTGATGTTAGGTGTCCCATGCTGAGCCTATCCACACATCAAACAAGGTATTGCCAATCTTTATTAGTGGAAAATGACTCAAGTGAAGAAGTAAGCTAGTGTACTATCATTTTCTAATGAAATTAATGTTTTGAAAACATTACTTGTTTGGTTCATAGTTGATCATACCAAGTGACTAAACCAGGAATTCAAACCTTGTTAAATCAAATGGTTTTGTATATAGGTTAGCCAATTAATTGTTAGTGTGGACCTTGATCTATTTTATCAGACCATTTTCTGAGCAATCGCTCAGAAAATGATATCAGATCTATATGTTTTGTTTTGGAATGTTGAACAGGATTGTCAGTTATGAACATGGAAGCAGAATTGTCTATGTGAATGGGTGTTTTAAGAAAAATAAATCCATAGTCAAGCATTTGGTTTTGAATCCAAAGCACTTGAGAACAGCATACAAAAGCAGCTATGTATTCTACCTCAGCTGTTGACACAAACACATTTGTTTGTTTCTTACACTGCTAGGAGATCAATCTTGATCAAGGAACTGACATCCTCCTGTTGTGGATTTTTTGTTGTTGTTGCACCCACCATAATCACTGTTATTGTATGCAGATAAAAAGAAATCTCCATTTTTAGGATACCATAGGCCAAGTGATGGTTTGCCTTTTAAGTATCTGAAATTCTCTTTATAGCATTTATATGTGATTCTTTTAGATCTGTTTGGTATCTGGCACACTTTCTAATTTCATACATGATGTATGGTCTGCTTGTAGTAAGGTATATCAATGAACCAATCATGGATCTGTAAAGCTTCTGATCAACTGATGTTCCTTCTGGATTAGGGCCAAACTTCATTCCAATTGCAAATGGTGTTTTGCTTGATGTGTAATCAGTAATTTTTTATTTCTTCAAGATCTGATTCACATACTTGCTTTGATTGATAAAAATTCCTTCAGCAGATTGTTGAACTTGAAGACCAAGGAAGAAGGTGAGTTCTCCTATTGAGTACATTTGGAATTTTGATTGCATAAGAGCCTCAAACCCTCTCCAAAGTTGTATGTTGGTGGAGCCAAAAATGATGTGACCGGGTCCGAATCTGAATCTGAGTTGATGTGATTCAACTAGGATCGAATATGATAACTGAGGCAGTGATTGTGTAGCAGAAATACAGAATCAAAGATGATAAATTCTGAAAATACTAATAAATACTTTGTATATTAATACTGATGAACAAGATACAAAGAGTACTAGGGTTTGTAGCAAAAGCTTGTAGCACTGAAAAGAAGCTCTTTAAATATAGTGTATACTATTCTATTTATAGGCAGATACAATGCCTGTACAAAATGACTAAACTACCTGACAACTATACATCAGAATACTAGTCTAAGTACAAGATAATGATCCGCATTTGTATTGTACATGACTAGGTTCGAATCTGAATCTGAGTTGATGTGATTCAACTAAGATCAAATATGATGATTGAGGCAATGATTGTGTAGCTAAAACACAAAATCAAAGATTATAAATGCTAAAATACTGATAAATGCTTTGTATATTGATACTGATGAACAAGATACAAATTGTTCTAGGGTTTGTAGCCAAAGCTTGTAGCACTGAAAAGAAGCTTTTTGCACTAAAAAGAAGCTCTTAGCACTAAAAAGAAGCTTTTGTGTATACTATTCTATTTATAGGTAGATACAATGCCCGTACAAAATGACCAAACTACCCTAACAACTATACATTAGAATACTAGTCAAAGTACAAAATATTGATCCGCATTTGTATTGTACATCTGAATTAGTTAATGCGGATGTATTGGTCTTTGTCCGCATTTCTTCTGTTGAGCATCCGCATTAAGTATGTCATCCACATTGACTAATGCGGAAGAACAAATACTTAGCAACATTTGATTTTGCGTATCCTTATTAGTAAATGCAGATGAACAAATACTCAGCCGTATTTGTTCTCGCTCATCCGTATTGACAAATGCACCGATACTAGTCTTTTTCTTCTGTTTTCTTCACCCGTATTAATTCTTTGACGTGTAGTTTCTTCTAACAAGAACAATCTTCAACTACCTCTTGAATTGGCATGTATGATCCTTTTAGGGTCCAACAATACTCCCCCTAAGGATTATACAGCCTATGTACTTCAAGGGTTTGATGGTGGTGGAGGTTGAGAAGATTCTGGTGGTTCTTATTTCACTTGTGCTGGGAAGAATGGATCAATATAAGGTTCAGGGGCAGATGTGGAAGCTGTTGTAGGATCTGGATCAGAGGAGAATTGAGTAATGGTTGGATCCAGAATTGCTTTGATCATGGTGGCAAATTCCTGTGCCTCCTTCATCCGATCAGCATCCAGTACATGTATGATCTTTTCCCTCATCCGGTGTATAGTTTCAAGAAAAATCCTTCTAAGCATTTGAGGTTCATATATAGAAATGGATGACATTCCATCTCTATGCATAAACCAGCTCACCTTTGGAGTTGAACTCAAGCTTCATAATGTTCCCGAATTGTAGTGGAACCCTCTTTTTATTCTTCTGTTATTTCTTTCTGTGGAACCCTCAGTTTCTGGCACATCCAGATCAAGATATCCACTGACATTATGGAGTTCGCTCAAGATAAGATTTGCCATAGATCCGTAATAGAGACACATGTGTTATTAATGTACTAACAAATATCAAATTGTACAACCAAGAACAGGTTTGACTTTCTCAGTTTGACTTTCTCAGGTCAAAACTATGAGTTCAAAGACACCGTTGTATAGCAATTTGACCTATCTTGGATTTTATGGTGTTTAACCTTTTGTGTTATGTTTTTATTTTTGGTACAAGTACACAACACTGTCATCTGTGTTGACCATGCCATCCGCATTAAGGAAATGCGGAAGAATGGAAATTTATCCGAATAAGTTTTTGTAACACCCGAAACCTCGGTCAAAATAAAAAGAAAAGAAAAGTATTTTTAAGAAAATAAAAAGGAGGCAAAGATGAGGGGTGTAAAGTGTAAAAGTACACCAAAACGTCAAAAAGATGTGTATAAGGGGCATGGTCGCCCATGCTCTTTCTGCTGCTGCTGCTACCGAAAGAAAAGAAGAAGAAAGAGCTGAAAACCCTTGTCTCTCTCGGTTGTGAAGAAGGAAGGCTGCATTCTTCGAAGGTTAGTGTGTTTATATGTTAATTGGTTCGGTTTTATGGGGTTTTCAACCTTAAAACCGATTATTAAAACCGATTATTAAGTGTTCTATGTGGTTTGGTGTGTTCTATGTGGTTTGGTTTTATGGGGTTTTCAACCTTAAAACCGATTATTAAGTGTTTTTAGTGCAGGCAAGTTTGGAGAAGTGTTACTTGTTTCCTGCTATAGGTGAGTTCTAGACCCTGGTTTCTATGTGTTTTAAACTGTTTTGGGGCTGAAAATGCATGATTAAAATGTTTTACAACTGATTTATGTTTACCCGTATGTATATATGTTTATGCTTATGTTTTATGCTTGTTTATGTGTTATGGTTGCTTAGGATGTTGGGTGTAAGCTTAGAACATATTAGCATTCAGTTTGGGTTCAAATGTAAGTTTGAAACATACATAACTTGAAACATACATAACTGATGGTCATGCGCCCAAACAAGGCCCATGCGCCTGGGATCTTAACTTAGAAACGCCCAAGTTCAGGCCATACGCCCAAACAGGGCCCATACGCCTGGAATATTTGCCTTAGAAAGATTATGTGGGGCTCATGCGCCCCAATAGTGCCCAAGCGCCCAAGGTTTTGCCTGAAATTGACAAGTGTAAACTCATGCGCCTAAATAGTTTCATGCGCCCAACCCTTTGTTCAGGCGCCTAAGTGCTAGTCCATGGGCCTGAACAGTTCATGCGCCCAGAATGTAAGCTAAAATGCCTAAGTGTAGAGTTGATGCGCCTGAATAGTGTTAATGTGCCTAAGCATGGCTCATGCGCCTGCATAGTGCTCATGCGCCTAAACACTTAGAAAATTTTCTGGAATTTTGGGAAATGAGAATTTTAGGGTTTGACCCTAGTTTGACTTGATGCTAGTATCTGATTATTTTATTTATGTTTTGGGTTGTTCTTGTATTCCTATTTATTATATTATGTGACTTTACGTGGTGTGATTTATCCGTATACGTAAAGTATTATCATTAAAGAAAGTGGAAAGATTAATGATAATGAGAAGTGGAACATAAAGAACGGAAGAAAGACTTGCAAGCAAATTCACATGAGGTTCACAACCACTAGGTTGTTAGCTCAACTGTGTGTGGTTTAGCTAACCCGTTGGATGCACACAGGGTCAATCTTTGAGATTGAGGTGACCCTTGTTGCTTCCCCAGTACTGGAGTCGGCTTCGTGCATCAGTATGGGGTCTATGTGTAGACCTCGACTCAGTACCAGTTGAGTGCGCAATATCGAGGGCATAGCACATTGGTCCAGATTAAGTGAAAGATTAAAGTAAAGGTTCGAATGAACGAAATGAACAATGATGGAAATTGTAAAGAAGATAATGGATGTTATCTTAACTGTACGTATGGTGTGTGATCACGTACGAAAGAAAAGTATATTATCTTAAAAGGGTATTTTCATATACAAATCTTTCAATATATTTTAAATGTTTTAATACTAGAGCTCACTCAGCAACGCTGAATTTTATACATTTTCAGTTGGCAGGCAATTTTTGCTGAGGATGGCACTCGGGGAGGCTACTCGTCATGGCTAGACTAGCATCCGTTCACGCATACTAATATTGTTGTTTTGTAATGCAATTAATATGATCTTTTGTAACTATTAACAATTAACAATGTATTGCTTAGCAACAGTATTTATTAATGAAGTGAATGGCTTTTGATATTAATTCCGCTGTAATGGTTTACTAACTATGAAATGTTTTATGCTATGATTGACCAACTATGAGGTTTTTGGGAACGGGGCCTTACAGTTTTCTGCCTTGGTGCTTTATGGAGACATTGTTATGTGCATTTGTTTTTCATCTTGGAGACAAATACGGATGACTTAAAATATCCGCATTAGTTTCACTTGGTTTTCTTGAACAAAACTATTACCCGCATTGGTTAAAGCCTGGGTAACCTTCACCCGCGTTAACCAACACTGTTACCTGCATTAAAATTTGAACTTGTCAAAAATTAATGTTTTTGCTGTGAAAAATTTTGACTATTTTTGCATTGTCGCTTTGACTATTATGAAGTTTTGATTGTGTTAGTATTATCAATTCTTGCTTGGATTGAATTGAACACCAGGTGTGATACAAATTTCCCAGTTTTGACTGATCTTGGACTTTAGTGCTTCCAAAGGGCTGCATACACTAAGATACTATCGTATAACTTCCACACCAACATAGCCATTTTTTTAATTTTATATTTTCAAGAAAAAAAAACAACTGTACAACATAATTAAATTATTTTTGAGATTTTGCAAAAAAAAATTCATGTTTTTGTGAATATTTTCATAAAATTTTAATCACCCCCCTAAAGTTTATATCCATATGGGATAAAAACTTTAAAGATTTTAAAATTTTGAATACTGAAAGGAAAATGTTTTTGTAATATTTTTTGATTTTCTTATCTGAACATGAAGTAGAAGTATACCTTACTTGGGATCATATCAATCTTACATTTCACTAATGCAAGCAATTGTTAGTAAAATAGACATTATCATGAACATATTGAATGTAGGTATGTTTTTCATCTTAAACTCATGCTTGGTTAATATTTTAATGCCTGTAATCTTTTACATTTTGGAGTGGATTAAATATTCAACATGTACCTCACACTCAAAAGCATGACAAGATCAACCACCCGCATGAAATGCATGGTAGAACTTTTTCATAACTTACAAGACTAGGTCATTTAAATTATGAAATCTCATTTTGTTTTGGGTGGGGGGATCCTCATTGGGATTCTTTTACTTTGATCCTTATATTTATTTGATCCTCATTGGGATTCTTTTTGCACTTCACTTTGGAAGGAGATCCTCTTTGGGATTCTTTTTATTTATTCATAAGGAATGTAGTCTAGATTAGACTATATTAATTCATCTATTTTGGATGTGTTCCACATTGGGAATCTTTTTGGATCATGACATCAGCACTTTGTGCCTGTTTCTCTAGGTCTTTGCTTAGCAAAACAGAGGAGAAACTGATATGGGTGAATGAGATTCATAATGGATCGTTACCTGGTGTGTTTAGGTTACTACACACACACCCACTTGGAAAAGCTAATACTTACACACACCCTGATATGATGTCTTCACAGTTGAATATGAGCATTAGTTCATCACAACATGTATCTTCTTTTCCAAGCTGAGCCTACCCGCATATCAGATAAGTCATGTGAGTATGTCAAGATTTTAAAATAAACATTATGAATGATATAACAACTGTAATTATATCATTTCCCATCCAGAGTACAATTCATATACTTTAACAAAAATAACTTCTTTTTGTATTTTTATAATATTTGAATGTTTTTGCAAATTTTGATTTTTACTCAAGGTTAATCATGCCAATTGATTGAACTAAGAATTCAAACTGACTAGGGTCAAATGCCTTAGAGAACAAATCAGCTAATTGATTGTCCGTGTGGACCTGTATCAACTTGATTAGCCCTTTTTCACACAGTCTCTCAAAAAGTGATATCTAATTTCAATATATTTAGTTTTTGAGTGCTGAACTGGATTGTTTGTTATGAACATGGTGGCTGTGTTGTCAATGTAAATTGGAATATGCAAGAAGTTATAACCATAATCAAGCATCTGGTTTTGAATCCAGAGAACTTGAGAGCAACAAGTGGATGCTGCTATGTACTCAGCTTCTTCTGTGGAAACAGACACGTTTGTCTACTTCTTGCACTGCCAGGAGACCAGTCTGGGACCAAGAAATTGAAAATCCCCAGGAGACCAGCCGAATGCTACAGTAGTTCCTTGTATATGCTTGAAGTCATAAAGGAGGGAAGTGTCTCTGGTCATGTGTCGGGAGCATCCACAGTCCACATACCATAAGTTGTTGGACCTGTATGGACAACCCTACTAGCATAAAAGAACTAGTTAGAATGTGGAACCCAAGCCATGATAGTCTTGGGTTGCCCGTATTGATCAATTACTGTAACCTTCTAATGCTTGCCTCTAAGTTGTGATTTAGAGGTTGATGCTTGGTATTCATCAAACCTTGGTTTAGCAAATCTTGTTTGAATCTTTTCAGCAAAAGATTTTTCTTTTTGATGTTTGATGAATTTCTGTGGAGTCCTTTTCATTTTTATTTGATCGATTTCGTGATTTAGAGCTGTCTGAAGAGTAGTCAAGTCTTTCATCCCTATTTCTATGTAGAAATTCAGCACGTTTTTTATTTTCATAAATCACTTTTGTTTTATATCTTGGATGAGAACTAAGTGATTGTTTCTTATTATGGTTAAGATTCCTTTTGACACTCTTCGACTGCCATGAATCATAAAGTCGTCATCAGAATTTGAAACCCTTGTTTGTTTAATGTGTGATTGGCTTCTATGTTTGGCCTTGTCGGTTGTATTGGTAAGATAGGCTTGTCTTATGGAACTCTCAAGCCTTTCTGTTTTAAAAAACAATCAGATGTATTATGATTTGTCATGTCACAGAAAGAATAATACTTGTTGAAATAGCAATTTTTAGTTGAATGATTGTTCATGTCACAGATGGAGCAATATTGATTAAAATAACACTCATCTGTGTTATGATTAGACATATCATAAATGTAATAGTACATTTGTTTGTCTTTTGATTTTTATGTGGAGACTTCATGTGATTTAACAGATTTTAGATTAGCCTCAGATTTTATTTTTAACGAAGAAGCAAATTCAGCCTTCTTAGTTTCTATAGATTATTTCACAATTCTACTTGGCTTGGTCTTTGGAGACTACTTTTGCTTCTTTTTACCCTTACTTGACTCCTTTTCAAGTTGGTCTACATCCTTTTTGTTAAAAATGTCAAAACCGACCCCTTGTTTTGACTTTGTTGATGATTTTGGTTTAGTTTTTACTTTTGATTTTTGAACCATGGGTGATTTCCATTTGGATGATTGAGAAGCTATTGCTTTACTTTTGAATTTTAGTGAAACCTTTTCTGATTTGCTTGAATTTTTGGAGATTTAATCTAATATCCGATCTACTTTCAGTAGAGGATTTCACTGGTACTTCAGCATTCTCCACCACCTTGAGATTTTCAGGAATAAATTTCACAAATGGTACAATGGCTTTGACTGGGCTATTTGGTTTCATGACAACTATAGGTTTGTCTGAGCACTCTTTGATTTGAGAATTAGTTATTTGTGAAACCATTGTTTGAGTTTCAATAACTTTAGGTTTAGTTGGATCAGAATCAGTGAGTGCCTCAGGCATAATCGTATAGTTGTCAATGTATGGAGGTGGACAAGAATTGTATCCAATCCCATTCATATCCTTTGGCTCTTTCTATGAGTCAAGTAACTCTTGCAGCTTAACAGAAGATAATTGAAACTTTTCAAGTTTCACTTCCGTAGCTGATTGCTCGGCTTTGGTTTTTGTTAATAATTCATTTAATTCTCATTCTCAGCTGCCAGAGTGTACTTTTCACCATCGAGTTATTCAATATCTAAAAGAAGTGATTTGATTTTAATTTCAAAACTTTTCATCTCTTGTTTTAACATTTCAGATTTGACCTTTTCTTCTTTGAATTTAAGAGCTAACTTGTGATTATATTTTATGTATCCCTGTACTTCTTAAATGCATTTATCACTACAAAAATTGGATTTTACCTCAGTTGGCATTGGAATTGGACCATTATTAATGTACGCCATGAGAGCATGATTCTGAAATTGAGGCTTGACTTCCTCTACAAATAGGCTCCAGTCACAAACTCTATCTTGTCTGATGACAAGTGCATTAGAGGTTGGTTGATTGCTTCCCTAAACTTGATAAGTCAGTTGGGACTGCCGTTGATGAATTTGTTGGTGCTAATTTTGATGCTTATTTTGATGTTGATTGCTTGATTGAAAGCTTGAATTGGATTGAGATGATGGCTAACCATATGGAGTTCTTTGGTAATTGTTGTTACTTCTTCTGGGAGCATTGCATTCCCTAGAGAAGTGGCCTTTCACACTATAATTAAAACACTTTACCTTGGATTTGTCATATCCAAGTTGTGTGTTCTCATTCAGACTCAGCTTCTTCCCCTTTCAGAAGAGTTTCTTGGCTCTCATCGCAATCATGGCCATCTGCCATTACAAGTCCATTTCTTCAACATCATCTGGATCTATTTCTTCCAGATCTTCCTGAACCAGATGTTATGAAGTAAGCCTTCCTCCTAGATAAGCCTCAAAGCTAGCAACAAAGGCATTGTAAGTTGCCTTTTGCTATTTAGCTTTTTTATCACTAGGCATGCATGTAGGTGTTGCAGTAGAAGGAGTTGAAGATGATGGCTTGTTTTGTTGTGAAGCAACAATGAATCCAGTTGTTCTAGCATGATCTTTGGAGGATAGAAAATCATCTTATTCTATCATAAAGGCATTTTCAACAGAATGAGTTTCTGATGGAACTTATATGCCTCAATGACTTGAGGTCCACAAAGATTTCTGCTTCGCTCATCTAACTCCAGAGCTTCAACCTTAGCAATCATGATGTCTAAGCTGGTGCTCTCCAAGTCAAGAGTGATCTTCAGCATTGTAACATTCTACTTCCAGTTTTCTAGCAGACTTTGCAACATTTTCGTTTTCATTTCATTTTCTTTATATGTAACCTCCATGATTTCTAGATCATTCACCAACTGCACAAAACGATGTATTTGCTTGGAGATTGATTCACCCTTGGTATGATGAAAGGTTTCATAGTGGTTCACTATTTTATCTTTGTTTATTTCTGTCACCTCACTGCTTCTTTCACACATAATTTGCAGCGCATCCTAGACACCTTTGGTTGTTCCATATTTCTCTAGTCTTTTAATGTAACAACCGGATTCTAGGTCCTACTTTAAAACTTTAATTTAATCCGGCATTATTTCCATTCTTATTGTTAATATTATTTTCTTCTTCCATGTTAATTGATTTCATGTTTAATTACCTTAGAAGACTCCATTATGTCTAGCCTTATTCTAGAAATTGTTAAGCGATTCTAGAAAATATTAAATCTATGCTAAAAATTTGAGTTTTATATATAAAACAAGTAGTATGTGTGTGTATACATACACATTTTCGGCACACATTCATGTATATGTAACCTTACACTTAAAACTTGTGAAACTAGAATTTACAATCTTCTACACTACCAACAATTACACTACACATTAAATTACAAAAAAAAAAAGAAAATAAAACCCCTCCACAATGAAATTTCGGACGCCCCCTCTCCCCACTCACCATCCTCCCTTCCATTTCAAAGACCACACCCACACTCCACCCCTCTCTTCACCCCATACATGCAAATCACATACTCCTTTCACTGTCTCTCCCTCTTTTCATGGAAACACTCTCTTCCTCTTTAATATTTCTGCAACTTTTCTCCATTTCCAGCCACATTTGAAGAATTCCTTCAAGTATTACACCGAGTACTACAAGCTCAAGCTAGGAGGTGACCAAAAAGTTGAGTTTCTTGCAAGAACTTTCCAGATTCAAGGATTTACAGCTCCAAATCAAGATTCACAGCCCATAAACTCTTGGAGTCAACCTAAAAACGTTACATCCTCAAAGTGTAAGATTCAACTCACCCGAATAAAGCCATTCTTGTGATTTTCTCCACTTTTCTACCATGAATCTCACTTTTATTGTTCAAAACAGAAAATTGCAGCCATATCACTGTTTTTGTGAGACTCACGATGTCACAAAAGGTAAACCTTAAAGAGTGTACATAAACCAAGGGTTAGTGCACATGATTTCAACCCGAAAACCCTCTTTTTCGTATGTTTTAGCACCAATAATCCACTTTTCTTGAAAGACCCTTCAACCAATGTTAAAACCTGCTCAAAAACAGTTTATTAACATCATTATAATCTGTATTAAAAGTTACAAAAAGGTTTGGTAACGTTTATGCTCAAACTATGATGATTACATATGTGCAAATCATGTAAAACACCCTCTAAAAAGCAACAATGATGCTAGTTATGCACAAATCCATGAGGTTATGTTTGTTCTAGTAGTTTGGTGATATTAATCTTATAAAATTCTTGGTAGTTTCTGAATAGGTAAAAAGGTGTGGTATTATAGACTTAATGGGTGAAATCAAAGACCCGAAAGGTGGTAAAATTCTCAAAAATGGTCAAAACTTAGAAGGTTGCAAGTTTTAAAAGTTCCAGGCCCTAAAATAATTATTTTAGTATTTTAGTGTTAAAAACCGAATTTGGTGAATTTTTGGGTTAATGTGTGATTTTTATGAATTTATTCAACAAAAATAAGCCTAAACCGGGAGATTTTTGGATAAAGTTTTTAAAATAATGTAACAAGCCTAAAACCAATAAATCCATGTTATTTCATTAAGTTAGAATACCTCAAAATTATATTTTGTGGAAAGTTGAAAGAAAGTGGATTAGGTTGTTCGGTTTCGGGTATAAACCGGTTTTAACGGCTTATTGTAGAAACGAAGCTTTTGCTCAAATAACCCAAAAATTTATATTAAATCAGATTATAACCTTCGTTATAAGTCTTTAAAAAGTAATACTTGAGTGTTATGGGTTGAAGTTAAAAGATTTATAACTAGATGCTTAACTTGTCAGTTTTACTGTAACCGGTAACTTGAATTTTATGTTTTGAATCCCTCAAACTAAATTCTGGATTTTTTAAGTTTAAAAAGGCCTAAAAGTAATATAAAAACCCCTAGGAGCTAATAAGTTCCTTGTTGGGTAAAGAAATAAAAGAAAGCAAACTTTTGGGTCAAAATTGTAAATTTTGAAACTTGAGGGACCAAAGTGTAAATTTCGTAAATAAAAGTAAATTTCAGTAATCTTTTGACCAGAAAACTCTTATTGAATTTTTATTATTACATAAACAAAATCATAAGAGTCATATAACTTGTCACCCACATATCAAAAACCCTAACTTTCCTAAAATGAAACTTTTTGACGCAAACTCCTAAGAAACGAAGCCACATGAACTTATGACCATAAAATGCACTTAGATGCATTTTAAATAGTCTAAGAACATATAGCTTACTACTTTTTTCATGTTAATAGGGTGCTAGGACTCAGACTTGTTGGTACTTAAAGGACTTTTATTTGATTCTAAGGTGAGTTTAGTGTCCCCCTTTTACTACTGTTTTGGGATGAAACATGTTGTATTTGAACTGAAATTATTTACGTTCTATAACATGATGCTTATACGTTGTGGTGATTGCTAGAACCTGCTTTTATATTCAATCACAATCATTAATTCTTGGTGAACCGCTTGTTCTATATGGGTAGATCTACTTGGGGAATCCCCCACACACAGTGCCTTCCGTTATCATCCAATGACATAATAGGAAGGGTACCACACTGAGATCCTGCGGGGTCGTTTGTGTCATGTAACAGGTTTTATAAGATACTATGGTGTACCACTCGGCATATATGGTGCACTGTTTGAGGCTCAGCTCTCCCTATGGGATTACCGGCATAACATAAGTTTAGAAAAGGCTAGCCGGGGCTGAGTGCAGGGTTGATTGTGACCCCATAACAACGATACTTACATTTCTTTTTAAAATTAACTTATGGATTCTAAAGATCCCTTTTGTTTTTAAACTTTAAGCACTTGAACTCACCAACTTTATAGTTGACACAAAAATCTTTTTGAGCATGTTTTAGGTAACCTTTGATGGAAGCTTGTATTTTGTTGGGAACCTTTTATGGATGGCTTAACACCATGACTACCAATGGCATTACTTGACTTTAAAACATTATTAGACAATTGGATTGATGTTGTTAAAATTTGGATATTTTGTAATTGGCGTTATTTTATGTTTGGGCAAGACTTTCATAGCCCGGATATGCTATTTAAATGTAATGCCATGTGATTTCTCTCCTTGTGTGCTCTTTAATGGTTAGTTTCTGCTGCCATGTATTTTGCCAGTCTGTGATGTCCCACCCCCTTTTGGGCCCGGGGTGTGACAGATTGGTATCAGAGCCAGAGGTTGTAGAGAAGTCGAGAATACCTTAGTAGACCCTAGGCTGCAACCCTGATACCTTAGGACTGTCCTTGTTTTGGAATGTGTTGGAAAAAGCTGGTTGGGTAAATTGATGATTACACTTGATCAACGTAATCATGAATTTACCGGATGCGTGAATCCTGGCACGATCCCCTAAGCGATGTTAAAACCTTTCTTTCAAGGTAGAAATTTCAGAAAATATCTTTTTGTAGTTTAAACCTTATAAACAAACTTTCATGCATGTTGTAACCTGTATTGTTACTGATTATGGACACTATTGCCATCACTACTACTGTTATTACTATTATAAGTTACTATCATTATTATTGTCTTGAGCTATGAGAAACCAAATTACTCATGATAATTTTACAAGAACTCGAGACTGATGGCTGACAACGGAAAGGCTCCTGCATTCCCTGCCGACAAGACTGCCCCAGTAGGAAGGCTCAAGAGGGCAACATCCCCGTCATAATATGAGGAGTACTTGCAGAGATGCAGTCATCCTAGATGGATCTCGGTGACATCCGATGACACGGAACCCTCAGAGGACCTTTCACCAACATCCCAGGATAGGGGCCGAACCTGCTCCCACTCACCGCACGTCACTGCACCTACTCACTCACCTATCCAGCCTATCGGGAATAGGGGTGCGCATGTCATTACACGACCGCGTAAGAGCACTAGGCCAGGAGCATCTGTTTCCTTTAGGATGCTGCCCCCTCCACCTCCTCCTCCGATGGCCCCCGCACCTGCACCTTCGGTGATTGACCCGTCCAGACGCCAACCGCGCGACGAGTATTGGATGCCTCCTAGGCGTAGCTTGTATGACGGCCCGAGTGTTCTTGCTGGAGACCCCTACTCATAGTCCAGCCGTCAAGCTAGTGATTTTGGTCCGTCAGACCCCATACTGAGTGATCTACTCAGGACTATTCAGCATCATGAGGTGACTCTTCAGCACGCGATGCGGACCTCACAGTCCGCCCAGTTCCAGGAAATGATGGTATCTCAGGGTGTTCAACGCTTGGAGCAGGAGCAGAAGAAGAAGAGTTCGGGTTGGTTTGGGTGGCTGAAGAAGAAGTGGAAGTGATGATGGGGATGATATCTGATTGTTTGGTAGGATATTACTATTTGTAGAAACCATTATATCTATTTAGACACTATTATTATCTTATGGGGGTGATGGCACCTTCCAATTTGTGATACTATGACACTACTACTGTTTTGTTGGGTTGTTGCTACTCTTGTTGATTTATGAATTCCCTTTTTCTCTTGAAACTAACTCTTGCAGGGTGTCAAAATGGGATTATGCAATAGTATATCTCAAAGGAATTAATTTGGTTGCCCCATAAAAATAATAATTAACTCCATGTAACTTAATGAAACATATATGCATGCCTTGTAGTGTATATTAGGAACTCTCATGTGTTTGGTGAAGTGATTAATAGGAGTCATAAACAACCATCCTGCTACCATTTTATTTGATACTGGAGCGACAGGAAGTTTTGTTCCTACTACCTTTAGGCATTTGATTGACTTAAAAGCTCACACCCTAACTGATGCATACACCATAGAATTAGCTGACGGTAAGATAATAGAAACTAATGAAATCATCAAGGATTGCATGATAGAATTAAAAGGTAATCCATTTAAGATAGACTTGATGCCTATAACGTTAGGAGGATTTGATGTGGTCGTGGGGATGGATTGGTTAGCCAGGAATAAGGCTGAAATCGTATGTGATAAGCGTTTGCTTAAAATACCTTTAAATGACGGAAAGACACTCGTTGTCCATGGTGATAAGAGCAACACGCTATACCTCATGATATCCCTCCTAAAGGCTACCAAGAGTCTCCACAAGGGATGCTCATCTTTCATAGTCTACGTAATGAAAACGAGAGAAGAAAAGAAAATTGAAGATATACCAGTGGTGTCTGAGTATCCGGAGGTATTTCCTGAGGATCTGCTGGGACTCCCTCCAACTAGACAGGTCGAGTTCCAAATAAATTTAGTGCCTGGTGCCACACCAGTGGCCAAGGCACCTTACCGACTCGCTCCACCCGAGATGAAGGAACTAATGCTACAAATCCAAGAGCTGTTGGACAAAGGATTCATACGACCAAGTGTTTCTCCATGGGGTGCACCAATACTATTTGTGAAAAAGAAGGATGGAACCCTACGAATGTGCATTGATTATCGGGACTTGAACAAGCTTATAATAAAGAACCGTTATCCTCTCCCAAGAATCAATGACTTATTCGATCAACTACAAGGAGCCAGCTATTTTTCCAAGATAGATTTAAGATCAGGATACCATCAACTAAAGATAAGGGAAGAAGACATACCCAAGACAGCCTTTAGAACTAGATATGGACACTATGAGTACTTAGTCATGCCCTTCGGACTGACTAATGCCCCTGCGGCATTTATGGATCTCATGAACCGGGTATGCCGCCCATATCTAGACAAGTTCGTGATTGTGTTCATTGATGATATTTTGATCTACTCCCGTCGCAAGGAAGAGCATGAGAAGCATCTTAGATTGATTCTAGAATTTCTCAAGAACGAGCAATTATATGCAAAGTTCTCTAAATGTGAGTTTTGGATACGCGAAATCTAGTTTCTAGGGCATGTGGTGAATAAAGAAGGGATTCAAGTAGATCCATCAAAAATAGAAGCCATTAAAAACTAGAAAATTCCTGGAACTCCTACCAAGATAAGGCAATTTCTTGGTTTGGCTGGATACTATCGGAGGTTTAACAAAGACTTCTCGCAAATTGTACAGCCATTAACCGCTCTAACCAAAAAGAATACAGCCTTCACATAGGGAAAGGAACAGAATGAAGCATTTGAATTACTCAAGGAAAAGTTGTGCAGTGCACCTATCCTTGCCCTACCGGAAGGCGTTGAGGATTTCATAGTCTATTGTGACGCCTCGCGTAAGGGGCTGGGACGTGTGTTAATGCAGCGAGACAAGGTGATTGCTTATGCGTCTAGATTGTTAAATGAGCATGAGAGAAACTACAATACTCACGATCTAGAACTGGGCGCCGTGGTGTTTGCACTCAAAATATGGAGACACTATCTCAACGGTACCAAATGCATTATTTACACTGATCACAAGAGTTTGCAACACATTCTTGATCAGAAAATGTTAAATATGCGCCAGAGAAGATGGGTAGAATTGTTGAGCGATTATGAATATGAGATCCGGTACCATCCCGGCAAGGCAAATATGGTGGCAGATGCCTTGAGTAGGAAGGAAAGGGAAAAGCCCCTTCGCGTCCATGCCTTGAGAATGAGTGTGTATACTAGCCTTACCGCTAGATTAAAAGAAGCATAAAAGGGAAGCTCTTAAGGAGGAAAAACTAACTGAGGAGATGTTAACGGGAATGGAAAAACATTTAGAAGCAAGTAATGATGGGCTATTTAAGTATGAAGGAAGAAATTGGGTACCGAAATATGCGGAGTTAGAGAACTAGTTCTAGAAGAAGCTCACAAATCACGATACTCAGTACACCTAGGGAGTGACAATATGTACCAAGACTTAAAGGCACTTTTCTGGTGGCCTGGATTGAAGAGGTCCATTGCACCTATGTGGGACAGTGTTTGACATGTGCAATGGTAAAGGCTGAAAACCAAAAACCATCAGGAATTTTACAACAACCCGAAATCCCAGAGTGGAAATGGGATAACATCAAGATGGATTTTGTAACAAAATTACCGAGGACATTTCGCGGTCATGATGCTATTTGGGTAATTGTGGATAGACTTACCAAGTCAGCTCACTTCTTGTCGATTCGAGAAGACTATGACTTATCAAAGCTAGCACAAACATATATCGATGAAATACTGACCAGACATGGAGTGCCACTATCGATTATCTCAGACCGTGATAGTCGCTTCACTTCATGATTTTAGAGGTCTCTCCAATAGGCTTTAGGGACCCATCTTGACTTAAGCATTGCATACCTCCCTCAAACCGACGGGCAAAGTGAAAGAACCATTCAGACTCTAGAGGACATGTTAAGAGCTTGTGTGATCGACTTTGGTGGAAGTTGGGATAACCACCTTCCCCTAGTGGAGTTCTCTTATAATAATAGTTATCATGCAAGTATAAAAGCAGCTCCGTATGAAGCCCTATATGGTAGAAAGTGTAGATCACCATTAAACTGGAATGAGATTGGGGATAGCCAAGTAATAGGACCTGATATCGCAATGGAAACCAAAGACAAGGTATTTAAAATTAAGGAACGATTGAGAGCAGCCAGAGATCGTCAGAAGAAATATGCAGACAGAAGACGAAAGCCCCTGGAATTTCAAGTGGGTAATAGAGTGATGTTAAAAGTTGCACCATGGAAAGGCGCAGTCAGATTTGGCAAGAAAGGCAAGCTAAGCCCAAGATACATTGGACCATTTGAAATTTTGTCAAGGGTTGGCCCGGTAGCATATCAATTATGGCTACCACAAGAGTTGAGCTACATACATGACACTTTTCATATGTCTAACTTGAAGAAGTGTTTCGCCGACAAAGCCTTGGAATTACCATTGAAGGAGGCCAGTTAATAACTAGTTGAACTTCGTGGAGGAGCCTGTAGAGATTACTTGCCAAATGGTCAAGAAACTTAGGCAAAGTCGCATACCCAGGGTTAAAGTAAGATGGAACTCTAGGAGAGGACCCGAGTTCACATAGGAATGGGAAGATGAGATGAGAAAGGAGTATCCGCATCTCTTTAAACCCACCCATTTAGAATCTAATCGAAACTAAAATTTCGGGACAAAATTTCCCACATGGTGGGAGAATGTAACAACCGGATCCTAGGTCCTACTTTAAAACTTTAATTTAATCCGGCATTATTTCCATTCTTATTGTTAATATATTTTCTTCTTCCATGTTAATTGATTTCATGTTTAATTGCCTTAGAAGATTCCATTATGTCTAGCCTTATTCTAGAAGTTGTCAAGCGATTCTAGAAAATATTAATTCTATGCTAAAAATTTGAGTTTTATATATAAAACAAATAGTATGTGTGTGTATACATACACATTTTCGGCACACATTCATGTATATGTAACCTTACACTTAAAAACTTGTAAAACTAGAATTTACAATCTTCTACACTACCAACAATTACACTACACATTAAATTACAAAAAAAAAGAAAAAAAAAGAAAAGAAAACCCCTCCCCAATGAAATTTCGGCCGCCCCCTCTCCCCGTTCACCATCCTCCCTTCCAATTCAAAGACCACACCCACACTCCACCCCTCTCTTCATCCCATACATACAAATCACACACTCCTTTCACTCTATCTCCTGCTTTTCATGAAATCAATCTCTTCCTCTTCAATATTTCTGCAACTTTTCTCCATTTCCAGCCACATTTGAAGAATTCCTTCAAGTATAACACCGAGTACTACAAGCTCAAGCTAGGAGGTGACCAAAAAACTGAGTTTCTTGCAAAAACTTTTGAGATTCAAGGATTTACAGCTCCAAATCGAGATTCAATAGCCCATAAACTCTTGGAGTCAACCTAAAAACATTACCTCCTCAAAGTGTAAGATTCAACTCACCCGAATAAAGCCATTCTTTTTCTCCACTTTTCTACCATGAATCTCACTTTTCTTGTTCAAAACAGAAACTTGCGGCCATATCACTGTTTTTTTGAGACTCATGACTTTAAAAAAGGTAAACCTTAAAGATTGTACATGAACCAAGGGTTAGTGCACATGATTTCAACCCGAAAACCCTTTTTTTCGTATGTTTT
Source organism: Flaveria sonorensis (assembly GCA_025506505.1). NCBI lineage: Eukaryota > Viridiplantae > Streptophyta > Magnoliopsida > Asterales > Asteraceae > Flaveria > Flaveria sonorensis. The sequence continues at coordinate 3,268,965 of CM046437.1, forward strand.
AGCACCAATAACCTACTTGTCTTGAAAGACCCTTCAACCAATGTTAAAACCTGCTCAAAAACATCTTATGAACATCATTATAATCTGTATTAAAAGTTACAAAAAGGTTTAGTAACGTTTATGCTCAAACTATGATGATTACACATGTGCAAATCATGTAAAACACCTTCTAAAAAGCAACAATGATGCTAGTTATGCACAAATCCGTGAGGTTATGTTTGTTCCAGTAGTTTGGTGATATTAATCTTATAAAATTTGTGGTAGTTTCTGAATAGGTAAAAGGGTGTGGTATTATGGACTTAATAGGTGAAATCAAAGACCCGAAAGGTGGTAAAATTCTCAAAAATGGTCAAAACTTAGAAGGTTGCAAGTTTTAAAATTTCCAGGACCTAAAATAATTATTTTAGTATTTTAGTGTTAAAAACCGAATTTGGTGAATTTTTGGGTTAATATGTGATTTTTATGAATTTATTCAACAAAAATAAGCCTAAACCGGGAGATTTTTGGATAAAGTTTTTAAAATAATGTAACAAGACTAAAACAAATAAATCCATGTTATTTTATTAAGTTATAATACCTCAAAATTATATTTTGTGGAAAGTTGAAAGAAAGTGGATTAGGTTGTTCGGTTTCGGGTATAAACCGGTTTTAACGGCTTATTGTAGAAACGAAGCTTTTGCTCAAATAACCCAAAAACTTCTATTAAATCAGATTATAACCTTCATTATAAGTCTTTAAAAAGTAATACTTGAGTGTTATGGGTTGAAGTTAAAAGATTTATAACTAGATGCTTAAATTGTCAGTTTTACCGTAACCGGTAACTTGAATTTTATGTTTTGAATCCCTCAAACTAAATTATGGAATTTTTAAGTTTAAACAGGCCTAAAAGTAATATCTAGAAGCTAATAAGGTCCTTGTTGGGTAAAGAAATAAAAGAAAGCAAACTTTTGGGTCAAAATTGTAAATTTTGAAACTTGAGGGACCAAAGTGTAAATTTTGTAAATAAAAGTAAATTTCAGTAATATTTTGACCAGAAAACTCTTATTAAATTTTTATTATTACATAAACAAAATCATAAGAGTCATATAACTTGTCACCCACATATCAAAAACCCTAACTTTCCTAAAAAGGAAACTTTTTAACACAAACTCGTAAGAAACGAAGCCACATGAACTTATGACCATAAAATGCACTTAGATGCATTTTCAATAGTCTAAGAACATATAGCTTACTACTTTTTTCATGTTAATAGGGTGTTTGGACTCGGACTTGTTGGTACTTGAAGGACTTTTATTTGATTTTAAGGTGAGTTTAGTGTCCCCCTTTTACTACTGTTTTGCGATGAAACATGATGTATTTGAACTGAAATTATTTACGTGCTATAATATGATGCTTATACGTTGTGGTGATTGCTAGAACCTAGAATCCCCCACACACAGTGCCTTCCGTCATCACCTAATGACAAACTAGGAAGGGTACCACACTGAGATCCTACGGGGTCGTTTGTGTCACGTAATAAGTTTTATAAGATACTATGGTGTACCACTCGGTAGGTTTGGTGCACTGTTTGAGGCTCAGCTCTCTCTATGGGATTACCGGCATAACATAAGTTTAGAAGAGGCTAGCCGGGGCTGAGTGCAGGGTTGATTGTGACCCCATACTAGCGATACTTACATTTCTTTTTAAAATTAACTTATGGATTCTAAAGAGACCTTTTGGTTTTAAACTTTAAGCACTTGAACTCACCAACTTTATAGTTGACACAAAAATCTTTTTGAGCATGTTTCAGGTAACCTTTGATGGAAGCTTGGATTTTGTTGGGAACCTTTTATGGATGGCTTAGCACCGTGACTACCAATGGCATTACTTGACTTTAAAACATTATTAGACAATTGGATTGATGTTGTTAAAATTTGGATATTTTGTAATGGGCGTTATTTTATGTTTGCTCAAGACTTTCATAGCTCGGATATGCTATTTAAATGTAATGCCATGTGATTTCTCTCCTTGTGTGCTCTTGGTTAGTTTCCGCTGCCATGTATTTTGCTAGTCTATGACGTCCCACCCCCCTTTGGGCCCGGGGTGTGACATTTAAGGACATCCATTTTCAAAGCCTGAGTTAGAATGGAGTAGGCTTTGAGATCTATCTTGATTTTTTTGTATTCCTCATCATCAAGATTTAGATTAGGATCCTCTATGGGGATTCTAATAGTTCTGTATTGAGCTTCTTGATCAGCATTGAGTGAAACAGGAATATAAGGTCCTTTGCATATGGATATCCAGTAGTCGGGATCCATACCTGTAATGTAATTTCTAAAGCTTATTTTCCACTGCTTTAACTTAGACTTGTGTTTAAGCATTGGAGGTTTAGATGCATGACCAAGTTCAGAAAAGTTAAAAGAATCCATTATAATAAATTTGTTTTTAGATGGTTTGAGTATTGATTAAGTTGATTTTTATATCCAGAATGTTCAAACAGTCCAATGTCAAGTTTTTATTTTCTTGATACGGTGAACAGTAGCAACAGTAAGAAAGAATGCGATGAACAATTGATTATTCTTGTCATGACTACGAACTTTAAAGCTGATTTTAAGTCGTTTTTGGTCAATATCGTGTGATTATGAGTAGATTTTGTCTGAGTTTGTTGAGATTCAACAGTCGAATAGCGTTCTTGAGTTTTTGGGTCAAAAGAACAGCGATTGTTGATGAAGCTTCATGTATTTTCAGTATGAATGCTTATTTAAAGTATGAAACTTGCTAATAAACAAGTTAATCACCAGTTCAATCGCTTTTTCGTTCAAGATCTAAGTTGATTTTGAGACGAATTCAAGAGCCAAGGCTCTGATACCAATTGACCAGGTCCCAATTTGAATCTGAGTTGATGTGATTCAACTAGGATCGAATATGATTATTGACGCAGTGATTGTGTAGCGGAAATACAGAATCAAATATCATAAATGTTGAAAATACTAATAAATGCTTTGTATATTGATATTGATGAACACGATACAAAGTGTGCTAGGGTTGCTAGCAAAAGCTTGTAGCACTGAAAAGAAGCTCTTCAAATATAATGTATACTATACTATTTAAAGGCAGATACAATGCCTGTACAAAATGACTAAACTACCCTGACAACTATACATCAGAATACTAGTCTAAGTACAAAATAATTATCCGCATTTGTATTGTACATGACCGGGTCCGAATCTGAATCTAAGTTTATGTGATTCAACTAGGATCGAATATGATGATTGAGGCAATGATTGTGTAGCTGAAATACAAAATCAAAAATCATAAATGCTAAAAAGACTGATAAATGCTTTGTATATTGATACTGATGATCAAGATACAAAGTGTGCTAGGGTTTGTAGCAAAAGCTTGTAGCACTAAAAAGAAGCTTTTGGCACTAAAAAGAAGCTCATAGCACTAAAAAGAAGCTTTTGTGTATACTATTCTATTTATAGGCAAATATAATGCCCATACAAAATGACTAAAATACCCTGATAACTATACATTAGAATACTAGTCTAAGTACAAAATAATGATCTGCATTTGTATTGTACATCCACATTAGTTAATGCGGATGTATTGGTCTTCGTCCACATTTTTTCTGTTGAGCATCCGTATTAAGTATGTCATCCACATTGACTAATGCAGAAGAACAAATACTTAGCAGCATTTGATTTTGCTTATCCGTATTAGTAAATGGGGATGAATAAATACTCAACCGTAGTTGTTCTCGCTCATCCGCATTGACAAATGCGGACAACCGATACTTGTCTTTTTCTTATGTTTTCTTCACCCGCATTAATTCTTTAACGTATAGTTTCTCCCAACCAAAACAACCTTTAACCACCTCTTGAAAATGTATGATCCTTTCAGGGTCCAACATGATGTCATCCATAAGACTTGTTCAACTAACAAGTCTTGTCCTTTTCTCTTCAAGAACAATGTTTGGTCAATCTTCCCTCTGGTATAACCACTCTACAATAGAAACTTTGATAAAGTTTCATACCACTTTCTGGGTGCCTGATGAAGACCATACAGAGCTTTATCTAACTTGTAGACTCTATGAGGGAAGTCTGGATCATCATACCCCAATGGTTGAGCAACATATACCTCTTCATCTATCTTTCCATAGAGAAACGCATATTTTGCATCCATTTGGAAGATAGTGAAGTTCTTTGATGAAGCATATGCAAGGAATACTCGGATGGTTTCTAGTCTAGCTACAGGAGCAAAGACATCGTCATAATCAATGCGTTCATCTTGAGTGTAACCCTAGGCAATGAGCCTTGCTTGGTTTCTGATGACAATCCCTTTGTTATCTACTTTGTTTCTAAACAGCCATCTTATGCCAATGGCATATTGACCTTCTAGGAGGTCAACTAACTACCACACCTCTTGCTTCCTAAATTGCTATAGTTTCCCTTGCATGGCTTCTGGGAAAACTGTTGTCTTTAAGTGCTTCTGTGATGTTTTTGGGTATAGTGTGAGATAGAAAGAAGGAGAACAGGCAAATGTTTGCTATATTAGATTGACTTCGTGTCAATCTGACATTGAGATCACCAATTATATTTTCTAAAGGATGATATTTGTGAGCTCTTGTGGTTTCAATCTGATCAACAAGGATAGTTGAATCAAGATTTGTGATTGGTTGGTCGGGTGGTGATGGGTGATCAAGGGTACTTGATGTTGTGAGTTTATCTGGCTATGCAGGCTCATGGAATGTTTGTGGTGAATCATGAAAGAAATCTAAGATTTCATCATCATGATGGGTATCTGGTAGTGAATGGTAGTCATCATCATCTTAAGCTATGTCTAAATATTGTAATCTTGTTTGTTTGTTTGGTTGATGGTAAACAGAAGCTTGTGGTAGATTGGTCACTGGAGTGGATGATGATGGAGTGTTTGGTAATGTTCCTCTTGATGTGTTAGTTTGATCTAGAGGAGTTGAAACTGTTGTACTAGAAAGAGTAATGTTTGTTTTCCTTGGAGGATCAGCAGTTAAAGGAACATAAATGTTTGGTGGAGGAACTATTGATTATTCAATGTCATCCTTGGTACCTAAAACATGAAAATAAGATGTGTCAAATGATTTTGTTAATGAATCAATATCAAACAACTAGTCTGATCCAGTGACTTTCTTAGTGAAAGAATCTTCGTTGAAAACAATATCCGTTGTTTCTTCCACTAGTTCAGTCTTGGATTGTATACTCTGAAGCTTTTGAGCTTTCAAAGTATCCAACAAAAAATCCACCATCTGCTTTTGAAGCAAACTTAGATAGATGTTCTCTGGTGTTTAATATTGATACAGAACATCCAATTGCTTTAAGAATATGACATCTGGTGATTTTTCGTTACCAAACTCCATTAGTTTCGTTAGGTCTTGCGTACACGTGTCGTGAGCACACACTAGTTGATGTTGAACGTTGATGACCTAATAGTTATTAGCTATGGTTAACAATAATAATTTAATTAATAATTTTGATTATTAATTTGTGGTTGTGTTATTCATGAATTCTAAATATTATTTTTAGATTTTACTTTGTAACGTGATATCTTGCGATATTTAATTCATGTGCTTTGTGGTTAGTTGAAAAATATATATGATTATTGTGATATCCCGTGTTTCCAGGTTAATATCCGTACGTTAATAAAATGTGATAAAATAATTAAATACATCATAAGACTTAACTCTTTGATAATTAAGGTCATTTAAGGTCTAGCAAAGCCCTTTGTGCATAAATTTTATAATTGGTAATTTTGAGAATTACCTGGTCGCTTAGCGATAAAACTTTTAACGAGCGTTGTTGACATTTTGGTTAAACAAATTTGGTCAATATATGTTCATTTTTATAATTTAATATATCTTAAGTGAAAATATTATTATCCATGAAAAATAATAATTATTATTATTTACCTTGATCGCGTAAAATTAAGACTCTGTAAAATATTGTCTTGTTGTAACGTACAGTCCGTTGCATACTGTGTTTTACCGTATAAAATTTTTTTTCTTGACTTTTTGTTACTATTATTAGATGTTGTGAACCCTTGTAAAGACTCAAATTAATACTTTGATTTTATATAAAATTTTCGCGTAAAAACCCCGAACGTTTAAGATTTTTACAAAAAAATTAACGAGACCGACACCCGCCTTACACCGGGTGGCATCTCACTTGGAGATCCACCAGCCATATCATCAATATAATCACTTGATCAACTTACTTTAAACATACTTAATCATTTTTATATAAACAACTTCACACTCTATCTTTTACGCACACTCAACCCACCTTTTCTCTCTCTAGAACTCACCTACACACACTCTCTTCTCCCTCTCTCTTTAACTCATGGCTGAACTACCAAGAACAGCCCTCAATCCTTTGATTTTGATCATCCAAAGTTTGTTTCAAGCTTTAATTTCTTGATTTCAAGGATCCCTTATGAGCTTGGTGCAAAACATTGCATAAATCCAACTCAAAGGAGAAGAAATTTTCAAGGAAATCATTCTTGAATCTTCAAAATTTGATCATCTTAGGTATGAACCTTTAACTTTTATGTCATGCAACATGAATTATGAATGATTGTTGCAAGTTTTATTTACCAAAAACTAGCTTTTCTTGAAATCCAAGGTTCCAACAACGGTTTTAATCAAGATAATATGTTGTAAAACAATATGTGTGTGTGTGAGTGTGTGTGTGCCATAAGTGTTTGTATGTGTATGATAATTTTGTGTTTTGATTATCTTTTAACATTTTGTTGATTTTCTCTTGCATGCAAGATGATCAAACTTTGATTTGAGGTTATGAACATCATAAGAAACCCATCTCCAAAAGGAGTCTATCAAATGATAAAAATGGGTAATACATGATTTTATGTAAAGAATGATGTTCTGGAACCTATCTTGCTATTGATTTCATAAAGGATTGAATTGATCCATGAATAATGGTGATCATGATCTGAAATCTTTTGATTTTATGTATGTTTTGTTGAAATAAAAGCTAAGAACACAAGATAAAATCTATGATTTGGACTATATATGTATGTATGAAATCGTGTATATGTATGTATATATGGTTTACACTTTTGTTCTTGATTTGTTCTTCATTTTTGGGCTGAGATATGATTGAAATGATCCATGTATATGGTGATCATGATCTGGAAACTTTGATGTTTTTATTCATATTTAATTTTAAGAAAAGATAAAAACAAATTAAAATTAAAGGTACTCAAGTGTAGATGGGACATGACCACTATAGGTCATGTCATAAAAGTTAATAGCCAACAAGTCAAGAATCTTTGTAAATATCTAGAAAAAGAAGTTTAAAACTTATAAAATATAAGTTAAAAGTTAGTAATCTTACTGAAAATAAACTTCTTGAAGATTGGATTTAATCTCGTAAACGTTTTACGTTTAAAAACGCGTTAAAAATGGTGTTTTCGGGTCTAAAACTAGTACGTTTGTACAATTCCGGTTAGGGACAGAAAATAATATTTTGTTTTAAGTTAAAAACCTATGTTTTTAAGTATATAATAAAACCATAACAAGCAAGGTCTGTGGTGGTGACTTTACATGCGCGAAAAAGCCGAAAACCGACAATTTCGGGTTAAAAATTATGGACTGTTTTGGAACTGATTTTTAACAAAATATTTCAAAAGTTTTTTGGTATAAGAGAGTCATTTTAAACATATAAAATAGTCAAAAGATATATATGGGTTGATGTACGGTTTAAGCGTGTAAAACCGCGCGGTTTCGGGTCAAAAATCACCGTATAAGGGTGAAATTTGGGTCAAACATAATAAAGCATATTTTTAAAATATAACTTATCTAAAATAATTTTATATATTTTTACTACTGAAAATTTAATTTTTTTAAAAAGATTAATAAAAGTTGAGTTGTGTTAAAAAGTAATATTTATAAAGTAATAATATAAGAAATAGATTTCTTAACTAGAGCAAGAATATGGATATTAATCCTAAATAAAATATCATTATGAATTAATATTTATTTATTTATTTATTTTTTCATTTACTTATTTGTTTATTATTTGTTTGTTTGGTTGTATGTATAGTACACAACGTAGTAAATTTTGCGTTATATTTTTATATATTCTCATGTGTCTATTTTGTGTGTGTTATGTGATTATTGTTTAAAGGTTAAATGGTTTATTTAATAAATAAATATTTGTCACATATAATACAAATTATTAAACTAAACCAAAAGTCACCAACGGGTCTTTTTTTAAAAACGGATTTCAAGACAAGTCTAGTGAGTTGGGTAAACAACTTATAGACTTATTACTCGACAATTAATAGATCCTTTGTGTTTAGGGCGTTAATTGGTCGTTTATTTTCCGGGCTTGATTTTTGCTAGATCATCTCTCTGTCACATTTGAAGGTGAGTTTTCACAGCCCCTATTTTTAAATAGCGTTTTATCTAAGTATTTTGGGGGGAAACATGCTATAACATTTTATGTGTGATATGATTATGGAATAATCGTGTGATCTTTATGATGGACTTGAGTTGTTTTATTATTTACGCATGACTGCCCTCTTACATAATCATTAACCCTTGGAGGGCCACAGGATATATTGGTAGATCTATTAGGTTTGACAACCGCCCCTCAGGATCGGTTTTATCGGTCTGGCACGAAGGGAATATATGTTGAAAGGATTTTGAGGGACTTTGTGTCTTGGTTTGATTATGGGGCTCTTGGTTGCGATCATAGTCAGTGGACCTAGCTCGTCCTTTACGATCCAGGGGTTGATTTCGGGATAATCATATCTTCTTATAAAGGAACTTATGGTAACCTTTTTATTTAAACCTGTGAACTCATCAGCTTTTTGCTGATAAACTTTTGGGCATGTTTTTCAGGTGATTAGGCATGCATGGGAATGAAAAGGGTTTTAACAGCAAACTTATCAAGATTGGATACCACTTTTGGGACCCAATTTTTCGCTGCCCGTTTAACAATTTCTTCTTAATGTTTAAACAATGATATGTTATTACTATTTTATTTTTCAAGTTAAGACTTTATTTGGAACAATGTAATAACATTTTATAATAGTATTTAACTTTGGTATCCATGATTTGTTTGCTTAATAATTGTTGGAAATAATCCAACTTCCATTATCTCCGTCACACGCATGCCCTTCTGGTGCGCTTTTCGGGGTGTGACAGAAGTTGGTATCAGAGCCAACGGTTATAGCGAACTAGAAATTTTATTTTTTTTAACATCTAGACTATGACCAAAAATATGTTTAAGTTAAAACGTTTTCATTCCCAAGTGTTCCGTGTCATGCATGCATAAGTTAATGATACTTTGGTATATGCGCTTGATAAAATAAATTAAGTACAGATGCCTGTAGTTACAAAATTTAGTACGGATATTCTTGTGTTACAGATGCCTTCTCGGACCCTGTTCATTTTGATCCATGACTCTGATATTGATTACGAGGATCCCATGTTTTCTCTTCCCCCTATCACACCCTTGGAGATTTACCACTACCCATTTGAACCAAGATAGGAGCCGACCTCCGAGTGTGGGAATGGTTGGATTTGGGAATTTGATGATGAGAGTCCTCCAGCTATTGGGGAGCCTAGTTAGGCAGCACCTGTTAGTGATAAGTGTAAGAACCATCTGAGGATTATGAGGCTGATGCAACCAACAAGCCAGAACAACCAAGTCTTCCATGCATGCACTAAGGAACAAAGATGAACTATCTTTGGAAGTCTTACACTCTCAAATGTGTCTAAGTGTAAGATCTTTCGAAGCTAACAGTTCAGAAGGAGTTACTTTGGAAGTTTCACACTCAAACAGAAAAAATATTCTAAGTGTGAAATCTTCAGAAGCCAAAGACCAGCATCTTCCGAAGCCAAAGATGAAATCTTCCGAAGCTTTAGAGACAAAGCCTTCCGAAGCTGTGAAAACTGATTTCTTCAGAGGACAGAGAAAATATGCTTTCTCTGAATCCACTTTTAATAAAGCTGACACAAGTTGGTGAAACTTCCATGCTTTATCAAAAAGTAGGAATGGTCTTTGTCTGTAACATACCTTACTTGTTCATGTAGACTTTTTGTATTAGGAAAAGTCAGTGAGCTATGGCATGTTATAGTCACTAGTCAAAAGGCAATCTGCCTTTTGACTTTAGATTGATCTTGTTGTCTAGATTAGTGAAATCCCAACTGTCTGTACATGTAAGTGACGGTTGTAGGTTGTAGTATAAAAGTGTCTTAGGTCCTTGTAATTTCTTTATGTTTTGTAACATTTGTAAAAGAACTTGAGATCAATATACAACATCTTTGAAAACCAATCTTGTGTTTTTGTGTTGTTCTTAGTTCTGTCTCTTTAATTTAATTGTGTTCTTAGTATCATCTATTTTAAGTTACCAGTTCCCTATTTGAATTGTTAAGTGATCTAAGATCTCTCCTCAGTGTGAGACTAAGTGTTAAGTACCCTTACCTGGTCCTGCATTTGGTATCAGAGCATTCCAGGCTCTTGATTGTAAGATCTCACCATCTTTAATCCTCTTAGCTTCACACATCACTTAACTCTTCAAATGGCAGCTATCCCTAAGGCTGATATGGAAACTGGAACTATGACAAAGTCCCCACTGATCTCTCCTGAAGATTTTGACACTTGGTGCCAAAGAATGGAAGGCTTCATCAAGTCTCAAGATTCCAGGATGTGGGAGTCTATTGTAAATGGACCTCATGTACCATGCACCTCTTCAGCTGCTGCTGGTGGTGGCATGATACCAAAGGAGAGGGCTGATTTTTCTGATGAAGACTGGAAAAGGATTGATATTGATCAGAAAGCCATGACAGCCCTCTAAACTGCTCTTCCCAACTCCATCTACAGAGGTTTCAAGAAGTGCAAGACCACTAAATAGCTATGGGATGCACTGAAACTGATGTATGAGAGGTCTAATGAAGCCAAGGAGAACAAGAAGAACCTCCTAAAGCAGCAGTTTGAAAACTTCACCTTTAAGACAGGTGAAACCATGACTCAACAATACTTCAGGTATGTTGAGATTGTGGATACTTTGGCTGATGTTGGAGTAACTATTGAGAACAGGAATATTGTTAGGAAGTTCATGTCCTCTCTTCCCAGACAATGAACACACTACTATATGGTCATTAAGAGGACTGAAAACCTCAAGACCCTTACTCTCACTGAGTTGTATGGGATACTCAGTGGATACCAGATGGAGATGAACATGCAAAATTCATCTGGTAACTCCAATACTCACCAGAGTTCATCCCTTCATGTGGGTGAAAGGGATAGCAGAGAACCACAGCATCATCTTATCTGCTACCCTAAAATTTTATAAAAAGGTCCTTTCATCACCTTCCCAGAGACACCCAGAGAGAGCTACATCCAAGGAAGTCCCTTCCAAGAGACAAGTTCCTCTCAAGCCTTTGTCTCTACTGATAAAAGTTCATGCAACTTTCTCTTCACTCTTGAAGACCTGGAATGTATCCATCCAGACGATCTGGAATATATGGAGATAGTCCAGCAGATGGCTCTTCTTACTCACAAAGCCCAGAAGTTCTACAAGAAGACTGGGAGAAGGTTTCCTAGAAATGCAGCCAGTGGCAAGTTTGGGCTGGACAAAAGCAAAGTAAAGTGTTACAACTGTAACCAGATGGGACACTTTGCCAGAGAATGCAAGGCACCTAAGTCAAATGGTGGCCAAGCATCATCCAAGCCAAACTACACTGAAGGAGGTCACCAGAATAAGAAGCCAAGACAGCAAGCTGCAGTTGCTGTTAAAGAAGGAGGCTTTGACTGGAGCTTCCAAGCTGAAGATGCTTCTCTAAATCAAGCACTCATGGCTGACCATGATGAAGCCAAGGTATTAGAACATCTTTGCTCTCCAGAATGTATTGCTAAAGTAAACAGATACAGGTCCTACAACTAAGAAATGAGATCTGATATTGAGTCTTTAAACATTTTAAAAGCTGATTTTAAGAGAGCTGAAAATGATTATAAGCTTAAAATAGAAGATCTAGAGAAAACTATTTCAACTCTTAAAGATGAGCAAACAAACTACATGACTCAAATAAAAGATCTAGTTACTAAGTTGACAGAATGCCAGGCTGAGCTTGTGATCAACAAAGCCAAGGCAGAAAAATGTGTTCTTGAAGAAGAGACCTTCAAGAACATAATATCCTCATCTCTGCATGCAAAAGTTTGTTATCAGAATAAGCAGGGAATGGGATCTTGTGAGATAGCTCCTCCACACACCCTACTATCAGTAAGATCTCCAAGGTGTGGAACTGGTCAAGATGAGCTGCCCTCTATAGACCCCAGTGATGAAGAGGATGAAGAGGAGATGGTGAGGAATGACTCTGAAGTGAGTGAAGAGAGTCAATCCAAAAAGGGTCACCATGCTGCTAAGGAGGAAAAATGATCTAGTTTGAGTAAGTCAAAGAGAAGGAACTTAATCAGAAGAGCAAAAAGAAGATCAAGAAAGGGTCAAGACATCAAGACCGCCTTTGACCCGAAGCAGAAACAAGTATTCATCTCTGCAGGGTTTGAGGTAGTGAAAGCTGAAGATTCTACCAAGAACTCTTCAAGAGTTCTGCTTCAGCTTCAACTCACTCCAGCTCCAAGCAGAAGACTGATAAGCTGTGTGTCACTGCTACTCAGCCTGAACAACCCATCTTCAAAAACAAGCCTCTCCCTAGAAAGCCTGCTGCATCATCTGAAAAGGTGAAGAAGGAGAAGGGAAGTGTTCAAACTCAGTCTTCTCAAGAAAAGAAGATTCCCTGATGGATGCAAATGGACTACATCATGTGTGGTAGTACTTGTCATCTAGCTAAGGATTGCATCTACAATCCTAAAAGTACTATCCACATGGTCAAAGAAATGGATTCTGGGAAGAAGAAGGAAAAGAAAGCTTCGAAAGGAAAATCTGTTTCCTTCAGAAGCTCCAAAATGAAAAAAGAATGCAAGTGAAAAATTGCCTTCGGAAGAAAATTTGGTCTCGGAAGAATGGAATGCTTCCGAAGTACTGAAGCTTGCTGCAGTGAAAGCAAGAACTTCCAAAGGTCCAGACTCCAAATCTTCCGAAGCTGCAAAAGCTTCCCAATCTTTGAAGGTCAAGCCAAATTTTCCAAAGGTGGTGTGGAAGATGAAGGAAGACCGTGTGATTGAAGATTCTTCATCAGCAATAGCAAATGATCCTCAGAGACTGGACATAGGATCACTTACTGTTTCATTACCTTCAACTCATTTTAACAAGCCCAAGACCAATGAGGCTTGGGTTTCCAAATGTAACTAAATCATATCTTTTTGTGCAAGGACAGGCAAAGGCAAACAGAAATGTATGGATCATTGATAGTGGCTGCTCCACGCACATGACAGGCAATGAGTCCTTACTTTAAAACTTTGAAAGATTTGATGGAGGACCAGTCACTTTTGGAGGAGATGCAGGAGGTTACACTACTGGCAGGGGCAAGGTTACAAATGGTAAGCTTAGCATTGAGAAGGTAAACTTTGTCAGGGAGCTTGGATACAATCTTTTGAGTGTGTCCCAATTTTGTGACCAAAAACATCACATGCTTTTTACTAAGCATGTGTGCATTGTTCTCAAGCCCGGGGTTGACATTCCTCAAGAGCATATTCTGCTCAGAGCCCCTAGGAGAGGAAACATGTACAAGATGGATCTGCAGGAAACATCTCCCTCTGGAGACGTTTCTTGTTTTCTGTCTAAAGCAAATAGTGATGAGTCTTTCCTTTGGCATAAAAGAATGTGCCATGTAAACTTTAAAAACATGAATAAATTGATTAAGAATGATTTGGTAACTGGAATGCCAAAGAAAGAGTTTACAAGTGATGACCACTGTGTTGCATACCTGAAAGGGAAGCAACACAAAGTGTCTCACAAGCCAAAGGAAATGAACTCTATCACTACTCCCCTACACTTGTTACATATGGATCTGTTTGGCCCCACTAGTGTAATGAGTCTAGGAAGGACCTCTTACTATTTAGTGATCACAGATGACTTCACAAGATTCACTTGGGTGTTTTTCCTTAGAACCAAGGATGAAATCCCTGAAATCTTAAAGAACTTCATTCTGAAAATTGAGAAACAATCTGATCACAAGGTCAAGACTATAATATGTGATCAAGGAACTGAATTTAAAAACCAAATTCTTGATACATTTTGTGATGAAAAAGGTATTTCAAGATAATATAGTGCTCCCAGGACTCCTCCGCAAAATGGTGTTGCCGAGAGAAGAAACAAGATACTTATTAAAGCTGCTAGAACCATATTGTCTGACTCTAAACTGCCTATCACCTTCTGGGCAGAGGCTGTCAACATGGCCTGCTATGTACAAAACAGATTTTTAGTGGTTAAGACACATGGTAAGACTCCTTATGAACTGTGGCACAAAAGGAGACCATTCATTGGTTTTCTTAGAACATTTGGATGTCCTTGCACCATCTTGAATACCAAAGATCAAATAGCCAAGTTTGCTAAGAAATCAGATGATGGACACTTTGTTGGATACTCTTCTCAAGCTAAGGCTTATAGAGTATACAATCTCAGAACTAGAATCATTGAGGAGTCAGCCGATGTGACTTTCAATGAACACACACCCTGTGTGAAAGGTTCTGGTTCGGATTGGCTGTTTGATCTTGATTTAGTTACCAACTGTTTTAACAAGTCTTTTGAGAATGTTTTAGGATCTACAGATAACAGATCAATAGAAGATCCTGATCTAAGATTTGAGCTGAGAAGACTAACCAAGAAGACTACTTCAGCTCCAGTGGTCACTAACCCTGTAATTGAGGCTCCTATCAGCACAAGCATGACAAATACTGCTGATTCAACTGAATTGCCTTCAAATTCTAGCTCAGAGGCTCAGAATTTAGGAGAAGGAACTTCTAATGCAGAAGGAACTGGAGGTGGTGACAGTGATCAAGAATTTCTTGATGCTGATAACCACTCCATTAAAGATAACATGAATGATGTCACACACTCATTGGATCAAGTTTCTCTTGATAAGTGTGCTGATGTGGTAGGAGACACCTCATTGCCAGATCAGAATTTCTCTAATTTAGATCTGTCCAACTAACTTACTGTGATCCCTCAACTTCGGATCCACAAGTCATATCCCACCACAAACATCATTGGAAATGTTGACTCAGGGGTAAGAACAAGAGGACAAACTCATGGCAGCCATGTTTGTCTACATTCTTGTTTCTTATCCTAGATAGAGCCGAAGAAAGTTGATGAGGCTTTGAAGGATGGAAGCTGGATTGAAGCTATGCAAGATGAACTGCTTCAAATCAGAAGACAAAGGTGTGGAACTTATGCCCTCTTCCTAAATGGAAGACTGTCATAGGTACCAAATGGGTATTCAGGAACAAGAAGGATGATAGAGGGATTATCATCAAGAACAAGGCTAGACTGGTTGTCTAAGGATACACACAAAAAGAAGGGATTGATTACACTGATGTCTTTGCTCCAGTTGCAAGACTTGAAGCTGTAAGAATATTCCTGGCTTATGTTGCATCCAAGGATTTCAAGGTCTACCAGCTTGATGTGAAATGTGCTTTTCTCTATGGGGTGATTGATGAAGAAGTATATATCAAACAACCACCTGGCTTTGCAGACCCAAATCATCCTGATTATGTCTGCAAGCTTGATAAAGCTTTATATGGACTGCATCAAGCTCCAAGAAAATGGTATGAGACACTATCAACATTCCTCTGTCAACATGGATGCAAAAGACGTACTATTAATAGGACTCTCTTCATCAAAGAAATAGGGAATGACACACTGCTAGTTCAAATATATGTAGATGACATCATCTTTGGTTCAACTAATCCAAAGCTCTGCAAAGACTTTGAGATGCTGATGAAGAATAGATTTGAAATGAGTGCCATGGGGGAACTCAGTTTCTCTCTAGGAATTCAAGTGAAGCAGGTTGAAGATGGCATCTTTATTAGTCAGTCAAAGTATGTACAGGACATACTTACAAGATTCAAGATGACTGACTGTAAGGTTGCAAAGACACCCATATCCAGAAACCACTCCCTTGGTCCTGATCTTGAGGGGGAGTGTGTTGATGAACATCTCTACAAGGCCATGATTGGGTCACTTATGTACCTTACTGCTAGTAGGCCTGATATTATGTTTGCCACATGTATATGTGCAAGATATCAAGCCAACCCCAAGATGTCACACCTAATCACTGTTAAAAGGATTCTCAGATACCTTAAAGGTGCTCCAAATCTAGGCCTTTGGTATCCAAAGAATTCAGACTTTAATCTGTATGCTTATACAGATAGTAATTATGGTGGCTGCAACATGACTGCAAAGTCCACATCTAGGGGATGTCAATTCCTTGGTGGAACGATAGTCTCTTGGCAATTCAAGAAGTAATCCTGTGTGTCTGTATCAACTGCTGAAGCTGAATACATTGCTGCTGTAAGCTGCTATTCTTAAGTGCTTTGGATTTATAATCAGATGCTAGACTATGGGTTCAACTTCAAGGAGACTCCCATCCATATAGACAACAATAGTGCCATCTCTATTACAGAGAATCTTGTGTAGCACTCAAGGACCAAACACATCAACATCAGGTATCATCTGATTAGAGATAATTTTGAAAAGGGATTGATCAAACTAATCAAAGTTAACACAAATGAACAATATGCTGATCTGTTCACAAAGGCATTTGATGAACAGAGATTTAAATATCTTGTATCAGCTATTGGATTATTAACTTTGAATAGATTTTCTTTAATAACTTAATCAACTTTATTTCCTAAAATTGCATGTCCTAAGTTGTCTATTAGATCACCTCATAAGCCCAGTTCTCTTTGGTAGAAAACTGACTTTTCACTGATATTCCTTAGATTTGTGAAATTTACCTTCAGAAGAACTCAAATTGCCCTCGGAAGAAATTTATGTCTTTAAATCATTTTACAGCTTATCTAAGATTTACCTTTGGTAGAAATTCTTGGAATATCTTCCTAAGCTTAAATTTGTATATAAGACTTAAATGCATTCAAAAAAAAATATCTTCCGAAAGCAACTAAGTCTCGGAAGACTTATTCACTGCTTCCGAAGCCAATTTTCAAAATTCTTTGAAATATCTTCCGAAGCACAAATTGCCTTCGAAAGCTTTTCTACAAAGCTTCCGAAGACAAAATTGTCTTCGGAAGTTTTATAACTTCCAAGAAAACAAACTTTTTGGGCGCCTTTTTCAGAAGCAGGACCCACTTGTGGATTTCAAAGTTTATCTTTTTGTCATAACTTTGTCTAAAATCCACAACATATATCTTCCAAACGGTTCTATTTCGTCTCTCTACTCTCACTGATCCTTACCCTAAATTTACCCCCAAATTTCATCTTCTTCTTTCTTTCTTCACAATAAAGCTTCCTCAAATTGTCAACATTGATCGTCGCAACGACCCTGATTTTTCCATGCACCTACACAGGCAACACAATCAGGTTGCCCTGTTACACTTCAAGAAGGATCCAAGCTTCTTTGATGTGTGTAGGTACCTTTCTTCGTCTCACTCTTCACCTCCATTACAGTTGATCCTCCTCTCTATGAGGATCAGTTGCTTGAGTTCTGGAGGACCTGTCAAGAGGTCACCATGGATGGGGAGAAGGCACTATCTGCTATAGTGCAGGGGAGGATAGTTTTCATCACTCCGGCCATCATAAACACCCATTTGCAGCTGGATGATGAAGCAGGTGAGCTGTCCTTTCCCAAATCTGCTGTCAACCACTCCTTTCAACAGATGGGCTATGAAGGTGACTTCTTAGTCAAAACCTTCAGGAAGGGGAAAGTCTCATCTCAATGGAAATACATCCTCCAAGTCGTCATTCACAGCCTTTCTAACAAGCATGGAGGATGGGATCAAGTACAAGAAGACCTCTCCTTTATAATCCATGGGATGGTACAAGGAGTCAAGTTTAGGTACTCTCAGTTTGTATATACTAATTTACTTGCAAACTTGGACTCCTTAGAGTATTACATGTTCCCTAGGTATGTTCAACACATTCTCAACTGTGAGTTGGGACCACAGTTGAGGGGAACAGGTAATATTCTTAAAATAGGACAAATGAGGCCCGTCATCTTCAAAATCTTGAAGAAGCCAACTGTTGGCTTCTCTGGGGTAGAAACAGCCCTTGTCTCAAAAATGTTTGAGCTCATTGCTCAGGGTGACATCCTAGCAGCACCAGCTAGTGATGAACCAACACCCTCTACCTCTCACCCGCCTCAAACACAGCCTATCATCACCATCACCTACAAAAGAAAACCCAAATGAACCCCTGCACTTGCTACTGAGAATGTGTAGGCCCCCATATCACAACCCATACAGGAGGAAGTGGAATCTCGAGCTCCCACTTCCCCTGAGGAGCAGACCATTCCAATCTTTCAACCAATCAGTGCTGAGGTTCCTCATGTTCAGCCTGATGAGCTCATAACCCCACAAACAGCCTTAAGCCATCACTCTGAGTCTCAACACTCTAGTGATCAACCTTCTAAGGAAAGTTACCATCCCCAACCACTTGATCTAAACCGCCCCATTCCCATCCTTGACTTCTATTCTGATGAAGATTTGGGCTTCGGTGAATACCATGAGTCTCTCCTCTCTTCCTACACTCAAGGAGAGATGAGTACTTCTGCTTCCCCCATCTCTAGCCCATATCAGCAACCCCCTACTGAGGTGGATCATCCTGAACTTATTCAGGAAATCCATATAGCAGAGGCTATCACTTTTGCAAGTGATAACCTCACTAGGACCTCTACCATGGCAACCCAGCCTCTTGACACTTCTGGAAGTTTTCATTGGGCAGGGGAAATCCAGCAGCCAAGAAACTGTAAAACCCCAAAATTCTATATAAAAGATAACGAAAAGAAAGGTACCTAGAAGGAAGAGATAAAGGATACAAGTTGAAGGGGGTAAAGTGTACAAAGTACAAAACTTTAAAATTATATTAATAAAATGGGTATGGCCACCCACTTTAAAGAATATCTGCTTTCTGTTCTCGGTCAAAAAGAAGAAGAAGAAAGGGGTGCCGGTTTTAGAGAAGAATAAGGAAGGAAAAGCTGCAAAAGGTTAGTTTCTTGGGTTATGTTCAGTTTTAGCTTAGTTTGCAGCTTATGATAAAAACCTCGCCTTGGAAAGGGATCATTCGAATCAGGAAGCAAGGAAAGTGGATACCGAGGCGTATAGGGTCATTCTACATTATTGCCCAGGAAGGAGAAGTGGCATACCAACTGGAGCTACCCGACGTGTTAAATGGGATTCATCTGACATTCCATGTATCTCATCTAAGAAATAGCTCAATCGGTGAGGACATGATCGTGCGACTAAAGGATACTAAGATAGATGAAAGATTCAACTACACGAAGTAACCGGGGACCGTTCTGATAGAAGGAAAGGAGAGCTAAAAGAAGAATGGTTTCACTCGTGTGAGTGCGGTAGAGCCCATAAGGGATCTAAGCCTACGTGTAAGATCAAGGAAGAGATGAGACAGCGTTACCAGTAACTGTTCGAGAAGCGACAGGTTTCGGGGACGAAACCTATATAAGGGGGGTGGACTTGTAACACCCCGAAATTCTATTTAAAAGATAACGAAAGGAAAGGTACCTAGAAGGAAGAGATAAAGGATACAAGTTGAAGGGGGTAAAGTGTACAAAGTACAAAACTTTAAAATTATATTAATAAAATGGGTATCGCCACCCACTTTAAAGCATATCTGCTTTCTGTTCTCGGTCAAAAAGAAGAAGAAGAAAGGGGTGCCGGTTTTAGAGAATAAGAAGGAAGGAAAAGCTGAAAAAGGTTAGTTTTTTGGGTTATGTTTAGTTTTAGCTTAGTTTACAGCTTGTAACCGAAGTTCTCGGTGTTTTAGCAGGTTGTTCTCGGGATTTTGAGGCTGAAATCGCAAGTGGAGGTGTTTGGTTTGAAGAGCTGCTTCAAGGTGAGTTTCTAGATCCCATTTTTACTGGTTTTCTAAGTGTTTGGGGCTGTTATGCATACCGAGTAGAAGGTTTCTAAACCAAACCGTGAGTTTCATCATGATGTTCGATTGTGTTCTTTTGATATATGTTTTTAGATGTTTTCCTAAGATGTGTATGATGTTTAGTTTGTTATAAGTATGTAGTATGATAGATCTATGCCAAGGGTGTGTTAGGATGATGACTGGGTGCTGGAAATAGCATCAGTTACGTTGCAGGTTAATCTGTTCATCCGCATTTGCTGAACATTCAGCAGCTAAATCTTTTGTTCATCCGCATTCGCTACAGTGTCATCCGCATTTGCTACAGTTCCATCCGCATTTGCTACAGTGTCCGCATTTGTTCTATCAGCATTTCTTTTAGACACTTGAATATTTTCTGAAGACTTTCATCCGCATTATTCATCCGCATTCGCTACAGTGTCATTCGCATTAAGTTTGAATATTTGCATAAGTGTTGTTCATCCGCATTAGTTAAGTCTTCATCCGCATTTGATGAACACATCGACTATTTTGTTCACCCGCATTTGCTAAGTGTCCATCCGCATTTGTTGTATGTTCATCTGCAATTGTTTTGTCCATGTATTTGCTTCAGTCATCCGCATTTGATTCATGCGCACTTCATTGGACGGAATATTTTCTGAAGGGTATTTTCTGAAGACTTTCGTCCACAATTGTTCTTGCTCATCCATATTTCTTTGGGGACTTAGGTTTCATTTTCTGCAAATTTGGGAAGTAGAATTTAAGTGCTAAGAAATGATGTCTCAGGGCGGCTTATGCTTATTTATGATGTGATGGCTTGTGAGGATGTTTATGATGTGAATGTTGTGGTTGTATGTATGTGTTATCTTTCTTCGTTAAACGGTTTTCAAAACATATGTATTATGTTATAATACCTGTTGTGTATTATGTGGTGACTTTACGTGGTATGATGTATGAATGAACGTAAAGTATTATGTAACGAAGTGAAAGATAACGTTAATGAAAAGTGAAAAGTAAATGAATAAATGAAAGGCTTGCAAGCAGATGAAGAGAGGTGCACAACCGTTAGATTGGTAGCTCAACTGTGTGCGGTTTAGCTAACCCGAAGGATGCACACAGGGAGACTATCCTTGAGATAGGCTCGAAGGGAGTCTTTATGGTTCGAAGGGAGTCTTTGTGACTCAAAAGGAGTCTTTGTGACTCGAAGGGAGCCTTATGGCTCGAAGGGAGTTCAATCTTTGAGATTGACTCGAAGGGGATCTTTGTCGCGTACCCTGGTCTGTCTTTGGTAGGAGACGGGGGTATTGCATGTGACGGGATCCATATGAAGGTATATGATAATAATGAATGAAAGAAGGAATGAATGAATGAGGATGAAGATAATAATTATTATCAATGTGTACGTATGATGTATGACCGCGAACGAATATAAGTTTCGGTTTTAAAGAAAGTAAAGTATTATCATAATGAAAACTAGAACTCACTCAGCGTCGCTGACTTTTTGTATGCATGATAGTTGGCAGGTATATTGTTGATGCTAAGGAGTTGCAGGCATGGATGCATACGCTACTGGGAGTGTTTTGAAGGCTGGCATCCCCGTTTTGACATGTTAATGAAATATAAACAAGCGTTGTAATGTAATGAATTAACATGTTTTTGTTATTAATGAAAGTTTTTAAATTCCGCTGCAAAAGTAATATATGCTTTGAATGTTTTATGCGATGACGGTCCAGTTTGTAAGTGTTCTGGAAACGGGGCCTTACAGAAACCCATGCTGGTGGTGAGGAAGAAGATTTAGGTCCAATTCTCTCATCCCCCACTGATTCTTTATCTGAAGATGAGGGGAGTCTGCAACAATAGGTGCACAAACTGTCACAACTTTGCACCTATTTTGTTTCAAAGATAGCTCACCTGGAGTCTCAAATGACTATCTTACAGAAGAGGGTCAATGACCAGCAACTTGAGATCACGGATCTCAAGGGCAAGTTAGCAAAGAAACCTCTGCGGATAACTCATCCAGGTCCACAAGAACCTATGGATATCATGGATCAATCTCCCAGCTCACCTATGCAAGAGAGTGATGCTACCAAAAGGGGGAGAAAATTCTGACAATCACAGAACCTAGGAGTTCTTCCTAGAGTATGGACATAGAGGAATCACCATCCTCTCTTGCAGATGTTCATGCTTAGCAACCTCCTCTAGACAGTGATCTACATTTGCTCATTCAACAACTGTTTGAGGAGGGAATACCAAGAGCAATGTCTGCCCCTTTTGAGAACCCAATCTAGGGTTAGGGTATGATAGTAATAGGAGAGCTCTTGTGATCTCTAGAGCTCAGGGTCAACTAGAAGTTCCAACATTTCACACCTGAGTTTCTATGAGAGCAACAACTTGGTAGATCTGCCACTGGTTAACCCAAGCAATAACAGACAAATCGCAAGATTGGCAGAAAGAATCCAAGACAGGGTGCTAGAGGAGTTTAAATTGAGATCAAAATTATATAGACAGAGGCTAGCAGGTGAGATCTTTGGTCAACTGGATGTTGAGGTAATCCCAGAGATTAGCTTCAAAGGGAAAACCTTGAATAAAGGCCCAGAGGTTGAACATGTGAACCTTGAGACAGGATCTCCCTCTGTACCCATTACCCTCAGTGAAATACCAGCTGGTGATGGTACTTCACAACCTCTCTCTAGCCAGAGCTTGACAGCTGAACCAAGCAATGAAGGTCAAAGCTCTCTCCAGCCTGAGTCACCAAGGCTTGTGGTTGACAAAGGCAAAAGGAAACTGACTCCTGAGGAGATTAAGGAAGAGAAGAGAGAGAGGAAGAGGAAGCTGAGGGGAGAGAGTTCAAGTGGTTCCCAAGGGTTCATGGAAGCTGCAATCAAGGCTGCTCCCAGGCCAAACACTCAGGAAGATGAGTTGAGGGCAGCCAAGCTAAACTACCTGGGAACCAGAAACTACAATGTTGATGAACTCATCTCTCTTCCCTTAGATGAATTGAATGAACAGGCTGACACAGAGTTGTCAAAGGAGAGGAAGGAAGCTGAGGATGCAGCATTGCTCCTCAAGCATAAGGAAGAAATGAGGCTGAAAAGACTATAAGAACATTCCTGTCCTCTCCCCAGTTCAAGAAAGTCCTGAACCAGAGACTGTGGCCATTGAACAACCTCAGGTGGCAACTGAAGAAGAAAGACTAAAGATGATCAGCTACTTGAGTGCCACAAGTCTCTATCAGGCAGATGCACTTCTTCCCTTACCATCTGAGTACATATTATTTGAATACAATAAGCAGATGGAAGAAAAAGCTAAAAGAGAAAAACAAGCTAAAAAGAAAAGATTAAGAGAAGAAGCTGCAAAGTCAAGGGCCATCATCCATAAAAGCCAAAAGAAGTCTGCTGAGAGACAAAGGATGATGAGCTTCTTGAAGCTGTATGGATTCTCCAGAAGGAGGCTTGGCCCTATGTCCCTACGCATAATAGATGAGCATATCAGGGTAATCAAGCAGAAGATAAAGAAGGGAGAGCTGGTAGACTTGCATTCTCCACCAAGTCCAGCTCAACTTGAAGTTGAGGTCAAGATTGAACCCACTGAGACAACACAACCTGAACCTGGAGCTACATCTCAGCCAACTTCATCTTTTGATCCACAACAGGGTCCTCCTCTCACTCCTTTTGAATCTGTGAGAGAGGAGATCCCAACTGAGAGGGACTCAACTAAACAACCTGGTACTCAAGACCAATCCCCTCAGTTAAAATCATCAGAGAGAAGAAAAAGGATGGCCAGAAGATCAACCTTAAAGAAAAAAACAAGAAAGGCATCCACCTCCCAACCTCAGGATGAGTCAGAGCATCCTGAAGGAGTGCATGAAGAGGTCTCTCAACAAACTCCAATCATAGTAGAGCCTCTTACTGTTGGAATACAAATTATGTCATGGTCTTATGATGAAGATCAAGACAGATGGTATGTCATAAAAGATTAGGATGGCATGCATGTTTATTCCACAGAAGACATGCTCAATCTTCCTCTGCATGATCTCTTTGACATGAGAAGGTTCTATGTTAGTCTGAAGGATCCAGACCTAATGATGAAGAAAGGTATGCTGAGGATCCTAATGTGGAATATCAAAATCTAAAGAACTTCTCTGTTTTGGTAGCATCAGCCTAGGGGGAGTTTGTAAGAACCATCTGAGGATTATGAGGTTGATGCAACCAACAAGCCAGAACAACCAAGTCTTCCATGCATGCACTAAGGAACAAAGATGAACTAGCTTTGGAAGTCTTACACTCTCAAATGCGTCTAAGTGTAAGATCTTCCAAAGCTAACAGTTCAGAAGGAGTTACTTCGGAAGTTTCACACTCAAACAGAAAAAATATTCTAAGTGAAGGTTATAGGTTGTAGTATAAAAGTGTCTCAGGTCCTTGTAATTTCTTTATGCTTTGTAACACTTGTAAAAGAACTTGAGATCAATATACAACATCCTTGAAAACCAATCTTATGTTCTTGTGTTGTTCTTAGTTCTGTCTCTTTAATTTACTTGTGTTCTTAGTATCATCTGTTTTAAGTTACCAGTTCCCTATTTGAATTCTTAAGTGATCTAAGATCTCTCCTCAGTGTGAAACTAAGTGTTAAGTACCCTTACCCGGTCCTGCAATGAGCCTATTCCTGACATTTCTAATCATGTTCCTGAGGTTCGCTTTGTCTACTCAAGGAAGAAGAAGAGGGTGTTGAAGATAGTTACTAATGAGACTACCAGTGAGATACCTGAGGAGACTGGGCCCAAGAGGGCTAGAGTATAGGATGGGCAATGGGATTGGTTGACTGGACAATTACAGGAGTGGGCTGATGAGGGTGGTGTACCCTCAACATTTGAGGTTGATGAGTCGTCCTCAGTCCATCGAGACCTACCACTGATCAATGAGCCTATGCATTGCACACTAGCTACTCTGGCTACCCGATGCATTCACTATGAGCACCAAATTTCATCCTTAAAGGGTAAGGCGGGAATGACGAGCGAGATGTTGTAGGCGATGGATGGAAGGATGATGACATTTAAGGAGGAGAAGGTGATTGAGAATGACATCCTGAACCAGCTGCATTTCAGGATTTGTGATTTGGAGACGGGACTGGTGGAGACGAAGAAGAAGCTAGAAGTGGCGGAGCTAAAGGTGGAGGTTGCAGAGGCTGGATTGGTGGCAGCGCAGCAGCAGGTGACAGTCCTCGAGGAGCGAGTGGAGGCAGCGTTGGGGCTGGCGACGATTTGCATGTTGATGGCTTCGGTGGTGGTCCGTGCCGATGTGATGGCACGATTCTCTCATTAGATTTGTAGGGTCTTTATTAGTTAGTATTTGGAATATTGAAACAACTATTTTGTAATGATGTTGATGCTACTGTAACATCTATTTTGGGTTGTTTCTGGACATGTAATCTGAACTAATTATCTCTCTCATTAATTCATTGTTGATGATATTAATGAATGATGTGATTATCATGATTGTATACCTATTATTATTATTATGCATTTTGATATTATTTCGTGTATGTCGTTTATTCTCTTTTGTTCATTGATAACAGAAGTTAATTCATGGCACCTAACACGCGAAACACCGCTGGTGCTAGAGGTACTGGTTTACCTACCACTGCTGAAGAGTTAGCACAATTGATATCCCAACATGTCAACTCTACACTCGAGCAACATGACGCAAATGCTGGGCGTGGTAGAGGACGTGGCACCATGGGTGGTTCCAGTGGAGGCACTTCCGTTGGAAATCCCTAGATGAGAATCTCAGTTGATATGACTCAACTAGGATTGAATATGATGATTGAGTCAATGATTATGTAGACGAAATACAAAATCAATGAACATTAAATGCTGAAATACTAATAAATGCTTTGTATATTGATATTGGTAAACAAGATACAAACTGTGCTAGGGTTTGTAGCACAAGAAATTACCGACCTGTTACATTTAGTGTATACTATTCTATTTATAGGCAGATACAATGTCTGTACAAAATGACTAAACTACCCTGACAACTATACATCAGAATACTAGTCTAAGTACCAAATGATAATCACATTTGTAATGAACATCCGCATTAGTTAATGCGGATGTGTTGATCTTCATCAGCATTTCTTCAGTTGTGCATCCACATTAAGTATGTCATCCGCATTGACTAATGCAGATAACCAAATACTTGGTCGTATTTGGTTCTGCATATCCGCATTAGTAAATGCGGATGAACAAATACTTGGTCGTATTTGTTCTTGCTCATCCGCATTGACTAATGCGGATAGCCGATACTTGTATTTTTCTTCTGTTGTCCTCACCCGCATTGGATCTTGGACTTGTGCAGATTTCTTCCAACCAAAACAACCTTCAACCACCTCTTGAATTGGCGTGTATGTTCCTTTCAGGGTCCAACAGAAATGATGTTCCACCATGTATGCCCACTCAAAATGATGACATGATTGTGATGATAGCAAGACTCAAAATAAATCAATGGGCCACTTTTTGATTCAAATCAATTATGACCCCCATAGAAACACCATTCATCATCATTTTCAACCATACCTCATGTTTACACTTGCCAAAAATCCACATAAATATATCATTTTTGACTTGTACAAAGAATGCATAAACCACCATCTATTCCTCTCAATAACTAGCCTATTTCCTTCCCTTTCCCCTGCTGAAAGCTTGACGAAAGCAGCCTCCATTCTCCCAACATGTTGCAGCAAAGCACAACCGCGTGCATCTTCATTCAAGCTTCGCTTCTTGCAAACGTTGAGGCATGCATTCACTTACACTTAAGTAACACTTTAATATGTTTAAGAAATAAAAATTATAAATATATGAATGTGATTAAGTTATCTGACATTCAAGAAACAAGTGCATTAGATATTCATATCAAGCTTTTGATGAAAAAGTTGATTGATTTGAAAAATAGTTTCTGTCAGAATATTACGTTACCTTTAAAAAATCATAACTTGGTCAAAACAAAATCAAAATTAATGATTCTTGAGCCTAAAATTAAGTTCAAAGAAATATATTTCCAAACATAGTAAATTCATTATTTTTCATTAAGATTGGACCTTCAAAAGCTAAATGCAAAATGAAAGGTCAAACCTGGATGTTTTGGCAGAATACTAAGGTCCACTTTAGCAGGCCATAACTCCCTCTATTTTTACTTAATTGACTTAATTCAAATTCTGGAAGTTCGTTTTGAGAGTTAGCTTTAAAACCCCTTGGTCTCACTTAAAAGGGTTAAGGTTTCATCCCCCAACTAACCCAAACATTTTCGGAACTCAATAAGATAGTTGCACATTTTCTTGAAGGAAGATAGTTGTTTTTAGAAACTAAATGGACTCCGTAAAATTTAAAATTTACTTTTCTAGTAACTTAAAACTCATATATAAGTATAGTACAAATCCGTTATTTTATTTAGTACATCTTGTTAATTAAAACCTTAGCTCAAAATGACTCGTAAAAATGTAGAAATCAAGCAAACAAACTTTAAATCACAAAATATCATATAATCACATGTGAACTTCTAATTATGGAAAAATATACTCATTTCATAATATGTATGTATGTTTATATACTTATTCTTAACTATTAAGTTCATAATCGAATATTACTAATGGTTTGTAAAACTTGCAAAACCATAAACTTGGAAAAGTTTACTCTTCAAACAATAATTTAAAAACTAAACTATTATGTAACACTTAACTCGTCACTTTGATTAACGACCTATTATTGGGAACGTAAACCTTATTTGCCCACCGCATATATATGTTGAAACTGCTTCGGTTTAAGTGCAATCCATCTTGTTTCACATGATACATATCAAAACCAACAATCTGTGAGTTCTCGTAGCCCCTTTTACTTTTCCTAATTTCGGAGGAGAAACATGTTACTTAATGACTTTACATGAATCATTACTATTGCCTTATGCTTATACACTTTTTGGTGACGATTGTTTATTTATTGGGTTGGACTTATTAAGACCTCGCTATCTTACGTAACTATTTAACTCCAGGATGGAGCCGTGGGTTTAATATAGATAGTACTATAGGGACTGACAATCCCATTCTCTTCTCGTAAATCCACAGTCAACGATATTGAATGATTATTACCATGAAGACTATAACTTGACTATTATTTTCGTACTTGGAATAAGTATCGAACGAGGCATGAAGTCAAAGGCTTAGTTGTGGACTCATAAATACATTTCACCTTACTCGTGTTATGGTGACTTTACATGATGAGTTTTAATTCATACTTGACTTCATACTTTGAAACGATTTATTGATTCGCAAACCTACGAGCTCACCAACAGTATTGTTGACCCATTTTTTAACATGTTTTTCAGGAAACTAACAAGGATAGCTTTGGATATTATCATACATGGCATGACTAGGGCACACACCAAGATTATCTTGTATAAGCTTAAGAAATCTAGGCTCAAATGTATAATTTTTGAAACATGTACCCTTAATATCTTATTACCATGTATTCAAGATATCTGATTACGTCACCTCCTTGTGATTCCGACGCCGGTGAGGGGTGTGACAGATTGGTATCAGAACCATGGTTATAAAGAATTAGTGTGCCCTAGATAGACACCTAGACTATAACCTTAAGCTCATAACAACTAGAGCACTACAACACTTAGAACATTAACTATCACAAGAAAACATACATGATGTTGACATTATCTTATTAACGTCATGGTATTTTTTTAGTCGACACTTCCTAAAGCACCATCAGCTGACATTTTATTATCCCCGACAAGACTACGACTCGTTGAAGTACTTTAAACTACATCGATTTATTATTTCGATCATTCTATTTTATGAACCCTACATTCCCGTTAACAGTAAGACTGGCTCTTCCAAACTATTAAAAAGTAAAGTGATCAAGGTTTCTAGCCCCATCCCTACACATGACACAACCACTAACAAGTAGTGAAGAATCATACGGCTTGTTAGTGCATACCACTACTTGCTTCTATAAATACACCATCTCCATTACATAAATGATTTCACCTCTGATAGTTGACACATAAGCAAACTAGGCTACGACATGAGACCTTGAGGGCTCCTAAGTTTTAGAAGTTGGTACTTGTACATGTGGCTGGTAAATAGTTTGTAGCCGCAATCAACTCATTCTTTAATCCTGAAAACATCACTGTTTTGACAAAGCCTCACTCGAGCTGCCACTCAGAAGGCTACATAGCTACCTAAAGGGGTAATTCTTAAGACACCAGAGCCAGTACCTCAATCTCCCACCTAAAATAAATCTAAGATCATTGCATGTAGATCCCAAACAAGGACAAGTAATGGTGAGCGCCCAATTACAAATTCTGGAAGAGAAATGGAATGAACAGCATGACCCGTACAACATCACAAGCTGGTTCAACCTTATTAAGTACGACTTAATGACTTTTCGAATCAGGGTCATAGTAGCCTTAGAAGATGCTCATATTACCGTATTACAAGACCAAGCATGGAGCCATTAGCTTGAGACCAATCGCCTCGAATCGCTATTAATGGCATGGATCCATATGTAATGTTCCTCATATTTGAGTTTTATTGAACCCAAGACTCCCTTAGAGGAAATTTCCACGGAACAAAATTTACCTCCTCCAACATCATGTGTGTATTATTTGAAACGCCATATGGTCCCAAATATCAAACACCCTTGTAGTGGACTGAAGTAGGTGGTATCAAATAATTGGTTTAGAAGTCATCAAAGACACAACCAACAAGATTGCACTAATTAACAACAAAGCAAAGGAATAAGAAAACATTAGAAAAGCTACATTGACATCAACTGAAAACTTTTGAAATTCTAAATCGACGTTAAGGTCTTACTCTCACCTTAGAAAGGCATAGTTAGTTTCAGGAAGAAAAGTAAACTCGATCCAAGATAGGCAAGATCATTCATGATTCTAAAAAGAATCATGTTGGTGACTCCTAAGCCCAAGTTACATTAAAACTTAGTGATATACATAAACCTTTTAGCCATTCAGGTGCCTAACCTAGAGAAATGTTTAGCTAATAATTCCTTATTTGTACCACTTAAGGAATCCGCATTAACGACAAGTTAAACTTGGTCGAAGTACCCATTGAAACCAAGGAGCGGAAAGTTAAAAAAATAACTCAAACGAACTACGTGGCGATAGTTAAAGTATGGTTAAATGCAAAGAAAAGTTACGAATGTACGTGGAAACTTTAGAAGTCCACCATCCAAACTTAGTAGCTGATATCGGATTTAAACTCAAATCCTAGAAGATGCCATATTCAATGGCGAACTATAATTCTCATATTCTTGTTCGGACATCCATATTTCTTCTACTAAAGTTGTGGGAGGAACACCTTTTGAACTCTAACTACCCTTGCATTCAAATCCCACTAAAACTAAATCAACACTGATCTTGAACAATCACGTGGAGCGTTTGTTTGAATATCACCAAAAATACTTGCCTTAGCAAGGGTTTCCGTCACACAACTAGTTAAACTTTAAAAAAGTCAAGTAACCACATAGATTCCTTACTAGTAAGTGTTGTAATATTCAGAAAGTCAATCCTCATTGTGCATACAATTACTTATAACATGTATTATGATTGGGAAATCTAATACTTGAAAGAGTTCTCAACAACATTCTAATTCAACGATGTTTGATCTCATCATGTGACTAGAGTACATCCATATCTAGAGTAAATGCACACCAACTACATCAGACACCAGGAATGCATGGTTAGTGTTCCAACTATCGCTATTACCAATGTTCAAATTGCAATAAGCAGTGCCCTTAGTCATAGACAACACACTACTCAGAATAGATTCATTTATGCTCAAAATAAGATGACCTAAGAAGACCATGCAATGCAATTTACCATTATGGGTGCACACGTAATAGTAAATTACCATGCATAAGAATCCTATTGAACCTTATTGTGTGAGCCTTTTTCTATGCTTTATGTGTTTTGACATAAACCTTTATGTTATTTTAGTGAACGAAACTTCGACAACATAATATGAGCATAGTGAATGCACCTCTGGTACTCCAGATACATAAATCCTCTTATTACGTCAATAATCGTGATGTTAATTAGGCTATGAGAAGCTTCCTTATGTAGTTAGACAAAACACTAATGGTTGGCAACATGCTAAAGTTTAAAACCCTTGAAGGAAAGGACATTTACAACGTAACTCGAGTATGATGGATACATTGTGATGAATTCCATATATAGGTACCACATTACATCAACACGACATAACTAGGCTTTGGCCAGATCCTCAAACCAAACCCACTCACTTCCTTCATACTTGGGAAGTCATACTATGATAAACTAATGGATACTGACATTTCAACAACAATTTAAACCATATAATCCTCTTTATCTAAGTGGTGATTTAAACCGTTTGAGACTATTCAAACCTTTTCACCTAATGGATGCCTTAAACCACTTTTTATTTTAAATCGCTCAATACACATCAATTGACCAAAACCATAGACTATTTCACACTTTTAATACTTCAATAACTTTTCAATATCTTAAACTCTTTGACATTTTCACTTTTTTTAGACCATTTGATATTTTAAACTAACTGATACTTTAAAACAGTTTACATTCTAAAGCATACAAGTGACATTTAACTAATTTATATCCCTTTGATATTCTAATAATTTGACGTTCAAAATTCTTCCCTTATGATCTTAAACTATTTGGCTCTTTAAAATATTTTATGCTTAAAACCATAAGATGGTTTTCAACTATTTTAAACTATTTGATACTTCAAACCATTTGGTGATCTCCAACTATTTTAAATTACTAAACACTTTTAATCGTTTGATGTACTTCAAAAACTAAACACTTCAAACCATCTAATATCTTAAACCATTTGATGCCATTCGAATGAGTAAAGCATTCAATATTTTAAAACCATTTAACATTTCTCATTTGACGGATACTTTTAACAAAATAGCATGTAAACCCCTTGACACTCTTCAACTGACTGAATTTTAATCTGTGTTGTTACAAAACATCTCATATTCATTGACCTATTGATACTTTAAAACCCGTTGAGTTACCCTAAAACAAATTTATACTTCAAACTTTCGGACATTTTAAAACTATATGATACCCTTACTCATTGATATCCAAAACCAATTCCTATCTCACTTGAACTATTTTAAAAATCATGTTTCACCTACCTCCACATTCGCATTAAAACAGTGAATGTGCTTGTTACTCCGACCACTTTAATTACATTAACAAACAACAGCCTGAACTATTGCTATACACTCAACTGTAACAGTGATTACTCACCTTAGAGACCACTTATTCAAAACTACTCTGAACTCTCATTTAAAACATATTTAGAATCATTACTTGAACCGTTACGAGTTTAACAGTGAAACATCCTTTTGGATTTCATATTGAACTAAATCATTATGGCACTCATTTGGCGCTGACTACAGCCTAATGAACAATAATACATTACGTATATCATAATGATGCACACCTGGGGTAGCCCGGAGTTTAACGAACACCACTACATTTCATTATTGATCCAATTATAGTAATAAGCTAGTGTAGACCGGAGCCTAAGGAACAAATGCACAACATCTATTGATGTTGGCAGCACATATCATACGACGCTTAGTAGCCAAATGATCATTACCTGACCGTGAGTCCAGAACTTAACCAAAACCTTTACGACATCCATCTTGACCAAACATGATCTATTATGTGATATTGACCTGATTGTGCACTATCCCTCAAATTCTACTCACCTCGCTTATGACTTATGTCTTGGTTTATAATA
The DNA here is from genome assembly GCA_025506505.1 of Flaveria sonorensis. NCBI lineage: Eukaryota > Viridiplantae > Streptophyta > Magnoliopsida > Asterales > Asteraceae > Flaveria > Flaveria sonorensis. The sequence goes on from CM046437.1 coordinate 3,301,788, forward strand.
TATTTACACTATGTTATAGTATATTTTTCTATGTTGTTAGTACTTTACACTAAACTTTTAATGCACTTACAGTATATATTTACCTTATGCGTAAAGCATATATACCTCAAGTATAAAGCATATTTACCTAAAGCCTATCGAATGCTTATATTATGCACGTACCTTAACTTAAACTATACTTTTTAGTGCTGATAATATACTCAATTCATGTTATATGTATCCTATACTTATTCCCTATATAACTACTTGATTATTATACAACACTATACTTAGACTACGGTTGATAGTTCCAAACCTTCCAAAAACCTTAATCTCAGAAGATAGAAAAGAATGACTATCAAAGGAAAACTCTTGATCATTTATAAGGTCTAAAAACCTCTTTACAAGTTGAATTTCAGGACGAAATTCATTCAACTGGGGGAGACTGTAACATTTCTGAAAATCCGATATATTTTTCATTCTTTTATTTTATATTATGTGTACTTAACTTAGTTTAAGATATAAACTAAGAAATGATCTTACGTATTATGATAATCAAATTAGGATCGCTGCAACTTGAACCACTTCATGGTATGTTATATGAACCTTAATAATTTTATGGCATTACTATGCATTTACGACTTAATATATTATGATGTTTCATCGAACCATCGAGCATCAGTGATTTAACAGACGTGAGTCGTCAGAAATGCCGAACGTATTTCATAAATCACGACTAAAATTCAACATCAAATACCAACTCAAAGTCGACAATTTATGTCATTGATAAGGATATTTATGAGCACAAAATAAAGATTTACGACTATATATATATATATATATATATATATATATATATATATATATATATATATATATGATCATTACCTTTGCATTAAAACACCCATAACGCACCAACTACTATCATGCACTAGTCGAAGTAATATACAAACCTAAGACTAGATAATACTATTAGAACCCTCAAATGAATTATATATATATATATATATATATATATATATATATATATATATATATATATATATATATATATATATATTCTATTTATGCGATTTGAAGCGAAATTATTTAAACAAACGCAATTCCATTTTTTTGCTAACCGAAATGTCATAAAACCTCACTAACAAATTAAATGAGCATTTTGTAACTAAAAAATACCAAAATATACATTATCATCATCATCTTTCATCACCAAATCATTTTCTTTTTTTATTCCTACCCCATACTATGATGGTGTGATTGCTAGTTGCAAGATGGGTGGCTCCCCTCAAGAAATCTCATGAAAATGATGTTCTAGGCCCACTTAAAATGATGACATGATTGTGATGATAGTAAGACACAAAATAGATCAATGGGCCTCTTTTTGATTCAAATCAGCCGTGACCCCCATAGCCACACCATTTATCATCATTTTCCACCATACCTCATGTTTACACTTGCCAAAAATCCATATAAATATCTCATTTTTTACTTGATAAAGAATGCATTAACTACCACTTATTTCTCTCAATAACCACACTATTTCCTTCCCTTTCCCCAGCTAAAAGCTTCACAGGAAAGCAGCCTCCAATCTCCCAACATGTCGCAGCAAAGCACAACACGCATGCATCTGCGTTCAAGCTTCGCTTCTTGCAAACGTTGAGGTATACATTTACTTACACTTAAGTAACTCTTTAATGTACATAAGAAAATGAAATTATAAATATGTAAGTGTGGTTAAGTTATCTAACATTCAACAAACAAGTGCATTAGATGTCCATATCAAGCTTTTGATCAAAAAGTTGATTAATTTGAAAAGCAGTTTCTGTCAGAAAATTACACAACTTTAAAAGATCATACATTGATCAAAACAAAATCAAAATTAATGATTCTGGAGCCTAAAATTAAGTTCAAAGAAATATATTTCTAAACATAGTAAATTCATAATTTTTCATTAAGATTTAGACCTTCAAAAGCTAAATACAAAATGAATGGTCAAACCTTGATGTTTTGGCAGAATACTTAGGTCCACTTTAATGTTATGAGTTAGATTCGAAACCCAAGTGGTCTCACTTAAAATGGTTAAGGTTTCAACCCCCAACCAACCCAAACATTTTCAGATTTCAATAAGATAGCTACATATTTTTTTGAAGGAAGATAATTATTTTTAGACACTAAATGGACTTCGTAAAATGTAAAATTTACTTTTCTAGTAATTTAAAACTCATATAAGTATGGTAAAAATCCCTTCTATTATTTAGTACATTTGGTTAATTAAAACATTAGCGCAAAATGACTCGTAAAAACTCAGAAATCAAGCAAGCAAATTTTAAATCACAAAATATCGTATAATCACATATGAACTTATAATTATGACAAAATATACTCATTTTATAATATTTATGTATGTTTATATACTTACTAGCCTATAGACCCGTGTATTACACGGGTTGAACAAATAATACATAAAGATATTAACAACATACATATAATAAACGTAAAATCTAACTGTTGGTTATGCTTAACAGAAAGTTATACGGAGAGATTATATTTTCTTAAACAACCAACTAATATTAGAAATATATAATGTAGATTAATTATTTGTTTTGTTAATTTAAATCTTAAAATAAACCTGTAAGTACAGGCATTCCAACCTAAACCCATGTGATTGTCTACTAACCAATTGTCCCGTAGATTGTAAAATGACCATCACTATCCACTTTACGTAGCAAAACAAGCGGTCAAGGTCAGGTGGCCCGATTAAGTAACTGTTTATTTTGAATGGGTGTGTGTCAAAAGAGGCCATTTTAAGTAACTGTTTATTTTGAACAGGTCAAAACAAGTCAATTTATATAAAATTGACATTTTACTCTTTTAAGATGATTGAGGTACATAAAGTTTTATCAGAATACAAATTTAAAAAAGGTAACATGCAAGTCAACGTTGAATCAATATTTAATTGCTTTCCAAAAAAACAACATCAGCAAGTGTTAAGTAACCTAGATAAGTAAAATTGATTTGTAGTTGTATATAATATGGTAACAAAATTTCAACACAGACACAATTTGTTTTTCTAGCATTGTATATTGTCAAAATCAATGGAAGGACATGAAAAATAAACATTCATGATTTACTTTCTAGTAACAAATGGAGAACTATTAAGCAAATTTATTAAAAACAATTATATGTTCAAGAAGCAATAAGCCATATACGTTTGAAATTGCACATACAGATAAAACTACTTCCAGTACAGCAAGTGCTTTAAGAGCCTACGATACTAAATACATTTTATAGCCCACCAATGGCAATAAATACAATTTCACATGGAAACTAATATTAAATTCAAATCTACATCTGCCAGTTTAAACTTGTGTTGCTGACATTAAACCAACTCTTGAACCAGCATTATGTGAACTGTTCTTCACAATCTCATCATAAATCGACACCTTTGGAAGGTCATTACTGCTTTGTGAATTGTCCCTGTTTTATATAATATGCTTTACAACTTATTAACACTAAATTGCTTGAGTTTATTTATTAGTTTATTGTATTTAATAATATGATACATCAGTTGAATTTAAGAAGAAATACATTAAAAGCATGTTGTAGCAAACCTTATTAAAAATCCACGAAATAGCATGTCCATTTATCTTGCAACAATCAAAGCAAGTTAAAAACCCAAACATGACATAAAACATAAAGAGCAGACTGAAAAAGTTTTATGCAGGTAAACATACTAAAGCTGAAAATGTAAACTGGGAATTCATTATGTCTTACAGGCTAACAAAGACAGGTCATGTAATTTAGTTGCCAAACTATGAAGGAAGACAGCTAAACAGTTATTAATAAACCATTCCGTTTGGATCCGAACCCACTCGTTTGACCTGTTACACAACCCACTGACTCGTTTTGCCGCTTATAATAAAAAATTTCAAGACACAAAATATAAAATTAAGACCACCACATACCATCTATAATAACATAAATTTGCAAATCCTTTTTGAGCATGGGAAGCTCATTCTTTCACAAAAACATACCTTCGCAACTTTAAAAAGTTCAACCGAAAACAATTAATTGCGAAAATCCAAACATACCTTTGTTTACAAACGACTAATTGTAATGGTTAACAGATGAGAAAACCCAAATTAAGGTTAAAGAACAGGTTTTTAAAAGGAAGCATACCTTTGCATTTGACCAAAACGACTAATTGTCTACAAAATGAAAGGACACATACCTTTATATGGGTTAACAAAAGAGAAAACCCCAATCAAGATTAAAGGAGCAGGTTCGAAAGAAATACATACCTCTGAATGTAAACTTATGCGAAATTGAAGATGATTATGTGATGACAATTGAATCTAAGTACACAAATGGTCGCTCCGTTGAATGTAAACCTGTGTGATATTCTCAATCCTTGTGATTTTGTCGTGTTAAGCGTGTAATTGATTTCAAAATTGTTGTGTTGGAACCCATGACTGCAGGTGATGAAACAAACGATTCAACCAATTGATTTTTATGAAATTATCACACAAATGTTGGTTTGGAAATAAAGAAACGATTCATTACCTAAATCTTTATTAAGCCAAATCTTGATTTAGCAATTGAAAACAATTATTCATTACCTAAATATGCATTCAGTCATACTTAAGCGTAATTAAATCGTAGTCAGGTAGAATCTAATAACATATGCGATTTAAACCATGAACCAATTCAATTTAAACAACAGCCTTCTAGCTTCGAAAACAAAACCACAAACTTTTGATTAAATGAGCTAATACATATAGTAGGTGTGTGTTTTGAAAACCAAAGTAACTTCCCTTGATCACTTTTCTTTTGAATTTACATCAAGTCATAATGTTATGATTTGTCATCAATTTCAAATCATGATATTATGGTTTCTTATCAATTTTATTTTGTATGTAACAAAATGCATGCCAAAGTGCATGCAAAAATGCATGCCAAAATGCAGATCAAGTCTTGAGTCAATCATCATAAAAAAACACTCAACTTAATATGGAACACATGGGTAAAAAGAACATACATATAGCAAGTTTTGGATCGTCACCTAGGGGATAGAATTCCAATCCAGAAGTGAACGGAAATTCATTCTGCAAAATTGTTGAACATAAATCAGCAATTCAATATCCAAAATCTGAATTTTAATAAACAGAAAATTAAAATCCAAATCACATACTAATGGTTGGCTACTTTTGTTCAAAATCAAAATCAAAATCAAAATACCTATGTAAAATCCAAATTTCATGAATTAAAATCCAAAAAATTCCTTAATCCACTACATAGATGAATCCATTGTATACCTTCGATGAACCCATTGTATACCTTCGACTATAATGAATCAATTGTATACCTTCGATGAAGATGACGGAGAGACATTCAAATACACCCAATCTACAGAGATTTTAACGATTTAAGATGTGAATCGACCAACAAACACAAAAGATAGAAAACATATAATAAGAAGAAGAGGTATCAGAATATAACACAACAACGTGAGAAGAGGAAGAGGATAACAAACCGGAGGATGTACAACCTTTGATCTCGGCATCCTTCAACCGAAGCTTGCACTTTGCAAACGGTTTGAGCGATCTAGGGTTACAAATCGATGAATGACCGTCGCGATTCGATTTGAAAGTGGCGATTGAAAGAGGCGATAGAGATGATTGTGAGAATTACGGTTTTATGGGGGGGTTATAATGGACCCATGTTGGATTACGGGTTTAAATAAACGCGGGTCTTGAGGTCCGCGAGACTAGAAAATGGGTTAGGAAATATGAAAAACTCACACGATGTCCGTCATGTGAGATTTGTAAATATTAAGTTTATAATTGAATATTACTAACGGTTCGTAAAACTTGTAAAACCATAAATTTGAAAAAGTTTACTCTTCAAACAATAATTTAAAAACTAAACTATTATGTAACACTTGACTCGTCACTTTGATTAACGACTTATTATTGGGAACGTAAACCTTATTTGCCCACCGCATATATATGTAGGAACTACTTCGGTTTAAGTGCAATCCATCTTGTTTCACGTGATACATATCAAAACCATCAATCTGTGAGTTCTCGTAGCCCTTTTTACTTTTACTAATTTCGAGGGAGAAACATATTACTCAATGACTTTACATGAATCATTACTATTACCTTATGCTTATACACTTTTTGGTGATGATTGTTTATTTATTGGGTTGGACTTATTAAGACCTCGCTATCTTACGTAACTATTTAACTCCAGAATGAAGCCGAAGGTTTAATATAGATAGTACTATCGGGACTGACAATCCCCATTCTCTCGACTCATTGGAACTCGTAAATCCATAGTCAATGATATTGCATGATTATTATCATAAAGACTATAACTTGACTTTTATTTCCATACTTGGAATAAGTATCGGACGAGACACGCAGTCAAAGGCTTATTTGTGGACTCATAAATACATTTCATCTTATTCGTGTTATGGTGACTTTAGATGATGAGTTTTAATTCATACTTGACTTCATACTTTGTAATGATTTACTGAGAAACCTACGAGCTTACCAACATTAGTGTTGACCCATTTTTAACATGTTTTTAAGGAAACTAACAAGGCTAGCTTTGGATATTATCATACATGACACGGCTAGGGCACACACGAAGATTATCTTGTATAAGCTAGGGAAATTTAGGCTCAAATGTATAAATCTTTGAAACTTGTATCCTAATACATTGTTACTATAGTTTATTTTGAATACATAATTAAATTTAAATATCTTATTACTATGTGTTCAAGATATCCGATTACGTCACCTCCTTGCGATTCCGTCGTCGACGAGGGGTGTGACATGTTGTGTATATATGCTATTGTTTTTTTCTTATATGTTCAGTTTGCTTTTTAAATTAGAGTTCTCTTTGGAATAAGTGTTTTTATCTCATAAGTCGAACTAAGATTTGCATCCATCTTACCCTCTCCAAACCTAGTTTTGTTTGTTTGTTTAAACTTAACAGCCATATATATTTGGATCAAACCAACCCGAATTACCAAGCTGAAATTGCCATTCTTATGAGTTTATACACGTTTTGGGGTTAAATGAGAGCAATTAAAACTTAAGAGACCTAATTGCAAATAATATAATAATCCATTAATCCCCAACTCCAAATCGGCACAAGTCTAGTCCTTGTCCCAAAACCTATGCATTTGAAAAACCCTGTTATTGATCACTTCACAGATCGGAGAAGAATGAAATCCGTTGTTGTTTTACATCATTTCCTCTTTCTCCTCCTCCTTCTTTCTCATCTGAATTCAGTTTCTTCATGGAAAAAAGAAGAATTTCGCAGCTGTAATCAAACCCCTTTCTGCAAAAGAGCTAGATCTAGAAAACCCCAACATTGTAAACTCATCGCCACAGATGTCACAATCGATGATGGGGATCTCACTGCAAAACTCATAACCCCCAAGGGATTCCAACAGAACCCAGATGATAATTCAACAGACATCGAGTCAAACCCACTCATCCTCTCGTTGTCCGTCTATCAAGATGGGATCCTACGGATGAAGATTGATGAAGACCCATCTCACAATCCGCCCAAGAAACGCTTTCAAGTGCCTGATGTTGTTCTCCCTGAGTTCGAAAGCAAGAAGCTTTGGCTGCAGAGGTACACTAAACGTGTAATCGATGGCGATTCTGCTGATTCTTTCTTTGTATATTTGTTTGATGGATATGAAGCTGTTGTTAGAACTGATCCGTTAGAGGTTTTTGTTAGAGAACAAAGTAGTGGTAAGCGTGTGTTGTCATTCAACTCTCATGGGTTGTTTAATTTTGAGCAATTGAGGGTTAAGAAAGAAGGGGATGAATGGGAGGAAAGGTTTAGAAGTCATACCGACTCTCGACCTTACGGCCCGCAGTCAATTAGTTTCGATGTGTCATTCTATGGTGCTGATTTTGTTTATGGTATCCCTGAACATGCCACTAGTCTTGCTTTGAAACCCACAAATGGACCTGGGGTTGAAGAATCTGAACCTTACAGACTGTTTAATTTAGATGTGTTCGAGTATTTACACGAATCACCATTCGGGCTTTATGGATCGATACCCTTTATGCTTTCACACGGGACGTCACATGGGACCTCAGGGTATTTCTGGCTAAACGCTGCTGAGATGCAGATTGATGTTCTTGGATCTGGTTGGGATGCTGAATCTTCAATTATGTTACCTTCTGATCAAAAGAGAATTGATACATTGTGGATGAGTGAAGCTGGGATTGTTGATGCATTCTTCTTCATCGGGCCTAAGCCGAAAGATGTTGTCAAGCAATATGCTAGTGTGACGGGAACATCTGCAATGCCTCAATTGTTCGCAGCGGGTTATCATCAGTGTAGATGGAATTATAGAGACGAGGAGGATGTTAAGAACGTGGATTCGAAATTTGATGAACATGATATCCCATATGATGTTTTGTGGCTTGATATTGAACACACAGATGGCAAAAAGTACTTCACATGGGACAGAGTTCTTTTCCCGAATCCTGAACAAATGCAAAATGATCTGGCATCGAGGGGTAGACGAATGGTTACTATTGTGGATCCGCATATAAAGAGAGATGATAACTATCATATACATAAGGAGGCTTCAAAGAATGGGTATTATGTGAAAGATGCAACCGGGAAGGATTATGATGGTTGGTGTTGGCCTGGATCCTCGTCTTATATAGATATGGTTAATCCTGAGATAAGGTCGTGGTGGGCTGATAAGTTTGCCTATACACAGTACATTGGCTCAACTCCATCGTTGTATATTTGGAATGACATGAATGAGCCTTCCGTATTTAATGGACCTGAAGTATGATATAACTCTCTGTGCTCACTCTTTATACATTTTAATTTACTAGTTATTCGTAATTGTTACAAACTTAGAATCAAGTGGCAATAGGTGTATCCAAGGCTGCATTATATTCATCGCATAGTTTAAGGCTTACATGTGGACATATCATTCACATGAAATGGACTGTACTTGTTGGCGCCAATGAGTTTCTTCTTAATTGCTTCAGTAAATCTGTTTCTTTGAATGTAAACAATCAGAAACTATGTGTATAAAACATTAATGCTTTGTTGCGAAACTGACTCATACTTTTGACCAGGTGACCATGCCTCGAGATGCTTTACATTATGGTAACGTTGAGCACAGAGAGTTGCATAATGCATACGGTTACTATTTCCATATGGCTACATCTGAAGGGCTTCTGAAACGTGAAGGAGGAAAAGACAGGCCTTTTGTTCTATCCAGAGCATTTTTCCCTGGGACCCAAAGGTATGGGACTGTTTGGACAGGAGATAACATGGCAGAATGGGAGCACCTTCGGGTTTCCGTTCCCATGATTTTGACGCTTGGGCTTACTGGGATAACCTTCTCAGGTAGCTTTTTTCCTTTATTCTCATGAATGGTTGTTTAGTTTTCGGGATATATTATGGTTGGCGCTCTGTAGGTGCTGATGTTGGTGGGTTCTTTGGTAATCCGGACACCGAGTTACTTGTTCGTTGGTACCAGGTTGCAGCTTATTTGCCGTTTTTCAGAGGGCATGCCCATCATGATACCAAAAGAAGAGAACCTTGGCTATTTGGGTATCAATTACTTTGACCACATAACTACTATCCATATTCTTTATACTCGAAAAAAAAGTACTGAAATTTGTTTTTCGATTGTAAGACTATCAAAACTGATTATGTGACTCACAATCAGCAAAACACATTTACCCCTCGCCTACTTGCACTGACTTCCTTGCCTTACGAAAAGCTTTTAAAAAGTTTTTGTTTTGACTGGTAGTAGTACAAACCTATCTATTGATTAAACATTTTGTCCTAAATCTTTTTTTATTTGGCTTAACAGAGCTGATTATGTGATTCTCAGAATTCTCTCTCACAATTTTCAAAGCATACTTCCAAATACTCCCTAAAGTACATGCCATAGATTTTTATATGGTGTTTTTTAATGATTTGAATTATTATAAAAAATGGGAAAGAAACCTCTAGAACTTTTAAGCAGTGGCTGACCCAAGTGTGGTACTTTCAAAAACAATAATACCTTCGCATTCCTTTCATCACCATGAACACCGCCTCTGTTGAATCTTGAACCTATGCTTACATGTATGTTTGTTGTTAAAATTGGTTAAACGTATGTTTTTTTGACGATAGAGAATATAATACCGTGTTGATGAGGGATGCCATTCGTGTACGATACACCTACCTACCGTATTTCTACACACTATTTAGAGAAGCAAACGTCACAGGAGTCCCAGTTGCTCGTCCCCTTTGGATGGAGTTTCCTTATGATGAAGCCACTTTTAACAACGATGAGGCTTTCATGGTTGGCAACGGCCTTCTAGTCCAAGGAGTTTATACCCAGGTTCTATTTTTTTCCCTTTTTTTGTGGCTTACCATCCCTCGTAAGTGACGAAACTAACTAAAATCATCTTTGCAGCGTGCAAAAGATGTAACGGTGTATCTTCCAAGGGATCATACTTGGTATGACCTTAAAAGTGGAACCGCATATAAAGGTGGCAAGGCCCAAAAGGTGGAGGTGACAGATGCTGATATACCTGTTTTTCAAAGGTCTGGAACCATAATTCCAAGAAAAGATCGGTTCCGCAGAAGCACCGTACAAATGGAGAATGATCCTTACACGCTGGTACGTACATGATGCTGTCTATTTCACTGTATCATAAAAAACAATTGAGATGGGCATAATTATTTTTTTCCCTGGTGAGTGTGGGAGATGGGAGGATCTGTGGGTCGGGGTAAGTGGTCTTTTCCTAGCACTTTTACACTTTTTGCTATGGTTAATGTATCGGGTCCCTTTGGGTCGACCTAGAACACTTTTTTTTTATTTTTTTATTTTTCAAATACCATTCCATTAAATACCGTTGACTGTAATGAAAAAGATTGAGCATCTGGGTTTCATTTTGACAGCATGGTGTCATTTTATATGTGCATTTAGTGCTGATTTGCTCAAATTCGTGCATGAATCTGGTTTTTGTGCTTTTAGGTGATCGCTGTAGATAGTTCAGGAGCGGCTGAAGGTGAACTTTACATAGATGATGGCAAGAGCTATGAGTTCAAGCAGGGTGCATACATTCATCGCCGTTTAATGTTCTCCAATGGGATACTTACATCTGTCAACTTAGCCCCTTCGGCATCTCTTGGTACCAAATTCGTATCTGACTGCACCATTGAGAGGATCATATTGCTCGGATACTCGTCCAAAGCAAAGAGTGCCCTTATCAAGCCATCAAACCATGCTGCTGATATTGAACTTGGGCCTCTCCAGATTCGGTCCGGGGTTCGATCATCAGCTTTGACCATCCGTAAGCCTAACGTACGCGTCTCGGATGATTGGACTATAAAACTAGTGTAGGCTGTAGCGTGGATGGGATATTGGAGTGAATGTAGCGGGGAAAACACTCAAAGACACCATAAACTTCTGTAGTTTGACTAAGAGATGGTTTTTTTACTGATTACAAATGAGGATAGTCAAAATCAAACATCTTTCAATAGCCAAGAATTATATTTATTTTTTACGGTTCTTTTTGGTTGCCGGTGATGTGTCACGGTTAGGCTTTGCTTGTTTTTTATATTCTTCTCATTAATAAGCTTGCACTTATTTTTCAAAAAAAATAAGCTTGCAACTAAACAAAATAGTATTCATGTTCAGACATGACTCAAATTCAAACACGCATAGTATTAGTTTAGTATATGAATTTTCAGACGTCTTAAATTTTGATTGCAAGTTGCTTGATATAAAAAGTTGGGAGTGGATACGTTTTAGTAAAAGCACATATAAAATGTTCTGTGGATTCGTAAATTTCAAGGATAATATTAAACGCAAACATTGATGATCTAAGCAGCACTCACATACACTTCTTTCTTCATTCGAATTTTCATAATCCCACTAACTAATCTTACTTTTTCTTACTAAATATTATCTCCTCTAAGATATCTAGGTCGTCCTTTGTACTAATTTATATCAGAGTGGTAATATTGAATATCGTAATCTACTTATCAAGGCAATCAAAACAAGTGTGGGTATGACCGGTTCAGTTATTAAATGGTTTTTGATTGTGTACAAACCTATCTGATGGAACCTGTTGGGTTAAAAGCTAGACATATTAGCTGGAAAAAACCGACTTAAAAATAAGTTTTGTAAATAATATTTTGTAGAAACACCGTTCACAAATGATCACATAATTTTATTTATAGATCATTTTGGATTACAATACATAATGAAATTAAGATAATAACAATTACAACCAAATAACTTAAACAAAAGAAACTAAAACAAAGAAAACAAAAGTGGCTGAAGATTTCTATTCAACAGAAGCCTCTTAAAACAGATTTCAAACCAACCAAGTGAATCTCGTCTGTCTCCCGGTGTACAACAGCCTAAGTAGATTGCACTACCGGATTTAGCCAAGCACTTAAAACTATGCCCGAAACAAGCTCGTTAAGCGCAAAGAATGCATGAAATTGTTCTTGCTGGGTGTTTGAAACATGTAACAAGTATATCAACTACAAGGAACATAACCTTGTATTTATAGATATTTGAGGTTCGACCCAGTGAGATTGAATCATTACAATTAACACATAGTTAATTCAATATTTATTAAGGGCTTAACGGTTGGAAACTGAACAGACTAAGGTGGTGTTTGTTTTTCTAAAACAGATCTTTGCAGGCCCTTCTATGTGCGCCGCACAGATCACATGCAAACATTTCCATCTGTTTGTTTTTTCGAAGACGTTTCATTAAAAAACATTTACACGATATCTTCTTGGTGCAGATTTGACCCGACCACTCTTAAGGTCTGCAGAAGGTTAAACACCACCACCTACTATCCACCACGACCACCATCCACCACAACCACCACCCATAGTCTACCGTCCACCACCACCACCACTGTCCACCACCATCACCACCTTCCATCGCCATCCACCACCTACTGTCTCCCACCACCCTCTATCCCGCCCACCACCGTCCATCGCCACCCACCATCCACACCCCCCCCCCCCCCCCCGTCCACCACCACCACGAACACTTTTCTTTTTGTACAGATATCTGCAGATGTGGTCCGCAGCCTGCAAACATTTTAAGTCTGAAAAAACACACCACACTTAAGCGTTTCAGTAGAGAAAAACAGCTACAACCATTGTATCATTCCCTTTTTGGTAGATATGATTAAGTAGCAGCCGAACTGCCTTTCGGCAGATGCAATTCGATAGCAGAACTGCCTTCAGCAAATACCAACACATTCATCAGTTGAACTGCTTTTCGCAAATACTTAGCTCGAACATCAACAGCAGGCACGTACACCTGTCGATTGATAGATGCAAGTATTGAACCATCAGCATCTACGAGCATTTGTTGAACAGATAAAAAAAAATACTTAAGGTGACTCTCAAACGGCTCACGACAATGCTTGTGTGCAAAATACGCCTCATTACACCCATCACCCCGCAACCGGTCACGTGCCTAGGTGCAGGTTGGTTGTGAACCCATCTAGTAGCCACTAGATGTACTTAATCATATAGCAACTCTTCCTTTTAGAGGCCACCCTTATAAACCCTTTTTGGTTGTCTTTCCTCCTATTTGGGATAATTCGTGTTCCACCAAACTCATTTTTTCACACGTTTATGTTTTAACTTTCCGACTTTGAGTATCGATATTTCATTCATATTAGCTCTGTTTTGGACACCATTTGATTCATTGTAGACTCTCATATTAGAGAATACAAATCCGCAAAATAGTAACTATATCATTAACGAATACTAATAATTATTAGTGTCCAAAGTTAGTGAAAAACCTACTTTTTCACTAAATTTCCCACATAATTTTAATGAAAAAATGAATTAATACTAAATATATGTGAAACGATCAATTTATGTTATATGATTGTATAACTCGTAGACGTAAGAGGTAATGTAATCTTTATAGGGGCGGTTATGAAGGAGATTAAAGTCCAATGACTAAAGTCATAAAAGCAATTTGTAGTTCGTTACTTTTATTAGTAAATCACAATCAATCATGAGCGCTGGTATTAGAGGCGAAGCTTTTAAAAAGCCCTCCCCCTATTGTTTTTTTCGCTAAGTAGTAATTTATGAGCATTTCGTTTGAAAATTTTATACATATTGAGTCCATCCCCTAATTTGTGTCCTGCGACTTTCGGCCTCCACTATATATTTGTGCAAGCTCCACCAATGGTTGCTATTAAATTATGATTATGTTTATCATTTAGGGTCTTGTTGTTTAAGGGTCTATAAATATATGTGATCTTCATGTGTAATTTTATGTTCTTTTAAGTTAATAAGAGAAAGAGTTGGTCAAGTTTGATCAAAGGTGGTGATTTATCAGGTTTTTTGTTCCTAGCTTACAAATTGGTATCTTAGCGTGTGAAGGAAAAAAAGGCAACAAACAACGATCGTGTTTAGATGGAGGAAGATGATGATAAAAAGGCCTTCCTTCCCAGTTTACCTGATCACATCAAACCCTTTGCGAGTGATAAGTCGATCGTAGTGAAATCCTATTGAAAGATGGAACAATTAAGACTGTTTCCTTGGTCTGTAAAAACTAATCATAACCTTTATAATAAAAAAAAATGATGGTAGTATTCCAGGTTGTATAAGGTATTAAGAAAGTAAACAATGCCAACTACAACCTATGGGAAACGTACATGATATTCTGCCTACAGGGACAAGTTTTTGGGAAGTCATAAATAGATCCTAAACACGAGTATAAAGGACTGATACGTATGCGGCAATCAGAAAATTACGAGTAAGGGCAGGTAAAATGATTGTCATCCTCAAGATTACAATGAAATAATACATCCTAGACCATCTTCGAGAGGCAAAATACTCTAAAGTCGCATGAAAAATGTTAGCAAATATGTTTTCTAAGAAAAATGATATCAAATTAAAACCTTTTGAAAGCAAGCTAAAGTTGATGGCCCTAGGTGATCTAACTGTTCATAACTATTTTGAAAAGTAAAAACGTTTTGCCAAATAAGGGTGTTTAACAAATTGTATTTCGATTGCTCGAATCAATATACTTAAATTTTAAATTTTTTAACCTGGATTCGAATCAAATCAAATTTCGAATCAATCATTTTCATTTCGATTCGAATTTCAAGCTATTCGAGCACCGCACACTAGGGAACTAGGAATTTAGGGATGTCTGAAAGTTATTACTCGATTTTAAATAAATTGGACTTGACTGAATTGGCTAGTGTTTAAGAAATTTAAAATATGTATATCTTGTTTATATTTTATTTTTATTTGAGAATTCAAAAATATATTAAAAACAAAGGTATAAGATAAATAAATACTTATATATTCTAATTTGAATTTCAAATAAAACTGAAAATAAAAAATTTGAAATTCGATTCGAATTCAATATTAGACTTTGAATCGAATTCAAGTTGATTTTCAATTGACCATGCTCAATTCCCATAGTGCCAAGAGGTCGACGACTTGATCCACGATAAAAAAAACTGGAGACGCTAGAATGAAAGGCATAATAATTCACGGATTGAAACCAAAAGCCACAACTTTGTAAAGGCCATCCAAGGTTGGCAAACATAACCACCTTGGTTGAACTCGAGAACGTCATCGTCGGCTAAGAATCCTTATCAAAGCAGCTCGCTAGTGTATCTATCACTAAAGAAAGATGATGAGGTGATGCATGCGTTGATAAAGCCATACAGGGAGCTGGGAGAAATGGAGCCAACCATAGAAGAAATAATACTCAAGTGTTAAAAAGAAACCAAGGCAACCTACCAAGCGTTTTCCATTTAAATGTTACAATACCACAATGGCTACATGTCTCGAGATTGTCAACATAAAAGCCAAGAAGAAGGCTAATACTGCAGCAGTTGAGGATAAACCATGTTGAAGCAGTAATCACATAAAGCCAAGATGTGAAAGCCTTGGCTGCAATCGTTGAGTCGCAAGTAAACAAACTTGATACTAGATCATCAACTCGAGTTGCTCAAATCGCATGATGGGAGAACGAAAGGATGTAATATCTCAGGTATTGGAGATGTGGTATTTCCTACTAATAGCGATAAAAAGGAATTCATTCTATAGGATGTTTATCATGTTCCTAGTATGAAAAAGAATCATATATCCCTCTGACAGATCACTAATGCCAGACACTATGTAGTTTTAAAGCCAAAAGATGTAAGGGTGTTTCAAAAGTTTAAAAGGCCTTCGATACTGGTAATCAAAGGTCACTAAAAGGAGACGATATACACCCTCTTTGGAGCATCGACATACGTAGATAAAACCAAGGATAACTAAATGGTTGACCTATGACATCAACACCTTGGTCATGTTGGATATGAGAAAACAACTAGTTATGGGTCTATCAAAGCTCGAAGTAAAAAAGGAAGAAATTTGTGTCAAGTGCTAATTCAGAA
Organism: Flaveria sonorensis; assembly: GCA_025506505.1. Classification (NCBI taxonomy): domain Eukaryota; kingdom Viridiplantae; phylum Streptophyta; class Magnoliopsida; order Asterales; family Asteraceae; genus Flaveria; species Flaveria sonorensis. Next base: position 3,318,224 of record CM046437.1, read on the forward strand.
AGGCACGTCAATTGTTGTTCAATCGGGCAAGCTATAAAACAACCAGTCCACTTTAGTTAGTCCACTTAGACGTGTGTGGAGCAATGAAACAAGCATAACTAAGTGGTATGGTATGTTTAATTACATTTATTGATGATTTCTCACGGTTTGTTTGAGTGTTCTTTATGAAACAGAAAAGTAAGGCTCATGCAAATTTAAAATATTCCACCAAGAAGCTGAATGCATCACTACACGAACAATCTGTTAAGATGCTAGAACTGAAGTGGTAGACAATATATCAGAAAAAAGTTTTTAGATTTTCTGAAAACAAGCAATGTTATGAGGTAATTAACACTTGCTAATACACCTCCACAAAATACGTATCAAAACAGAAAAACTCGTAATTTAATTGAAGTGTTGGGAATTCATATGCGAGAGAAAAATATGCGTGGAAGATTTTGGGCAGCATTCATGAAGACTACTACTTACATCATGAATAGGACACCACAACAAGGGCTACAATATGCCTCAACATTCGAACTCTTGTACAAGAAAAAAACAAATATTAGCCGCTGTAAAGAATAGGAGTGTGTGTTACATTTTCATACCTGCCAACCATAGACAAAAGCTTCATAAGAAGGCTGTGTTGGTTCAGGCCCCAAAAAACACACACAACTCACGCACAATAGAAGGTTTCTACTGAACTCTCTAATTGATTCATCAACTTAAAGTTACAAAAATAATCAAATAACAAAACAACTATCTCCTAATTACTTGGAACCATCTCCCACTAAGTCAAAGATGACCATAAATATCGACCCCACTTGCTGACTACTTCTAATTCAGTTCATGACATCACATACGTGCACATGACCCAACTACTTTTATTGACCCAACATCCAAAACAAAACTCCAACTAAATCGTAACCCGAAATTAACGACCCGAATTCATATTCTCTCAAGATTAATCAACAGGCTGTTCGCTGTACTTCACTGGTCATGATGAGGAACATAAAGGTTAGAAGTGTTGTAATTTTAATGCAGGAAAATGTCATGTTTCAAGAAACTTAGTTCGAGAGTACTCTACTTGGTGGTAAGTGGGCTATTACACATTACTTGATTCGAATTAGATAGAAAGAAAAGCTAGAGACCTCAAAAGATAGCTTGCCTTATACTAATAATATCGAGGCAACAGGTACCCGAAGAAGGTGCTTAACCGACCGATCGAGGAAAGTTAAACACATGAAGTAGAAGATCCACAAGTAAATTTAAGACAATCAATGGGAGATAAAGACAGAATTCTTGGTATAAAAACACAACTGCTCATACAGCTCTAACCAAAGAGGAAATCACAAAACTAAATTCCTATCAAGAAGCATCAAGTACTGAAGAATGAGTTACAACTATGAAAAGTAAGTTAGAAGCCTGAAAAGAAAATCAAACTTGGAAACTTTTTCCCAAACTAAAAGATGTTGAACCCATCTCATGTAAACAGGTATATAAGGTTGCTAGGGATTCTCCCTAGAATACAGAACAGACCAGCTAGCCCCGTTGCAAAATTGACCACCATTTGTGTGTTGATAGTATTGGCTGCAAGCAATGATCGGAACCTTTGGCAAATATACTTTAGTAATGCATTCTGATACGGTGATTTGGATCGGGTAATATACATTCAGTACAGTCAGCAACCTACTGGGTTCGAAGCTAAGTCACAACCATGTTATGTGTGTAAAACTAATCCCCTAGAACGTCGTATGGAAAAATGTTAGTATCTCACACACACATGAACAACTAAAGAATAAAAAGATATAACGTGGTTCGGTCTAAGATGACCTACGTTGACTTACTGCAACTAGTAATCTTTTTATTTCTTTTAAAGGTGACAGAAATAATAATACCTAAACATCTATTTATAATGTTGGATTAGTGCTACAACCGTGGTAAACAAAAAAAAAAAAAAAAAAAAAAACACATAACTATAACAACATGTTATATTTTCAGCTAAGAGTCATATTAGAGTTGGTTCCCTGCCAAACATACGAAGCCTCCATACCCAACAATCTCCCACTTGGCGGCTTTAACAAACTTTAAAATGCACTCCGTCTGGTCTTGCATGTCTGTGATCATCATCTTCACTAGTTTGCTCCCACAAGTGAACCTATCTTGATTTTTCTAGCTTGCTCCCACTAAAAAAAGTCATCCACACTCACTGCTTCTAAGTAATTTTGAGATTCTATGTTCACTAGTCTTTTAAGCCATTGATCATTACCAGATCTCTTCTAGATCCCTGATCCTCTAATCTTTTTTGGCTTTCTCAACATTCTGATCTTTACCGGATATCTTGACGGTCCAATTTTTGTTGAATTTTTTGATCTTCTGTAATAATGGAGGTGGTGTTAGAAATATTTATATGGCATTTTAACCATTTGACATTTATTTGGGTCATGTTTTTATGGTCATAATACTTGAAATATATAATTTGATGAAAGTTAATATCTTAAGAGGCTAATGTGTAAACATTGGTGGTTAAATGATTAGACGTATGTTTGTCAAATAATTAATTTAATTCTTCTTCCAAGCTCTCTCTCTCTCCCCCTTTCTCCCTCTCTCTCCCTCTCTTTCCTCTCTCTCTCTCTCTCTCTCTCTCTCTCTCTCTCTCTCTCTCCTTCCCTCCCTCCCTCTCTTTCTCTCCCTCTCTCTTTCCCCTCTCCATCTCTCTCTCCCTCCCTCTCTCTATCCCTCTCTCCCTCCCTCCCTCTCTCTATCTCCCTCCCTTTATCTCTCTTTCCCCCTCTCTCTCCCTCCCTCTCTATCTCCCCCTTTCTCTCCCTCTCTCCTCTCACCATCTTTCTCTCTCTCCCTCCCTCCCTCCCTCTCTCAGCTAGCTCCTGACGACATCCAATGGGTAGAGCCCCTAGTTGGGGTCACATATTGCTTCACTAAAAATATATAAAAAATCTATTTTTTGAAATTTCACACATGTAACTAGGGGGTTAAAATAGTCAAATTTGAAAGTAGTTAACCCCACATAGTTGTTTTTTGATAAATTGTGAAGGTAATAACCTATGACTTTCTGCTAGTGTGTCTATTTCGTGATAGCTTAAACTTTTTACATATGGTTGCTTTGTTGTTTAACATGTTTTCGTGACTAAAGAATAACTTGAAAGTCACAAATGATGTTGATACATTAAAGAGGCTTGTTAGTTTCTATTTTCACTTCATAATCACTCTTAATTAATTAAACAAACAACCCATATACTATACTACAAGCCATTATTACACACACATATTTAAAAATAACTAGAAAAATTACTAAACGAGTAATGGAGATATTAGTAAATAAAAGTCAATCAATAAGATATCAATATGTTTTGTGAGCTTAACATGCAATTAAGCATATGGATGTGGAGTACATTTAATTATAGGGAGTGGATATTTAGACACCCCCCACTTTTTAAATCAACACCCCGGCACCCTATACGCCGCTTATGGGTTCATACGCGACGTATAGGGTTAAAACATTCCCCGACATTCATTCTGTCGTACGAGGTTGTCACATCGATGTCGGCCGGAGGCAATACGCGGCTTATAAACCCATACGCCACGTATCGCTTTAATTTTTTTTCCAAACTTATGATCCCATATGCATGTGAGACCTATACGTGGCGTATGGGACCATACACCATGTGTAGGTTAAAGTTTGTATAATTTTTTTATTTTTACATCTTTTTTTTTGTCATAAATATACAAATAATTTTACATCGACAAGTTTTATGTTATGTTATTATCTATGTTATGTTATAAATATACAAATAATTTTCACGAACCGAAGAATATATAAATAATTATACATCGAATAGTTTTATGTTATTTTTAGGACTTTTTATATTTTTACTTATTTTTGTAATTTAACTAACCGACGAAACATATAATACAAACATTCATAATTAACTGAATAATCGAGACAACAATACAAACATTAATATAAAATGATAATATAAATAACCAAGTTATTTAATACATAACAAAATAAAAGTTACAATTCTAATAATAATATAAAAACTACGGCGAGTCTGGGTAATGTTCAAACGGTGGCAACTCCAAAGGATCGATGCCAGCAGCATGTGCTCGCGCAATCTCGAGCCGACGTGCCAATCCATAAGATCCTCAACTCGATCGAGCCGACGACTCTACCCTTGTAAACTCCCTTCAACCTCTTGCATAAATGTTTTCATACGTACAGGCAACCCTACATCTCAGTAAATGTGTCGAGGAAACTATGGCTAAGGTGGCGGCTGATGTGGTGGCGGCAGCTGGTCATGCATCGGCTGGTCATGCGGTGGATGCTCCTGTTGCTGCTGCGGATCATCAACGCCAACCTGCTGAATGAGTGCCGGCTGCCAGATCTCGTCGGGTCGAATAGAGAATCGTATGCCGTCCGGAAACTAGCGTATAATACGCATGCCGAACGACATACGAAAATATAATTTCACCGACTCGATCAGAGGAGATACATCACCAAGATGTCGAGGGAGATAACTAAAGGTTCGAGCAGTAAGCGCCTCCGTATACCGCTTCTCGCTCTTGCCGATGATAATTCGAAGCAAAATACTCTACCAAACATCTTGTTAGGTTGCACCTGGTCCCCGTGAGCAAACAATACAAGTAAAATAAGTCGGGAATGGTGCACCACTCCCGACTCTTGCCACATCCCGTGATGGATGTGGCGATCATCCAATGTAAGTAACGAATAAGAGGATCTCTAATGCCGGTGACCCTGCCCTTAGTCCTTTGAAACAGACCTCCGACAATCTAAGGCCACCTATCTCTCAATCGTCTCTCCTCAATCTCAATAATACCCTCGGTGAATAAAGGGATAATAGTCTCTAGCTCATAGTAAAGTCCCGAGACAACGCTAAACTGCTCTATGGACATGTGATGTTAATGTCCACATAACCTAAACGAAATCCCAAGAGGAATATAAGTAAAGGTGGATAAAAACTCCACCGTCAGCTCTAAGTAAGATGGCAAGAACACGATCTCAAACAAATGGCTCCATGCCGTATCGTCTCTGATAATACCAGCAAGTCTATCACGCTCTCCGAGCTCGGCCATCACCTCCCAATCGACGGCATTTTAACGGTCGATCTTCATCCGTACGAACTTTGAGCACTTAGCGTACTCGATGGTATCGGGCTTAAATTGTAGCCACGGATGATCAGCAATATCACCAACAACATCAGCCTCAATCTCTGAATCGGAAGACATATTTGCATAAAAAGAAAAAATATATATAAATATAATAGTTATAAAACAAAAGCGTATAACACAAAACTAAGACCCCCACCCCTTATACGCCGCGTATAGGCCTATACGCCACATATAGGTCACCCACGTGTGATTTTCGTATGACACATAAGGTAGTCCCCACACCCTATACGCCGCGTATATACGCTACGTATAGGGCACCAGCGTATGAGTGTCATATGAGTCACCACACCCTAGTCACCCACCCCCTAAACGCCTCGTATAGCACTATACGCATCGTATAGGGGTCTCGCATATGAGCTGCATATAGCATGACCCACATATGACCCTCTAGTCTTTTCATCTTCTTAGTTTAAAGCTATACGCCGCATATAGCTCGTCGATTTTAGAACTATACGCCGCGTATAGACTTTCACGTGGGTCTGTAGCGGCGTATAGTTCTTCCCAACAGCTTATAAATCAACGCTTAAAACACACAAAACGCTATCTAGCACTTAACTAGTAACGATTATCATAATAACGATGTAGGAACAATAATACATACCTAGATGAAGAAAAATCGACTAACAATACGACTAGTATCGGGCTATACGAGAGAGTTTTTGTGTTTGTAAAAGTGTGTGGTTGTTTGAAAATGAGAAAGATGAAATAAATTGTGATTTGAAGAGCTATACGTCGCGTATGGACCCATACGCGGCCTATAGCTTATAATTTTTAAAAATTAGTTTTTTTGTTATTTGAATTTTTGAAAAATTTGAATTTGTACCGTTAAACCATTTTAAATAAATATTTAAAAACTAACTGTTAAATTGCGAGATACGAAGACAATAATAACATATAAAATAAACGTATAAAATATATAAAATTATTCGATATATTACAAGTTTTCAACTAAAACAAATTTATATAAGTTGTCGTATGAGTCACCACACCCTAGTCACCCCCTATACGCCCCGTATAGCACTATATGCGTCGTATAGGGGTCTCGCGTAAGAGCTACGTATAGCATGACCCACGTATGACCCTCTAGTCTTTTCATCTTCTTACTTTAAAGCTATACGCCGCGTATAGCTCGTCGATTTTCGAACTATACGCCGCGTATAGACCTATACGCGGGTCTGTAGCGGCGTATAGTTCTTCCCAGCAGTTTATAAATCAAAGCTTGAAACACACAAAATGCTACTCTAACGCTAAAACTAGCAAACGATTAGTAACGATGTAGGAACAATAATACATACTTAGATGAAGAAAAGTCGACTAACAATACGAGTAGTATCGGGCTATACGAGAGAGTCTTTGTATTTGTAAAAGTGTGTGGTTGTGTGAAAATGAGAGAGACAAAATATACTGTGATTTGAAGAGCTATACGCCGGGTATGGACCCATACGTAGCGTATAGCTTGTAATTTCAAAAAAAATTGTTTTTTATTATTTGAATTTTTAAAAATTTTGAATTAGTACGTTTGAATTTGAATTTAAATTTTTGAAAAATTTGAATTAATACTGTTAAACCATTTTAAATAAACATTTAAAAACTAACTGTTAAATCGCGAGATACAAGACAATAATAACATATAAAATAAACGTATAAAATATATAAAATAATTCAAATATTACAGGTTTTCAATTAAAACAAATTTATATAAGCTAGAGATTCTCGGTTATTATCTATTATTGCGTTATATTCCGAGATACGAAGCCTATACATAATCTTCCATTTTGCTGCACGTACGTTTCGATTAAGAAGTCAAAGATTACTTAATGTAGGCATCGGATAATCTCTTTCTAACTTAACGTGGACGAAAATGGTTATTGTTTACATGAACAATCGACTTGACATGATGAGGCATCATACTTCTCGCATTAGCCCATAAGAGGAAAAATGTTTGACAACTGTTATTGCTTATTAAATGAAGAATAACACCAAACTTTAGAGCAACCACTATTCCCGTATACGGCATTGACATCCAATGTTCTTCTGGTGCAGGTTCCACACATTGACAATTTATAGTGTGACATAAGTCGTTATACAGTCCTGAGTACAAAGTATCAAAAACTTTTCAGTATTCTAATTCGTGTTTTCCAATTTTTCTAAAAGTTTTTGCCACACATAAACCCACTTATTTTTGTTAAACCCTAAACGTAAAGCAATAGATCGAAAACCACAATTTCCATCGGGTCGGACATCTTATATACGTGAGATATACCAATGAAAGATTGATGGAATCCAATTGTTTAACCTATTTATATTGTTTAATTGTTGATCTTTGATAATCGATGAAAACTAATTAGTATTTTGTGATACTCCTAGACTATTAGATGTTCCTTTCACTTTAGAAGACGTTGAACAATTGCGTTGCATGGCGGGATTCTCTGGCTTAACCACTGAACTTGTTCTTCCGATAACGTGAGACGCAATAAATGAGCTATGTTTCGCCATGTCACACGTACTTTGTTGAGTGTGATGCTTTTGCTATTGAACCTTTAATGTTGGACGCCGCAAATATCTATTTGAACAACAGGCGCTTTATTGTTACTTTTCCATGGATACACAATTCCTTTTATTTTTTACACTAAATTAAATTTTACACTAGTAGGTTGTGTCATTATTTGTTGTTTCACGCATTCTATCTCTTCTGCAACATCGACTTCTTCATACACTATAAATGATAGTTTAAGTTTATTAACTTTCGTCAAAAACACGTCAATTGCATCTAGTGGAATTTAGTGCCTGCATTTTAAAGTATTAATTAATATATAATTCGTTACCGGATAAAAGACGTAAGTAAAAGATTAATTACCAGAATATTTATATTTTTCAGGAAACAAGCACAAGGCAAGCCACAACTAATGAAAAGATGACAAACCACACATTGTATTTGCTGATTGCATCACTTTTAATTTAGTGTTCTTGGCAACTAATAAATCTATAGCTTTGTGTGAAACCTTGCCTCGTAGGTAATCAAAGAGCTAGAGTTTGTGATGATTCATGGTTTTAATTTTGCTTGTCTCAAAAATTTCTTTTAAATTTACCTCTGGTGCATTTACCAATTGATCTACAGACTCCACAAGTCTATCTAGTGAACTATTTGCTGATTTAAGATATCTTTTTAAATTTACATGTCGGCTCTCGACTCCATTTGTTGTACATTGGCCAAAATTGCGGTTTGAGTTAGTTCAGACTGATACAAACATTTTTTTGTAGCTTTATAGGCAGTTTTTGTATATCTAAGATAGTACTTTTGAAAATATAAATAAATGTTTATCTGTATATGATGGTATTCTATGTATGTATGTAAGGAAAACTCACTTCCTCGTTTCGCTTCAACATGTTGCTTGTAAAGAATGTTATAGTTATACTTGTAAATCTCTGGCTTGGGAGACTCACACAAACGTGCCCATGCGTATTTAAACTTTCCCCGGTCATCTTTCATAAAACTTGCTTTGTAATGTTTCGTGATATTTTCATCAATATGTCATCTGCATAAATACTTCGAAGCATCCGAAAATACTTTAACACATGCGTTCATTAAAGCAAGATCTTTGTCTTTTATTATGACGTGTGGCTCCATACACCTGTGTAACGTATCTTTCAATCTGTTAAGGACCCATTCAAAATTATCTTCCCATTCTTTGCTAATAAACGCATAAGAAACACAAAATGTCTTGTGTGTTGAGGTCACACCAACAATCTGAATAAATGGAAGTTTGTACATGTTTGTTTTGTATGTGGCGTCTATCATCAGCACGTGTAGGAATGCACGCCAAGTGTCCTACGATTTTGGATGACAAAAAAGATCTCTTCTATTACATTTATAGCGGGATCTTCTTGAGCGTAATAAACGTACCATTTAGAAGACAAAAGGTTTTCTAGAACTTGCATTAGTGTTTCACCGACTTTCTTTTCATTTCTTATCTTTTGTTGAGCATTGTTTATGTCTCTAGTTACGGATGCGTTGTTAGGGTTCTGCTTTTTTAAAGTTGATAGTTTGTTACGAGGCTCCATGTTCTGAACAGTCAGCTACTCCACCAGATTGTATTTGTTTTGAGAAAACCTTCTTTCAAATGGGTGCCCCTCCATATGTTGAGCCGAATCATGGTTATGTCCATCATTCCTCACCTCTAATTTACACGAAAGATGTTTATTGTCGTATATCCCTGCTAGTTTAAAGGACATCCGATTTTTTTGCTACTAGATCATCTAATTGTTGCTTTACTCTTGTGTTCGCCACCACGATCACAGATAAGCCATACCTTTACGACCTGACCTCTTTTTTTCTTTGATCTTCGTGTAACAATAACGTAACCATTATCACGTCCCTTACTGACAGCCCAACTACTTTTGTGTTCTGATGTTCATCACCTGACACAAAGTTTATATTACTTTGTTGCGGGTCATAACTTGATTCACTGCATAAACCAAACTCTTGACAATTTTGTTGTAGATTAGAAAATTGTTCATCATTAGGAACATACATCATGACTCGTGAAAAGATTGAACGTATGAATCCTCTTGATTACTATCCGTCGCGTACGAAATGCTTGAATATTTGGATGAATATTCACCAAAAATATAATTGCTATCCCAAAATGACATAGCGAATGAATGAAAATGTATTAAATTTTTAGAGAAACAAAAGTTTGATATCTTTATAAGTTTGAAAGACCGAATGCGTTTATATATTTGAAATCGAATCTTGTGTCCCGTCAAATTTGATAGAAACCAAACTCTCGCGCACAACCTATACGTGGCGTATGGACCCATACGCCACGTATAAGATGTTCGCCAGACACCTATACGCGGCATATGGACCCATAAGCCACGTATATCACTAATTTTGACAACTATATGACGCATATAGGTATATATGCCTCGTATAGGTGTCGAATAACCCTATACGGCGTATAGAAGTACTATGTACAAATTGATTTTATAGTACATCTAACACCTTTACGCAGTGTATGGACCTATACGGAGAGTATAGGCGTCAGACATACTATAAATGCAGTTTATACGTGACAGGCTTATATGACGTGTATGGTACTATACGAGACGTAAAGGTTTTTTGATAGAAAATAGGGTGATGTAGTTCAACTATTTTTTCAAAATAATTTACCCGGTAAATTCTAATTCTTAATTCATTTATATAAATACTTGCGTACATATAAATGTCTTGAGTACTTAATAATCCTTTCAACTCATCGGGTTCCAAGATACTAGTCGGTTATGATAAAAAAATATTGAAAATTATTCAAGTTAACTATAACCGACCGGCATCGATGGAACCCGAGTAGATTGAAATGATTCTTAAGCATTTAATGCAGATATATGTATGTAAATACTACGTGAAATAAGAATAAAGTGTTTACCGACTAAATTATGTGTTAAGAAGAAAATGTTGAACCACATAACACTAATTTCTGGCGATAATGTGTTTTGAGAAGATTGAACGTATGATTATTATCCACCGCGAACGATTACATTTCAGATTTCGTGCAACCGTTAAGTTGAGATTTCCCAAAACCGATAGTAGCAAACGTTAGTTACAAAGAAAACAAATGAACTTTGAGGACGAGTGAATGCATTTATATATTATCGAAAGGAATCTTACGTCACATCAAATAATCCAAAATCAAATGCTCTGAAGTTAATAAAGCGGGCTATATGCGTCGTATGGTGCCATACGCCACGTATAGCCATGTGGTGTATAGGCTAGGTGTGTAGGTCCACCGACACCTATACGCCGCGTATGAATTATTCTCCATTCCGTTTCAAAATTCAAATGGTATCATGTCCACGCATTCTGTGATGTAAACTAAAGTTAATATAATATTAATATTACATAATAAATAAAATATAACTAAATTTTTTATAAGACTAGCTAAAAACTTTCATTAATGTAAGAAAAACATTACATAAAAAACATTAATGTGACTTGAGATTATGACCCGCTAGACCCAACTTAAGGTTTTGATGCACATCTCCGTCAAGAATTTCTTGATTCTTATGTGTCGTTAACTTCTTGTCGTTGAACATCGCTTTGAATGTAGATACAAATCACTTTACTTTTATCTTTCAAATCCAATTTGTCTAATTTGATACAAGCATATATCACATTTTCATAGCCTTTTTAGTGTCGAAGCTCGTGCTAGATTACTTTGTATATGCCCTAATTTCTTAAGCATGCTAAATGCCCATTCGATGTCCTTACTTCCTCCTTGTTGAGCTTGTGCAAATAGTATACAACTTTCATTGACTGAAGCCATAAACGTGTTAACAAAACCTATTCAGCGTAGATACCATCAACTAGATAATATCCATATTTGTAATTCACCCATTTATGGTAGATACCAATCAACTACATAATATCCGTATTTGTAATTCACTCCCCAAACTTCAAAGGGAGAATCACATGCAGCTTCGCTAATAACATGATTGAATGTTTAATTTTCTTCTCTAGCGGTCATAATACCGTTAGGGGTTTTTACTATTATTGTTGTTGTTATTATTATTATTATTATTATTATTATTATTATTATTATTATTATTATTATTATTATTATTATTATTATTATTATTTATCATTATTTTTTATTTTTGGGGGTTGAGGGCGAGGGACCGTTAGAAAACTTTTAAACTAAATCTAAACATTGATTTGATTAAAATCTATACTTCTAGTTATTTTAAATAAAAAAGTATAAATTTGTACTTGGATGGGAATCTTTTCAATATCATCTATAAAAAGAATCTTAATCAAATTCAAAGACTTAAATTTAGTTTAATAGTTTTCTTAATTTTTTTAGGTTGCATTTGAACCATTTTCTTTCTTCATTACTTCTTTGATCTTACCTTCAAGTTGACCCTATTGATTGTAGTATAATAACAATAATATTGTTGTATTCTTTTATGCATCATAAATCACTAACTTTGGTTGCTCCATATGAAATGTGAATGCCAGTACCCATTGAGTTCAGATAAACCTCCTAGAGCTCCAATTTTATTACCAGACCAACTCCTTTAGTTCTTCACCTACACACACTCAAACATTGGTTAAGGCATCACAGGGAGAGGAATCTCCTTGTAACAACCATCCACGGTAAGAATAAGTATTGGTTTCGTAAAGGAAATAAGTTTAGAGAAAAATTGTGTGAGAGATTTTTACATGAGGAATTTAGTCCATTTTATGCCGTATTTATAGTGTTCGATAATGTATGCATAATTGTTATGCATGTTGATAGGAGTTGTTCAAGTAAGTTTATTACGCATGTGGTAACCTATGTCTTCACGCAATGAGGATGTCATATTTTAGTGGCCCATATTGGTGATAATTATAGTGCCTTGGATGCGCGACACGTGTACACGACCCATTTTGTCATGGACTGATCCGACCCGGAGGTTCTCGGGTTTGGGCTTTCTGGTACCTTACATGAATGTTATCCTTAATCTTGAAAATACTTCCATCAAGTTGAACTTCTAATCCTTAAAAGATTAGTTGTTCCAAACTTAACATGTTTTGATCAAAATAAGTAACATAATAGACATTGCAAATAACTTAACATCAAAACATTGTGCTAACTCCCACGTTTCCAATTTCTTTCGGATCCAAAGTCTTGTTACTATCCGTAGGGAAGGAACCACCTTTGTGGGTTGGGGGTCACTCGACACCCATGAAAAAAATTACTCTATATATATATATATATATATATATATATATATATATATATATATATAAGGGAGGGATCAAATAAAAACTTCATTTTTTGTGAGAACTCTAGGAATTAATGTTAACCACTAGTTTTCAATGGTAAAATGGTAATTAACAAAAACATAATAAAAAAATTATAAAACGAAAAATAACATAAAAATAAAAAGAATAAAAACACAAAAATGTTTCTCACACTTCCCTCTTTCATAAAAAAATAAAAAAATTTATAAAAAAAGTATATAAAAATACTAAAATTAATGGGTGGATGATTTTTTAATATATATATATATATATATATATATATATATATATATATATATATATAAATATGGTAGGCGTCGGAATGATAAAAAATACTAAAAATTAATGGTGACATTTTATTGAAAAAGTAATGTTGTGAAAAAAAGTAATGAACATTTAAAAAAAAAGGTTGAAATGGCATGTGAGTTGCATATGTGGCTCGTATTGTATCTTAGAGTTCTCATAAAAAAAGATGGTTATCAAGATAACCCTACCCTATATATATATATGCAAGACCATTTAAGGGAGGATAATGCATCAGTTTCACAATGAGGAGAGCTTTAGAACATTTAACAGTTTAAATAGAGAACTGAGTTTATATTTATGATACTAAGAACACAAGTAGTAGAGACAGAACTAAGAACTAGAACAAGATAAGTATGGTTTTCAAGGATGCTGTATGTTGCTCTCAAGTTCTATTACAAGTGTTACAAAGCATATCTAAATTACAAGGACCTGAGACACTTTATACTACATCCTACAACCATCAATACTTAGAAAGACAGTTGGATACACTAATCTAGACAACAAGATCAATGTAGAGTCAAAAGGCAGATTTGCCTTTTGACTAGTGACTATGACATGCCATAGCTCACATCCTTTGCTATTACAAAAAGGTTTACAAGTACAAAAGTAGGAAGTTACAGACAAAGACCTTAATCTACTTTTACTAAAGCATGGACTTTTCGCCAACTCATGCAAGTTGGTAAGTCTTCAGAGTTGCATCTGAAAGTATGTTAGCTTTATAAAAAAGTAGATCAGAGAAAGCATATTCTCTCTATCTTCAAAAGAAATCAGTCTTCACAGCAAATTGGCTTCGGAAGACTTTGTCTCTGAAGCTTCGAAAGACTTCATCTTTGGCTTCAGATGATTTGGACTTTGGCTTTGGAAGATTTTACACTTAGAACAATTTTATGTGGAAAATGTAAAACTTCCAAAGCAACTTCTGCTTAGTATCTTAGTGCATGCATGTAGGAAGACTCTTGGTTATTTTGGTTTCTTTGGTCACATCAGTCTTATTATATAACCTTACAAACTCCCCTAGGCTGATGCTACCAAAACAGAGAAGTTCATCAAATATTGACAGTCCTTATTAGAATCAAGACCATGCCTTTCTTTAACATTTGGTCGGGATCCCTCAGACTGTCATAGTACCTTCTTATGTCATATAGATCATGTAGAAGAAGATCAAGCATGTCTTGCCAGAAGTAGACATCTTGACCTTCTTGATCTCTGATGACATATCATCTGTCTGGATTAGCAGCAAAGGTCCAAGATAGAATGGGTCTTCCCGTTAAAAGAGGCTCAACTTGGATTGGAGTTGGTTGAGCAACCTCTTCATGCACTTCCTCAGGATGCTCTGACTCTTCCTGAGGTTTGGAGGTGGATGCCTTTGACTTCTTCTTTGGAATACTCTTCATGGCCATCCTTTTGCTCCTCTTTGATGACTTTAATTGAGAGGACTGGCCTTCAGCACCATGTTGTTCTGCTGTGTCTCTCTCAGTTGGGTTCTCTTCTCTCACAGTATTAGAAGGAGAGGGAAGAGGACCCTACTGTGGATCAAAAGATGAAGTTGGTTGAGATTCAGCTCTAGGTTCAGGTTGTGTTATCTCAAGGGGTTCAACCTTAACCTCAACTTCAGGTTGAGCTGTACTTGGTGGAGAATGCAAGTCAACAAGCTCTCCCTTCTTAATCTTCTGGTTAATCACCCTGATATGCTCATCCATAGTGGATAGAGACATTGGACCAAGCCTCCTTCCAGAGAATCCATACGGCTTCAAGAAGATCATCATCCTTTGTCTGTCAGCAGACTTATTTTGGCTCTTTTGGATGATGGCCCTTGACTTTGCAGCTTCTTCCCTTAATTTCCTCTTAGAATCCTTTTGTTCCTTGAGGACTTGTTACTCTAGCTGCTGGAGGTATTCAAACTCAATGTACTCATAGGATAAGGGAAGAAGTGTAGATTCCTGATAAGGCCTATGGTACTCAGGTAGTTGATCATGTTTAGTTTGTCAGCTTTTGTAACAACCAGACTCTATGTTCTACTTTAAACTTTAATTTAAACTAGCATTATTTTATTTTTATTGTTATTATCATTCTCCTTCTTCCATGCTAATTGTTTACATGCTTAATTGCCTTAGAAGATTCTACTTTGACTTGCTTTAGTCTAGAAATTATTAAGTGATGTTAGAAAATTCTAAATGACTAATCTACTCTGACAACTATACATCTGAATAATAGCCCATGTACTAAATGATAATCCGCATTTGAAATGTTCACCTGCATTAGTCAACGCGGATGTTTGGTCTTCATCCATATTTCTTGGTTGTGTTCTGCATTAGTTATGTCACCCGCATTAGTAAATGCGGATGTACAAATCCTTAGTCGTATTTGGTTCTGCGCACCCGTATTAGTAAATGCAGATGAACAAGTGGTCATCCGCATTTGTTGCTGCCTCATCCGCATTTGTTGCTGCCTCATCTGCATTTGTTGCTGACTCATCCGCATTTCATCTTAGACTTGTAATTTCTTCCAACCAGAGCAACCGTCAACCACCTCTTGAACTGATATGTATGATCCATTTAGGATCCGACATCAAGAATTTTAAATAAAACATATCTTATGTGCGTACACACACATTTATTGCAAAGTTTTATAAAATACAACACTTGCACCTTTTGTTTTAAACATAAACAAATAAAAAAATAAATAAAAGAAAAACCCTCCCCCACTCAAATTAGCCGTCCCCCCTCCCCACTCACCATCCACCTCTTGAAATCCTCAAAACTACACCAACACTCCACACTCTCTTCCCCATACATGCAACCCAGGTTTGCACCCCCGAAAACCCCATTTCTCATGAGTTTAAGCACCAAAAACCCCACTGCTTTGAAAACCTCTCAACCTATTGTTAAGATCTGCTCAAAAACAGTAAATGAACCCTCACTAAAACATGTTTCAAAAGCTACAAAAAGATTTGATAACATTTATGCTCAAATTATAGGGGTTGCATAAGTGTAAATATGGTACTTCACCCTTGGATGCAACATAAGGTGCCATGTATGTTATGACCCGTGAACCAGTGCTTTGTTATAATTAACTTGGTTATATTAAACATATAAAATTTGTGGTAGATGTTGAATAGGTAAAATGGTGTGGTATTATGGACTTAATGGGTGAAATTAAAAACCCGAAAGGTGGTAAAATTCTCAAATATGGTCAAATCCTTGAAAAACTTCTTTCAAACAGATTATATAGCTCACTAGAAGTCCTTAAAAAGTAATACTCGAGTATTATGGGTTGAAGTTAAAATATTTAAAACTAGAAGCTTAAATTGTCGGTTTTACCGTAACCGGTAACTCAAAGTTTGTGTTTTAAATCCCTCAAGCTAAATTCTAGAAATATTAACTTTAAACAAGCCTAAAAGTAATATAAAAACTCCTAGTAACTAGTAAGGGCCATATTGGGTCAAGAAATGAAAGAAAGCAAACTTTTGGGTAAAAATTGTAAATTTTGAAACATGAGGGACCAAAATGTAAATTTCATAAATATCACTGAATTTAAATCATTTCATGACCAGAAGCTTTTAGTAAACTTCATGTTATATTAACAAGTTAATAAGAATCATGAAAACTTGTCATTCATATGCTAAAATCCTAACTTTCCTAAAAAGGAAACTTTTTGGACGCAAACTCCTAAGAAATGAAGCCACTTGAACTTATGACCATAAACACACCTAGTTACACCTATAATAGTCTAAGAGCATAGATTACTACTTCTATCTTGATGATAGGGTGCTAGGACTCGAACTCGTTGGTACTTGAAGTTGATTCTAAGGTGAGTTTCAGTGTTCCCTTTTTACTACTGTTTTGGGATAAAGCATGCTATGATTGAACTAAAATTTTTCATGTGATATTATGAGATACTTATATGTTGTGGTTAATGTTAGAACCTACACTTACTTGCATCACAATCATTAATTCTTGGTGAACCGCTTGTTTTATATAGGTAGATCTACTTGGGGAATCCTCCACACACAGTGCCTTCCGTCATAACCCAATGACATAATAGGAAGGGTACCACACTGAGATCCTGCGGGGTCGTTTATGGCATGTGACAGGTTTTATAAGATACTATGGTGTACCACTTGACAGGTATGGTACACTGTTTGAGGCTCAGTTCTCCCTATGGGTTAACCGGTAATAACACAAGTTTAGAAGAGGCTAGCTGGGACTAAGTGCAGGGTTGATTGTGATCCCACAACACTGATACTTATGTTTTATAAATTAACTTATGGATTCTAAAGAGTCTTTTGTTTTTAAACTTTAAGCACTTGAACTCACCAACTTTGTAGTTGACACAAAATCTTTTTGAGCATGTTTCAGGTAACCCTTGATGGAAGCTTTGATTACGTTGGAAACCTTTTAAGGATGGCCTAACACCGTGACTACCAATGGCATTACCTAAACTTGAAACATTTTAGACAATTTAATTTGATGTTCGTTAAACATTTGAATTTTCTATGATGAATTGATACTTTTGTATTAGGCCAGTCTCTTATGGCCCTATGATGTATTTTAATGTAATGCCGTGTGATTTCTCTCCTTGTGTGCTCTTATGATGGTTAGTTTCCGCTGCCACATGTATTGCCAGTCTGTGACGTTCCACCCACTTTGGGCCCAGGGTGTGACAGATTGGTATCAGAGCCAAAGGTTGTAGAGAAGTCGGGAATACCTTAGTAGACCCTAGGCTACAACACTGATACCTTAGGACTATCCTTGTTTTGGGATGTGTTGGAGTGAACGGGTTGGGTAAATTGATGATTACACCTGATCAACATAATCATGAATTTATCGGATGCGTAAATTCCAGCATACCCATCCCCCCTAAAGCATGGACTTTTCACCAACTCATGCAAGTTGGTGAGTCTTCAGAGTTGCAGCGGAAAGTATGTCAGCTTTATGAAAAAGTAGATTAGAGAAAGCATATTCTCTCTGTCTTCGAAAGAAATCAGTCTTCATAGCAAATTGGCTTTGGAAGACTTTTTCTCTAAAGCTTCGGAAGACCATCTTTGGCTTTGGAAGATTTGGACTTTAGCTTTGGAAGATTTTACACTTAGAACAATTTTCTTTGGAGAATGTAAAACTTCCAAAACAACTTTTACTTAGTACCTTAGTGCATGCATGCAGGAAGACTCTTGATTGTTTTAGCTTCTTTGGTTGCATCAGCCTTATTATATAACCTTACAATATAAAAAGAGTCTTTTTTTACCTTTCTTCACCTCCGACATTGTGCATAAACCTACGTATTGGGTGAAGATTTTCTCGTTTCCTTAACTATCCTCTGCTGCTATTATCTGTAAGTCCTACTCTTACCCTTTACTTTTACTGTTAATATTATTTTTTACAGTTACCTTTTAGTTTTTACTTTTAACATTTTGTAATTTTTTTTATCTTATCTTATTTTTAATCCTCTATACTATATCGGTATCAGAGCAAAGGCTTTCTTACAGTCTAAAAGACTAAGGCTTATTATTGCCAAATTAAACCTTTAGAAAACTCTCTCAGGTGAAAATTATGGGAGAAATAATTTTCTTTGATAACAAATTAGAACGAGGTTTCAATTAATGTATTAGATAATTAATAATATATGAAGTATAAGAACATTTTAAGGGAAAACTAAGGATAAAATAAGGAAGCTAAGGAGTCGGAATTCATTAATCATAGAGTTTCATTAACCCCCCTCGCTAATTAAAAAACTTGAATTTTTAAATTTAGAATTTTTAGAAAAATCAAATCCTAAAAATATTAATACTGGAAATTATAGTCTTACTTGTATAATTAAAGATAGTTGTAAGAATAGTTTACATACAGATAATCCACATTTAAACACGTTAACAAATCTAGTTTTAAATCTAGGCATCAACCTTCAAAGAGAATCAATAACTAATAAACAGTTGATAGAAAAACTTTCAGTATACACAGAAGAAATTAAAAAGTATATAAAAAATTTAGACTATATAAAAGATCAAAATAATCAAATCATAAAAGAAATTAAGAAAACAAGTCTAGAAAAACATCCCGAAAGCACACAAAATAGAAATATACATATAGAGGTAGACAAAATAATAGACACGATAAATAAATTAAACATTGACGATATAAGAATATCCAAAAAACCAGCACCCTATAAACACCGGCAACCACGAAATGAGAAATAATTTTTTAAGTAATAGAATAATGCAAGAAGCTAGAAATTTAACAAGTAGATACATGATATAATAACATCTTATTCGTTTTTAAACAAAATAATAAGAAGAGGGCCAGGATCTAATAGCCCTAGACATACTATACAATTAGAAGAAGAAATAGATGTAGATAAAAATATAAATCTATATAATCAACATCAATTAGACATACTGAATCCCAGAATACTATATCAAACTGGGATATTCAATATAAATACAACATTAATAAAAAGCACTAGAGAGGAAAGCCTTAGGGTAGTAGAAAAATCAGTAACTATAGATTTGTTTTCATCAAAAGCTATACAAAAAATTAAAATTCTAGTAAACACTTTGTACATACAACATTAATAGTGATAGGAGTAAAAGCTTTAGGAAGAAAAAAATCTGGAAACTAGATTATTAGCCCTAATATTAGACAAAAGTTGGAAAAAAGAAATGAAAAAAGCAGTAATTTCAAGAATGGAAGTTGATCTAAGTAAGTATACATCATTATTTTGTTGTACACCATGAATATTAAAAGATATAAGAGATTTACAGAATATAAAAATAGCCTTACAAACAAAAGGATATGAAGACTACGAAGGAAACAACATAGTTGTCAGCATAGGGGTATTAGGAAAAGCTAGTAATAATCCAGGTATGAAATATAAAGTAAATATAGAGAGAACTATAAAAACCGTACCATCAAAATCAATACAGATGATAGATCCAATCAAAATCGATCCTGCACAACTAACAGGATTAGAATGGGATATAAATGATTTACAAGATAAAAATAGTGTCTTAATCCCAAAGAAAAGTTTATATATGAAGGAATAAATGGAAAATAAAGTTTAAGATTTACAGATTTCAAAGAAACTATAAATGAGGAAATCAATGAAGAAAATACAAAATATAATTTTATGAATATAGAATTACTTGAAGATAATGATGAGGTACATCCAATATACGATACAGAAAATGAGGAAGTCGAAATAAATCCTGAATTCCTACAATTTGAACAAGAATATATGAATTACACCTTACTAGACGATGAAGATTAAGAAATAGTAGGATTTAAAACTGAAGAAATTGATAAAACAATTGAACAAATAATAAATAGAAAATTTACAAAACTAAATATACAAGAAGAAGTATATGATATGATTATAGAATGTATAATAGAATTAGGAATGATATACGAACAAAGTTATAATAAATTTCAAGAATACTACAATTTCCCTCTAGTAGAAAATATTTTACAATGGAAAACCATGTTATTAGAATTTTATAAACAAGAGCAAGTCTTTATGGATGTAGATGAACATATAAGAAATAGAAATGTTAGACCAAGAGTAGAATGGAGTGGGGATACAAGTGAAGTAATATCACATGAAACCCTAGGTAGAGAACCATGGGCAACACCCTCTATAAACTATAATCAAGAATCAACAATAAGAGGATGAGGTAACAGATTACCCATAGGACAAATATATAGTGGTAGTATGTTACCATTAGAACAACGAAAACCCTAGTTATGAGAACAAATAGTAGTAAGAATGTGAGAAACAAATAAAAAAGATAGTATGGACATGTTCTCATACTTAGAAACCACCTAGGACCAATAGCTCTAGGAATATGGCAAAGTAAAAAGGCACAAATCTCTACAGAAATAAACAATTTAAAAGCGTTAGGAGATAATCCTTATAATCTGACATCACACATAAGGACCCTTATGCTAGGTGTTGATCCTGCTAAAAATAATAGCTTAATTCAAGACACAACTATAAGGAATCTAGAACAATTAAGCATAGCTAACATGAAATATATAAATGAATTTACATTAGATTTTATAAGGTTGTTATCACAAAATGGGAAAGCAATGGATGACAATCTATGCGACAAATATTTCATAAAATTACCGGGAGATCTAGAAAAAAGTATACACAAATCATGGAAAACAACATACGGAGAATAACATAATCTAGGAATAGGAGCAAGAATAACATATACATTTGGTATACTAGAAGATAAATGTAAAGAAGCAGCTCTACAAGAACATTTAAAAAGAAATGCATATTCCTTTTGTAAAATGGCTATTTACACAACTCAAGCCTATGGGTTCTACGATAAAAATAAGAACATAAGAAAAAGTATTACCTACAATAAATAGATTTGGACAAGATACAATAAAAACAGATATGTTAGAAAGCCCAAAACAAGAAAATGTAAATGTTTTGTATGTTGAGATGAAAGACATTTAGCTAACAAATGTTATAATAAAAATAAAAACATTGAAAAAGCTAGTGTAGTAGAACAACTAAATGATTATGAAATAGAAACTATTAAAAAAGATGATTCAGATAATAGATCTATTTATAGTATATACAGTGAAGATGATAAACCAATTTGTCACACCCTCGCTAGAAGCGGGAACACGAGGATACGATGGGCGGGATCGTCATAACACATTGGGGGTCTAAGAGAATCACTAAAGGCATTCTCCGTAAATGGGTTATGACGTCGCACGACACATAGGAACACGTGTCAAGTATAGTCAATCCCAAAACTTCATACCATAAATGCATAAATAATTCATAGTTCCATTCCAAACCGAACAAGCACAAGTACCAAAACAAATCCCAAATACAAATCCAACAATTACAATCCAACAAACAAAAAAATCCAAAACAAGTCCAAAAGTCCCATGAAATGTCTATTGCCAAGCACCTATACCTCATTACCCGAAAAGACATGCTCTAAAAAGTCAACAAACGTTGGTGAGTTCACAGGGTAGAAGTACAAATAATTTTCCGTGTATAACATGTACAGAAAGTTGTATATGAGTAAGAGTACATAGTAGTCATAGATATCAACTCAAGTTTAAGATCAGTCCAAGTCCAATTACCCAGATTATATTCACTCAAGGGCACGCACAGGCCAAGTCAGTCTCAAGTAGCATACCGACGACAGGGGTGGGGGTGTCAACCCGTTAGTACTAACAATACCTCTCCATGACAGTCAAGCACAAGAACAAGCACAAGCACATGTACACACTCATGAAAATGAATATCTAGACTCTACCCATGACCCAAACCACATACAATGTTCCAAAATAATCTTTAAGACATGACATAGTCCAAAACAATGAGCAAGCTTTTCCCCCAAGTAAAATATATTAAAAATGGGCCTTGAAACTCACCTTGAAATAGTACAGTCCAAATCCCACAATATGCAAAGCAAGCACTTAAAGTACAAATCACAAAAAGGATTACTAAAGAACAATAATGAACAACATGGGTGTAATCCTTGTAACCCAGTCCTTAATGCCCATCAAGGTTTTTATTTTATGAAAACTTGAGTTACTAATAGAACAAGTTCAATGTCAGGTTTAAACTTTAAATCTCGCCATAGTTAGGATTTTATTGTCCCTTTATATTAATTTATTAACGCCCTTCAATAAACATCTATTAGTCCATATTCCATGAATTATAGAAGTTTAACTTATTCTTTTAAAAATTTATTTAACCACTTTCAAATACAAAACTTTTCTTTGATTGATTACTTAGTTTCAAATCTTATTTTTAAGTTTATCAAAAGATTTCAGCACGTATATCTGATTGTGCACCAGTTTTGCATAAGCTGTTTGGAGATCGAAACAGTAACGAAATGTTTGCGTAACAGGTATCATTTGAAAGATAAGACTTTAAATTAAACTCCAAAAAAATAAAAATACTCATTGGATAAAATATGAGAAAGATATGACTCGACGAACACAGACCGACCTGCTGCCCAGATTCGTCAGTTTTGACCTTCAGTTTTATTTTCCATGTTTGGAGGACCAAACGATGTCGAAACAACACGAGACCACTTGGATTAGTTAGAGGAATCATTTAACTTGATTTTAGACGAAAATTTTTCCCCATTTGGACTTATTATGACTAAGTTATGACCTGTACAAAATGTCCCTTTTTTCTGACAGCAAACTGCTAGTTCATTAGTCTTGTTCCTTTGCATCCCAAACCTCAATATTTCAGCATTATCAACCCGAGTACTTAAAGAACGTTAATTCAATGTTCTAATTGTCCAAAACTTTAATCAAAACTTGGATTATTCCAATTTTCAGTCCCAAAACAGTTAGTTGGATTTCAGTCTTCCGGTTCACGACGTTAATTAACCGATTCATAGTTTTCATCGTTCAAGAAACAAATTAATAATTTTAAAAAATGATTTGTAAGGCCAAGATGTCATTTTTGATCAGGTCACACAAGATTACAACCCAACTTCAATAGATTCAACAATATACAAAGACCAAGGATTAAGGTTTTACCGGTTAGAGAGTCCAACACCCTAACACCTAGATCTTCACGATCCAACGTCCAAAACAAAGAATATAAGAATATTATATGATGAATATCATCGATATCAACTAGGAAAAGAAATAAAATCATCAAGGAACTATTTTTCTTACCGGAGATTAGAAGATGAACAAGACTTGCTTAGAACGCGATCTTGAATGTCTTGATTAACTCAAAAATAAATGGAATGATATGTAAAGCTGATTTTTGATGAAGATGATGAAGAACAATAAGGAATTGGGTTGTGGTGGCTAGGGTTTGCAATTTGGAGGAAACTTGGAAAAGAGGTTTTGCAAAAGTGAGGAAACAAGGGAGAATTCCCCCTTGTCTAGAACTCGGCCGCAACAAGGGGAGGGAAAGGGCCATCAGGACCTTGGCCCATCTCATCCAATTCGTCTCGTCTCGAATCGCGTATCGACCAATTTTTACCTTTTTTTATATTCCGCGTGCTAAAACAATTCTAACGGACTATTATATGCCCTAGAAATTGGGTAATTTATATTTTTGGACGAATTTAAGGTTATTTAATAGGCTTTAGGAAAAGTCCATGAATGTCTGGTCAGTTGGATTTTAACGTAAATTTTAGCATTTCACCTTTTGAAAAATACTTGATTAGGCTCAATGCACTGAATATTATACGATGGCAAGCCCAATGGTCATCTTATTAGCAATGCCCAATATTATAACTTAGGCCCATTAAGTTAAAATTTAGATCAATATTGAAATGAACATTCAAGTAAGACCAAGCCCAAATCTAACAAAATCAAAGTCAAAAGTCAAAATCAAGTTCAACACCCCTATTTTGGTGACGGATGTAACACAATTGCTAAAGTAACATATACATATATGAAAGCCGAAATGCGTAACCATAATTGGAAACATAAAAGAGGTAATAATTATATAAAATGTTATAATTATGGATATTATCCTAGTATAGAAAAAAGGTCACAATGCCACATACGCTTCAAAGAAATATGTTGTGTTTGTCTTAAAAAAGAATATAATATAGAAAGAGGTAATACATCAAACTCAAAAACAATAAATATTACAAACTCAGATTTAAATATTGAAAAATTTAAAAAGATAGAACTAGCAGTAGAATTAAATACTTTAAATTAAAAAATTTAGACATTAAAGTAAATGAAATAGAAAAATTAATAAAAGAAAGAATACAAGTGGTAGAAGAAATGAGTCAAATGTCATAAGAACTAAAAGAAGAACAAATATATATACAAACACAAGGATCAATGAATATGATAAATGTGCAATGTCGTTTATGGTTAGGCAACAATAAACTCATAGACCTTACAACATTAGTAGATACCGGAGCTACTAAGAGTTTAATATCTTACAGCTTAGCCCTGAAGACAGTATCATAAAAAATTACCATACAACTGGTTAATAGGACAGTTAAAGATAGGTTAATTTCTATAACACGTTACCTAGATCCTGTAGGTATACAAATTTTAGACTTTTCAAAAAATTATAGTATAAAATACGACATGCCACAGGTAAATATAAACCCACAATATTAAGTCAAAAGATTTTGTGATTGGCCTAAACTTTTTATTAGGATTAAGTGGTTCTATTACGATAACGAAAAGCTTCATCACTTTTAGTAAACATATATATACGTTTCCGACAATAAGATACAATAATACATCAAAAATTGCACGAAAGCGTGGTGGACAAGGAAATTTAGAATTTTTAAAACAACAAAAAAGAAATAATTTGATAGAAAATGAAAGTATAAAACTTTTAACAGTTTTTTAAATCATGAAATAGAAAAATAAAGAGATATTACAAAAGTATTAATCATCCTATAATATTGCATTTAGAAAAAATAAGACTTATAGGAGAAGGCATTATAAAATCAGAAATAGAATATGTATGTAAGTTTAAGCTAAAAAAATCCTAACATTACAATCAGAACACCTAATGTAGAGTATCGTCCATTAGATAAAGAAGAATTTAAAAAACAAATC
Organism: Flaveria sonorensis; assembly: GCA_025506505.1. NCBI lineage: Eukaryota > Viridiplantae > Streptophyta > Magnoliopsida > Asterales > Asteraceae > Flaveria > Flaveria sonorensis. The sequence continues at coordinate 3,344,045 of CM046437.1, forward strand.
CCTGAAATGATAGGTCAAGGATTAATTAAAAAATCAGAAAGTCCTCATAGATCAGCAAAATTTATAGTTAGAAATCATAGTGAGATAAAAAGAGGAAATGTTAGAATAGTATACAATTATAAATGGTTAAATGATAACACAATAGAAGATGGATATAATATTCCAAATAAAGACAATCTACTAAACCTAATACAAAAGAGAAAGGTCTTCTCAAAGTTTGATTTAAAATCAGGATATAATCAGCTAAAACTAGAAGAAATCCTTAAACAATGAACAACGTTTACATGTTCCGAAGGACACTTTGAATGGAATGTTCTTAGTTTCGGATTAAAAAATTCCCCTTCCATATTTCATAGGTTTATGGATAGTATATTTTTAAAATATGATTTTTGTTTAGTATAAATTAATGACATATTAGTAGCCGGTAAAACTGTTCAAGAACATGAGCAACATTTACAGCAAATATTTGAAGAAATTAAAAGGAATGATATAGTAGTTTCCAAACAAAAAATGGAACTATTTAAAAGAAAAATATCATTTCTTGGTCTAGAAATAGGAGATGGAAAAATAGAATTACAATCACATATTTCTACTAAAATATTAGATTTTCTAGAAAAATTTGAAAACTTAAAACAAATACAAGCATTTTTAGGATTAGTAAATTACGCAAGAAACTTTATCCAAAATTTGTCAAAGTTAATGCTGAATCAATATTTCAGATTCGTTGAGCTTGGATCTTAGGATTCATCAGTTTCAAATTCGAAAATTCAAAATTAAAGACGGGTGGAAGTGTGTGAATCGAAGAACAAGGACGTGTGTGTAATGTATAATGTTATGATTCATTGATATCGAATAACAAATTACAATGAAGAAACATATACAAAGATGGATGAACATCAAACCCACCCAAAGGAGAGAAATTCTCCTTGGGTGGTGATTTACACCATGAAATACACACACTTAAGAACTACAAGCCACTCACACACTTTGCAATAACCACACATTACAAGTGGCACTAGTTGTTCTATTTATAATGTTATTACATCATGACCTAATTTTGACTATTCATGTGGTCTTGATGTTGACTTTGTCTTGTTGACTTTGTCTTGTGTTTTTGTTTTGTTCTGTTTATCAACTTGGTCTCTGAACTTGTACAATGAGGTCTTCAGTTGGCTTTGATTGTGGTTTGGAAAGCTTCAGTTTATCAATTGCTGAACCCAACAGGGCTATTATATAGTAAAACAACTAAAAATGGACAAAAATATTTTAACACGGAAGATATAAAGGTAGTGAAAGAAATAAAAAATGCAGTAAGAAATATTAAACTATTGGAATTGCCATTAGTCATAGACTATATAATAATTGAAACTGATGGATGCAAAGAAGATTGAGGTGCAGTTCTCCTCTACAAACCAAACAAATATAGCCATAGAGAAGAAGAAAAATTTGTGCTTATGCTAGTGGCAATTTCCAAAAAAAGACAAGCTAGGCAAGCATTGATTTTGAAATTCAAGCATTAATCTATGCTTTAGAAACATTTAGAATTTTTCTACATAAAGAATTTACAGTTGAACTTATTGCGAGGCCATTGTAAAGTTTATAAAAATGATCAAAGTAAAAAGGTAAAGAGGACTCGATGGGTTAACTTACAAAATATCATTCAAGGAAGTGGATATGTTATAAATTTTGAACATATTAAAGGAAAAAACAATGGGATAGCTGATCTGTTGCTTCGAAACATTAATAAACTTTTGTTCTTAGATGGACAGTAAGAAAGATAAAGGAAAAGCTAAGCTTATACAGCCTACACAGCCTTCTCCAATGAGTATATCATCTGAAGAAGAGAAGACAGAAAAGCTTATGAGTCGGTCAATGTGGGCATCAAAAATACAAAGCTTTAGACAGTTGCCCGCCTCAATACTGACTTCAACAATACTACACAATTCTACAATCCTAGTGAATCGAAGACTACGGATGTTTAACCTCCATAAAATAATCAATTTACACAAATGACAAATACACAGAAAACACAAAATTCGATCATTACATTTGGTAGCTACGGTTTACAAAAGTGTAATAATTCGAATACAAAGTCTCTGGCCAATCATCGGAATGATGTTAACCGAAAAACAACAGTGTCTGCTAGATAATCTCTGGCACATCCAAACCATGCCTCAAGCTTCAAATTTCAAAGTACAGGCGTTAAATGCTTATAGTATTTATTTTCACAAACAAAGAACAGAAACATCTAAAAAAAAGAGGCTCAAGTTTACCCATTATGTTATTTTCATGGTACTAAAATTGGCATTTTTAGTAAATGAGAAATAGTGGCTAAATATATTCAGTGTCCCAAGCCAATCTATAAAGGCTTTACAAATTTTTCACAATTAGAAACAACGAGAGAACACTTTAGGATAAATAGTTTTTACATTGAACCCGAAGAAGTTCAAACATTTTTAGAAATAGCAAATGTTGATCCTGAAAAAATAACTAAAGCACAAGAAGAGTGGATTTGCAAAGTTGCAAGAGCAACTTTTAAAACAAGGAAAAAACACGCATTTTATACAAGAGAGAATTAAAAATAGTCTTTTAAAATAGAAGATAGAAATGCTCAAATAAAAAAATAGACAATTATTACAAAAGCTCGAGCAAAAAAGAAAGAAATGAAACAGTTTTAAACAGGAGTTATGACATGTTTAAAATAAGGATTCTTGATACACCATTGTTTAAAACTGGTCATTAACCATTTTCCAGAATTTAAACAAATCATCTCGTAGAAGATTTGTACAGAATTTCATTCAATTCTATACGAATTACAACAAAAACTAGTTGACCTAGCCTTTGGAGACATATTAAATTCAAGGTTAAGAGTTGTTGAAAGAATAGATAAGGAGGGAAATGGAATAGGCCTTCTCTTTTTACAAGTATTTCCTCCTACACAAGTATTATCTGAAGATGAAATAGTTCAATTCTACCATCACGGTATGATTGATTATATGGAATTCAAACTAAACAGCAAAATAGAGCATCTCCTTAACCGATTAGGTGAAAATTTTGTAATGACAATAGGATACATTGCTACACATATATTTCCTCCTAATATAGGTTGTAAGATTTTTGCTTCATTCCCCCATGCCGATTCCTACACTTATAGACCTTCACGCAAAAGAATCTTTATTGGCCACTAAGTTACAACCGGTGATTATTTAGAAAAATTAGCAGTTACTTACAGACATAAACTTTTCCAACATGTCCTTGTTAGATAAGTCCTATATAAGTACATATATTATACCCAATGTTCCTCCAAAATTGTAGGACCGGTTAAGGGATGGTCAATACAATCAGTTTTACAATAAGGAGAGTGTTAGAACCCTTAACAGATCAAATAGGGAACCAAATTTATGTAAATGATACTAAGAACACAAGTAAAGCAATGAGACATAACTAAGAACAAGAATAGGGTAATATGATTTTTACGGATGCTGTATATTGCTCTTAAGTTCTTTTACAGGTGTTACAAAGCATAAAAAATACAAGGACCTGAGATACTTTATACTACATCCTACAGCTGACCATACTTTGAAGGCCAGCTGGAAACACTAATCTAGAGAACAAGATTAATGTAAAGTCAAAAGGCAGATTGCCTTTTGACTAGTGACTATGACATGCCATAGCTCACGTCCTAATGTATTACAAAAAGGGTAAAAGGTACAAAGTAGGAAGTTACAGACTCAAGACCATAATCTATAGTTTACTAAAGCATGGATCTTTTCACCAACTTGTATAAGTTGGTGAGTCTTTAGAGTTGCAGAGGAAAGTAAGTCAGCTTTATATAAAAGTACATCAGAGAAAGCATGTCTTCTCTATCTTTGGAAGAAATCAGTCTTCACTTCATTTGCTTTGGAAGACTTTGTCTTTGAAGCTTCGGAAGACTTCATCTTTGGCTTTGGAAGATTTTACACTTAGAATAATTTATGTGATGAGTGTGAAACTTCTGAAGTAACTTCTACCTTGTACATTAGTGCATGCATGCAGGAAGCTCCTTGGTTGTTTTGGCTTGTTTGGTTGCATCAGCCTTCTAATATAACCTTACAAACTCCTTCTAGGCTGATACTACCAAAACAGAGAAGTTATTCACATATTGACAGTACATTTAGGATCAAATAGGGAACCAGTTAAGGGATAGTCAATACAACCAGTTTCATAATGAGGAGAGTGTTAGAACACTTAACAGATCAAATAGGGAACCGGGTTTATGTAAATGATACTAAGAACACAAGTAAAGCAATGAGAAAGAACTAAGAACAAGGACATGCTAATATGGTTTTCAAGGATGCTGTATATTGCTCTCAAGTTCTTTTACAGGTGTTACAAATCATAAAAAATTCAAGGACTTGAGATACTTATACTACATCCTATAGCCGGCCATACTTTAAAGGCCATCTAGAAACACTAATCTAGACAACAAGATCAATTTAAAGTCAAAAGGTAGATTGCCTTTTGACTAGTGACTATGTGTGAATCCAAGGATCGAAGCAGGAATTATCAATTTGATTTTAACAAGTAATGATCACGGAACTATCAATACTTACTGTTTATTGGATTGTTTATAAATTGAAATCGATGAAAAAAATAAAACAACTTGAAAACACAATGTAATAAAGTAACACAAGGATGATTTTCAATTGCTTTTCATTCATAATGAACCGATTACAATTGATGTTGATGCTCTTGATGCTATATTGTTGTTTATCTCTGTTCTTGTTGTATTGCTAATTTTCTTGAGTCTGTCTTGATTGATATCGTTTCTATCAATGTATACACCTATTTGAGTATTGATATCTGTCAATCTCTCTCTATTTTGTTCCTATTCTTGCTAATTTCTCGCTATCCTATTTCTATATGTGCGCATCCTTGCCTTGTTTATCGGCATAGGATTTCACAATTTACATTGGAAATTGTAAATTACACAAAGAAAGTTATTGATATGATGTGGAATATTCTCTTGACTTCAATATCTTCTGCCATCATTGATTTGATGATGTTGCTTTGACATGTTGACTTTTTGATCTTTCGTTGGAATTTGTCTTCCGTAGGAAGTTCTTCTTTTGCAGCAATTGGTCTTCCGCAGCAACACTTAGTCTTCAACATTTGTTCTTCAGTGGTTGTGCTTCCGCAGGAGTTCTTGTACTTCAGCAGCAAGCTCTCCTTCAGTAGCTCCACTTGATCTTGGATTTGTTCAGCATTTTCTGTTCTTTCGTAGGAGATCTACGGAAGCACAGACTTTAGTTATGCCCCGAAGAATATTTACGGAAGAAAAAAATTGTTCATCCATAGTTGTTCTAACACTTGGGCAATTTTTCCAAATTTACCAAGTCTGATGTTTCCTGCAATGACACATAAACCAACACACATAATAATATAGGTTAACATATAATTCATGCAGTACATTATGTTAAAAGAGAATTATAATGAGTTATTACAAGAGTTGATTTATCATCTAAACCTATACAAAGGATCTAGACCTAACAATACTCCCCCTATAGGTTTAGTCTCTTGTAATCATTGGTTTAGTGCTCTTAATTCTTGAATTCTTCCCAAAATTCTTGTTGTGAAGTATTCAACTCCATTTTTTTGATCATCATACAGGTACTTAATCTTCATCCTCTTTATTTTCTTTAATGTCTTGTATTTCAAACTCAGGATGTCCTCTTTAGTGGTAAGTGTTGCAACATCACTATTATTTGAAACCACTTCAAGTTCATCTTGTTATGATATTCTCAGCTCAAAGATTGCTTGAATTTCAGTTCCCATCAGCTGGCCTGCTTCAAATTTTCTTCTCTTATGAGCTTTAGCATGCAGTTTGTCAATAACTTGAATGATATGAACATACAAGCACAGGTCATTTTGAGCATTTTGGTCATTTAGCTTGGGGAAGTACTTGTCATGTAGATATGAAGTGTAGCTTAGGTTAAGCAATTTGATTTCCATTAGGTCAAATAGTCTTATGCTTGAACCTTTCTTCTGTGGATCATTCCTTAGCAACACCAGCTCTTTGGTCCTTTCTACATAACCCCACTCTGTGATAGGGATTGAATGTTGACTTCGTTCTATTATTCTATTTTCTTCAGCTGATCTAGGAGTGGTCATTAGATCAAAGAGTTGAATCAATATAGTCTTTTCCTCAATTACATCCCTCACAGTAGTGCCCAATGGCCATAATTTGTTAGGTATTACATCTCTTGGCTCTCTAATCAACTTTTGTTTTCCCTTGTACATGTCTCTACTCTCAACTACTGTTGGCTCATCTGGAGTTTGTTTTACTTGTTGTTGGTAAGTAAGATTGGGAGCCTTAGTCTTGAATTTTGCACCTGTGTCTAGCTCAACCTTCATTACATGCTCCATCATTGCTCTCAATTCAGTCATTGTTCTTCCTTTAAGCTCATGATGCTCATAGTTATGACTTTGTAACCAACAAGTCATGTTGTACCTGGTCAGCTTCTTTGTGTCATAATGGCCCAGTTTGTAAGGATCTATCTGAAGATTATGAGGCTGATGCAACCAAAGATCTTCCAACATGCACTAAGGAACAAGGATGAACTTGCTTCGGAAGCTTTACACTCTCTAAAGAAAATTCTAAGTGTAAAGCCTTCCGAAGCCAAAAGTTCAGAAGAAATTACTTCGGAAGCTTTACACTTAACAAGAAAAATATTCCAAGTGTAAAAACTTCCAAAGCCAAAGACCAAGTTCTTCCAAAGCCAAAGATGAAGTCTTTCGAAGCTTCAAAGACAAAGTCTTTCGAAGCAAGTTTGCTATGAAGACTGATTTCTTCGGAAGACAGAGAAAAGATGCTTTCTCTGATCTACTTTTGATAAGGCTGACCAACTTTTTGCTGCAACTCTGATAACTCACCAAGTTGTACGAGTTGGTGAAACTTCCATGCTTTAGTGAATAGTAGATAAAGTCTTTGTCTGTAATTTTCTTCTTTTGTTCCTTTAGACTTTTTGTACTAGGAAAAGTCAGTGAGCTATGGCATGTCATAGTCACTAGTCAAAAGGCAATCTGCCTTTTGACTCTAGATTGATCTTGTTGTCTAGATTAGTCAATTCCAACTGTCCTTCCAAGTATTGAAGGTTGTAGGTTGTAGTATAAAAGAGTCTCAGGTCCTTGTATTTTATTCATGCTTTGAACACTTGTAATAGAACCTGAGATCAATATACAACATCTTTGAAAACTAATACTTGTGCTATTGTTCTAAATTCTGTCTTATTGTTACTTGTGTTCCTTGTATCTTCAAAGTTTCCTGTTCCCTATTTGAACTATTAAGTGATCTAAGATCACTCCTCTTGTGAAACTAATTGTTGTTAACACCCTAAGGGGTCCTACAATTGGTATCAGAGCATTCCAGGCTCTTGATTATAAGATCTCACCATCTTAAATCCTTTTAGTTTCACACTTCACTTAACTTTTCAAATGGCAGCTGTCTCAAAGGCTGATATGGAAACTAGAACTATGACAAAGTCCCCATTGATCACTTCTGAGGATTTTGATACTTGGTGCCAAAGAATGGAAGGCTTCATCAAGTCTCATGATTCCAGGATGTGGGAGTCTATTGTCAATGGACCTCATGTACCATACACCACTTCAGTTGCTACTGGTGATAGTATGATACCAAAGGAAATGGCTGATTTTTCTAAAGAAGATTGGAAGAAAATTGATATTGATCAGAAAGCTATGTTAGCCCTTCAAACTGCTCTTCCTAACTCCATCTACAGAGGTTTCAAAAAGTGCAAGACCGCCAAACAGCTATGGGATGCACTGAAGCTGATGTATGAGGGGTCCAATAAAGCCAAAGAAAACAAGAAGGACCTCTTGAAGCAGCAGTTTGAAAACTTCACCTTCAAGAGAGGTGAAACCATGAATCAACAATACTTCAGGTACGTTGAGATTGTGGATACTTTAGCTGATGTTGGAGTAACCATTGAGAATAGAGATATTGTTAGGAAGTTCATGTCCTCTCTTCCCAGACAATGGACACACTACTGTGTGGTCATTAAGAGGACTGAAAACCTTAAGACTCTTACTCTCACTGAGTTATATGGAATACTCAGTGGATACCAGATGGAGATGAACATGCAAAACTCATCTGGTAACTCCAACACTCATCAGAGTTTAGCCCTCCATATGGTTAAAAGGGATTGTAGAGAACCACAACACCATCTCATCTGCTACCTGGAAAAATCACAAAAGGGTCCTCTTATCACCTTTCCAGAGATACCAAGGGAAGGCTACATCCTTGGAAGCCCATTCTAGGAGACAAGTTCTTCACAAGCTTTTGTGTCTTTTGATGAAAGTTCAGGAAACTTTCTCTTCACCTTTGAAGACCTTGACTGTATCCATCCAGATGATCTGGAATATATGGAAATCGTCCAGCAGATGGCTCTACTCACTCATAGAGCCCAGAAGTTCAAAAAGAGGACTGGGAGAAGGTTTCCCAGCAATGCAGCTAGTGGAAAGTTTGGGCTGGACAAAAGCAAGGTGAAGTGTTACAACTATAACCAAATGGGACACTTTGCCAGGGAGTGCAAGGCACCAAAGTCAAATGGTGGCCAAGCACAATCCAGGCCAATCTACACTAGACAGCAAGCTGTAGTTGCTGCTGAAGAAGGAGGCTTTGACTAGAGCTTTAAGGTTGAGGATGCTTCTCCAAACCAAGCACTAATAGCAGATAATGATGAAGCCAAGGTATTGGAACATCTTTGTACTCTTGAATGCATTGCTAAAGGTATTGGTCCTATAACTTAGAGATGAGATCTGATCTTGAGTCCTTAAATATCTTAAAAGCTGACTTTAAAAGAGCTGAAAATGATTATAAACTTAAGATAGAAGATCTAGAGAAAACCATTTCAACTCTTAAGCATGAGCGTACAAACTATAGGACTCAAATCAAAGATCTCATCTCAAAGTTAACTGAATGCTAGGCTGAGCTTGTGATCAGCAAAGTCAGGGCAGAAAAATGTGTTCTTGAAGAAAAGACCTTCAAGAACATAATATCCTCATCCCTACATGCAATAGTTTGTTATCAGAATAAGCAGGGACTAGGATCTACTGAGATAGCTCCTCCACACACTCTATTGTCTGTAAGATCTCCAAGGTGTAGAACTTGTGAAGATGAGCTTCCCCTCATAGACCCTATTATTGAAGAAGATGAAGAGGAGATAGTGAAGGATGACTCAGAGAAGAGTGAAGAAGGTCATCCTAAGAAGGGTCACTATTCTACTGAGGAGAGAAAAGAGTCTGGAATGACCAAGTCAAAGAGAAAGAACTTGATTAGAAGAGCTAAGAGAAGATTAAAGAAGGCTCAAGAAATCAAGGCCACCTTAACTCAAAGCAAAAACAAGTGTTTATTTCTACAGGTTTTGAAGTGGTAAAGACTGAAGACTCAACTATGAACTCTAGTACCAGGAGTTCTAGTTTAGTTCCAAATCATTCCAGCAAGAAGAAGAAGACTCACCAGCTATGTACCATTGCTACACAGCCTGAACCATCCAGCTCCAAGAGCAAGTCTCTCCCTAAGAAGCTTGTTGCATCATCTGCAAAGATGAAGATGGAGAAGGAAAGTGATCAAACTTAGTCTTGCTCTCAGAAGAAGACTCTCAGAAGGAAGGAACTCAACTATGTCATGTGTGGTAGTACTTCTCATCTGGCTAAGGATTGAAAGTATAATCCTAAAAGTACCATCCATATGACCAAGAAGAATATTTCTGAGAAGAAGAAGGAACAAACAGCTTTGGAAGGAAAATTTGTTTCCTTCGGAAGCTCCAAAATGAAGAAGACAAGTGAAAAATTTCCTTCGGAAGAAAAGTTGGTCTCGGAAGAAAGGAATGCTTCCGAAGTACTGAAGCTTGAAGCAGTGAAAGCAAGATCTTCCGAAGGTCTAGTCTCCAAGACTTTCGAAGTTGTCAAAACTTCTGAAGCTTTGAAGGTCAGGCCCAATCTTCCAAAGATGGTGTCGAAGATGAAGGAAGACCATGTGACTAAAAGTTCTTCATCAACAATAGCAAATGATCCTCAACACTTAAATATAGGATCACTTACTATTACATTGTCTTCACCTTATTTTAATAAGCCCAAGACCAAAGAGGATTGGGTTTCTAAGTGTAACTAATCACCTCTTTTTGTGCAGGAACAACTAAAGACCAAGAAGAATGTTTGGATTATTGATAGTGGCTGTTTCAGGCACATGACTGGCAATGGTTCTCTGCTTCAAAATTTTGAGAAAATTGATGAAGGAACAGTTTCCTTTGGATGGGCTTCTGGTGGTTACTTTTCTGGAAGGGGCAGAGTCATAAATGGTAAGCTCAGCATTGAAAAGGTAAACTTTGTCAAACAGCTTGGATACAATCTTTTAAGTGTATCCTAATTTTGTGATCAGAAACACCATATGCTCTTCACTAAGCATGAGTACATTGTTCTCAAGCCCAGGGTGGCCATTCCTCAAGAGCATATCCTGCTCAGAGCCCTCAGGAGAGGGAACTTGTACAGGATGGATTTACATGAAACATCTCCCTCAGGAGAAGTTTCTTGCTTTCTATCTAAAGCAAATAGTGATGAGTCTTTCCTTTGGCATAAAAGAATGTGCCATGTAAACTTTAAGAACATGAATAAATTGATTAAGAATGATTTGGTAACTGGAATTGCAGGACCGGGTAAGGGTACTTAACACTTAGTTTCACACTAAGGAGATATTTTAGATCACTTAACAATTCAAATAGGGAACTGGTAACTAGATACAGATAATACTAAGAACATAAGTAAATTAAAGAGACAAAACTAAGAACAACACAAGAATACAAGATTGGTTTTCAAGGATGTTGTATATTGATCTCAAGTTCTTTTACAAGTGTTACAAAGCATAAAGAAATTACAAAAAGCTGAGACACTTTTATACTACAACCTACAATCATCACTTACATGTAAAGACAGTTAGGATTTGACTAATCTAAACAATAAGATCAATCTAAAGTCAAAAGGCAGATTGCCTTTTGATTAGTGACTATGACATGCTATAGCTCACTGACTTTTCCTAATACAAAAAGTCTACAGGAACAAGTAAGGTAAGTTACAGACAAAGACCATTCCTACTTCAGGTTGAGCTGGACTTGGTGGAGAATGCAAGTCCACCAGCTCTACCTTCTTTATCTTCTGCTTGATTACCCTGATATGCTCATCCATTATGGATAGAGACATAGGGCCAAGCCTCCTTCTGGAGAATCCATACAACTTCAAATAGCTCATCATCCTTTGTTTGTCAGTAGACTTCTTTTGGCTTTTATGGATGATGGCCCTTGACTTTTCATCTTCTTCCCTTAATTTTTTCTTTTCAGCTTGTTTTTCTCTTTTAGCTTTTTCTTCCATCTGCTTATTGTATTTAAACAATATGTATTCAGATTGTAAGGGAAGAAGTGCATCTGCTTGATAGAGACCTGTGGCACTCAGGTAGCTGATCATCTTTAGTCTTTCTACATTAGTTGCTACCTGAGGTTGTTCAGTGGCCACAGTCTCTGGCTCAGGACTTTCTTGAACTGGGGAGAGGACAGGAATGTTCTTATAGAGTATTTTCAGCCTCATTTCTTCCTTGTGCTTGAGGAGCAATGCTGCATCCTCTGTTTCCTTTCTCTCCTTTGACAACTCTATGTCAGCTAGTTCATTCAATTCATCTAAGGGGAAAGAGATGAGTTCATCAATATTATGGTTTCTGGTTCCCAGGTAGTTTAGCCTGGCTGCCCTTAACTCATCTTCCTGAGTGTTTAGCCTGGGGCAGCCCTGATTGTAGCTTTCATAAACCCTAGGGAACCACTTGAACTCTCTCCCCTCAGCTTCCTCTTCCTCTCTCTCTTCTCCTCCTCAATCTCCTTAGCAGTCATTTTCCTTTTGCCTTTGTCATCCACAGGCTTTGGTGACTCAGGCTGGAGAGAGCTTTGGCCTTTATTGCTTGGTTTAGCTGTCAACCTCTGGCCAGAGAGAGGTTGTTAAACACCATCACCAGCTGGTGTTTCACTGAGGATAATAGGTGTAGAGGGAGATCCTATCTCAAGGTTCACAGGTTCAAGCTCTGGGCCTTCAGTCAAGGTTTTCCCTTTGAAGCTAATATTCGGGTCTACCTCAACATCCAGTTGACCAAAGATCTCCCCTACTAGCCTCTGTCTATATAATTTTGATCTCAATTTAAACTCCTCTAGCACCCTGTCTTGGATTCTTTTTGCCAATCTTACTGCTTGTCTATTATTGCTTGGGTTGACAAGTGGCAGATCTACCAAGTTGATGCTCTCATAGAAACTCAGGTGTGAAATGTTGAGAACTTCTTGTTGACCCTGAGCTCTAGAGATCACAAGAGCTTTCCTATTGCTGTCATACCCCCACCCCTAGATTGGGTTCTCAGAAGGGGCAGACATTGCTCTTGGTATTCCCTCCTCAAACAGTTGTTGGATGAGCAAGTTCAGATCACTGTCCAGAGGATGTTGCTGAGTATTAACAACTACAAGAGAGGATGGTGATTCCTCTATGTCCATACTCTGGGAAGAACTCCCAGGTTCTGTGATTGTCAGAATTTCCTCCCCCTTTTTGGTAGCATCGCCCTCTTGCATAGGTGAGCTGGGAGATTGATCCATGACATCCACAGGTTCTTGTGGACCTGGATGAGTTGTCCTCATGGGTCTCTCAGCCAACTTTCCCTTGAGATTGGTGATCTTAAGTTGCTGGTCATTGACCCTCTTCTGTAAGATAGTCACCTGAGATTCCAGGTGAGCTATCTTTGAAACAAAATAGGTGCAAAGATGTGACAGTTTGTGCACCTTTTGTTGTAGATTCCCCTCATCTTTAGATGAAAAATCATTAGGGGATGAGAGACCTAAGTCTTCTTCCTCACCACCAGCATAGGTTTCTGGGCTACTGGATTTCCCCTGATTAATGACACCTTCTAGAGAAGTGTCAAGAGGCTGGGTTGTCATGGTAGAGGTCCTAGTAATGTTATCACTTGCAAAAGTGATAGCCTCTGCCATATGGATTTCCTGAATAAGTTCAGGACTATCCACCTCAGTAGGGGGTTACTGATGTGGGCTAGAGATGGGGGAAGCAGGAGTACTCATCTGTCCTTGAGTATGGGAAGAGAGGAGAGACTCATGGTACTCATTGAAGCCCAAATCTTCATCAGAATAGAAGTCAAGGATGGGAATGGCGCGGTATAGATCAAGAGATTGGGGATGGTAGCTTTCCCCAGAAGGTTGATCACTAGAGTGTTGAGACTCAGAGTGATGGCTTAAGGCTGTTTATGGGGTTATGAGCTCATCAGGCTGAGCATGAGGAACCTCAACACTGATTGGTTGAAAGATGGGAGTGGTCTGCTCCTTAGGGAAAGTGGGTGCTCGAGATTCCACTTCCTCATGTATGGGTTCTGATAAGGGGGCCTGCACATGATCAGTAGCAAGTGCAGGGGTTTGTTGGGATTTTCTTTTATAGGTCATGGTGATGGTAGGATGTGTTTGAAGTGGTTGAGAGGTGGAGGGTGTAGCTAGGTTTTCACCCTGAGCAATGAGCTCAAACATTTTTAGGACAAGGGTTGTTTCTACCCCAGAGAAGCCAACAGTTGGCTTCTTCAAGATTTTGAAGATGCCGGGCCACATTTATCCTATTTTAAGAATATTACCTGTTCCCCTCAACTGTGGTCCCAACTCACAGTTGAGAATGTGTTGAACATACCTAGGGAACATGTAGTACTCTAAAGAGTCCAAGTTTGCAAGTAAATTAGTATATACAATCTGAGAGTACCTGAACTTGACCCCTTGTACCATCCCATGGACTATAAAGGAGAGGTCTTCTGGAACTTCATCCCATCTTCCATGCTTGTTAGAAAGGCTATGAATGATGACATGGAGGAGGTATTTCCACTGAGATGAGACCTTCCCCTTCCTGAAGGTTTTGACTGAGAAATCACCTTCATAGCCCATCTACTGAAAGGAGTGGTTGACAGGAGATTCGGGAAAGGACAGCTCACCTGCTTCATCATCCAGCTGCAAATGGGTGTTTATGATGGCCGGAGTGATGAAAACTGTCCTCCCCTGCACTGTAGCAGACAGTGCCTTCTCCCCGTCCATGGTGACCTCTTGACAGGTCCTCCAGAACTCAAGCAACTGATCCTCATAAAGAGGAGGATCAATTGTAAGGGAGGTGAAGTAGTGCGACGAAGAATGGTACCTACACACATCTGAGAAGCTTGGATCCTTCTCAGAGTGTAACAGGGCAACCTGATTGTGTTACCTGTGTAGGTGCATGGAAAAATCAGGGTCGTTGTGACGATCAATGTTGGCTATTTGAGGAAGCTTTTGCAGTGAATAAAGGAAGAAGAAGATGAAATTTGGGGGTAAATTTAAGGTAAGGATCAGTGAGAGTAGAGAGATGAAATAGAACGGTTTAGAAGATATATGTCATGGGTTTAAGACAAAGTTATGACAAAAAGATAAACTTTGAAATCCGCAAGTGGGTCCTACTTCTGAAAAAGTGCACCCAAAAAGTTAGTTTTCTTGGAAGTTGTAAAACTTCCGAAGGCAGTTTTGGCTTCGAAAGCTTTGTAGCAAAGCTTTCGAAGGAAAGTCTTGCTTCGAAAGATATTTCAAAGAATTTTGAAAATTTGGCTTTGGAGGAAGTGAACAAGTCTTCCGAGACTTAGTTGCTTTCGGAAGATATTTGTTCTTTGAATACATTTAAGTGCTTATATACAAAATTAAGCTTCGGAAGATACTCCAAGAATTTCTTCCGAAGGTAAATCTTAGATAAGCTGTTAAATGATTTAAAGACATAAATTTCTTTCAAAGGCAATTTGAGTTCTTTCGAAGGTAAATTTTCATAAATATGAGGAATATCAGTTAAAAGTTAGTTTTCTTTCAAAGAGAACTGGGCTTATAAGGTGATCTAATAGACAACTTAGGACACACAATTTTAGGAAATAAAGTTGATTAAGTTATTAAGGAAAATCTATTCAAAGTTAATCATCCCAATAGCTGATACAAGATATTTAAATCTCTGTTCATCAAATGCCTTTATGACAGATCAGCATATTGTTCATTTGTGTTAACTTTGATTAGTTTGATCAATCCCTTTTCAAAATTACCCCTAATCAGATGATACCTGATGTTGATGTGTTTGGTCCTTGAGTGCTGCATAGGATTTTCTGTAATGGAGATGGCATTGTTGTTGTCTATGTGGATGGGAGTCTCCTTGAAGTTGAACCTATAGTCTAGTATCTGATTCTGAATCCTGAGCACTTGAGCACAACAGCTTGCAGCAGTAATGTATTAAACTCCAGCAGTTGATGCAGACACACAGGATTGCTTCTTGCATTGCTAAGAGACTATCCTAACACCAAGGAATTGACATCCCCCAGATGTGGACTTTGCAGTCATGTTGCAGCCACCATAATCACTATCTGTATAAGAATATAGATTTAAGTCTGAATTCTTTGGATATCAAAGGCCTAGATTTGGAGCACCTTTGAGGTATCTGAGAATCCTTTTGACAGTTATTAGGTGTGACATCTTGGGGTTGGCTTGATATCTTGCACATATACATTTGGCAAACTAGCAGTAAGGTACATAAGTGACCCAATCATAGCCCGATAGAGATGTTCATCAACACACTCCCCCTCAAGATCATGACCAAGGGAGTGGTTTCTGGCTATGGGTGTCTTTGAAACCTTACAGTCAGTCATATTGACTCTTGTAAGTATGTCCTGTACATACTTTAACTGACTAATGAAGATGCCATCTTCAACCTGCTTCACTTGAATTCCTAGAAAGAAACTGAGTTCCCCCATGGCACTCATTTCAAATCTATTATTCATCAGCATCTCAAAGTCTTTGAAGAGCTTTGGATTAGTTGAACCAAAGATGATGTCATCTACATATATTTGAACTAGCAGTGTGTCATTCCCTGTTTCTTTGATGAAGAGAGTCCCATCAATAGTACCTCTTTTGTATCCATGATGACAGAGGTTTGTCGATAGTGTTTCATACCACTTTCTTGGATCTTGATGCAGTCCATATAGAGCTTTATCAAGCTTGCAGACATAATCAGGATGATTTGGGTCTGCAAAGCCAGGTGGTTGTTTGATATATACTTCTTCATCAATCACCCCATTGAGAAAAGCACATTTCACATCAAGTTGGTAGACCTTGAAATCCTTGGATGCAGCATAAGGCAGGAATAGTCTTACAGCTTCAAGTCTTACAACTGGAGAAAAAACATCAGTGTAATTGATCCCTTCTTCTTGAGTGTATCCTTGGACAACCAGTCTAGCCTTGTTCTTGATGATAATCCCTCTATCATCCATCTTGTTCCTGAATACCCATTTGGTACCTATGACAGTCTTCCCTTGAGGAAGAGGGCATAAGTTCCCTTGAGGTAAAGGTACTTAACACTTAGTTTCACACTGAGGAGAGATCTTAGATCACTTAACAATTCAAATAGAGAACTGGTAACTAGATACAGATGATACTAAGAACACAAGTAAATTAAAGAGACAGAACTAAGAACAACACAAGAACACAAGATTGGTTTTCAAGGATGTTTTATATTGATCTCAAGTTCTTTTGCAAGTGTTACAAAGCATAAAGAAATTACAAGAACCTGAGACACTTTTATACTACAACCTACAACCGTCACTTACATGTAAAGACAGTTGGGATTTGACTAATCTAGACAACAAGATCAATCTAAAGTCAAAAGGCAGATTGCCTTTTGACTAGTTACTATGACATGTCATAGCTCACTAACTTTTCCTAATACAAAAAGTCTACAGGAACAAGTAAGGTAAGTTACAGATAAAGACCATTCCTACTTTTTGATAAAGCATGAAAGTTTCACCAACTTGTGTAAAGTAGGTGAACCACCAGAGCAGGCAGCGGAAAGTATGTCAGCTTTATCAAAAGTTGATTAAGAGAAAGCATATTTTCTCTATCCTCTGAAGAAATCAATCTTCACAGCTTTGGAAGAGTTTGTCTCTGAAGCTTCGGAAGATTTCATCTTTGGCTTGGGAAGATGCTGGTCTTTGGCTTCGAAAGATTTCACACTTGGAATATTTTTCTGTTTGAGTGTGAAACTTCCGAAGTAACTCCTTCTGAACTCTTAGCTTCGAAAGATCTTACACTTGGACACATTTAAGAGTGTAAGACTTCCAAAGCTAGTTCATCTTTGTTCCTTAGTGCATGCATGGAAGACTTGGTTGTTCTGGCTTGTTGGTTGCAACAACCTCATAATCTTCAGGTGATATTACAGGAATGCCAAAGAAAGAGTTTACAAGTGATGACCACTATGTTGCATGCCTGAAAGGGAAGCAACACAAAGTGTCTCACAAACCAAAGGAAATGAACTCCATCACTACTCCCCTACACCTATTACATATGGATTTGTTTGGCCCCACCAGTGTAATGAGTTTAAGAAGGACCTCTTACTGCTTAGTGATCATAGATGATTTCACAAGATTCATTTGAGTCTTTTTCCTTAGAACTAAGGATGAAACCTTTAAGATCTTGAAGAATTTCATTTTGAAAATTGAGAATCAATCTGATCACAAGGTCAAGACCATAAGATGTGCTCAAGGAACAGAATTTAAGAACCAAATACTTGATACATTTTGTGATGAAAAGGGTATTACAAGATAATACAGTACTCCCAGGACTCCTCAACAAAATGGTGTTGCTGAGAGGAGAAACAGGACACTTATTGAAGCTGCAAGAACCATGCTGTCTGACTCTAAACTGCCCATCACCTTCTGGGCAGAGGCAGTTAACACAGCCTGGTATGTGCAAAATGGAGCTTTAGTGGTTAAGACTCATGGTAAGACTCCTTATGAGCTATGGCACAAAAGGAGACCATTTATTGGTTTCCTCAGGTCATTTGGATGTCCTTGCACCATCTAGAATACCAAAGATCAAGTAGCCAAATTTGATAAGAAGTCAGTTGATGGACACTTTATTGGATACTCTTCCCAAGCTAAGGCTTATAAAGTATACAATCTCAGAACTAGAGTAGTTGAGGAGTCAGCCAATGTGACCTTCAATGAGCACACTCCAAGTGTGAAATTTTCTGGTCTAGATTGGCTATTTGATCTTGACTTAGTTACCAACTGTTTTAACAAGTCTTGTGAGAATGTTTCAGGATCTATAAATAATATATCAACAGGAGATCCTGACCCAAGATTTGAGCTGAGAAGACCAAGCAAGATTATGACTTCAGCTCCTTTGGTGACTAACCCTGCAAATGAAGATCTTATCAGCACAAACATGACAAATTTAGCTGATACATTTGAGGTTCCTTTAAATTCCAGCTCAGAGGTTCAAAACTTAGGAGAAGGAGCTTAAAATGCAGGAGGAAATGGATGTGGTGATAATGATCAAGAATTTCTTGATGCTGATAACCACTCCATAGAGGACAACATAAATAATGTCACACATTCATTGGATCAAGTCTCACTTGATAAATGTGCTGATGTGGTGGGTGACACTCCATTTCTGGATTTAAAATTCTCCAATATGGATCTGTCCAACCAACTTTCTATGATCCCTCAACTAAGGATCCACAAGTCACACCCCACCACAAACATCATTGGAAATGTTGAGACTGGGGTGAGAACAAGAGGACAAACCCATGACCAAAATGTTTTTCTACACTCTTGTTTCTTGTCCCAGATTGAGCCAAAGAAAGTTGATGAGGCTCTAAAGGATGGAAGCTGGGTTGAAGCTATGCAAGAAGAGCTTCTTCAAATCAGAAGATAGAAGGTTTGGAACCTATGTCCTTTTCCTCAAGGGAAGACTGTCATAGGAACCAAATGGGTTTTTAGGAACAAGAAGGATGATAAAGGACTTGTCATCAAGAACAAGGCAAGATTAGTTGTTCAAGGGTACACACAAGAAGAAGGAATTGATTACACAGATGTTTTTGCTCTTGTGGCAAGACTTGAAGCTGTAAGAATATTCCTGGCTTTTGCTGCATCCAAGGATTTCATGGTCCACCAACTTGATGTCAAGTGTGCTTTTCTATATGGGTTGATTGATGAAGAGGTGTATGTTAAACAACCACCTGGCTTTGCAGACCTAGATCATCCTGATTATGTCTGCAAGCTTGATAAAGCTCTTTATGGGCTGCACCAAGCTCCAAGGAGGTGGTATGAAACACCATCTCAGTATCTCTGCCAACATGGTTACAAGAGGGGTACTATAGATCTCTCTTCATCAAAGAGACAGGAAATGACTTAATGCTGGTTCAAGTATATGTGGATGACATTATATTTGGGTCAACTAATCCAAAGCTCTGTAAAGACTTTGAGATGCTAATGAAGAACAGATTTGAAATGAGTGCCATGGGGGAACTAAATTTCTTTCTAGGAATTTAAGTGAAGCAAGTTGACAATGGCATCTTCATAAGTCAGTCAAAGTATGTGCAAGACATACTTACAAGATTCAACATGACTGAATGTAAGGTTGCTAAGACACCCATAGCCAGAAACCATTCCCTAGGACCTGATCTTGAGGAAGAGTGTGTGGAAGAACATCTTTACAGGTCTATGATTGGGTCTCTTATGTACCTAACAGCCAGCAGGCTTGATATCATGTTTGCCACATGCATTTGTGCAAGGTATCAAGCCAACCCCAAGATGTTACACCTGGTTGCTGTCAAGAGGATTCTTAGATATCTCAAAGGTGCTCCTAAGCTTGGTCTTTGGTATCCAAAGAGTTTTGACTTCAATCTGTATGCTTATACAGATAGTGACTATAGTGGTTGCAACATGACTGCAAAGTCTACATCTGGGGGATGTCAATTCCTTGGTGGAAGGATTGTCTCATGGCAATGCAAGAAACAATCCTGTGTCTCTGCATCAACTGCTGAGGTTGAATACATTGCTGCTGCATGTTGCTGCACTCAAGTGCTTTGGATTCAGAATCAGATGCTGGACTATGGATTCAATTTCAAAGAGACTCCCATCCACATAGACAACAACAGTGCTATCTCCATTACATGGAATCCTGTGCAGCACTCAAGGACCAAACATATCAACATCAGGTATCATTCGATTAAAGATAATTTTGAGAAGGGACTAATTAAATTAGTCAAAGTTAACACAAATTAACAATATGCTGATCTGTTCATTAAAGCCTTTGATGAACAGAGATTCAAATATCTTGTATCAGCTATTGGGATGATTAACTTTGAGTAACTTTTTCTTAAAAACTTAAATCAACTTTATTTCTAAAACCTGTGTGTCCTAAGTTGTCTATTTTATCACCTTCATAAGCCAAGTTTATTTTGGAAGAAAAATTTTAATGATATTCCTTAGATTTTTGAAAATTTTTCAAAACATATTTTCCTTCGGAAGATTTCTAGTTGCCTTCGGAGGAAATTTATGTCTTCAAATCAAGAACTACTTTTAAGAAATTCACATTTGGAAGAAATTCTGAGAATATCTTCCGAAGCTTAAATATGTTTTTAAGTACTTGCATGTATTTGAAGGACAAATATCTTCCGAAAACAATTAAGTCTCGGAAGATTTGTTCTCTTTAGAATAAAACTCCCAAGACTTAATACCTTCCGAAATCAAATACGTGTCAAAATAAAAACTCTCTAAGTATTTTTCTTCCGAAGCCAAATTTTCACATTTCTTAAGAATAATTGGATTCGGAAGTTTTTTTTCTTAAAAACTTTCAAAGCAAAAACTACCTTTGGAAGATTTTCAACTTCCAAGAAAACTACCTTTTTGGGCGCTTTTTTAGAAGTGGGACCTACTTTCGGATTTCAAAGTTTATCCTTTTGCATTAACTTTGTCTTAAATCCATTTTATATATATTCTCAACGGTTCCCCTTCTTCTCACTCTTTCCTTATTCCACAAATTCTTGACCTAGAATTCTACCAGAACTAACCTTCTTCTTCACCAACAAACCTCCTTCATGGCCAACATTGATCGACGAAACCAACCGGGATTTACTATGCACCTTCACAAATAACACAATCAGGTTGCTCTGTTGGACTCTGAGAAAGATCCTCATTTCTCAGAGGTTTGTCGATACCTTTCAGCGTCTCACTACTTCACCTCCCTTACTATTGATCCTCCTCTTTATGAGGATCAGTTACTTGCATTCTAGAGGACCTACCAAGAGGTCACCATGGATGGGGAGAAGGCACTATCTGCTATAGTGCAGGGGAGGACAATCTTCATCACTCCGGCCATCATAAACTCACACCTTTAGCTGGATGATGAAGAAGGTGAGCTGTCCTTTCCGAAAGCTGCTATCAACCATTCTTTTCAGCAGATAGGCTATGAGGGTGAACTTCTCAGTCAAAACCTTCAGAAAGGGGAGGGTCTCATCCAAATGGAAATACCTCCTCCATGTCATCATACACAGTCTCTCTAACAAGCATGGAGGATGGGATCAAGTTCCAGAGAACCTCTCCTTCATAGTCCATGGAATGGTTCAGGGGGTTAAATACAGGTACTCTCAATTTTTCTATACAATTTTACTTGCTAATTTAGACTCTTTAGAATACTATATGTTCCCGCGTATGTCCAACACATTCTCAACTGTGAGATGGGCTCACAGTTGAAGGGAACAGGTAATATTCTTAAATTGGGATGGATGAAGCCTAGCATCTTTAAAATACTGAGAAAGCCTACTGTTAGCTTCTCCGGGGTAGAAACAACCCTGGTTCCAAAAATGTTTGAGCTCATTGCTCAGGGTGGCAACCTAGCAGCACCAGCTAGTGTTGAACCCACACACTTTGCCTCAACTCCACCCCCACAGCCTCAAATTACCATCACCTACAAAAGAAAAACCAAACAAACCCCTGCACCTGGTACTGAGCATGTGCAGGTCCCCATATCACAACCCACACAGGAGGAAGTAGAATCTCTAGCTCCCACTTCCCCTGAGGAGCAGACCACTCTCATCTTTCAAATGATCAGTGCTGAGGTTCCTCATGCTCAACCTGATGAGTTCACATCCCCAACAGCCTTAAGCCATCACTCTGAGTCTCAACACTCAAGTGATCAACCTTTAGGGGATAGTTACCACCCCCAGCCACTAGAATTAAATCACCCTATTCCCAGCCTTGATTTCTATAATGATAAGGACTTGGGTTTCAGTGGGTACAATGAGTCTCTCCTTTCTTCCCACACTCAAGTAGAAATGAGTACCCCAGACTCACCCAGGTCTATCCCACATCATATACCCACAACTGAGGTGGGTCTTCCTGAACATGTTCAGGAGATCCATATGGAAGAGGCTCTTACTTTAGAAAGTGATTACATTAGTAAGACCTCAACCATGGCAACCCAGCCTCTTAATACTTCTCTGGAAGCTGTCATGATGCAGGGGAAATCTAGCAGCCAAAGACACTATGCTGGTGATGAGGAAGAAGACTTAGGTCCAATTCTCTCATCCCCCAGTGATTCTTTAACTGAAGATGAGGGGAGTCTGAAACATAGGGTGCAAAAACTAACAAACACATGCACCTATCTAGTTTCAAAGATAGTTTACCTGGAATCTCAGGTGACTATCTTGCAACAAAGAGTCAATGACCAGCAACTTGAGATCATCGATCTCAAGGGCCAGTTAGCTGAGAGATCCTTAAGGAGGACTTAACTAGATCCACATGAACCTATGGAAGTCATGGATGACACCCCTAACTCACCTATGCAAGAGGGTGATGATACAAAAAAAGGGAGAAAGTCCTCACAACCACAGAACCTGGGAGTTCCTCCCAGAGTATGGACATAGAGGAGTCACCAACCTCTCTTGCAATTGTCCAGACTCAGCAACCTCCTCAAGTCATGATCATAGACTTACTCATTCAACACTTGCTTGAGGAGGGAATTCCAAGAGCAATGTCTGCTCCCTCTGAGAATCCAATTATGGGATAGGGGTATGAGACAAACAGAAGAGCTCTTGTGATCTCTAGAGCTCAGGGTCAATTGGAAATCTTCAACTTCTCAAACCTGAGTTTCTATGAGTGCATCAATCTGGTGAATCTTCCACTTATCAACCCAAGACACAACAGACAAGCTGAGAGATTAGCAGACCGGATTCAAGACAGGGTACTAGAGGAATTCAAATTGAGATCAAACTTATATACACAGAGGCTAGGAGGTGAGATCTTTGGTCAACTAGATGTTGAGGTGGACCCTGAGATTAGCTTCGGAGGGAAAACCTTGATTGAAGGCCCAGAGGTTGAGCCGGTGAACCTTAAGACATGATCTCCCTCTGCACCCAGTACCCTCAGTGAGGCACCAGTTGGTGAAGGTGTCTCACAACCTCTCTCTGGCCAGAGCTTGAATGCTGAACCAAGCAATGAAGGCCAAAGTCCGTTCCACCCTGAGTCACCAAGGCCTGTGGTTGACAAAAGGAAAAGGAAATTGACTCCTGAGGAGTTGGAGGAGGAGAAGAGAGAGAGGAAGAGGAAGCTGAGGGGAGAGAGTTCAAGTAGGTCCCCAAGCTTTATGGAAGCTTCAATCCGAGCTGCCCATAGGCAAAATACTTAAGAAGATGAGTTAAGGGCAGCCAGGCTAAACTACCTGGAGACCAGGAACTACAATATAGATGAACTCATCTCTCTCCCTTTAAAAGAGTTAAATAAGCTGGCTGACACTGAGCTGTCAAAGGAGAGGAGGTAGGCAGAGGATATAGCATTGTTCCTCAAAATTAAAGAAGAAACAAGACTGAAAAGACTCTACAAACATGCTCCTGTCCTCTCCCCAGTACAAGAAAGTCCTGAGACAGAGACTGTGGCACAGGCATAACCTCATGTAGATAGGGAAGCTGAAAGAATAAATATGATCAACTACCTGAGTGCCATAGGACTCTATCAGGAAGCTACACTTCTTCCCTTATCCTTTAAGTATATAGAGTTTGAATATCTCAAGCAGCTGGAGGAAAAAGCCACAAAAGAAAGAAAAGCTGCTAAGAGAAAGCTAAGGGAAGAAACTGCAAGGTCAAGGGCCATCATCCACAAAAGCCAAAAGAAGTCTAAAGATAGACAAAGGATGATGAGCTTCTTGAAGCTGTATGGATTCTCCTGAAGGAGGCTTGGTCCTATGTCTCTATCCACAATGGATGAGCATATAAGGGTGATCAAGCAGAAGATCAAAAGGGGAGAGCTTGTGGACTTACACTCTCCACCAAGTCCAGCTCAACCTGAAGTTGAGGTAAAGGTTGAACCAACTAAGACAACACAACCTAAACCTAGAGCTGCATCTCAGTCAACTTCATCTTCTGATCCATAACAGGGTCCTCTTTTCTCTCCTTCTGAACCTATAAGAGAAGAGAACCCAACTGAGAGGGACACTACAGAACCATCTGGTGCTGAAGGCCAGTCCTCTCAGTTGAAAACATCAAAGAGGAGAAAAAGGATGGCCAAGAGAACACCTACAAAGAAAAAGAAAACTAAGGCATCCACCTCTACACCTCAGGATGAGTTAGAACATCCTGAGGAAGTGCATGAAGAGGCTGCTCAACCAACTCCCATCAGAGTAGAGCCTCTTGCAGTTGGAAGACCCATTGTGTCCTGGAGTTTTACTGACAATCCAGATAGATGGTATGTCATAAGAGATCAAAGAGGACAGGATGTCTACTTTCAGCAAGACATGCTTGCCCTTCCTTTACATGATCTCTATGACATGAGAAGATTCTATGAAAGTCTAAAGGATCCTAACCATGTGATGAAGAGAGATTCCTGCTGATCCTAATGAGGACTATCAACATTTGAAGAATCGGTCTATTTTGGTAGCATCAGCCTAGGGGGAGTTTGTAAGGATCTATCTGAAGATTATGAGGCTAATGCAACCAAAGATCTTCCAACATGCACTAAGGAACAAGGATGAACTTGCTTCAGAAGCTTTATAACATTATACATCATGAGATATATCATAATGTATCATAGTCAAGTTAGATTTCATGACTTTAACTACACAGCATCTTGAATGCAGCTTTTGTAGCATTCATAATTATACTAGTATGCAATTCTAATAACCCTTTCTTATTTCAACCAAGACTTACCATTTTATAGTGTATGCAGAACTTACCTTATGAACCTTTTCTTGCTAGACTTGTGGCTCTTTCTCGCCATGCTAGGAAGACATAATCCTTTTTATGTGCAAAACATGACTTAACCTTTCTTATCATAAGACAAGACCTATACATTTTCTCTTTCTTATCATTTAGACAAAACTTTATGATACATATATTTCTATACAATATGGATCCAGTTCTTGCTTAAACATCAAGATTTAACATAATTAGTCATATTAGTCATATAGGTCTATAACATCCTTTACATATAAATACATGATCCTTTCCTTGCTTAAAAAACAAGACTTAGCATTCACAGTCATATTTTTGCATGTGAATCCTTTCTTACATTTGGTAAGACTAAAGATATTATTTCTCCTTCTATTACTCTTTCTTGTATAAATATAACACTTTACTTCACCCATAATATATCTTTAGCATTCTTAACATCATGTTGTGCATAATTTCATTTATGGTTCCTTAGATTACATAGGTGCAATCATCGGGGGGTCATCTTAGAAATAGACAAAAGCACCCTAAAAGCAGAGGTCCAAGTTAGTTTTAGGGGTTCTAATTAGTTAAAGAATTACATGTGATTTATATTATCTAAGGAGCCTAAGCTGTGGAGGTGTTACTTACTGCGGAGGCACAATTAGTTATCAGGGGCTTATGTCTGATTTTAGCTATGTATTCTTTGTTGCTGAGGCACTTGATACTTATGGAGCTTCTATCTACTTATGGAGGTTGTAATCATGTCCATAAGTAACATTACTATGGAAACCTTAAAGTGTCTACTTATACGGAGGCGTATCTACTTGCAAATGTAGCATTCATTTATGGAGGTTATGACTCCTTTGTAAGTAACTTACCTTGTAATTTGTAGGCAAGTGTCAAGAGTTGCGGGGTACTTGTTAGTTACAAATGTAGTATATAACTTCTGGTGACTCTTACTTAGCCTTTCCTTCATAACCTTCTAGTTATGAGGACCAACCTTACTTGTGAAGGTCCATTCATAGTTATAGGGTCTACTCTTACTTGCAGAGTTAGTAGACCACTTATGGGGACACTATATCACATACGAAGTCATTCAAGCCTATTTTTTCCATACCATTTCATCAACACACTTTCACATGGTAGTCTTTATAGAGTAGAACTATGATTGATATACTCAAAGTTATACATAATAATACACTCTTTTAAGCATATTTTACACAGTTTACATGCATTTAATGATGATTTTGATTCTTAATCATACATTTTATAAACTCATAGGATGCACTGACAACATGAAGGATTAGTAGCCAAGAACATTAAATTAAAAAAAGATATTTAGATCAACATGAAGAAAAAATACAAAACATTCTTCTTCTGAAGCTCATCGTGGACCGCACTAGTAACAATAGCGGTCCGCGAGCATATTTACAAGCGAGAAAGGGCCTTAGAAATCTCATAGCGAATCGCCAACCACAAGCATAATGGTCTGTCGCTGCCTCTAGTAAATGCATCATGAGTTAATGATTACATGGTAAGAGGAGCTTAGCGGACCGCCAACCTGTCCATAGCGGATCGCCAACCTGTCCATAGTGGTCCGTAAACACACATCGCAATAGATTTCCATAAATTTTGTATTCCACTACTATAAACAGATACCTTCTCATTCATTCGAGCTCATGGAACATATTAAAGCAAGGATTCAATGTTTGGAAGGTTGTAATCAAACATTAGAATCATTGCCACTAAAGGATCGAAGTTTAAGAGCTTTCGGTTTGATCTCATTCAAGTTCTTTGACTTTGTTATAGGTTTTCAGTACGTTTTTTCTTCATGTTTGCTGCTACAACTCTTTGTTTACTATTTTCATCCATCATGAGTAGCGAATTTGTTTAAACTACTTAGATTGTGGTTCGATTTTTGATGTTTTGACTATTTTTCTGCTTGTTGACTCATATGGTGTTATGTTAGATAAACTTTTTGTTTATTATGATCTTAGTTGTTGCTTAATACTGACTTTCGTTAAAGTTTTATGCTTGATCCTCGTGCTTGGTTCTTTACTTGATTTCTTATTAGTTGAACAGGTTTGTGTGATAAAGTTACTTACTTTGTGTTTATGATGAATGAGTGACTAAGTTAGGAATAA
Organism: Flaveria sonorensis; assembly: GCA_025506505.1. Taxonomy (NCBI): domain Eukaryota; kingdom Viridiplantae; phylum Streptophyta; class Magnoliopsida; order Asterales; family Asteraceae; genus Flaveria; species Flaveria sonorensis. The sequence continues at coordinate 3,371,287 of CM046437.1, forward strand.
TTAGTCATATGATTGGGTTTGTAACATAAATAATGATTGGTATTTTAACCAATTTTGAAAATGGGAGGTGAAAGGTTGTTAGCTGTCAGAGTTAACTTAGAGGCTGGTGCAACCAAAGAGCTCTCAGCATGCACATCTGAAGTACAAGAAAAGTTACTTCGGAAGATTTGATACAACTCATGAAATTCACTAAGTATCAAATCTTCTGAAGCCAAAAGACCATATCTTCTGAAGCCAAAGATGAAGTCTTCTAAAGCTTCAAGACAAAGTCTTCCGAAGCTAAGAGACTGATTTCTTTCAAAGACAGAGAAGACAAGCTTTGTCTGACATGCTTTTAATAGAGAAGACATACTTTTGTTAACTGCAGATTAAGGTCTTAGAGTCTGTAATTTTCCACTTTATACTTTTATCCTTTCTGTAATAGATATGGATGTGAGCTATGGCATTTCATAGTCACTAGTCAAAAGGCAATCTGCCTTTTGATTTTACATTGTTCTTGTTGTCTAGATTAGTGTTCCAGCTAGCCTTTAAAGTATGGCCGACTATAGGATGTAGTATAAAGTATCTTAGGTAGCAGTCCTTAGGACTAAGCTTTGTAATATTTGTAAAACACTTGAGATAAATATACATCATTCTTGAAAACCATCAACTTGTGTTCTTATTGTGTTCTTTACTTGTGTTCATTATTTTCATTTAGTCGGTTCCCTATTTGATCTGTTAAGTTTTCTAGTCTCTCCAACCTTGTGAAACTGTTGCATTGCTCCCTTTCACCAGTCCTGCAATTGGTATCAGAACTTTTTAGGCTCTTGATTGTAAGATCTCACCATCACAAGTCCTCTTAGTTTCATAAAACACTTACCAGCTCAAATGGCAGCTCTCACTAAGGCTAACATGAAAACAAGTACCATAACAAAATCTACATTGATCACTCCTGATTACTTTGATACTTGGTGCCAACGAATGGAAGGGTTTATCAAGTCTCAAGATAGCAGGATATGGTGATCTGTTGTCTCAGGACCTCACATCCTAAGCACCTCTTTAGCCACTGCTAGAGGTGGGATGATTCCAAAGGAAGTGGCTGACTATTCTAAGGAAGATTTGAAGAATATTGATATAGATCAGAAGGCCATGATCACTCTCCAAAATACTCTTCCTAACTCTATATATAGAGGCTTCAAGAAGTGAAAAAGTCCTAAGCAGCTCTAGGATACACTAAAGCTTATGTATGAGGGGGCTGATGAAGCTAAAGAAAATAAGAAGGACCTCATGAAGCAGTAGTTTGAGAATTTCACCTGCAAATCAGGTGAAACTATGACTCATCAATACTTTAGGTATGTTGAGATTGTAGACACTCTCATGGATGTTGGACTTAAGCTTGAGAATAGGGACATTGTGAGTAAGTTCATGTTCTATCTTTCCAGACAATGGACTCACTACTGTATGGCTATTAAAAGAACTAAAAACCTCTCCACCGTTACTCTCACATAGTTGTATGGTATCCTTAGTGGCTACCAGATGGAAATGAACATGCAGAATCCATCAAGCAACTCTTCTAGCAATCAACAGACTTCAACCCTCCATTTGGTTGGAAGGGATAGTAGAGAACCACAACATCAACTTATCTTCTACCCTAACAACTCACAAAAGGCTCTTTTCATCACCTTCCCTAAGACACCAAGGGAGAGCTACATCCAAGAAAGCCCATTCCAAGAGACAAGCTCATCTCAAGCCTTTATGTCTGCTGATGAAAGTTATGGCAACTTTCTCTTCACTCTTGAAGACTTGGATTGTATTCATCCAGATGACCTGGAGATGGAAACGAACGTGCCGAATCCATCAAGCAGCACTTCCAGCAATCAACAGCCTTCAACCCTCTATGTGGTTGAGAGGGATAGTAGAGAACCACAACATCATCTTATCTTCTACCCTAACAACTCATAAAAGGCTCCTTTCATCACCTTCCCCGAGACACCAAGGGAGAGCTACATCCAAGAAAGCCCATTCCAAGAGACAAGCTCATCTCTAGCCTTTGTGTCTGCTGATGAAAGTTATGGCAACTTTCTCTTCATTCTTGAAGACTTGGATTGTATTCATCCAAATGACCTGGAGATGGAAATGAACATGCAGAATCCATCAAGCAGCTCTTCGAGCAATCAACAGCCTTCAGCCCTCTAGGTGGTTGAAAGGGATAGTCGAGAACCACAACATCATCTTATCTTCTACCCTAACAACTCATAAAAGGCTCCTTTCATCACCTTCCCTGAGACACCAAGGGAGAGCTACATCCAAGAAAGCCTATTCCAAAAGACAAGATCATCTCAAGCCTTTGTGTCTGCTGATGAAAGTTGTGGCAACTTTCTCTTCACTCTTGAAGACTTGGATTGTAACAATCCAGATGACCTAGAGATGGATATGAACATGCAGAATCCATCAATCAGCTCTTCTAGCAATCAACAGCCTTCAGCCCTCTATGTGGTTGAAAGAGATAGTAGAGAACCATAACATCATCTTATCTTCTACCCTAACAACTCACAAAAGGGTCCTTTCATCACCTTCCTTGTGACACCAAGGGAGAGCTACATCCAAGAAAGCCCATTCCAAGAGACAAACTGATCTCAAGCCTTTATGTCTGCTGATGAAAGTTGTGGAAACTTTTTGTTCACTCTTGAAGACTTACATTGTATCCATCCAGATGACTTGGAGTATATGGGGATAGTCCAACAAATGGATCTTCTAACTCACAGATCCAAGAAGTTCTAGAAGAGAATCGGAAGAAAGTTTCTCAGCAATATATCCAGTGGAAAGTTTGAACTGGATAAAAGCAAAGTGAAGTGTTACAACTGTAACTAGATGGGACATTTTGCTAGGGAGTACAAGGCATCAAGTACTAATGGTGGCCAACCACAATCCATAACAAGCTATTCTGATGTAGCTCCCACATATGAGAAGCCAAGCCAACCAAAACAACAACTGTTGTTGCTGTTGAAGATGGAGGCTTTGATTGTAGCTTTCAGGTAGAGGATGTTTCTCCAAATCAAGCACTGATAGCTGATAATGAAGAAGCCAAGGTATTAGAACATCTTTGTACACCTCAATGTATTGCTAAGGTAAACATGTATAGGTCATATAACCTGGAAGTGAGATCTAACCTTGAGCCTTTGAATATTTTAAAAGCTTATTTCAAAAGAGCCGAAAATGACAATAAAATTAAAATAGAAGATTTAGAGAAAACAATTTCAACTCTTAGGCATGAGCACACAAATTACAAGACTCGAGTCAAAGATCTCATTACCAAGTTAATTGAATGCTAGGTTGAGCTTGTGATCAGCAAAGCAAGGCAGAAAAGTGTGTTCTTGAAGAGAAAACCTTCAAGAACATCATATCCTCATCCATGCATGCAAAGACCTTTTATCAGAACAGAAAGGGATTGGGTTCAAGTGAGATAGCTCCTCCATATACATTACTATTTGTAAGATCTCCAAGGTGTAAAACTAGTCAAGATGAGCTGCCCCTCATAGACCCTATCCAAGAAGAGGATGAAGATTAAGAGGAGAGAGTAAAGGATGAATCTACGAAGAATGAGAAGGATCATCCTAAGAAGGGTCACTATCCTCCTGGAGAGAAGAAAGAACCAAGGATGACCAAGTTAACTAGGAAGAACTTGATCAGGGCAGCCAAAAGAAGATCAAAGAAAGCCTATGAGATCAAGGCCACTTTCAACTCCATGTAAAAACAAGTATTTATTTCTGCTGGATTTGAAGTGGTAAAGACTGAAAACTCAACTATGGACTGTACTACCAGAAGTATACCAGTTGAATGCATCATGTGTGGTGGTGCTACTTATTTTGCTAAGGATTGCATCTACAATCCCAAGAGTACGATCCACATGAACAAAAATAAGACTTATGAGAGAAAGAAGAAGAAGATAGCTTCGGAAGGAAAATCATTTTCCTTCAGAAGCTCCAAGGTGACCAAGAAAAATATAGGTGGAAAATTACCTACGAAAGAAAATTTGGTCTCGAAAGGAATGCTTCCAAAGCACTGAAGTATGTTGCAGTGGATGTAAAAGCTTCCGAAGGTTCAGTCTCCAAAACTTCCAAAGTTGTCAAAACTTTCGAAGTCTTGAAGGTCAAGTCTAATCTTCCAAAGATGGTGTGGAAGATGAATGAAGACTGATGATCTAGTATAGGTTGGACTCACTATAGTTGATAGGTTTATTTTGATATGTAATAGGTTAAATGTTAGTCTTTCTCTTGTAATTTGTATTTTGTTGACTTTTATGTTCCAGTGCAACTACGGCCGAAACTATAGTTTCGCCCTGAGTCAGCTGTGACTGTTCACCCGGCGAAACTGTAGTTCACTGTAGAGTGAACCTACTTAATAGTTAGGCAGTTTCGCTAGTCAGTGAAATTGCCAGCGAAATTAGGATAGCTTATATATTGTAATTTTTCTATCTGTGTAAGGGAGGATGGCAAAACCCCAATACAAAATATCTTTGTTGCAAGCTTGTGTGTGCGGCTGGAAGATTATATTCATCCATTTTATATTTTTTTGATCTAGATTTCACACAAACATCATTGATATCTGTGTTATCAGTGGGATTTGTTTGAATTTATATGATCTAGATTTGTTTGATCTAAAGTTTCTTCATCAACAACAGCCAAAGATCCTCAAAGCTTGAATATATGATCAATAACTATTGAACTATCTTTAGTTCATCTTGATGAGTCCAAGACCAACAAGGCTTGGGTTTCCAAATGTAACTAACCGTCTCTTTCTATGTAGGAACAACAAAGACCAAGGGAAACGTATGGATCATTGATAGTGGTTATTCCAAGCACATGATAGGAAATAGCTCTTTGCTTTAGAACTTTGAGAAAATTGATGAAGGGTTAGTTGCTTTTGGAGGAGAATCAGGTGGTTACATCACAGGAAGGGGCAGGGTCATAAATGGTAAGCTCAGCATTGAGAAGGTAAACTATGTTAAAGAGCTTGGGTACAATCTCTTGAGTGTATCCTGATTTTGTGACCAGAGACATAACATGCTTTCACTGAGCATGAGTGCATTGTTCTCAAGCCCAGGGTGGTCATTTCTGAAAAGCATATCCTACTCAGAGTCCCCAGAAAAGGGAGCATGTACAAGATGGATTTGCAGGAAACCTCCCTAGCTGGAGAAGTTTCTTGCTTTCTATCTAAAGCCAATAGTGCTGAGTCTTTCCGTTCGCATAAAAGAATGTGCCATGTAAACTTTAAGAACATGAATAAACTGATTAAGAAAGATTTAGTAATTGGAATGCCAAAGAAGGAAACACAAAGTATCTCACAAGCTAAAGGAAAAGAACTCTATCGCTACTCCCCTATACTTATTATATATGGATCTCTTTGGCCCTACCAGTGTAATAACTTTAGGAAGAACTTCATATTGCCTACTGATAACAAATGACTTAACAAGATATAATTAGGTCTTCTTTCTTAGAACTAAGGATGAGACCCCTAAAATCTTGAAGAACTTCATTCTAAAAATTGAGAATTAATGTGATCACAAGGTCAAGATCATAAGATGTGATCAAGCAACTGAATTCAAGAACCTAATCTTTGATACATTTTGTGATGAAAAAGGTATTACAAGACAATATAGTGCTCCCAGGACTCCTCAGCAAAATGGTGTTGCTAAGAGGAGAAATAGGACACTTATTAAGGCTGTAAGGCGGGTAAGACTCATGGTTAGACTCCTTATGAACTATGGCACAAAAGGAGACCTTTCGTTGGTTTCCTCAGGTCATTTGGATTTCCATGCACCATCTCAAATACCAAATATCAGATAGCCAAATTTGCTGAGAAATCAGATGATGGACACTTTATTGGATAATCTTCCCAAGCTAAGGCTTATAGAGTATACAATCTCAGAACTAGAGTAGTTGAGGAGTCAGCAATATGACTATCAATAAGCACACACCTAGTGTTAAAGGTTCTGGTCCAGCTTGGCTATTTAATCTTGATTTAGTTACCAAATGTTTTAAAAAATCTTGTAAAGATGTTTCAGGATCTATAGGTAACTTATCAATAGGAGATCCTGACCCATGATTTGAGCTGAGAATACCATCTGATAGAACTCGTTTAGCTCTAGTGGTAACGAACCCTATAGTTGGAAATCATGTCAGCATTATAATTACAAACTCTTCAGCTGATACATTTGAGATGCCTATAAATTCTAGCACTAAGGCACAAAACTCAAATGAAGGGGTTTCTAATGTAGGAGGAGATGGAGATGGTGAAAGTGATCAAGAATTTCATGATGCTAACAACCTCTCCACTGAAGACAACATCAATGATGTCACACACTCATTGGATCAAGTTTCTCTTGATAAGTGTGCTAATATGGGGGGTGATACTCAATCACTAAATCTGAGTCTCACTAATTTAGATCTGTCATACCAACTTGCTGTGATTCCTCAACTGAGAATCCACAAGTCCCATCCCACCACAAACATCATTGGCGATGTTGAGACTGGGGTGTGAACAAGAGGACAAACCATGATAAAAATGTTTTTCTACACTCTTGCTTCTTCTGCAAGATTGAGCCAAGTAAAGTTTATGAGGCTTTGAAAGATGAAAGTTGGGTTGAAGCAATGTAGGAGGAGCTGCTTCAATTCAAGAGACAAAAGGTTTAGAACCTATGCCCTCTTCCTTATGGGAAGACACCAATAGGTATCAAGTGGGTTTTTAAGAATAAGAAACATGATAGAGGACTTGTCATCAAGAAAAAGGCAAGACTAGTTGTTCGAGGGTACACTCAAGAAAAAGGGATTGACTACACATATGTTTTTGCTCCTATGGCAAGACTTGAAGCTGTTAGGATATTCCTTGCTTTTGTTGCATCCAAGGATTTCAAGGTGTACCAACTTGATGTCAAGTGTGCATTTTTATTTGGAGTGATAGATGGGGAAGTGTAGGTCAAGCAACCATCTAGCTTTACAGACCCAGATCATCCTGATTATGTTTGCAAGCTTAACAAAGCTCTTTATGGGCTGCATCAAGCTCCAAGGAAGTGGTATGAGACACTATCACAGTACCTTGTCCAGCATGGCTACAAGAAGGGTACTATTAACAGCACACTCTTTATCAAAGGAACAGGGGATGACTTGATGCTGGTTCAAGTTTATGTAGATGACATCATCTTTGGGTCAACTAATCTAAAGCTCTGTAAAGACTTTAAAAAGCTGATGAATAATAGATTTGAAATGAGTGCCATGGGGTAACTTAATTTTTTTCTAGGAATTCAAGTGAAATAGGTTGATAATGGCATCTTCATAAACCAGTCAAAGTATGTTCAATACATACTAATCAGATTTCATCTGACTGAGTGCAAGGTTGCTAAGACAGCCATAGCCAGGAACCACTTCCTAGGACCTGATCTTGAGGAGGAGTGTGTTGATAAATATCTTTACAGGGCTATGATTGGTCTCTTATGTACGTCACTGCCAGCAGGCCTAATATCATGTTTTCCACATGCATATGTGCAAGATATCAAGCCAACCCCAAGATGTCACATCTGGTTGTTGTCAAAAGGATTATTAGATACCTCAAAGGTGCTCCCAAACTGGGCCTTTGGTATCCAAAGAATTCTGACTTTAATCTGTATGCTTATACAGATAGTGACTATGGTGGCTGCAACATTACTGCAAAATCTACTTTAGGAGGATGTTAATTCCTTGGTGGAAGGATAGTCTTATGGCAATGCAAGAAACAATCTTGTGTGTATGAATTAACTACTAAAGCTGAATACATTGCTACTGCAAGCTGCTGTGCTCAAGTGCTTTGCATTTAGAATCAGATGCTAAACTATGGATTCAACTTCAAAGAGACTTCCATCCATATAGACAACAACAATGCTATCTCTATTATAAAGAATCTGGTGTAGCACTCAAAGACAAAGCACATCAACATGAGGTACCATTTAATAAGAGATAGTTTTGAAAAGGGATTGATAAAACTAGTCAAAGTTAACACAAATGAACAATATGCTGATCTGTTCATAAAAGCTTTTGGTGAACAAAGATTTAAATATCTTGTATCAACTATTAGGATAATTAACCTTGAGTAGATTTTATTAAATTAATTTCAAGATTATTTTTCAAATATGTGTGTCTTAAGTTGTTTATATCATTACCTATATAAGCCCTGTTTACCTTGGAAGAAAATTTTTCTTAATGATATTCCTTAGAATTTTGAGAGTTAAAGATATATTTTCTTTCAAAAGACATTAAGTTGACTTTAGAAAAAAATTATGACTTCAAAACTAATAACTACTTACTAAAAAATTTTCCTTCGAAAGAATTCTGATATATCTTCCAAAGCTTAAATATGCTTCTAAGTACTTGTATGTTTTGAAGGACAATTTTCGTCCGAAAACAATTAAGTCTCGGAAGCTTTATTTATCCTTTGAATAAAACTTCTGAAGTTTAATATCTTTCAAAACCAAATATATCTCAAAAGCAAAATACTCTAAGTATTTTCCTTCTGAAGCAATTCTTATAAAGCTAAGGAATATCTTCCGAAGTTAAATTGGCTTCGGAAGTTTTTCTCAAAACTTCCGAAGACAAATTACCTTCGGAAGATTTTCTACTACCAAGATAACTATCTTTTTGGGCACTTTTACAAAGGTGGGACCGCCATCTGGATTTCAAAGTTTATCCTTTTGTATTAACTTTGTCTCAAATCGAACCATATAAAGATCCTTACAATGGTTCCCCTTCTTTCTTCTTCCTATACATCTGCAAACGTTCTAACCCTAAATTCACCCACAAACCCTCTTTGTTCTTAGCTTTCTTCATCCCAAGGCTTTCTCAAATGGCCAACCCTGAACCCCGAAACCAGCCAAATTTTCCCATGCACCTTTACATGCAACATAATCAAGTTGCTCTGTTGACATCTGAGAAGTATCCTGGTTTATCAGATGTTTGCCGTTTCCTGCTCAATCATCCTACCTCACCACTCTTACAATCAACCCTCCACTTTATGAATAACAACAGCTAGAGTTTTGGAGTACCTGCTAAGAGGTGATCTTTGATGGTGAGAAGACACTGTCTGCATCAGTGTAGGCGAAGATAGTTTTCATCACCCTAGCCACCATCAACACTCATCTAAAGCTGGATGATGAAGAAGCTGAGCTGTCTTTACCAAAATATGCTATAAATGAATCATTCAGGCAGATGGGCTATGAAGGAGGCTTCAAAGTCAGAACCTTCAAGAAGGGTAAGGTCTCTTACCAATGAAAGTATCTCCTCCATGTTATTATTCACTCTTTATCAAACAAACATGCAGGATGGGACTAGATTCCTGAGAACTTATCCTACATAGTCCATGGAATGGTTCAAGGGGTCAAGTTCAAGTACTCTCAGTTTGTTTACACAAACTTGCTTGCCAACTTGGACTCCTTAGAGTACTACATGTTCCCTAGATATGTCCAGCACATTCTTAACTGTGAACTAGGCTCATAGTTAAAAGGAACAAGTGCTACTCTTAAATTGGGACAGATGAAGCCTGACATCTTTAAAATCATGAGAAAGACCACTATTGGCTTCTCAGGTGTAGAAACAGCCCTGGTACCAAAAATGTTAGACCTCATTGCTCAAGGTGACAACTTGACAACACCTTTTACACCCACACCACCCACACACCCACACACCCACAAATAACCCTCACCTACTCAAGAAAATCCAAGCAAACCCCTGCTCAGTCTATTCATATTGAGTAGGCCCCCATACAATCACCCATGTAGGAGGAAGTGAGAACCAAGAGCTCTCACTTCCTTTGAGGAGCAAATCACTCTCATTACTTTATTGATCAGTTCTGAGGTTTCTCATGCTTGATAAGCTCATTGCCCAAACCTTAAGCCTTCACTCTGAGTCTTAAAACTCAAGAGATCAGCCTCTAATTCCATGATGATGAGGATTTGGGTTTTACCATGAGTCTCTTTTCTCCTAAAACACCCATATCTAGCCCACATCATTCACCCCTAACTGAGGTGGACTTTCCTGAACATGTTCAAGAAGTCCATATGGAAGATGCTCTCACTTTTGTAGGTGATTACATCATTAAAACTTCAACCATGGCAACCAGGCCCTTGACACTTCTCCTGAAACTATCATGAAGCAAGGGAAATCCAGTAGCCAAGAACCACAAGCTAATGATGAGGGAGATGACTTTGGTTATGTCCTTTCATCCCCCCATGATTCTTCTGATGAAGATGAGGGGAGTCTGCAACTAAAGGTGCAAAAACTATCAAAAACATGCTCCTATTTAGTTTCAAAGGTAAGTCATCTGGAATCTTAGGTGGCTACCTTACAAAGGCAGGTCATTGATTAGCAACTTTAGATTACTGATCTCAAGGGCAAGCTAGCTGAAAGACCTGCCAGGCAAACTCAACCAGGTCCACAAGAATTATGGATATGGCGGACCTAACCCTTAGCTCCCCTGTGCAAGAAGGTGATGCTACCAAAAAGGGGGAGAAAGTCCTACCTGCAATCACTGAACCTTGGAGTTCTGCCCAGAGTATGGACATAGAGGCCTCACTATCCTCACTTGCAGTTGTCCATACTAAACAACCTCCTCAGGTCCACATTGATGTTGATGTCCTGATTCAAAGCTTATTTGAGAAGGGCATACCAAAAGCTATGTCTACCCTATCCTATCCTACTAACAACCCAATAATAGGATGGAGGTATGATGCTGATAGAAGAGCCCTGTTACTCTTAAGATCTTAGGGGTAATAAGAAGTTTTCAATTTTCAAACCCTGAGAATCTATGAGAGTTTGCCTCTACTTGACCTACCATTTGCCAAACCAAGTAATAACAGACAAGCTGAAAGGTTAACTGAGAGGATCCAGCAAAGGGTTCTTGAAGAGTTCAGAAAAATATCCTACTTATATAGATAGAGGCTAGCAGGCAAAACTTTTGGTCAACTGGATATTGAGGTAGGCCCTAAGATTACCTTCGAAGGGGAAACCTTAGTTGAAAGCCCAATAGTTGAACCTGTGAACTGTGAGACAGGAACTACTTCAGCACCCAGTACCCTCAGTGAGGCACCAGTTGGTAAAGGTGTCTCACAACCTCTCCCTAGCCAGAGCTCAAGTTCTATACCAAGTGAAAAGGGACAAAGCTCTCTCCACCCTGAGTCATACAGGCCAATGATCGATAAAGGGAAGAGGATTATGACCTCTAAAAAGATTAAGGAGGATAAAAGGGAAAGAAAGAGGAAGGCAAGGGGAGAGAGAACAAGTGAGACCCCAAGCTTTATACAAGCTACAATCAGGCTGCCCCCAGGCCAAACACTCAGGAGGATGAGTTAAGGGCAGCCAAATTCAACTATTTTGGGTCAAGGAACTACAACATTGATGATATCATCTCTTTTCCCTTGGATGATCTAAATGAATTAGGTGATACCAAAGTGTCAAAAGAGAGGAAGGAAGTTGAGGCTGTAGAGTTGCTTCTTAATATTAAAGAAGAAATGAAAAGAAAAAACTTTATAAAGGTCCAATCCTCTCTCCAATTCAAGAAAGCCCTGAAGCAAAGGCTGTGGTTAGCTGAACAAGAAACTCAGGTAGGTAGGGAATAAGACAGAAAAAACATGATAACCTACCTGAGTGCCATAGGCCTCTATCAGGCGGTAGACCTACTTCCCTTGTCTTATGAATACATAGAGTTTGAGTACCTCAAGCAACTTGAACAAGAAATGTTAAAAGAACAAAAAGCTGCTAAAAGAAAGGTGAGAGAAGATGCTGCTAATTCAAGAGCCACCATTTGAGCCAATCAAAAGAAGTCTGCAGACAGACTAAAGATGGTGAGCTTCTTGAAGTTGTATGGGTTCTTCGAAAGGAGACTCGGTCCAATGTTTCTATCCACTATGAATGAGCACATTAGAGTGATCAAGCAGAAGATTAAGAAGGGTGAGCTAGTAGTCTTGCATTCTCCACCAAGTTAGGCTGCACCTGAAGCTGAGGTTAAGGTTGAACCCTAAGAAATAACACAACATGGACCTACTGTTGCATCTTAGCCAGCTTCATCTTCTGACATATAGCAGGGTCCTAATCCTTCTCCTTCTAAACTTGTGAAGGAAAGGGACCCAACTGAGAAAGATAAAGAAGGAACATCTGGTACTCAAGACCAACCTTCTTAGTTAATGTATAGAAAGAGGAAGAGTATGGCCATTAGAAGGGATAAGAAGAGGAAGAAGAAGTCCAAGGCATCTACCTCTGCACCTCAAGATGGGTCAGAACATCCTAATGTTGATCAAAAAGAGGCTGCTCAATCAACTCCACTTCATGTAGAGCCTCTTGCTACTGAGAGACCCATCTTGTCTTGGGTATTTTTTACTAACCCAGACAGATGGTATGTCACTAGAGATCAAGGGGGTCAAGATGTGTACTTTTGGTAAAACATGCTTGACCTTCCTCTGCATGATATCTATGACATGAGAAGATACTTTGACAGTCTGAGGAATCTTGACCAACTAATGAAGAAGGGAATGGTTTTGATTCTGATGAGGACCATCAACAGATGAAGATCAAGACTTAAAGTTATCCTCCAATTTTGGTAGCATCAGCCTAGGGGGAGTTTGTAAGAGTTAATAGAGGTTGATGCAACCAAAGAGCTCTCAGCATGCACATCTGAAGTACAGTGAAAATTACTTCAGAAGATTTGATACAACTCAATGAAATACACTAAGTATCAAATCTTCCAAAGCCAAAAGACCATTTCTTTCGAAGCCAAAGATGAATTTGAAGCTTCAAGACAAAGTCTTCTGAAGCCAAGAGACTGATTTCTTTCAAAGACAGAGAAGACATGCTTTCTCTGACATGCTTTTGACAAAAGCTTAAATACTTTTCGCTGCCATCTCTAAAGACTCATCAACTTATATAAGTTGGGGATAATTTCATACTTTTGTCAACTGCAGATTAAGGTCTTAGAGTTTGTAACTTTCTACTTTGTAATTTTATCCTTTTTGTAATAGATAAGGATTTGAGCTATGGCATGTCATAGTCACTAGTCAAAAGGCAATCTGCCTTTTGACTTTACATTGATTTTGTTGTCTAGATTAGTGTTCCAGCTGGACTTCAAAGTATGGCCAGTTGTAGGATGTAAAACACTTGAGAGCAATATACATCATTCTTGAAAACAATCTACTTGTGTTCTTATTGTATTCTTTACTTGTGTTAATTGTTTCATTTAGCCGGTTCCCTGTTTGATCTGTTAAGTGTTCTTGTCTCTCTAACCTTGTGAAGCTATTGCATTGCTCCCCTTTATCGGTCCTGCATTAACTTTACATAAATTTCTTGTTTAATTAGGTTAGAGTTTAATGGGAGTAAATTTCACCTAATTAGCATTAAGTATTGTGATTTTGTGTTTTTGATCAACATAAATAGAAATATCCTATATCTTTAAGGTCACTAATGAGTTTTAGGATATTATATTGTTGAGATCGGGAGGTAAAACAACATTTAGATACCATAACATATATTAAATAGTGAGTCTGTGAATCCAAGGATTGAAACAGGAATTATCAGTTTCATTGAACGAATAATGATCGTGGAATTATCATAACTCAATGTTCAATTAATTGTTTAAGAGCTTGTAATTGTAACGTAAATCGATGAAGAACATATGAGAAAAATGGAAAACAAGATAAAGTAATGCGATAAACAAGTTTGCTTCAATTGATTTCCATTAATACTGAATTGATTACAATTGATTTTTATTTTTGGATGATAAGGTAATTGCTAGGTGTTCTTGGTGTTCTTGCTATTGCTATTGCTATTTGATGATTGTTGATTAATTTTTATGTGCTTTTCAAATGAGTGCACCCATGCCTTTTATTTATAGGCAGAGGGATTCACTTTTTACATCGGTAAATGTAACTTTCTTATCGTGGTAAAAAAGTTACAAAAATAAAATTCTTAATGTGACATCATAATTCATTTCTGACAGAAGAGCAGTCTTCTGTAGATGTTGACTTGATGACATCACTCCAGACATTTTGACTTGTTGACTTCATGTGGCGTACTTGATTGAAGTTCAAGCAAGTATTTTGTTCTTCCGTAGGAAGTGGCCTTTCGTAGGAATTAGCCTTCCGTAGGAGTTGGTTCTTTAATCTTCATGTTGAACTTCATCAGTAAGAGCAAGCTTTCTTCTTCCTCAGGAGCAGCAGCAACTTGATCTCTGGAGGACTTGTTCTTCAATAGATGTTATTGTGCTTCCATAGGAGATCCACGGATGCATATTCCTTGACTTTGTTCTTTTATGTTCCGCAGAACATCTACGGAAGAACAAACTTGTTCATCCGCAGATAGTTCCAGTACTTGGTCAATTTTCCAAATTGACCAAGTATGATGTTTTCCTGCAATTACACATACAATCAGCATAAATAATAATTGGATTAACATATATATATATATATATATATATATATATATATATATATATATATATATATATATATATATATATATCTTTCATTACATAAGAAAAAGATTTACAAGAATTCTGTACAAGAAATGAAAAATATTCTAAACCTATACAATTGATCTAGACCTAACAATACTCCCCCTTAGGTTTAGAGTCTTGTAATTAGTTGTTCAATGTCTTCAACTCATGAACTCTTTCCAAAATCCTTGTGTTGAAGTATGCAATAGCATCCTTCTGATCTTGATATGGATACTTGATCTTCATTTTGCTCATTTTCTTCAAAGTCTTAAAATTAAGGCCAAGAATGTCTTCTTTCGTAGTTAATATTGCAACTACACTATTGTTCGACATCACTTCCAACTCATCTTGTTCAGAAATTCTAAGCTCAGTGATAGAAGGGATTTCAGATCCTATGAGTTGACCAGACTCAAATTTTCTTCTTTTGTAGGCTTTGGCATGAAGTTTGTCTATCCCTTGTATAATGTGCACATACAAACATATGTCACCTTGAGCATGCTTATCATTCAGCTTTGGGAAGTACTTATCATGCAAGTATGAAGTGTAGCTTGGATGAAGAAGTTTCAATTCCATTAGATCAAACAATCTGATACTTGAAGCTTTCTTGTTTGGATCATTTCTTTGCAGCACCAACTCTTTTGTTCTTTCAACATATCCCTATTCAGTAATAGGATATGAGTACTGGTTTCCTTCAATTATCTTGATTGATGCTTCACCCTTGACTGCATATCCAGTTCTCCTTAAAAATTCATCATCAACAAGTTGAGAGGAGCTGGATTGAGACTTCTTCTGTTTTTTTTCTCCTTTTGTGTTCTGTATCATCACTTTTAGCTTCCTTCATCACATCTCCTTTGAACTTGTTTCTTAACTTTGAAATTATCACAAAAAAGTCTCTCCCTCTTGGATTGATTGGGTAATTGGTGATTGGGATGTTTTGTAGATTAGAGAGGTCTGCATCTGGGAGTGTAAGTAATGTCTCCATCTATGGAAAATATTGAACCATCCCACATGCCCTTTTTATTGCTGCACGATCCCAATCTGGGTCAAATTTCCAAGATATGATCTTGGTATCTTCTGCTGATCGTGGGATTGTCATCTGATCAAACAGTTGAATCAGGCTTGATTTTTGTTCAGTTATTTCCCTTGCTGCTGTTCCCAGAGGTCAAATTTTGTTAGGAATTACATCCCTTGGTTCCTTGATGAGTTTTCCTTCCCTTTGTGCATGTCTTTACTTTCAACCATGATTGACATAGCAGGGGATGGTTTTGTTTGTTGTTGATAAGAAGGATTAGGTGCCCTAGTTTTGAATCTGACTCCAATCTCTAGTTCAACCTTCATCACATAATTCATCATGTTTCTCAGCTCATTGACAGTTCTTCCCTTCAGTTCATGATGCTTATAATTATGGCTTACAGCCAACAGATCATGTTATACTTTGTGAGCTTTTTGGTGTCACAGTGACCCAAGTCATGCTTTATCTTCTCAATTGATTGATATTTTGTAAAGGTTTCATAGTTACACACAGGTAACACAAACCTTGCAGCATAAAACTCCTTTAGTACTTGCATCATCTCATTCATGTTCATCCTTTCCACCATGTCATAGGGAAAACCATTATTTATCAGATCCATGAACATGGAGGATTGGGCTCTTTCCACAAAAATGTCTTCAGTAGACAGCAAGTCATCAGACCTTGCTTCTTTATAAGCCTTAGGAGACTCATTCGTTTTTAATTCCTCCCACTCAGCATCACTCTCTTCTTTAATGTTTTGAATTAGTTTGAGAGTAGACAGATATGCTGATGGAGTGTGTTCAGGAGAGATGGTTTTTGTTTTCTTTGGGGAATCTTCAATTACAATAGCTTCAAGTCTTGTTCTTCCCAAATACTTCTTTTTTCTGTTATATTTGATGGTTGGTTCTTTTGGTTTCACCAATGGTAGGTTAGCTACTAGAGATGATGTTGGTTAAGCATCTTCATTGATTTGTTCTTGATGGGTAACCACTTCTTGTACAGACACCTCCTTCTTTAAAGCTTCTATCTCTTCATCTTTAGCTTTTAGCAGGTCTGACTGTTCAGAGATCATTTTCAAGGCTTTGATGAGCTCAGACATGACTTTCTCCTTCTCTTTTCTTTCTTTGTTAGCAGACTCAAGGGACTTAGTTACAAACTGATCCATAGTGTCAATCACTTCATTACTTGTTTGAATTTCTTCTCTTAACTACTGTATGGTTGCTTTTTGAGTTGAAATTGTTTCATCCTTCTCTATAATCTTCCTTTTCAACTCTCTTAATTTCTCCAACTTTTGATTACTTTTAATGATGAGATTGTTATATTTGGCAACCAGGAATCTTTTGCTCATAGTAATTTCCTCTTCTCTTAAATCATTTTCATCAAAAGCAGTAATGTCAACAAAGTGACTCTCATCTTGTTGTTCTATCAAAGTAGCTTTATGTTGTTGTTCAACTTCCTTGTCATTCTCCCCCTTAACTTCTAAACAGATCTCTTCTGTAGCACCATCTTTCAATACATCATGTTCATCATCTTCAAGGTTGATTATTTCAATGAGTGTAGGGCTTTTTGTGGGTGAGGTGGGTTCAAGAAATAGGGGTGAGGAAGTTGGTTGTGTTATTGAATGAGAAGGTGTTTGATTGAGATTGGGTGAGAATGGTTCTGTGGTAGCTGTATGTAGAGATGATTAAGATTGAGAAGGGGAGAAAGGTTGGGTGTGCTCACTGGATGGTGAATTCAGTTGAGCTGGTGGTGTTTCTGGTAGGTTTATTAAAGGTGTTGGTGGTGGAAAGTGTGGTCTTGTTATGGTGATGGATGTGGTGGTGATTGTTGTATGTCAGCAGGTGAGAATACTTCTATTGCAGCAGTATTTAATGATGATTGGGAATGGGAAGGAGAAAAAGATTGGGTGTGCTCACTTGGTGGTGAATTAAGGTGAACAGGTGGTGTTTCTAGTTGATTGGTCAAGGATGTTGGTGATGGAGGATGGGGTTCTTTTTGTGGTGGTTCAGGGGACTCAGCTAGTGGGTTGTTGTTGTTGTTGTTCAAGGTATAGAAGTTCTTGGGGAATGTCTGCATTCTCATCAATTACATGGGCAAACATCTCCATATCTCTTCCTTGATATTGCCCACTAATCTTGTTCAGCACAGACCTCCCAAGGTGAGAACCTTCTCTTTGAATGTTGGGCAGTGCATCATTGATGATCAGCTAAAGAAATCTGGGTAGTATGTACATCTTGTCTTCTTTTTATACCCTTACTTGGTCACATTAACACCTAAAGATGTATGTGGCATAGTTGTACCTTCTTCCTTCAAACACTCCAATTATCCCTGATGATATGTGCCTTGAAAATCTATCTAACCTAGATTTTCTGTTTGACATACACTTCAGTTAAGTGTGACACAGAAACCTATCAGGTTTACACAACCTTCCTTTCTTGATTTCTCCTTGTTGTAATCTCCATCATATCCCATCAAATGAAAGATTCTTTGAATGTAGTCATGAACGAACACATCTGGATGTCCCTTTTCTTGTTCTCCCAGCTGTAACACCCTCCTGATAGTTCGTTCAGCAACCCTTAACTCTTCGTTTCTTATTGTTGAGTAGATCACCTTTTCATCTTCCTCCTCCTCTATCCTTGCTGTGTTCCAAAAATCTATCATATGTGATTGATAGATGATTGCTTCCGCTGATAATGCATAAGATATTCTTGATCTTCTCAAATAGTTGATTATATCTCTGCATCCTTCAGTTACTGGGTCTTCTGGGTTAAGAAATACACAAACATTATGTTCTTTTGCAATTCCATTAGCCATTTTGATAATATTGTTTGGAAAGAAGGGTGATTTAAGTGTGGATTGTTGTGTGGAGTGGGAAATTTGAATGTTTGCAGAGAGAGAGGTTTATTGGGTGAGAGCTTTTTTCTAGGTCTGAAAAAGTGATATGAAAAAGTGAATAAAAATGACAACTGTCAAGGTTATCATTTATACTCGTCAGACAATTTAAATCTTTTTATTTAATATTATGGGACCCTTAACCCTCATTACCCTTCCGTGGGTATCCACAAGTTAATTCTTTCCCAGAAATTCTATGGAAGAACAAGCCCTTTTTGTTATGTTATAGTTAATTCTTCCGCAGAAAATCTACTGAAGGCAAACTTTTCTTTTTATTTATATTAAGTTATTTCTTCCGCAGAACATCTACGGAAGGCAAACTTACTATGTTTTTGTTGTTTTATCCGTAGGGTACCAATCTACGGAAAGTCAATTTTGTTGTGTTCTTTTTGTTGTATGATCCTAACATCATGTTAGATCATTTGTTGATTGCTATTGGACCTTGTTGACTCTGCTTCATGATAAATGTGCAAGATTGATTTGATCTGAAAACCTCATATATCCTGCAACCAAGTTAGTACTCAAGTTTCAATTTTCTTCATTTAAATGTGATAAACTCATTTTTCATGCTGATGACTACTCCCCCTAAATTTGTGATTAATCATGAAATTATGCATTTATCAGAAATTTATGAAGAGAATAGCATGAAAAGCATTATCTGACCATCTTATTAGCAAGAAAAGAACAAAAACAAATCTTGTATTTTGTTATAAGCAGAAACTAAACATATTCACAAGCATTTAAATCATAACATGGGATCATACTATGACACGAAGCAACTTCCTAAAGCATTTTGTATGATGATATAATACATAGATCTAGTGCTGATTGCAAGTATTATGATCCACATAAATTCAAGCAAGAGTATATTTTCAACTTGTCATGCTGTTTATCATGTTTTTGTATTGATTAAAGATAGACAAATATGGACTCCACATTCAATTCACATTAGAGTTTGTCCTTCATTTATGAGTCAGTTCATCACTTTTTCACACTTAAAACTATGTTCCGTAAATTATAAGCTCTATCATAAGATTTCTTTGAAATCTTATTAATACTGATGATATTTTATGCTCTTTAAGATAATATACAATTGATCACATTGGATTCTCTAGAGCTGTTCCTTTTGGAACTTTTTGATGATCAGCATCAGGTCACCAGTCTTTACTTACGTAAACAAAGGTGCCTATGACCCAGGTCTTTGCTCACCCAAAATAGAGGGTTCATGATGCGTAAGATAGAGGTATAAAGTGTTACAAATAGTGTGCTTGGGTGAGTAAATTAATCATAGCAGGATAAGACTTACTTGTTTGTTCCTCAAAATGGAACTGCCCATAATTAGTCACCTTGACATTATGTTAAGCATGGACTTATTTATTTTCCACTCAAGCTGAACCTACTCATATATCAAATCACATCTGATCAGTCTTTATTGTGTGTTAAAAATAGGAAAGTAAACAAAGGTATAGTGTGCTATCATTTCCTATGATATGAATTGCTTTATCAAGAAAACATATTAACAATACAATATTTGTGAAGTTTTATATGTTTTATTGATGTTTTTGGCTTTTTCATATTGAGTATTTTGAAAGACAGATCATGCTTTTCTTTGTGATGATGACTAATCTAAGTTGATCATGCCTAAAAACTCAATTAAGAATTTAAATCTTATTGAATCAAAGGCTTTAGTGAATAAATCAGCAAGTTGATTTGTTGTATCCACTTTGATCAACTTGATTAAACCTTTTTCTGAGCAGCCTCTCAGAAAAGGTATCTAATTTCTATATGTTTGTTTTACTATGTTGCACTGGATTAGCAGTGATGAATATAGCAGCTGAGTGAAGAAATTGTAACCATAATCAAGTAGTTGGTTTTGCAACCACAAAACTTGAGAGCAACCAGCTGAAGCAGCAATATACTCAGCCTCAGTTGTGGATACTAACTATTTGTTTGCTTTTTGCACTGCCAAGAAACTAGTCTTGGTCTAATAAATTGACAGCCACCAGTTGTTGATTTTTGGTTGTTGTTACAACCTCCAAAGTCACTATCAGAATATGAATAGAGGTTGAAATCTCCTTCTTTCGGATACCAAAGCCAAGAGCTGGCTTCCCTTTCTGAAGATCCTCTTAACTGCATTAAGATGTGACTCCTTGGGGTTTGATTGGTACCTAGCACAAACACACACAGCAAACATTATGTCAGGTCTACTGGCAGTTAAGTACATCAAAGATCCTATCATAGATCGATACAATCTTTGATCAACTAACTTCCCTTTAGGATTAGGTATAATCTTATCTATTGTTGATGCTGGTGTTTTGCATGAAAAATACTCAGTAAGGTTGTACTTCTTCAAGATTTGGTGCATATACTTCTCCTGATTGATGAATATTCCATCTGATTTCCGATGAACTTGTAAACCAAGAAAGAATGTTAATTCCCCCATAGAACTCATTTAAAACTCAAATTTCATCAAAGATTCAAATTCTTCACATAATCTTTTGTTTGTTGACCCAAAAATGATATCATCCACATAGATTTAGACAACCAAGAGGTCTTGATGTTCATGTTTGAGAGAGTCTGATCAATGGTTCCCCTTTTGTAACCATGGTTGAGCAAGAAAGATGACAATGTTTCATACCACTTTCTTGGTGCCTGATGAAGACCATACAAAGCTTTGTCAAGCTTGTATATCCTGTGTGGGTAATCAGGATCTTCAAAGCCTGGTGATTGGGTAACATCGACTACTTCATCAATTTTACCATATAATAAGTCACATTTTACATCCATCTAGTAAACTATGAACTTCTTATATGAAGCATAGGCTAGAAAGACTCTAATAGCTTCAATCCTTGCAATTGGGGCAAAGACCTTATCATAGTCTATCCCTTCTTCTTGAGTATAGCCTTATGCTATCAGCCTTGCTTTGTTTTTTTATATGATACCTCTATCATCTAGTTTGTTCTTAAAAGCCACCTTGTACCAATTGGATACTTCAATCCTTGCAATTGGGGCAAAGACTTATCATAGTCTATCCCTTCTTCTTGAGTATAGCCTTATGCTATCACCTTGCTTTGTTTTTTTATTATGATACCTCTATCATCTAGTTTGTTCTTAAAAGCCACCTTGTCCAATTGATATTGGCCTTCAGGAAGATCAACTAAATTCCAACTTTTGCTTTTTGAATTACTGAAGTTCTTCTTGCATTGCTTCAATCCAGCTGTTGTCTTTTAATGTACTGTTTATGTTGAGAGGAACTACTTGTGACAGAAAACAAGAGAAAAGACAGATATTGGCAGCTCCCCCTTGACATCTTGTGGTTCTTTCATTAAGATCACCAATGATGTTTTCTATTGGATAATACTTATGAATTCTTGATGTTGGAATAAATTCAACTGAAATGGATGATTCCAAGTTAGTGATGTTAGTTGATGGAGATTGATCCAGCTGAGATGGAGAATCAACAAAGTTGTCAAAATCCTTATCATTTTGGTCTTCTGATGCTGAATGAAAACCATCTTCGTGAGTTTGTTGATCTACAGATGTGAATGTTGTTGGAATATCTTCTAATGGATTGGGAACTTCAGTTGAACGCAATGAATCATCTCCGGAAGTAGATGGGACATCTACGGATGTAGAAGGAAGTTCTGCTGATGCATTTTTCAATACTCCGGAAGCATTGTTAACTTCTGCGGATGCATGGTTAACTTCTACTGATATATTAGTTACTTCTTTTAAGTTGAATTTCCATTTCCACCAGAGTTTTCATTACTTGTTTGAGATGAAGGGCAAGGATCAGCAACACTTGAAGTGTGTGAATGGAATAATCTTGGAGGATCAGCAGTCAGTGGCACTTCACTCATACTTGGAGGAACATAAGGATAGCGTGTATCCGAAAGACCTGTAACATTCAAATAACCAGTGTTAAATGAATTTGTTAATGCATCTATATCAAACGACCAAGATGATCCTTTTATAGATTTTGGAAATAAGGATTCATCAAATTATACATTAGGAGTTTCCTCCATAATGTTATGATGTGAATGTAGACTCACATGATTTAGATGTTGATGAGTAACCAACAAAGTAACCATCATAAGCTTTTCATCAAACTTTCCTATTTTAAACAAAAGTTCATAGGGTGTTTTATTATGTTCTTTGACAATTAAGGTCATATTTTGAACATTGCATGTTGGTACACTGCTTCAGCCCAAAATGTGATTGCAAATATGAGTCAGCTAGCATTGTTCTGCTGCTTCAATTAGAGTTTGTTTCTTCTTTCAGCAACTCCATTTTGTTGTGTAGTTCTTGGTGAACTGAATTGTCTGGCTATGCCTTT
The DNA here is from genome assembly GCA_025506505.1 of Flaveria sonorensis. Lineage (NCBI taxonomy): Eukaryota > Viridiplantae > Streptophyta > Magnoliopsida > Asterales > Asteraceae > Flaveria > Flaveria sonorensis. The sequence goes on from CM046437.1 coordinate 3,394,008, forward strand.
GTTCCTGTAAAAGGATTCTAAAACATGATTAACAAATTTAGATCCATTATCACTTCTTAAGATTTTGATCTCTAAATCAAGTTTATTTTCAATCTTAGTGATAAACTCCATTACTATTTCTGATGTTTCACTTTTATGTTTTAAGAAAAAGACCCATGTGATCTAGTGAAATCATCAATAATTACCAAACAATATTGCCTTTTACCAAGTTCATCACATCGGTTGGACCAAAGAGATCCATGTGTAGCATTTTGAGTGGTGTTGTGTTTGTGCTGATTGTTTTGGACTTGTGTGACACCCTATTTTGTTTTCCTTCATAACATGATAACAATGATTAGAATAGTAAAATTCTTTCTTGGAAGGCTGGCTAATGACTAAGTCATTTTTAACCAACTTATCATGTTCTTCATGTTTGAATGAACCATCCTTCTATGCCATAGGTGAGCTTATCTTCTGATGACTTAGAAATCAGGCAGGTTTCATTGCTTTTCATAGAGGTGTTGTTCATGTCCAAGACATATGTGTGTTTTCCTTTTCTTGGTGCTTAAGAAGATCCAATCTCTTAGGATTTGAAAACCTTGCTTAAATGTAATAGTAAGTGTTTATCAAGTAAAGTGGTATAATTTTGATCACAAATTTTAGATACACTCAGTAAGTTGTATTGTAAATTTTCATAAAAATTTACTTTCTCAAATTTTAGTACACCATTTGTTACCATTACTTCACCAATAATTTTACCTCCCTTCTTATCCCCACCAATGCCACATATGAAGCATTTTTATGTTTGAAATCATGAAGGAAGAACAGTTTCCTGTCATATGCCCGGAACAACCACTGTCAATATAGCACTTGTTGTCAGCCCTCCATGGATGTTCTTGCACAATAATGAAATCAATTTGAGCGTGGAGCCCAAGCCTTAATGGTCTTGGGCTTGCCATTATTATTTAAGATTGTTACTCTCTCATGGATGAGCCTAGATGTCTCAGGATTATTTTTAGACTCAATTGATTCATTATGTTTTGTTTTGGGGTGAGGATGAGTCTGTTAAAGATGAAATTGAAGTACTTTGTTCTTGATCCACAATCACTTCTTCTGTCACCTCTTCTTTGAGTATCTTTTTCTTTAAACTTGATGATGATACTTGATTAGAGAAGGTTTCTACATCTTTTGTCTTTGATTGTGGTACTTGATTACCTTTTTCAAAGTGATCATAGAAGGATTCATCTTCCTGCAAATCTACCTTCTTGTGAGGAGTCTTGCTTTGAGAGTGTTGATTCTCTTTCTTCTTCTTTGTTTGACCATCAGTAGATGTTGGCTTCTTTGCCTTTGGAACCTTTTGTTTTGTTGCTATTTCTTTTGCCTTGGGATCTTTTATTCCATTCTCAGAGGATTATGAGTCCGATTCAACATTCTTAGATTGTTGCTTCTTTGGCACTTTTGATTTGTTCTTTTTGTTGAAGTAGCATCCTTGAGTAGAATGGTTCTTCTTGTTGCAAATGGCACAGTGCTTGTTGAAGTAACAATCAGCAGTCATATGATTGTTCATGTTGCATATGAAGCAATAGCTGCTAAAGTAACAATCAACTGTGTTATGGTTATACATGTCACACCACTTGCAGTATTTTTCTTTAGCTTCACTTTCTGACTCCATTACTTTCTTCTTCTGCATTTTCAATTCTCTCTCAAATTTTGCAGCTGAAGAATCTTCCATCCACCAGACGTGATGTCAAATGGTTCTTATTACTGAGGATTCACAACTCTTTGTTCTTTCTTGACTTTCTTGTTGGCATTGAGTGCTTCAGCAGATGATTTCTTCTTCCGTAGATCTTCTACGGATGTTGACTGTTTTGATTCAGGTGATTGCTTCATCCGTAGATCTCCTACGGATGTTGACTGTATTGAAAGAATGACATTTGTCTTTCTTGGCTTTTCTATGGATGGTTCTGAGCCGGTCTTCTTCTTCTGCAGGTGTTCTGCTGAAGTGATTTTCTCTTCTTCCTCCGTAGTTCTTTTTAATGAAAGAGTCTTGTGCTTCTTGTTAAGCTCATGAATTCCTTCATTTAATTGACCAATTCTTGTGTATATGGTCTTCAACAAATTTCTTTGTTTGGGAGGATAACGTAGCTTGATCTCATCAAGAACTTTGGGAATTATAGATTCAATTAATACATTCTTACCCTGCCAGTACACATTAATAAGTGGTAGCTAACCCCCGACAGTTGATCCACACTGCTAGGCACGAAGCCTGCTTATGAACTTGGATCCCATTTATCTATTGGCCATCACAAGGATAGACCCCAGATGTGCCTTTCTTGGGCTGAAACAGTCGCACATCAGTTGGGCTAATGACAACATGGTCGTGCACCCTCCATTCATTGTGCTTGCAAGGCTTTTCATTCATCACAAGGGCCGGGGGTAATATTCATTAAGTTTCACTGTCCTTCTTTTATTCCTTTGTGTCCACTTATTATGAATAATACTTTTATAAATTTCATTACCATAAATTCACATATCATGAAACAGTTGTAATTATTCATGGTAAACAGCCCAAAGAAGGTAAATAAAACATAGAAGAAAGCATAAACTCCCATTAAACATAAGTTTTTAGCACTTAAACTCTATTCCCAAAATTCCAGAAAATCCTAAGTGTTCATAGTGCATGAGTAGCATATACAGCGGATGGCTTAAAAGTATCCACAGTGGATAGCCTAAGTCTACAGCGAACAGTCAAGGTCCACAATGGATGAGTAAAACACTAAGTGTGTTCACAGCGGATGAACATAGTCCAATGCGGATGGCCATAGTCCAATACGGATGAATAACATCCACAGCGGATAACTAAAAGTGTACAGCGGATGAATAAAGTCCACAGTGGACGTACAAGTCCACAGCGGATGGCAAATCTTTCTAAGTGTTCTCAGTGTAGTGTCCACAGTAGATGACCAACATCCACAGCGGACATACAGTCATACTATAGTGTCCACAGCGGCTGACCAACATCCACAGCGGATAACTTACATGTCAAAGTGTCCACAGCAGATGACCGACATCCACAGCAGACAACTAATTTACTTAGAGCTTAACTTACACGATTTCTAGTTCCCAAATGCCATTGCTAATCATCTACTAGCTTAGATATAACAAGATACATCTTCAAAACATAAGAAACATCACACATAAACATATAATACACTAGAAGCAACATCTTTTCTGAACAGTCGGTTTCTTTACGAAACAAAATAATGTTTTTGTTTATTAAAAACACTTGTAATATGCACATCAGCCCTAAACATATATAAAACAAGTAAAAGAGGGGATCTAGAACTCACCTCTTAGTAGCTTTTGAGTTAAACACCACAAACCCAAGAGCTAACAAGTAAAACTAGAACCTAAACACATAAAACAAATGACCAACACAAGAAAACACATAAAAATAGGTTCATAAGCTCGAACCCAGCAGAAAATCGAGAAGAAAACTTCTGGAATTCTCACCTTTTCGAAGAACTTGAGCTTTCTCTCTCTAAAACCGGATGGGGTATTCTTTTCCAAATCTTTTGCCGAATTATGCATGAGAGAGAGGGTTATGGGCGGCCTTACCACCTTTTTGAAACCCATTATGGGTAAGTTTACCTTTGGTTCACCTTCACCCCTTAACCTTTTGGATATTATCTTTTCTTCTTTACTTTTCTTTTCTTTAAAATTTTCAGGTGTTACACCTTACCCAAACCAGCACATTCTTGCTCATTAGGCTCATCATCCTCATCCAGGTCATCTCAATCATCAAAGTCAAATTCTAAGTTATTTTCTTTTAAACATTCTGATTCAGATGAATCAGTTTCACTGATCTCAGTATCTTCACCATTTACAAAATCGTTAATTTCAATTTTTGGTTCAGTTTTGGTGCTTGATACAAAATGGTTTGTCAAACTATTGGTCATTGACTCAGATAATGTGGTGTAATTATCATTCAATGGTGGTGCAACAGCATGAAATCCCAACCCATACCTGTTCTTTGATTCAATATGAGAATTCAAAAGTTTCTCATATTGCTGAAATGATAATTGAAACTTCTAAAGTTTCACTTTAGTGGATGCATGATCAGACTTTGATTTTGTTAAAAAGGTAGTCAGATGCTCAACTTGTTATTTCAAATTATAGTTTTCAGACACGAGTTTATCCAAATCCTTTTGTAAGGAAGTGATTTTAACCTGATATAATTTGTGTTATCTCAAATAAGATTCATTCAAAATCATGGTTTCTTTGACTTTATCAGCTAATTGTTGAGCATGGACTCTATATCTTTCAATCTCTGCAACACATCTGGATGAACATAATCTATCCCTTACCTCTCTGGCCATAGGTGTAATTTTGTTCTCCATGTTAGCCATCAATGCTTGATTCTCCTCATGAACTTCTTTCTTATACATGCTCCAGTCACAAGTACCATCCTGCAAAATAATTAACCTAGTTTCTTTAGTGTTACTTATACCTGCTAAAGAACTTATGGCTGGTGGGGGATGAGTTTTGTAACTAAGGTTGCTTGAAGTTTCTTTGGTTTGCTTGTCTCGTGTCACTTGTTGATTGCTGATTGCATTCCTTTGAAAAGTGACCATACAAATTGCACTTGTAGCACCTCACTTTTGATTTATCAACACCAATCTTTATAGTTCTCCCTACAACAGACAATCCCTTATTCCTTCTCATATACATCTTTGCTCTGTATGCAATCATGGCCATTTGCCATTGTAAATTCATTTCCTCCACTTCATCAGGATGAAGTTCTTTAAGGTCTTGTTGACAAATGTGAGCAGGGGTCAAAGTACTACCCAAATAAGCTTGAAAGCTTGAACTGAAGGCTACAAAGGCTGCCTTTTGCTCTTCTGATTTAGAACCATAGTAATTGGTTTTGATTGGGTGTTGATTTGTTGGTTATGGATCCCTTTGCTGCTGTAGCATTTGAGTTTTTTGAATCATCAGGTTTTCCTTTCACTTTCTTGTTAGAACTGCTTTGAAAGTTTGATTTAAAGGACTTTGCTGCATAGAAAACAGCTTCTTCTTCATCATCACTCTCAACATAAGAGCCTCCATCATTATCATTGGAAATATATGCACTTCTATCACCCTTTATTTCTTTAATTGATATGGTGCAATTGGTGCTTTTACACTCTTGTTTCTGTTTTCTCATCCAATTCTAGTGCTTCCACCTTTGCTACCAAAGTATCTAACCCAATTGCTTTTAGATCAAGGGTATTTTTGAACATAGGCATAGTTTGAGTCCAACTTTTTGGTAAAGTATGGAGCATCTTTTTGTTCAACTCTTCATTACTATACTTCAACTCAAAGATGTTCATCTTAGTACAACAAGTGCATGTATCTGTGGAGTTGTTGAGGAACAAATTCACCCTTAATATGATGACATGTCTTATACTATGAATGAAGGGTATCCTTCCTAATGCTTCTGATCTCATCACTTCCACACAAAGTGTGAAGAATTTTCCACAATGAGTTGGTTGTTTTGTATGCTTCACATCTGATCAAAAAATCTTCAGGTAAAGCCATAGTAAGCATACTATAGGCCTTAATATCAATTTTGACTCTCTTAGCATCTTCAGGAGACAGATCTTTCAAACTTATGGGCTGATTGTTGTCATTATAATCAGGTCCAAGAGTAGGTGGAATGTAAGGACCTTCAGTAATGGACACTGTATAGTTAACATGATTTCTGAATCTGATTTTCTATGTTTTAAAATCATCTTTGTTCTCCAACTTTTGAGGTTGGTAAGCTGAGCAAACAATTGAATTGCTCATTTTAGTTAACTTGTTAATTATCAAACTATCAACTGATCTAATACCCTATGAATGTGAAAATTAAACGAAATGCAAACACACTCACATAACAGTAACAAATCACTGATAATATTGATATTTAAGACAAAAATTCCTTTGAATTAATGGCTTTTGTTGTGAATGACCTAATTAATGACAAACTCTTAATGAATTAAGAATTTATGGTCAGACTTAGTCAAATCGCTCAATAATTTCTCAGTTGATTTGAAATTTAAGATGTTTGATAATGGGATCTATTCAAATTTGTTTGAACAACCTTGAGATATCGATCAACAACACAAATCCACAAATCAAAAACGATTCTAATGTAGATCAGAGTTAATCGAGCAATGGAACAGTACACGATGATCGATATAACAGGGTTTGATGATTTTAATCAATTACACCAATTCATTGAGTAAAATACCTTCGTTAGCTATTGATTAGCTAAACCCAAATGGTGTTTTGATTAATTTGTTCAACAACACGCTTAAATCTGAGTCATGAACTCTTAAGTCGTGACGAACACTCAAAAGCAATTTTAAGCTACCATAATCATATCTACTCAAAAACTGATAGATCTAATAATATAAACAACTTATTAGACTAATCAAAACTGATAGATCAATTGATCTAGATCAATGAGCACGAGGCTCTGATACCACCTGTGAAACCAAGGATCGAAACAGTAATTATTAGTTTGATTGAACGAATAATGATCGCGGAATTATGATAACTCGATGTTTAATTAATTGTTTAAGAACTTGTAATTGTAACGCAAATTGATGAAGAATAGTGAGAGAAATGGAAAACAAGATAAAGTAATGCGATAAACAAGTTTGCTTCAATTGATTTCCATTAATACTGAATCAGTTACAATTAATTTTGATTTTTGGATGATATGGTAATTGCTAGGTGTTCTTGGTGTTCTTACTATTGCTATTGCTATTTGATGATTGTTGGTTAATTGTTATGTTCTTTTCAAATGAGTGCACCCATGCCTTTTATTTATAGGCAGAGGGATTCACTTTTTACAGGGGTAAATGTAACTTTCTTATCGTGGTAAGAAAGTTACAAAAGTAAAACTCTTGACGTGACATCATAATTTATTTCTGAAAGAAGGGCAGTCTTCCGTAGATGTTGACTTGATGACATCACTCCAGACGGTTTGACTTGTTGACTTCATGTGGCGTACTTGATTGAAGTTCAAGCAAGTATTTTTTTCTTCCGTAGGAAGTGGCCTTCCGTAGAAATTAGCCTTCCGTAGGAGTTAGTTCTTTGATCTTCATGTTAACTTCATCCGCAGGAGCAAGCTTTCTTCTTCCTCAGGAGCAGCAGCAACTTGATCTCTGGAGGACTTGTTCTTCAGTAGATGTTATTATGCTTCCACCGGAGATCCACGGATGCATATTCCTGGACTTGGTTCTTTTATGTTACGCAGAACATCTACGGAAGAACAAACTTGTTCATCCACAGATAGTTCTTGTACAATATGATGTTTTCCTGCAATCACATACAATCAACACAAATAATAATTTGGGTTAACATATATATATCTCGCATTACATAAAAAAAGATTTACAAGAGTTCATTACAAGACATGAAAAATATTCTAAACCTATACAATTGATCTAGACCTAATAGAGTCCGGAATATCTACACATTAGTTATTTCCAAACTAGTTATAACTTTCGACTTCGTTTCCATTAAGTCAATAATTCGATTATAGTTAAAAATGACAATAGGATTTTTTTTTAATTTAAGTAGTCGTCTTATCATATCTTGTTTTGTTCACTTTAGTTGTATTTTCTATTCGTTTTTATTAAATTAAAGTTTCCATTTTTGTAATTAATTTATTTTCTTAACTTTGAGTTCAATATCATGGACTTGCTTGACTAAAATATATCACGATCGCTACACTTACCAATTGTATGAGATTTAGTTTGTAATGCTTTTCAAAACTAATTTGTGAAAATCAATTTCATAATTTATTAATATATAAATTTTCACCCATGAGTGACCACTTTATGTTTTTGCCTTTTTGCATAAAAACCACTCTTAAACATTAGACCTCATCTTACACAAGCTATAACTATTTAAGTATAAGCACGTTAAACATAAAAGCTTACCTCTTTTGTTTGTTTTCAAACTTTCCCTGTAACATCCTAAAATTTAGAAATCAAAAATCATGGATATTGGCTATCGGTTTATCATTTGAAAGAAAGGAGGGAAGAAGGCTAGGGTCAAGGCCTATGGGTTATGCGAGGGAAGGGAGAAGGTCCTTTGATCCCTCATTCATCGACATCGCCTCTTCATCTTCATCAAGTTACAAAGTAAGTGAGTGTTTGGATAGAGAAAGCTTAGAAAATATCACATTGATTCATTAAACTCGAGCTTAGATCATCATTAAGGATCACAACAGAGAAATGAAGAAGAAACACATGGATTCGGGTAAGAATCATCCTTTGATTTAAGTTTTTGGTTGGAAATGGGGTAGTTTTTGGTAAAACTATGGTTTCTACTTCAAAACTTGGATTTTTCATGTTAATCCATCTGAAACCATAGATCAAGCTTCATGAACGATAAACAAATGATTTGGAAGTAAAAGTTAGGATTTTAAGAAAAAAGAACATTGAGTGGCTGATGAACATTCATCTAGCGGCACCCATATGGCAACACTTTCACGAATCTAACGACACTCGAGAGATTAAGGTTGGTGACATCACTGATCTAGAGGTCAGCCAATGATTGGCTCGTGACATTCATTATGGTGATAGTTAGGTTATGTGACATTAAGAAGTCCTAAATAGTTAGGTTTGGTGATAGTGACCAGCAACATTGCCAGCAACACTGCCTAGTGACACCAGTCAGTTTTGACAGTTTCATGTGTTAACTTTTGTGTAGATCGTGTAGTAACCATTCTAGCATAGACCCGTTAGTCAAGGAATAATTACTTATATTCAAGTCAGTCTAGATGCCACTTTTATATAGGTTAATGTTTAGGTTGATATGCATAAACATGAATGATTTTGCCTTAGATCTACATGTTTTCGGTTAACATTTTACACATTTATGTTAGTGTTTATGAGAATCTATTTATGAGTAGTGTTTGTGTGATTATAGGCTATGAGTGACATATAAGATGCAAACATTATGATTAAGTCTTGCTACTAGGCTAGAAAAGGATTTATGTGTATTGTGGTATACGTATGTGCTATTAAGTCATGTCTCATACAAAAAATGATCAAGTCTTGTCTTTTAACAAGAAAGAGTTAAGTCTTGTTTGTTGACAAGAAAGGGTTGAGTAGTGTCTCACATAGGAAAGAGATAATTCCTGCTTTATATAGGAAATAACCAAGTCTTGCTATCTCAACAAGAAAATGGAAATCAATTTTACAAGAAAAGGGATAAGTCTTGCTTTGTGTAAGAAAGGGTTATTGGGATCTTAGACCAGTACGAAAATGGATGCTATAATAACTAACTTGACTACGACACGTACGATAAGATCATGCTAAGCCATGATGTGTTATTGATGTGTTTATGATACGACGTGTTGTAATATCTTTAAATGATGTTACATAATGTTAATGAATGCAAAGTTACGTGTTAAAGATAAAAGTAGAACTCACTCAGTAATGTTGACGTTTAGTATGCATATCAGGTTGAGCAGATATGAGTCATGAATAAGGATGCTTAGCATAGATTAAGAGCTATCTAGTGTATCAAGAACCAGCATTCACAATGAGATAATTACTTTGAATTGAACTTGAGGTGAAAAATAACTAATAGTATGGATCCCAACGGAAATGTATTGTGGCCCGCAATGGCCGATGAGGACCGCAACGAAAAAGATAAGGATCACTCGGATATTGACATGTGGCTGGTGGCTAAGCATTAAAATTTGACACGTGGCCACGTTGCGGACCACAACGGAGTTGTGTTGCAGGCCGTAATGGCTAAAGTGATCATTATTGATGTGGTGCTGACACGTATCAGCCACAAATCACACCAAGCCACTACGGACCGTAATGGCTTTGCACTCCGGGCTGCAACGACCAGTCAGTAGGATATATAAAGAGAACATTTGGGTATAAACCCACACACTCAAATCTTTCTATTCTCTCTCTAGAAACCAAACCCTCTGCCATATTAGATCAATTATAGGGAATCAGGGGATGTTGTTTGACGAAAAGTGATTGACATTTGAAGCTAAAAGACGTTGAGACAGAGTGTTGCTTACTTAAGAACTACTTTCTCGATTCTAAATAGTTATTTGGCTCAAATTTATAAAGTGAAAATGTTTAATACTCTCAACATGAATAAATGATTTGAATATTTGATAATGGTATTAATATGTTAAACACATATTAATGCGTAAAGGTGCTATCAAAGTTAGCATTTAGAACATAAGTATATGTATAGTTTGGCCGAAATATTAACTGAGGTGAAAATCCTATGCTAGGGTTGGTAGATATATCCTGTGGTTAATATCCTATGCTAGGGTTGGTTCAAATACAATACAAAATAATAACGATTCAGAAGGTTTTATTATTAGTCTGAATGACGAAGAGACCAGTATATCCAAAGAGTGAACACCATAGTTAAAATAGACTATTAAATGTGTAGTTGCCATAAAATTATGATTAAATTGTTTTATTTATATTCATGCCTAACTATTTCACGTGTCTATTGAATGTATTCACCGACTTTTATGTTGACATACGATTTTATAAACATTTCAGGTAAGCATGCCCAATATAGCCAAGAATAGGTGCTGACATGAACGATGAATCCTATGCACGGACTATATCTTGTGGCTATATTTTTTAAAACATGTAATGATAATAATGTAAATATAAGGATATCTAATCCTTTTGAATATATGAAATTGCAAATACTGAAAGATTATTTTATCAAAGAATTTTCCCCGCGTAAACTTTAAAATTATGAATAAACAAACGAAAACATGTGTACCAATCATCGTGCTCCCGAGGTGTCCTGAAATCGGATTGTGACACCCCCTTTTTGGTAGCATTCTATTTAAAAGACGAGACAACACATGAAGGAGGGGTAATCAATCCCCCCCCCCCCCCCCCCCCCCCCCCCCCCCGGGAAGCTAAGAACTGATAAGCAGAAAACTTGAGTTGACGTGACAAAAAGCTAGGAAAAGGTTCCTAATCATCTATTGGACTAGAGATCTTAAATTTGACGAGAAACAAACACATCAGGTGAATAATATGATATTGGCAAACCAAAAGAAAATAAACTTGAATCAACATCAGATAGTACAACTAATATGAAAAGTATTCTGGATACAAAATAACATCATCCTCTAAATAAGATAAAATCATCAAATTGGAGCCGAGACACTTCTATTTATCAACCTTTATCAATTTCATATAGAAGACAGATCTCAAATATACCTTTCTATATCTGAAAATATTTATAAACAATTTTAGATGGTTCTAATATTTATAATTTTAATTTAACAATAAAATAACTTGCTAAGAGATCATACTAACTTGAAATCCTTAAACACACTTCATATAATATATAGAAACTTGTAGATCATAATTGATTGTGAAGATACAAATCCACTTTAAGCCCAAACACAATATTATTTGGATAAAACAATAGAATAATTATCTTGTTTTGGTGATATTAATATGAATTAGACCCCCACACTTAATAGCTTATGGCAAGCCCTACCCATTCTCAAGGTCTTTTAAGGATTTATATACCACAACTTGAGGAACCACATACCAAATAACAGAAGCATTATATTTACTGTGCACAAGCACTTTTTCATTCTTCTCATTTTGTTTTTACTATTTCCTTTTTTATTATGCATGTGAATACTTCTGATCAATGGAAATATATGACATGAGAGTCATAGAATACTTCTTTTGCAACTTTCAACATGGAGGATGCGAGAATGCATATAGCCTAATAAAACATGTTCGTACCAATGGTAAACAAACCATTAGTAGCCCGTATTGTACCATGTTTAAAGATGCATTTAATAATTCTATGTGTGAAGTCATGAGCTTAACAGCAATGGCTGATTTCGTGTTAAGTCTATATCACATGTTAGACCTAAAGGTTAATACGAGGACTACTGTGAGCATTGACAACAAACCTGAAGATTATGAACGTACTCTAGTATCATTAGTTGGAAACATAAATGCTATACAAATGGAAGTTATTATAAAGAATTGTGTTTCTGATATCTAAGTCCGTATCAATTGTTTCAAAACATAGTGGAGTATTTTAAAAGAGGTTTCCACCCCCTTATAAGAATGTTTCGTTCTCCCCCTCAACAGTCCATTTCGAGCAAGCTACGAGTCACAAGCTTTTGTAACATCCCTAATCGGGACAAATACAAATGCCCTAACCCTAGGTCCATCAATCTTAATGTTCCTTAGTAAGAGAATAATTGAAGACGGTTGGTATTTAAATGGTTGAAAGACACCAAATATCATGGTATGTATTCTCTCTGTTTTTCCTTGCATTGTTAAAAGGAAAAAGAAAAATAAATAAAACCTTTAACCATAATATGCGACAACAATAAATTACAGAATTTAAAGAAAAGCAAGAAATTGTGAAGTATACATGTATATTTGTGTATATACGCTTTATGTTTTTGTAATATAAAGGATTAGGTAAATATACAATGCAATGAAGATAAGTTTGTATTTGTAGTGTGGATCACCTTAAGAAAGTGTGATGAAATCTTGCAATGACCGAACCAAACTTGGAGGCCAATGCTTTGTATCTTTTACGTATGCAAGGTCCGTATATTTTGGAACTGGTTTTCCATAAGTGCTTGCTATCGTGAACTGGTTTTACACAATATACCAAGATTCATGTACCAAGTTATTGGGTTCGCATGCAGGAAAAGGGTTGGTTAAAAGTTTTGTGTGGGTTTTATTTGTTTATTCGTAATTGAGATAGGAGCCATTGTAATGGCATGAGTCAAGGTTGATTAATACGAAAGAGTTGATCAAAGGTTTTTTTTTTTTTTTTTTTTTTTTGTTTGTTTGTTGTTTGTCGTGCCAACACAAGTTACGCTTATGATATTCAGAACAGTAGTTAAGTGTATTAAGTTAATGATCAAACAAGCAAAAATAATAATAATAATAATAAATAAAGAAGAAGCATTTGCTACATTTGATAGATAGAAAGATGGATAGATTACCTGGACTGCCTTTTAGAGATATAGAAACATCCTCCATTTCTGCAATTGCTTGATTTTTGTCCCCAACCTCATATAAGGCTAAGGCTCTACCAACTCTTGCATACTCTGAAAGAGCAAAGTCTTTGTATTCTCTCACAACCTGATATTCATGTCTTAGTGCATCATCAAATTAAGCTAACGAAGCTTATTCATGTAAGTCAACAACATCAATTAACAGCTGGAAGGATATTCGTATGTTACTATCTAAACTTATACCTGAGTGAAGTAGTGAAGAGCTTGGACATAATCACCCTGAGCCTGAGACGCCCTCCCTTTCTCGAGAAGGTCGACGGCTTGCGCCACTCTGCGGGAGACCTGGGAGCTCGCAGCTCTCTCCGCATCAGGCGCCGCAACAGCCCAGCGGCTCAGCTGAATGCTAATTGGGACAGAGAGCAGCAATAGCCGTCGCCTGTGTATGCTTAATTGGGGCTTCGACGAAGAGGACCCCATGACCAACAACTGTTTCTTGACTTTGGGAAGAAGATGGGAAATTGGTGGGCTACAATTACAGACGCCCATTGCTAGCGCTACCTTTTCCTTGCGTTTGCTAATATTTTGATCTACAACATCAAAATGAACCAAGAGCACCCTAATAAACACCAAACTTTTAGATTTTGAACAAATGCACAGAGTATAACGACAACCCAATCCTAATAATATAGTCACATCCAGCAATGTACTATACATTGTATTTAGAAGACATTTTGTTATTCTTAAAGGGCCAAAAGAAGCCAAACCATACAAATTAATAACACAATTAAAAAACACACAACATGTGATCATATGTTGTTAAATCCTTAATAACCCTAGATAAGATGCTAAAACAAAAGTTTTGATCAGATATATCAAAAATTTAAATCATGTCCAAAAAATCAAGTGATTAAGCGTAACTCATGATTACGATGAAGAACACTTACATGGCCTAATGAGTGGCTTCAGCATTATTTATGATCATGTAATTAGAATACCGGCACATAAAATATATATATATATAATATATATATATATATATATATATATATATATATATACATATGATGTTTCATCCAGTGGAGAATTTGAGAAACAGAAACAATTAGCGCAATGGGAGACCTATGATGAAATCAACAACAACAGACTGATTATGAACTTGCAGGACCGTTTAAGGGATGGTCAATACAATCAGTCTCACAATAAGGAGAGTTTTTAGAACACTTAATATATCAAATAGGGAACCAAGTTTATATTGATGATACTAAGAACACAAGTAAAGCAGTTGAGACAGAACTAAGAACAAGAACAAACAAGTATGGTTTTCAAGGATGCTGTATATTGCTCTCAAGTTCTTTTACTAGTGTTACAAAGCATATCATGTAAAGACAAGGGCCTGAGATATTTTATACTACATCCTACAGGCGGCCATACTTCGAAGGCAAGGCTGGAAACACTAATCTAGACAACAAGATCAATGTAAAGTCAAAAGACAGATTGCCTTTTGACTAGTGACTATGACATGCCATAGCTCACATCCTAATATATTACAAAATGGATAAAAGGTACAAAGTAGAAAGTTACAGACTAAATACCATAATCTACAGTTCACTAAAGTATGGACCTTTTCACCAACTCATGCAAGTTGGTGAGTAATCAGAGTTGCAGCGGAAAGTACGTCAGTTTTATGACAGTCCTCATTAGCATCAAGACCATACCTTTCTTCATCATTTGGTCAGGATCCCTCATACTCTCATAATACCTTCTTATGTCATAGAGGTCATGTAGAGGAACATCAAGCATGTCTTGCCAGAAATATACATCTTGTCCTCCTTGATATCTGATGACATATCATCTGTCTGGATTAGCAGCAAAAGTCCAGGACAGGATGGGTCTTCCAGTTACAAGAGGCTCTACTTAAGTTGGAGTTGGTTGAGCAGCCTCTTCATGCACATCCTCTGGGTGCTTTGATTCTTCCTGAGGTTTGGAGGTGGATGCCTTTGATTTCTTCTTGGGAATACTCTTCATGGCCATCCTTTTCCTCCTCTTTGATGACTTTAACTAAGAGGACTGGCCTTTAGCACCAGGTTATTCTGTTGTGTCTCTCTCAGTTGGGTTCTTTTCTCTTATAGTGTTAGAAGGAGAGGGAAGAGGACCCTGCTGTAGATCAGAAGATGAGGTTGGCTGATATGCAGCTCTAGATTCAAGTTGTGTTGTCTCAGGGGGTTTAACCTTAACCTCAACTTCAGGTTGAGCTGGACTTGGTGAAGAATACAAGTCAACAAGCTCTCCCTTCTTAATCTTCTGCTTGATCACCCTGATCTGCTCATCCATAGTGGATAGAGACATTGGACCAAGCCTCCTTCCAGAGAATCCATACATCTTCAAGAAGCTCATCATCCTTTGTATGTCAACAGACTTTTTTTTTTCTCTTTTGGATGATGGCTCTTGACTTTGCAGCTTCTTCTCTTAGTTTCCACTTAGCAGCCTTTTGTTCCTTGATGACTTGTTGCTCCTTGATGACTTGTTGCTCCAGCTGCTTGAGATATTCAAATTCAATGTACTCATAAGATAAGGGAAGAAGTGTAGATTCCTGATAGAGGCCTGTGGCACTTAGGTAGTTGATCATATTCAATCTGTCAGCTTCCTTGTCTACCTGAGGTTGTGCAGTTGCCACATCCTTTGTCTCAGGAATTTCTTGAACTGGGGAGAGGGTAGGAACATGTTTGTAGAGCCTTTTTAGTCTTATTTCTTCCTTGTTCTTGAGGAGCAAAGCTGTATCCTCTGCTTCCTTCCTCTCCTTTAACAACTCTTTATCAGCCACTTCATTCAACTCTTCTAAGGGAAGAGATATGAGTTCATCAATGTTGTAGTTTTTGATCCCCAGATAGTTCAGCCTGGCTGCCCTTAACTCATCATCCTGAGTATGTGGCTTGGGGGCAGCCCTGATGGCAACTTCCATGAAGCCTGGAGATCCTCTTAAACTCTCTCCCTTTAGCTTCCTCTTCCTCTTTCTCTCTCTCCTCCTCCTCAATCTTCTCAAGAGTCATTTTCCTTTTCCCTTTGTCATTTACTGGCCTTGGTGACTCAGGGTGGAGAAAGCTTTGGCCTTCATTGCTTGGTTCAGCAGTCAAGCTCTGGCCAGAGAGAGGCTGTGAAGCACCTTCACAAGCTGGTGCCTCACTGAGGGTAATGGGTATAGAAGAAGCTCCTGTCTCAAGGTTCATAGGTTTAACTTCTGGGCCTTCAGTCAAGGCTTCCTCTTTGAAGCTAATCTTAGGGTCCACCTCAATATCCAGTTGACCAAAAGTCTCACCTGCTAGCCTCTGTCTATATAGTCTTGACCTCAGCTTGAATTCTTCTAGCACCCTTTGTTAAATCCTATCTGCTAACCTGGCAGCTTGTCTGTTTTGACTTGGGTTGACAAATGGAAGGTCAGTCAGATAAGTACTCTCATAGAATCTCAGGTTGGAGAAGTTGAAGATTTCCTATTGCCCCTGAGTTCTAGAGATGATTAGAGTTCTTCTATCATTATCATACCTCCATCCCATGATTGGATTCTCAAAGTGGAGAGATGGGGTAGACATAGCTCTGGGAATACCCTCCTCAAACAGACTTTGTATGAGAGAGTCTACATTCATGTAGACTTGAGGAGGTTGCTGAGGATGGACCATTACAAGTGAGGGTAGTGAATCCTCAAAGTCCATACTCTGAGAAGAACTCCCAGGTTCTGTGATTGTTTGGACTTTCTCTCTTTTTTCGTAGCATCACCTTCTTGCATAGCTAAGCTTGGGGTTAGGTCTATCACATCCATAGGTTCTTATGGACCTGGTTGAGTACTTCTGAGTGGTCTCTCAGCTAACTTGCCCTTGAGATCGGTGATCTCAAGTTGCTAGCCATTGACCCTCCTTTGTAAGATAGCCACCTAAGATTCCAGGTGACTTATCTTTGAGACTAAATAGGTGCATGTTTGAGTCAGTTTATGCATCTTTAGTTTTAGACTCCCCTCATCTTCATCAGAAGAATCATGGGGGATGAGATAATAGGACTAAGGTCTTCTTCCTCATTACCAGCATGTTGTTCTTGGCTGCTGGATTTCCCATGCATCATGACAACTTCAAGAGAAGTGTCAAGAGGCTGGGTTGCCATGGTTGAGGTCTAAATGATGTAATCACTTTCTAAAGTGAGAGCCTCTTCCATATGGACCTCCTGAACAGATTCAAGGAGATCCACCTCAGTGATAGGTGGATGATATAGGCTAGACGTGGGTGAGACAGGAGTACTTATCTCTCCTTGAGTAGGGGTGGAGAAGAGAGACTCATGGTACTCACTGAAGCCCATGTCTTCATCATCATAGAATTCAAGGTTGGGGATTGGTTGGTTTAGATCAAGAGGCTGGGGATGGTAACTATCCCCTAAAGGTTGTTCACTAGAGTTTTGAGACTCTGAGTGAAGGCTTAAGGCTGTAGGGGTTGTGAGCTCATCAGACTGAGCATGAGGAACCTCAGCACTGATCATTTGAGAGATGGGATTGGTTTGCTCCTCAGGAGAAGTGGGAGCTCCTGTGTCCACTTCCTCCAGTATGGGTGATGATATGGGGGCCTGCATAAGCTGAATAGCATGTGCAGGGGTTCGTTTGGATTTTCTCTAGTAGGTGAGGGTTATTTGTGGCTTTGTTGGTGGTTGAGAAGTAGAAGGTGTGGGTTCAACACTAGCTGGTGCTGCTAGGTTGTCACCTTGAGCAATGAGCTCTAACATTTTTAGGACAAGGGTTGTTTCTACCCCTGAAAAGGCAACAGTTGGCTTCGTCATGGTTTTGAAGATGCCGGGCTTCATCTGTCCCGATTTTAGAATATTACCTGTTCCCCTCAACTGTGAGCCCAGTTCACAGTTGAGAATGTGCTGGATATATCTAGGAAACATGTAATACTCTAAAGAGTCTAAGTTAGCAAGTAAATTGGTATAAACAAATTGTGAATACCTGAACTTGACCCCTTAAACCATCTTATGGGTCTTCTGGCATCTGGTCCCAAGCTCCATGCTTATTGGATAAGCTGTGGATAACAACACGGAGGAGGTACATCCACTGAGAGAAGACCTTCCCCTTTCTAAAGGTCCTGACTGAGTAGTCACCTTCATAGCCCATCTGCTCAAAGGAGTGGTTAACAATAGATTTGGAAAGGACAAATCACCTTCTACATCATCCGACTGAAGGTGTGTGTTTGGAGGCTGGAGTGATGAAGATTGTCCTCCACTGCACTATGGCAGACAGTGCCTTCTCCCTATCCATGATGACCTCTTGGCAGGTCCTCCAAAATTCCAAAAGTTGATCCTCATAGAGTGGAGGATCTATGGTGAGGGAGGTAAAGTAGTTGGCCAAAGAAAGAAAACGACTAACTTTGAGAAACTAGGGTCTTTCTCAGAGTCTAACAGAGCAACCTGATTATGTTGCCTGTGAAGATGCATGGAAAAATTGGGTTGGTTTCTATGGTCAGGGTTGGCCATTTTAGGTAGCTTTACTATGAAGGAAGATAAGAACTAAGACAGTTTATCGGTGAAATTAGGTTAGAGAAAATGCAGATGAAGAAGATAGTGAAAAGAGGGGGAACCGTTGAGAGAATATATATGAAATGGATTTGAGACAAAGTTAATGCAAAAGAATAAACTTTGAAATCCGAATGTCGGTCCCACCTCTGAAAAAACACCCTAAAAGGTAGTTTTCTTGGAAGTTGAAAATCTTTCGAAGGTAGTTTTGTCTTCGGAAGATATTCCTAAGGTTTATGAAAATTTTGCTTCAGAAGAAAAATACTTGGAGAATTAAGACTTGGGAGTTTTATTCTAAAGAGAATAAATCTTCCGAGACTTAATTGCTTTCGGAAGAAAATTGTCCTTCAAATACAAATATGTACTTCAAAAGCATATTTAAGCTTCGGAAGATATCTCAGAATTTCTTTCGAAGGTAAATTTCTTATAAGTAGTTGGTTGATTTGAAGACATAATTTTCTTCCGATGGTATTATAAATGTCTTCCGAAAGAAAATACGTTTTAAAAACTTTTAGAAAATCTAAGGAACATCCTTTTTAAATATTTTCTTCCAAAATAAACTGAGCTTATTAAGGTGATAAAATAGACAACTTAGGACACATAGGTTTTAGAAATAAAGTTGATTCAAGTTTTAAGAAAATCTACTCATATCTTTCCATAGAGGAATGCAAAATTAACATCTATTTGGAAGATAGTGAAGTTTTTGGATGAGGCATATACAAGGAACACTTGGATGGCTTCTAGTCTAGCTACTAGAGCAAAGACATCATCATAATCAATGCCTTCCTCTTGAGTATATCCTTGGATAATTAGCCTTGCTTTGTTTCTAATGACAATCCCTCTATCATCTGCTTTTTTTCTGAAGAGCCATCTTGTGCCAATGGCGTATTGACCTTCAGGTAGATCAACCAACTTTCATACCTCTTGCTTTCTGAATTGCTGTAATTCCTCTTTCATTGCTTCTATCCAACTGTTGTCTTTGAGTGTTTCTGTAATGTTTTTGGGTATAGTTAGAGATAGGAAGCAGGAATACAAGCAAATGTTTGTTGTGTCAGATTGACTACGTATCAATCTGGTATTGAGGTCACCTATGATATTTTCTAAAGGATGATCTTTGTGAACTTTGGTTGTTGTAATCTGATCAAGAGAGATGGTTGAATCAAGATTGGGGATTGCTTGGTTGAGTGTTGATGGATGAGCAAGGGTATTTGTTGTTGTTTGATTATCTGGCTGTGAGGGTTCATTGAATGTTTGTGGTGAATCATGAAAGAAATATAAGATTTCATCTTCATGATGTGTATCAGGTAATGAATGATAATCATCATCTTCTTCAACTATGGTTGGTTGATGTGGTTTTGTTTGGTTATTTGGTTGTGGTTGGGTGGTGACAGGAGTTGATGAAGATGGTGTGTCTGATGATGTGCTTTTTCAAGTGTTTGTTTGTTCTGGAGGAGTTGAAACTGTGGTGCCAGAAGGAGTGATGGTTGTTCTCCATGGAGGATCAGCAGTTAATGGAATATTTATGGTTATTGGTGGAACCATTGGATACTCATCGTTATCCTTGGTACTTGAAACATCAAAGTAAGATATGTCAAATGATTTTGTTAATGATTCAATATCAAACAACCAGTCTAATCCAATGACTTTCTTAGTGAAAGAATGTTTCTTAAAAATAACATCTATTGTTTCTTCCACTATGTTCAGTCTTGGATTGTATACTCGGTAAGCTTTTGAGCTTCCGGAGTATCCAAAAAAAATCCATCATCTGTTTTTGGAGCAAACTTAGATAATTGTTCTCTAGTGTTTAATATTGAAATAGAACATCCAAAAGCTTTAAGAAATCCAATGAAAGGTTTTCTTTTAAACATTAATTCATATGGTGTTTTGGAATGTTCTTTGATTATTAATGTTTTGGTTTGAATGTAGGAAGCTGTGTTGATTGCTTCAGCCCAAAAGGATATTTGTAATAGAGAGTCAGCTAGCATTGATTTAGCAGCTTCTATTACTATTATGTTCCTCCTTTCAGCAACTCCATTTTGCTGAGGAGTCCTTGCTACGCTGAATTGATGACTAATTACTTTCTCTGCACAAAAAGAATAAATAGAGTCATTTTTAAATTCAATACCATTATCACTTCTTAAAGATTTAACTTTAAGATCCAACTGATTCTCAATTTTAGTGATAAAGGATTTGATATTTTTTATGTTTCTGACTTGTGTAGTAGAAA
Source organism: Flaveria sonorensis (assembly GCA_025506505.1). NCBI lineage: Eukaryota > Viridiplantae > Streptophyta > Magnoliopsida > Asterales > Asteraceae > Flaveria > Flaveria sonorensis. The sequence goes on from CM046437.1 coordinate 3,414,812, forward strand.
GATAACCCATGTGAATCTTGAGTAATCATCTATTATAACAAGACAGTATTGCTTCTTTCCTATGCTAAGGATGTTTGTTGGGCCAAAAGGGTCAATGTGAAGCAATTTGAGTGGTGTGTTGTTAGAGTTTACAAATTTTGACTTATGAGACACTCTGTGTTGTTTGCCTTTCAGACATGCAGTGCAGTGGTTTGTATAGAAGAATTCTTTTTTATGGTAAACCTATTACTAAGTCACCTTTTACAAGTTGATTCATTCTGTTATAATTTGAGTGTCCCAAACGTCTGTGCCATAATTGGGAACATCTTCTGATGCTTTTGATAGTAAACATGTTTCAGGGGTTGATGCTGAATCAATGTTCATATCAACAATGAATGTGTTGTTATGACGGGATGTTTTCAAAAGGATACAATCTTCAAGTATTTGAAAACCCATCTTGAGTATGTAGCAGTTGTTGGAGTCAAATAAGGTGGCATATCCTTTATCACAGATTTGGGATACGCTAAGAAGATTGAACTGGAGGTTGGATTAGTAATTGACATTTTCAAAGCTAATCAACCCATTTGATACTATTGCTTCACCAGTTATCTTTCCACCTATCTTATCTCCTCCAAAGGCTACATTTCCTCCATGTTTGATTTTAAAATCCCAAAGGAGGGAACAATTGCCCGTCATGTGTCGGGAACATCCACTGTCAACATACCAGATGTTGTCAGGCCTTCTTTAATGTCCCTTTAAAATCAAAGAAATCAGTTAGATGGTGAAACCCAAGCCAAGATGGTCTTGGGTTTTCCATCTTTTCCCATAAGACATATTTCTTCTAAAGTGGCATTATCTGATGGTTTGAAAATTCAAGTGACATTAGATTTCCTCTGATTGTTTTTAGCTCTGTCAGGAAAAGTACTTTAAGCTCTTCTCCTTTGAGTGCTAATGTCTGTTTGTTGTCTGCTTTGAGACTTATGTCTCCTGTTTGATTGTTTAAAGTTTTCATAAAAGGTTTTTTCATTATTTAAAACAACTTTTTGATGAGTAGTTTATCGTGGTGCTCCTCCTTTGTTCTTGTTAGGAACAACTGTTTGTTTCTCAGTTGATTTCTCAATATGAGACTATTTGTTTTGCCTCTTGTTTTTCATATTGAAAAAGCAGTTAGCAGTGCTATGGTTGTTTCTTTCATATATTGAACAATAATTGTGAAAATGGCATGATTCAGTACTATAATTGTTCATGTTACAGTACTTGCAATGTTTACCATATTTGCATTTTTCAGTGGTGTGAGTGTATTGATCACACCATTCACAATATGCTAGATTTGCATTGCCTTGTTTGTTTGTAACTTTTGATTTTAAAGGTAAGTCAAAAGTTACAGTTGTTTGTTTTTGCTGAATAGGAACCTTGCCTTTCCCTTTGTTTGTTTGATTAGGAGAGGTAGTTGAAGATCCAGCTTTTTTCCACCTGAGTAGATGTCAAAACCTTTTGTCTGCTTTGTTTGTTTAATTGATGTATCAACCACACTTGAAACTTTTGTAGTTTTAGTAATTGGTTGATCTGACTCATCATACAATAGATCAACATCATCTTCATCAACGGTTTGTTCATCAAACTCATTATTTTCTCCTTGATAAAAATCTGTTGATTTGATTTGTGGAGGTGCTTGGATTTTAATAAATTTTATCAAATGTGTTTTTGATATTAATGATGATTTTGATGATGATGATGATAATTGTTTTGAATCATCAGTCCGGTCATGTGGGTCAAGAGACTCACCTTGTGTGTTTGTCATTGAGTTAGGTAAAGGAATATAATTATCATTATAAGGTGGGTTGACCTTATTATATCCTAAACCTGAAGGGTCATTGAATGCCTTTTGCTGAGCAAGAAGTTCTTCAAACTTCTTGTTGCTCACCTGAAATTTCTGAAGTTTCACTTCAGTTTCAGCCTATAGTGTTTTTGACTGAGTCAATGATTCAAAGAATTGCTTTACTTGAGCTGCAAAGTGTAAATTTTTCAGACATTAATTTGTCTAAATCATTTTGTAATGAAAGAATTTTAGTACCATATTGTTTTTGTTCTAATTTTTGACTTTCATTTAAAATGTTTGTTTTAATTACTTTCTTGGAAAGTTTGTCTGCATGTTCTTTGTATCGATTGACTTAGTCAATGCATGCTTGTGTACAAAGGTTTTCCCTCAACTCTTTCAGGATATCAGAGATCTTATCTTCTGCCATCAGGGCATGATCAGGAGATTGGATCTCAGCCTCGTACATGCTCCAATCACACTCACCATCTTGTTTTATAATCATGGTAGATTATTTTAAGTGTTGATTTGGGCTATACTGTGTGATTTGAGGTGGAGTTGGTGCAGCAGGAATACTGATTGGAGGTGGGATTTATCTGTTTGGATGGTAGCTGCTTGATGCTTGTGTTTGGTTGTTGTTTCTGTCAACTCTTGGTTGTTGGCATTCTCTGGAGAAATGTACATAGAGTTGGCACTTATAGCATCTCACCTTTGTCTTATCAAAACCAATTTTGGTTTTCTTATCCATGCTCAAACCTCTGTTCCTTTGTAGGAACTTCTTGGATCTGTATGCATTCATTGCCATTGACCATTAAAGATCCATTTCTTCAACCATATCAGGAGGAAATTCATCCAAGTCTTGCTGTATGATCTTGTTGGTCCTCTCGATTGATATAACAGTGCAATTGATTGACAAACACAAATAAATACCACTGATAACACAAATATCAATGATTTTGTGTACAAAATAGATCAAACACTATAAAATAAGGATGAACAAGATGAACACCTCAAGAACATTCAATAAAACCCTTGTTTGATCTATATTGATTTGCATAAGATATTGTTTACATGGAAACCCTCAAATCTAGCTCATTCAAGCTTACTAAACACACTAATGACTCTAGCTATATATAGTTTAATGATAATTAGACTTAATGACAATTAGCCCCCTAGACTATCATTAAAACATAAAAATGACTTAAACATAAATAAATATATTTTGTTGACACAAAATATATTTATTAACAATAAACTCCTAGTCATTTATATCTTCAACGTCTCGTCTCGGTTCTTCATCTCGAACGCGTCTGTTTGACTTTTCCGATGACTTTGACAGTGACGTTGACATTTGTTGACTTTGACTGTGTTGATAATATAGACTATCCTTTTCAGACCCAACAATAACCAAGCATATCATATAATGAAACTGTCTTTTTTAGATTTTAGAATATTAAGTGATACAGACATCTACATCAGTTACTATCATTTCTCACAAAGTACAAGTCATGCAAATAAGCATACCAAGAAGACATACTATCATTTCTCAGTCATCCCAAATCAAGTTCTTAGTTCCCGTGAAATTAATTTTTTATTCTCTCCCGAAATTTCTTTTTAACTGCCATGAAACAAAAAAAGAAATTTCCCTTTTTTTTAAAGTATATAATAAACGGAATTAAAAAAAGAATTTTACTAAAGAAAGTCTTTCAAATTATACTAGCAAAAACATGAGAAATGAAGTAACAAGAAAAATACAATGATTGTGAATGGTAGATAAGAATCCAAAATGTGGATGAGATACCATAACCTGTTTGTTCCACCTCAAATTTGAATTAGAAACAATCCCAGTCAGTAAACCGGATTACTGATAGGCCTCCTGAATTATTCCTGCACTCATAAACAGATTAGTTAGAGAGGGGGACCATCGTGGTCCTGGGAGTTCCTTTTTCATCAATGTATGTAACCTGTTTAAGCACACACTCTTTTGAAAAATCATTTATTTCTTTATCCTTTTCTTTTTGTTTTACTTTCCAAATTTGTTTCTGTTCAATTACTTTTGATTTGAAAGAATTGAATTTGGAAATCATTTTCTGTTTAAGACTCGAAGGAAAAGATTTTAATTTTGAAACATTGGTCTTTTTCATCTTTAAATCATGTGAAACTGGCTTCACATGAGAAGGTTTGGATAGATTGTTCTTTATCCAACCATTCAAAGATATGTGATTTTTACCTTTTGAACCCGAGAAGCAACCTGTGTTATCTTTACCTCCCGAACCTTGCCTTTGAACCTGAGGGCACTTCTTTTGCACATGACCTTCTTTTCCACATCTAAAGCAAGCCTTGAAAGGCTTTTGGTTCTTTGTAGTCCCATGGATAATAGGAGAGGGTTGAGCCTGCTTTGAGGTTGATGCAGCTTGTTGACAACCTTGATGCTTCTTCTTTTGGATATATGGAAATTGAACCTCTTGAGGCTTTGTCAATGTGGATTTCGAACTGGGCTGTGATTTGATTTGTGATGTTCCTGGAGCTGAGATCTGAACATTCTTCTGAGTACACTTATGTATGACTGGTGATTTGGTAGACTTGGAGTCAGATTTGTGGCGAGCTTGATGGATAGCAGATGAAGATGGTGAGTGCTTCTGCTGAGCTTTGGAGGAACTGCTGATTTGCTCAGCAGTTGGAGATGAGATCCGTATAGGTCTTGATTCAACTGTTGGAAGCTTTTGACACTTGATAACTTCAGGTGACTTGATGATCTCTGGTTCATCATCAGAACTTGTCCAGTCCTGTATACATAAGTCAGCTTCCAATGGATCTTGATTGATGACTCTTGTTGTGTCGGTTTGTGTTGTTGAGTTCTGATTGCTTGATGATTCCACAGTTGTTCCTTCTTTGACAAACTTGACAGGAACAAATGAAGGGATGTTACCTATCTTGAATTTGTTAAAGAAGTTACTGGAAACAACTGATACTGTTTTTGAAGCATCAGAGGTGGAATTATCATTTTGCAGATCAGATCATTGCTTGATGAGCCCCAAACCTGCAGGAAAATCATATTCATCTCGAACCTCTTTATGATTAACGCTGCTTAAACCTGCATGTAAACTATTAGTATCTGCAGCTTTAATTAAATCATTAGATGGATGAGGTTGAGGCATAGGAGAGTAACAGTATGTGCTAGGAGGAGGATAAACATATGAAGTTTCACCACATACCACACCCGTTTTGATTCTAGCTCCCCTTTGCTTACAGAATAGTTCTTCCTATTCCATCCCTGATATCGTCCATTTATCAAGTTTAGTTTTAAGCTTACTAGTTTTAAATTCTGCTAATGTGACACGTTTGCTCAAAACATTAATCTCGACATTCTTTTCTAAAAGATTTCTTTTTAAAAGATCATTTTCTATTAAAGCTTCTTTTAGTTTGATAAAATATTTGGACTCATTGATTTTATGTTCTTCGTTTATTTGTTTTAATTCTTTTTCATTTTCTAACAATAACCTGTTAGCTTTATAAACTCCAAATAAATGAATTTTGCAGGGAGGAGAACACATGTCTTGAACTATCTCATAGGGGAGTCCCATAACTATCTTTTCAGCAGCTAGGGCTTTTTCACATTGACAGACAGGAGTGTTCTTTTTGTACTCTTTCTCCTTAGCAGCTCTCTTCTTAGCTTCTTCAGCTTCACCTTCCTCTTGCTTTCCTTCATCCTGAACTTTACTTCGACTTGTACAATCACCAACATCACCAAAACTCTCACCTTGAGTATCATACCTGGGTTCTTTGAAAGGATCAAAATCCTTAATAGAATCCACATCACTGTTTACCATCTCAGCCATCAATGCATGATTCACTTCTTCTTAAGTCTTTTTGATCTTAGTACTTGAAGATATACCTCCATACATGAATTGGTTGTACTCTCTTCTTTTCAAATCCAAATCAAATGACTTCAACTTGTTGATAACTTCCATGAGTTTGTAGTCAGCAAAATTTCTTTCTTGCTTTAACAATCTAACTTGTGAACTCCACTGTGAGGGAAGAGAGTCCAGAAGTTTTGTGACTTGCTCATGGTTTCCCAACTGATCATCATACTTCTTAAGGTTTTTTGCCACCATCAGAAATCGATCAACAAAATCAGATATCTTTTCATCTTTCATGGCTGCAAAAGAATCAAACCGACTTTGTGCCATTTTGGCGTTGTCTGATTCGAAATTGGCAGAAAACGACATTTTCTTTTAAAATATTAAAATTCACTTTAACACCCAAAACTAAAATTATTTTTCCAAAAATTGTTGAATGATATTCTCCCCCCGAAAAAAATACATCTAATGTCAACTAAATGGTTTCTAAGCAACTGGGGTCAAGCTGAATTCGCTGACAAATTCGCTGACAAATTCACTGAATTTTCACTAATTTCGCTGGCAAGTTCACTGGTAATTTCTCTCCTAATTTCGCTGGTAATTTCAGCAGCAGTTTCGCCCAGCAATGGCACACAGATGCTAGTTTCGCTGGATAGTTTCGCCCGAAACTAGTTGAAGTTTCGTTTAGAGAATAATTTGGCAGCAATTTCACTGGGTTTGGCACACAAACACAATGAACTTTCGTTCAACACATGTACATTCGCTAGGACAAAGAAATTAGATCCAAAACCAAGAACTGTGTAATTTCGCTGAATGATCCCTAGTTTCGCCCGGCGAAATTGTGTAGTTTCGCTGAATGATGCTGTAGTTTCGCTGGACGATCTGTAAATTCACCCAACGTATCTGGACAGCCTTTTTTAGCGTGAAATCAGCTCAAACTCATCCAAATCTCAATGGATTTGAGATCTGATGACTCCTATAGCTTCCCACACCAAAATCGAGTAATCCTCAATCAATTTCCATATCCAAAACACTCAGATCAGATCGAAATGAATGGAACAGTGACTTACAACTTGAAACCAAACAAAACTCAAATAATCAAGAGCACAATGGCTCTGATACCTAATTGTTGGTCCTCTTGATCGATATAACAGTGCAATTGATTGACAAACACAAACAAATCCCACTGATAACACAAATATCAATGATATTTGTGTACAAAATAGATCAAACACTATAAAATAAGGATGAACAAGATGAACACCTCAAGAACATTTAATAAAACCCTTGTTTGATCTATATTGATTTGCATAAGATATTTTTTACATGAAAACCCTCAAATCTAGCTCATTCAAGCTTACTAAATACATTAATGACTCTAGCTATATATAGTCTAATGACAATTAGACTTAATGACAATTAGCCCCCTAGACTATCATTAAAACATAAAAATGACTTAAACATAAATAAATATATTTTGTTGACACAAAATATTTATTAACAATAAACTCCTAGTCATTTATATCTTCAACGTCTCGTCTCGGTTCTTCATCTCGAACGCATCTGTTTGACTTTTCCAATGACTTTGACAGTGACGCTGACATTTGTTGACTTTGACTGTGTTGATAATATAGACTATCTTTTTCAGACCCAACAGATCTATGATGGTGTGAGGTTAGCTCCTAAATAGGCTTCAAAGCTTGTTGAAAATGCTACAAAAGCTGCCTTTTGCTCCTCACTTTACAATATGATTGTTAATGCATCCATTGGTTTCTCAAATTTATGAATGTTTTGAGCCTTTGATGGGTGCTGCTTGTTGGAGCTGGAAGTATGAGGATGTTGTTTGCTTTGGGGTGTTGCTCTATGGGAAGCATGAACACCAGTCTTCTTAGACTTTTGTTTGTTGTTGGATGATTCTGGAGCAGAGAAGAATGAAGTTTCACTTGAATCCAGAAATTCTTTATCTTCAACTTCACCAGTGCAAGTCATGAATGCACTATCTGTTTGTTGAAGTTTCTTGAACTTGTATGATTCCACATGTCTTATTGTGTTGTTTCTGGATCTTTCATCTAGTTCTAGTGCTTCAACTTTAGCCACTAGAGAATCTCGAGATAATGCTTCAAGATCCAATGTTGCTTTCATTAAAGAGACTGACTTAGTCCAGCTCTCAAGCAGTGTATGCAACATCGTTTTGTTGATCTCCACACATTCATGCTTGAGACCATACACTATCATCTCATCGACTAGTTGAATGAATCTTTGAAGTTGTTATGGAATGAATTTGTTGGACTTAACAAGTGCATTTATGGATTAATGCTTTAAAGGATGATGCTTGCCATAATCAAACATAATGTGTTCTAATATTCAAACAATCATTAACTAACACATTAGCATCATTAACAATCATATCATTCACTAATCATTGTTTAAATTTCTTTTTCAGATTGTACATAAAAGAAATTTTGACAAGTACCCGCAACGGATGAAGTACTCCAATGCGGATGAACAAAAGCTCCAATGCAGATGAAGAACTGCCCATAGCGGATGTACAAGAAGATGCAGCGGATGAAGATCAAGATCAAGTGCTCGCAGCGGAAGAAGACATCCCACAGCTGATGAGTAACAAACAACGAATGTTCATCCACAGCAGATGAACACTCCACAACGGATGAACATCCCACAGCGAACAACAAACCATGCAAACACTTCACAGCGGACAACATCCAAAGCACAGCGGACAAGTGATCTGACTTCCACAGCAGACATCTTAACATCCACAGCGGACAGCTTATAGACATGGGATTGTTTATGTAATTTTCATTTACATAAGGGTAGTTTAGTAATTGTATATAGCTCTTTGTATAGGCTATAAATAGCATACCACCCTAATCCTTTGTAATCTTTTGAACAATCAATCAATCAAACAGATATTATCATCCAAGCACTAGCAATCACACAATCACACACAAACATACACAACAATGATATCATAGCATCTATCATGGGTTTCCGCACCATGGTTCATGTTTGTTGATTGAGAGATTAGAAAAGATCCTTGGGAGAAATTAACCAGTGCTGTTCTTTTTGTTCATACTCAATAGCAAACATTCATTCACACAGAAAGGTTGATTTCATTAGAATTCTCCCTGAACATGATGAAAGGTTTCATATTGGGTCCTCAATTTCTCCTTTTCGATTTCCTGTATCTCCTCACTTCCTTCACAGATGGTGTGAAGTACCTTTCAGACATCATGAGTAGTTTTGAAATTTCAATCCGTGTCAAAATTTCAAATGGCAAAGTCATTGCTAATATGTTGTATGCTTTCATGTCTGTTTTGACCTTCTTGAGGTCATCACCAGCTACACTTTTCAAGCTTATTGGTTTTTGTATGTTGTAATCTTACCCAAGAGGCAATCGTATGTATGGTCCCTCGGTTATGGATGTCCATAGATCCGGGTCTTGGAAAGTAATCCAATTTCTGAACTTGATTTTCTATTGTTTGAATTCTGCTTTGTTCTTGAGTCTTGGTGGTTTGAGACCACTGTTTGATCCTGAAATTTCATCAGACATGTTTGTTAATTTTAATTTAACGGTTTAAGTCAAATTTGTTTTGATTATTTAGCTTGGTGCTAAATTTGTTTTTATCCTAAAGTCACTAGGATTTGTTTGATGTTAGTTTGTCACTTTTAATTAATTACCGGATAAAGGAAATTAATAAAATAATTAATATCCTAGGTGATGTCACTGTTACAATCTTGGTAAAGAAAAGAATATTCTGTTGAGAATGTCAATCAGCAGTCAAAACCTTTAATGATGTCAGGTCAACAAAAGTCAAAACCCTAAAAACAAATTCAAAAGTTAACTTTTTGGATCAAAAAGTGACTTTTCAAAAATTCAAAAGAAGATTATCTTTCTTCTTTGATTTTGATGATAAACCAATACAATCATCGGATATTATGAAGGTTTGTGAGTGCACAAAAACTAGGGTTTATCCTAGGGTTTGTTGTCGGCTATAAGAACTTCATCAAAATAACAATCGGTTTGTTGTTTGAGAAGATTAATCGCCTGATTTAAGTGTAGAACAACTCAAATATGATGTTTAAATACAACAAATGATTTCAAAGTATTCAAATGAGTGTTTGTTTGATGAAAATTGGATAGAACAATACCCGTGTACTGTTTATCCGAAAACCCTTAGAAACCGATGAGGTTTTTTGAGAGTTTTGTGATGAACATGTTCGAAAATCATGTATGAATGTTTAGAGCTTTAAACACACAAAATCTTCTACAAAATGTACGAAAACAGATTATTCAATCATGTTTTGAACATTTGATGAATGTTTAAAGTAGAAGAAGGTTGTTGTGATGATTTTCAGCTCGAAATGTATGTTTTGAAGCTAATGAACCACGGATTTCATGTTGTTGAATGAGAGGATCAAAAATAAGTGAATGATTTGAGCCAAGGCTCTAATACCACCTGATGAAATCAACAACAACAGACTGATTATGAACTTAAACAACAATAAGAACATAAACAGGTTGATTCACCTAAGGATCTTTTCAAATCTCTCAAACAAACTATAACAACAGATTGTTATATTTGAATTCAACAAACAATAATCATGGTGCGGAAACCCATGATTAATGCTATGATATCAGTGTGTGTATGTGTGTGCGCGCGCGCGCGTGTGTGTGTGTGTGTGTGTGTGTGTGTGTGTATGTGTGATTGCTAGTGATTGAATGCTTTGAATGATAATAAACTGTTTGATTGTTCAAAAGCTTACAAAGGATTAGGGTATTATGCTATTTATAGCCTATAAAAAAAGCTATCTACAATTACTAAAATACCCTTATGTAAACAAAAATTACATAAATAATCCTAAGTCTATAAGTTATCCGTTGTGGATGATAGACTGTCCGCTGTGGATGTTGAATAAGTTGTCCGCTGTGCATTGGATATTGTCCACTGTGAACACTTGTTGTATGTTTGTCTTGTTAGTTGTCCGTTGTGGAGTGTTCATCCGGTGTGGATTGAACATGCGATGTGGATTGTTCATCAGCTGTGGACTTGGACGTACGTTGTGTATGCTTGGTCATCCGCTATCTGCATTTTGGACTTCATTCTTCATCCGCTGTGCCTTCTTGTTCATCCATTGTGGAAGGTCTTCATCCGCTGCAGACACTTAGCAAAATTTCTCTTTATCTACAAACCTGAAAAAGAAATTTAAGCTACATTAGTGTATGTTATGAATGTTAATGATACTAATGTGTTAGCTAATTATTGTTTGAATGTTAGAACACATTATGTTTGATTATGGCAAGCATTATCCTTCAATGCAATTGTTGAGTCTAACAACCTAAACATCAGCCAGAGGATAAAGATTATGAAACTACAGTAAGTCAATATGTAATTTGAAAAACAACGAACATAAGATAAACATGTGCATGCATACCTTTGTTTTTGGATGATTAGCAATATCAATTCTACTCACATGTAAGAGTTGGGATTTATCATGATATTAGAATATAACAAAACAAAATGCACAATAAAAAAAACATAAGTAATTCAATACTCACGTATTCTTTGTGGTGGAAGTCTTAAACCTATGTTTTACCTCCATACAATACTTAATATTATTTATGATCATGTAATTTAGAATACCTCGCACATAACAAAAGATCTCAAATCATAAGTACAATGTTGGTTACTGATTAGATTCATTAGTACATAATATATTAGTATATAAAAGCTCATAGGATGGTAACTCATGAATGTTTAAAAGCCAAAAATGAAAAGGAAACTTTGGTTTGCAACTTCAACCAATGTATTTGACTTCAGAATTAATTTGAGTTCTTTATTCCAGAAAACAATAAAAACAAATTCATGTAACTTTATAGTATCTAAAAGATATAAGAATTAATGTAAAAAGAGATTGCAACATATACTACCTACAATAACAAAATAATCAAGTCTCTCACTCTCTTTTAAAAAGACAAAGCTTCTTCAGGTTATAAGCAATTTCAACTTCATTCTCTTGATGTTGATCCTATAATGCATACTTTTCTTGTGAGATACAAGCTAAGATAATAGCAAAAGAAGTTGTTGTAAAAGATTTCAAAGAAAAGACCTTGACTTAGATTAAGTTATATTAGATTGTTACTCTATAATCTATGGAACAAAGAAACACAAACTGAGCTTCAAGAACATCTATGCGAGATAACGTTTCTCACAATCGTTTTCTAGGGGAACGATCTCTTTCATCTGCTCTTGCTTCTTTAGCTTCTACTTGCTGTAAACTTCGAATATTAGCAATGGCACAATAAAAGTAATAATTGTGTTGAAAATATCAGTTACAAATGGACCACACGAACTAAAAGGATATCAAGTATATAACTAATTCACATAACCTCATTTAACATATCCTCATGACAATGATGAGACAACCTACTATTTTAAACCCAAGTGAATCTGAATTAAATACTCATTCTCCGTAGTCTAATGCTTGTTCTCTTTGAGATATTTTTTGAGACATTTTATCAAACACTTTGAATGTAACTTAACACATTCAAATTCAACAACTAAATCAAATGATGGTCATGTCCAAAGGCAAACAACCAATATGAGATCATTAACAGAAACAAAAACCCAATTAACACTACATGTAACCAGAACATAATCTAAGTGGAAACCAAAACTAAATATACCTGGACTCAATAGATATGGCCAGCTTTGACGCGGCTTTTGTTGGTGTCTTGAGTCCAATAAACAAAATTAGATAAGACCAACCTCTAATTTCAGATTGACAAAAACCTTTAGGTGTGTACCTATACACCTAAATTTCAAACATTAAGTCAATCAGTAGAACTACAATAGCAACATCAAAATTAGAGAGACTTGAAGCAACCCTTACCTTGCTTATGCACCATATATGATAATCAAAACCCTTGAACTCGAGCATTCTCCCCTTTCTCCTTCAAATTAGGGGTTCTCACACAGGCCAGCAAATGGTCTTCAATGATTGTGGCTTACGGTGTGCTTGAGGTGTTCACGAAGGGAATACATATTCGTATATAAGTGGGTTCAACTGAAGGTGTATCGGTGACACCAAGGGTAGCGGAGGGCCATTAGCTTTTTGTTGGGTTCAACAATTGATAAACTGAAGCTTTCCAAACCATAATCAAAGCCAACTGAAGATCTCATTGTACAAGTTCAGAGACCTAGTTGATAAACAGAACAAAACAAACACAAGACAAAGTCAACATGACAAAGTCAACATCAAGACCACAAGAAAAGTCAAAATTAGGTCATGATGTAAAAAATTATAAATAGAACCACTAGTGCCACTTGTAATGTGTGGTTAATGCAAAGTCTGTGAGTGGCTTGTAGTTCTTAAGTGTGTGTTTTTCATGGTGTAAATCACCACCCAAGGAGAATTTCTCTCCTTTGGGTGGGTTTGATGTTCATCCATCTTTGTATATGTTTCTTCATTGTAATTTGTTATTCAACATCAATGAAATAATAACATTATATATTACACACACGTCCTTGTTCTTCGATTCACACACTTCCACCCGTTTTTAATTTTGAATTCTCAGATCTGAAAATACATGAATCCTAAGATCCAAGCTCAACGATTCTGAAATATTGATTCAGCACTTTTAATTGAAGATGAAGGTATCATTCAATTGGTTCAATGAATAAGTGGAATTGAAAGAAGCGAAAGGTAAGGAGGCAACAGAAAGACGCGTCTTACACTTTTGTGAAATTACCTTTTTACCCATCCTTCATGCATTATATAGTAGTAGAGATAATACTTTATACTTTAGTTTCAAAGTGTTTGGTTCCATTCTTTATTAAATAATACTTTAGTTTGAAAGTGTTTGGGTTAAAATAAAAAACTTAAAAAAATTTAGTGTGTGTGTGTGTGTGTATATATATATATATATATATATATATATATATATATATATATATATATATATATATATATATAATTAGAATTAGAATGAAATGGAATGTCTTAGAAACTGATGTGGTGTTTAGTTGATATTTTCAATAAACAGATTGGAATGTTTCAAAATGTTAAATTACTTAACCACCCTTATCAAAATATTCTCCTATGTATTTCCTAATATGGTCGTGTGAAACCCTAAACCAGGGTTTTCACCATCGACACATTGCATCATCATTAACAACCAAAACTTATATTCGTCAACTGAAACTTTGATTTCATCATCGTTTGTGAAACTTCAATTTCTTCAGCTAGAAGTCGCCAAATCGATCTTCTCTTCTTCAAAGTCGCCAAATCGAGGTCGCCATCACTTGAAGTTTCTGATTTGAAGTTATCAAATCAATCAACTTCGCAAAATTCATCATATTATGGTTTATAATTTGAAGTTGTCAAACTGGTCATCTTCATCTTCATTGAATTCGTCAAAGCGCAGTCACCATTGCTAAAAGTTTTTGTGCAATGTTACCAAATCAATCATCTTCGACAAATTGAAGTTCCTTTTATTTTTGGCATCACATGAAGGATGATTGCAAATTATAGCTTAATCTGATCAAAACATTCTTTTGATTTTATTAAGGGTATTTTTTATTTTCTTATTTGTTTTTCTGTTTGAAAAATAAGCATGGGTATTCTGGTCGATTAGTTAGGATTCCACTGTATTGAAGGCATCCCGTCAATATGTTGAAGGTTTGTTGAATTCCATCAAGCAAAATAAGATTTTCTAATCCCAATTCCATTTGTGCCAACCAAACACGATTTCGGATGGAAAGCTTTCTAATTTTAATTTCAATTCCTGCGAATTTCGCGAACCAAACTAGGCCTAAGAGTTAGTTACACGGATGGTCCTTGTGGAATCTCCATTTTGCATCTTTGGTCGTAAACTTTAAGAGGTTATATCCATGAACCTAACTGTTTGTCAAATCGTTAGAGGTAAGCAAAAGGTTGGAACCGACCGAACAAGATCAACCCACGCATGACCCAAAACTAGTAGAAGGTCCATGTATTAAACTGAAAATTGAACCATCTACATATGGTTCGACCTGAACCGAACCAAGATAGACCGGTCGATTCAACATGATGTGGTGGGCCAAAACGCATACGTTTTTGAGGTTCTATTTTTGGCTGGAAAGAAGAAAAACTTCAATATACAAATGAAACCATTCAACCATACATGTTCAAAAATCCAACCAATTAACCACCTTGAAAAGACAACCATACATGTTAAAACAACCAACTTAAGAGAAGGCCTCGATAGCAACAAAAACTAAGGGTTTCAAATAATGAATACGCTATGTTAAATACTTGAATGATGATCGGAGATGACCATGATGCAACAAACTTGAATGATGAACGAACTTGAGAGGCTCTCGACTTCAAACAGCAAAAACCTATGACTTAAATGGTGAATGGATGTGAAGTTCAAACCCTATCTCAGATAAAGAGCAGGTCTTGATGGCTTCAAACTGTATCCCATGTAAGAGGAGGTCTCGGTGGTTTCCGACCCCATCCCACGTAACTGGACATCGGTGATGGCTTCTATGTCCAATTAGAAACCGATTGTTCGGCGATGACTTCTAAAATATTATTTAGTTCTTTTACCTAGTTAAATGGGTTTGAACTGAAACCTACAAACACTAACAAGATGGACCGTAATCGGTCATGAACCATTTAAGCAAGAAAAAAAGAACCATGGACCAGAAGTGTTAATACCAAAACGGTTCGGTCTTGATTTTTATAGGTCGATTCTAAGGGTTTTTCACAAATCGACACGTAAACTTCACACCCCTACAAATTATAATATCTGTGGTCCTTAACATGGATGGACGTTAAGTTTTTCAGTTTAGTTTTTAAAAACGAAGAAAATACCCTTTATTATTAAAAATAATAAATAAATATGTTACAAAGTGTTTATTTTTATTATAAATTTGTGTGGGACCCATGATATGTTAATAATTACACTTACAAATAATATGCATTCATCCCCATTTTGAGCATTTTTTTATGAATTTATTCAATTAGACACTTATTTATGTTTAAATTGAATGTTATAGTTTCCGAAGGGGGCTTGATGGTTTTGGGGGAAAAACTCGAGATTTGGTGAAGCTTTAAAGAGAAAAAGATTTCTGACATGCTCATCTTCAGAATCAACATGCCCATGTTGAACAAGCTGAAATCTATTTTTGTTGACCTGATGCTAAACATACCCATGTTACTTATGAACATGACCATGTTCAACCCAAAATCATGACATATATCCAATACTCCCCCACTTGAGCCATATTCAACTTTTCATACCAAACCCAAGTTCTCTCAAGTCTCTTAGGTGATTTTGGGCAAAACTTTAAAGATTCAAGTTTACGATTCAAGATTAAGCATTTTCAAGTAGGGACTAACATCATCCAACCCATTTCCACTTGATTTGGTTTGAATTCTTCTAGATCTACTATGAGTTATTTCATGTGCTGAGCTTAGGTGTGGTTTTTGAAAGTCTCTTGGGCTAAGATCTTATTATTATTTGGATTAGATGAAACTTAGAATGTTTTAACAACTTGTGATGTTATGATGAAACTTGGTTATTTATGTTGATGTTATGATGAAACTTGGTTATTCTTTAATGATTATGTGTTTGTTCTAGTTTGATGAAATGTTTAACCTTGTGGGTGTTGTAAGCATGTTATGTTGGAAAATCTCATGTCTTTTACATCACTTATGCATATGATTGCATCTTTTGTATGTAATTTATGATAGTTGACTAGGAATGGTGAATGAAGGTTAAATGTTTAGTAAAATTTGTCAAATATGCATCCTTATGCTTATGTTTGAAAAAACCATGGTGTATATCATTAATATCTTTTGTCATTGGCTATGAGTTGTTTTGTAATCATGGTATGATGTTTATGAGTTGAAGATTATTTGTAGTTTTGTCTATTTTACGCAAGTTGATGTGGTTATCATGTGTTTATCATGTTGACTTTTCAAAGATATGTGGAGTCAGATCACACTGATAGGAGTTTAATTCATTTATCACACAAACATAATTATATCAATTGTTTCTCATTACATGGCTTTAGGTGCCTATTATTTGTTTATCATTTTAGCTTCCAAAGAGTTATAAGTTTAGATACTTTTGACGAGGGTTTAAGCTACTTCCATGTACTGTGTGAAAAATATGATATCACCTCGAGTTTGTGCTAGTTGTTATTGCTATGCTAAATGGAATCGAAGACCAAGTAGTATCTTTTATTGATTAGGTATCTTCATTTTCTTGCTTTTTTAGTTTAATTTGCTAATTACTTTACCTAATTTAGTATTCATAAATATAAACTCATTTGATCGGTTAGATAGTGATGATGGTTTAGTATTGGGAGCCATTGTGTCCGCGGATCAATACTGGATTCTTGCCTAAAGTTATATATTATGTGATTGGTACACTTGCATATTGTATGTATCTTGTTTAAGGTTGATAATATTTGCAGGGCCGTTTAAGGGATGGTCAATACAATCAGTCTCACAATAAGAAGAGTGTTAGAACACTTAACAGATCAAATGGGGAACCGGGTTATACAATCAGTCTCACAATAAGAAGAGTGTTAGAACACTTAACAGATCAAATGGGGAACCGGGTTTATGAAAATGATACTAAGAACACAAGTAAAGCAATTGAGATAGAACTAAGAACAAGAACAGGCTAATATAGTTTTCAAGGATGTTATATATTTCTCTCAAGTTCTATTACAAGTGTTACAAAGCATAAAAAGAAATACAAGGACTTGAGATACTTTATACTACATCCTACAGCCAGCTATACTTTGAAGGCCAGCTGGAAACACTAATCTAGACAATAAGATCAATGTAAAGTCAAAAGGCAGATTGCCTTTTGACTAGTGACTATGACATGCCATAGCTCACATCCTAATATATTACAAAAAGGATAACGGTACAAAGTAGAAAGTTACAGACTCAAGACCATAATCTACAGTTTACTAAAGCATGGACCTTTTCACCAACTTGTATAAGTTGGTAAGTCTTCAGAGTTAGAACGAAAAGTAAGTCAGCTTTATGTAAAAAGTACATCAGAGAAAGCATGTCTTCTCTGTCTTCGGAAGAAATCAGTCTTCACTTCATTGGCTTCGGATGACTTTGTCTTTGAAGCTTTGGAAGACTTTGTCTTTGAAGCTTCAAAAGACTTCATCTTTGGCTTCGGAAGATTTGGTGTTTGGCTTCAGAAGATTTGGTGTTTGGCTTCGGAAGATTTAACACTTAGAATAATTTATGTGATGAGTGTAAAACTTCCGAAGTAACTTCTACCTTGTACATTAGTGCATGCATGCAAGAAGCTCCTTGGTTGTTTTGGCTTCTTTGGTTGTATCAGCCTTATAATATAACCTTACAAACTCCCCCTAGGCTGATGCTACCAAAACAAAGAAGTTATTCACATGTTGACAGTCCTTATTAGGATCAAGACCATACCTTTCTTCATCATCTGGTAAGGATCCCTCACACTCTCATAATACCTTTTCATGTCATAGAGATCATGTAGAGTAAGATCAAGAATGTCTTGCCAGAGATAGACATCTTGACCTCCTCGATCTCTAATGACATACCATCTATCTGGATTAGCAGCAAAAGTCCAGGACAAGATGGGTTTTCCAATTGCAAGGGGCTCTACTTGAGTTGGAGTTGGTTGAGCAGCCTCTTCTTGCACTACCTCAAAGTGATCTAACTCTTCCTAAGGTTTGGAGGTGGATGCCTTTGACTTATTCTTGGGAATACTCTTCATGGCCATCCTTTTCCTCCTCTTTAAGGTCATTAACAGAGAGGGCTGGCCTTCACACCAGGTTGTTCTACTGTTTCCCTCTCAGTTGCATTCTCTTTTCTCACAGGATCAGAAGGACACGGAAGAGGACCCTATTGTGGATCAGAAGATGAAGTTGGCTGAGATGCAGCTCTAGGTTCAGGTTGTGTTGTCTCGAGGGGTTCAACCTTGACCTCAACTTTAGGTTGAGCTGGACTTGATGGAGAATGCAAGTCAACAAGCTCTCCCTTCTTAATCTTCTGCTTGATCACCCTGATATGCTTATCCATAATGGATAGAGACATTGGACCAAGCCTCCTTCCAGAGAATCCATACAGCCTCAAGAAGCTCATCATCCTTTATCTGTCAGCAAACTTCTTTTGGCTCTTTTGGATGATCGCTCTTGACTTTGTAGCTTCTTCCTTTAGTTTTCTCTTAGCATCCTTTTGTTCTTTAATGACTTGTTGCTCCAGCTACTTGAGATATTCAAATTTAACATACTCATATGATAAGCGAAGAAGTGCAGATGCCTGATAAAGGCCTGTGGCACTCACGTAGTTGATCATATTCAGTCTATCAGCTTCCTTGTCTACCTGAGGTTGTACAGTTGCCACATCCTCTGTCTCATGACTTTCTTGAACTGGTGAGAAGGTAGGAGCATGCTTGTAGAGCCTTTTCTGTCTCCTTTCTTCCTTGTTCTTAAGGAGAAATGCTGCATCCTCTGCCTCCTTCTTCTCCTTGGACAACTCCTTGTCAGCCAGTTCATTCAGTTCATCTAAAGGCAGAGATATGAGTTCATCAATGTTGTAGTTCCTGGTCCCCATATAGTTTAGCCTGGTTGCCCTCAACTTATCATCCTAAGTATTTGGCCTGGGGGCAGCCCTAATGGCAGCTTCCATGAAGCCTGGAGACCCAATTGACCCAATTGAACTCTCTCCTCTTAGCTTCCTCTTCCTCTCTCTCACCTCCTCCTCAATCTCCTCAGGAGTCAGTTTCCTTTTCCTTTTGTCACTCACAGGCCTAGGTGACTTAGGGTGGAGAGAGATTTGGCCTTCATTTTTTCACTCACAAGCCTGGAGACCCAATTGAACTCTCTCCCCTTAGCTTCCTTTTGTCACCTCTGGCCAGAGAGAGGCTGTAAAGCACCTTCACCAGCTGGTGCCTCACTGAGGGTACTAGGTGCTAAAGAAGCTCCTGTCTCAAGGTTCACAGGTTTAACTTCTAGGCCTTCAGTCAAGGCTTCCCCTTTAAAGCTAATCTTAGGGTCCACCTCAACATCCAGTTGACCAAAAGTCTCACCTGCTAGCCTCTGCCTATATAGTCTTGACCTCAGCTTGAATTCTTCTAGCACCCTTTCTTGAATCCTATCTGCCAATCTTGCAACATGTTTGTTTTGACTTGGGTTGACAAGGGGAAGATTAATCAGATGGGTTCTCTCATAGAAGCTTAGGTTTGAAAAGTTGAATATTTCCTATTGACCCTGAGATCTAGAAATGACTAGAGCTCTTCTATCGGTGTCATACCTCCATCCCATGATTGGATTCTCAAAGTGAGGAGATAGGGTAGGCATAGCTCTGGAATACCCTCCTCAAACAAACTTTATATGAGAGAGTCTACATCCATGTAGACTTAAGGAGGTTGCTGAGTATGGACCATTGAAAGTGAGGGTCGTGAATCCTCAAAATCCATATCTTTGATGAACTCCTAGGTTCTGTGATTGTTTGGACTTTTCCCCCCTTTTTAGTAGCATCACCTTCTTGCATAGTTGAGATTTGGGTTGGGTCTGTCACATCCACAGGTTCTTGTGGACCTGGTTGAGTTCTCCTGAGTGGTCTCTCAGCTAACTTGCCCTTAAGATCGGTGATCTCAAGTTGATGGTCATTGACCCTCCTTTGTAAGATAGTCACCTGATATTCCAGGTGACTTATCTTTGATACTTAATAGGTGCATGTTGTTGTTAGTTTTTGTACCTTTAGTTTCAGACTCCCTTCGTCTTCATCAGAATAATTATAGGGGGTGAGAGAATAGGACCAAGGTCTTCTTCCTCATCACCAGCACTTTGTTCTTGCCTGCTGGATTTCTCCTGCACCATGACAGCTTCAAGTGAAGTGCCAATGGGCTGGGTTGCGGTGGTTGAGGTCTTAATGATGTAATCACTTGTTGAAGTGAGAGCCTCTTCCATATGGACCTCCTGAACAGGTTCAGGTAGATCCACCTCAGTAGTGGGTGGATGATGTGGGCTAGATATGGGAGAAACAGGAATACTCATCTCTCCTTGAGCAGGGGAAGAAAAGAGAGACTCATGATACTCATTGAATCCCATATCTTCATTATCATAGAATTCAAGGTTAGGGATTGGTTGGTTAAGATCAAGAGGTTGGGGATGGTAACTGTCCCCTGAAGGTTGTTCACTAGAGTTTTGAGAGTCTGAGTGAAGGCTTAAGGCTATGGGGTTGTGAGCTCATCAGCCTGAGCATGAGGAACCTCAGCACTGATCATTTAAGAGATGGGAGTGGTTTGCTCCTCAGGAGAAGTGGGAGCTCAAGTGTCCACTTCCTCCTGTATGGGTGATGATATAGGGGCCTACACAAACTGAGTAGCATGTTTAGGGGTTCGTTTAAATTTTCTCTAGTAGGTTATGGTTATTTGTGGCTATATTGGTGGTTGAGAAGTAGAAGGTGTGGGTTCAACACTAACTGGTGCTGCTAGGTTGTCACCTTGAGCAATGAGCTCTAAAATTTTTGGGACAATGGTTGTTTCCACCCTTGAGAAGCCAACAGTTGGCTTTCTCATAGTCTTGAAGATGTCGGGCTTCATCTGTCCCAATTTTAGAACATTACCTGGTCCCCTCAACTGTGTGCTCAGTTCACAGTTGAGAATGTGCCGGACATATCTAGAAAACATGTAATTTTCTAAGGAGTCTAAGTTTGCAAGTAAATTGGTATAAACAAATTATGAATACCTGAACTTGACCCCTTGAACCATCCTATGGACAATAAAGGAAAGGTCTTTAGGAATCTGGTCCCAACCTCCATGTTTGTTTGATAAGCTGTGGATAACCACATAGAGGAGGTATTTCCACTAAGAGGAGACCTTCCCCTTTTTGAAGGTCCTGACTGAGAAGTAACCTTCATAGCTCATCTGCTTAAAAGAATGGCTAACAGCAGATTTTGGAAAGGACAAATCACCTTTTACATCATCCAGCTGAAGGTGAGTGTTTATAGAGGCTGGAGTGATGAAGATTGTCCTTCCCTGCACTGTAGTAGACACTACCTTCTCCCCATCCATGGTTACCTCTTGGCAGGTCCTCCAAAATTCCAAAACCTGATCCTCATAGAGTGGAGGATCTATGGTGAGGGAGGTGAAGTAGTTTGAAAAAGAAAGTAAACGGCAAACCTCTGAGAAACCAGGATCTTTCTCAGAGTCTAATAGAGCAACGTGATTATGTTGCCTATGAAGATCCATAGAGAAGTTGGGTTGGCTTCTGTGGTCAGGGTTGGCCATTTGAGGTAGCTTTACAATGAAGAAAGATAAGAACAAAGGCGGTTTGTGGGTGAATTTAGGTTAGAGAAAATGCAGATGAAGAAGATAGTGAAAAGAGGGGGAACCGTTGAGAGAATATATATGAAATGGATTTGAGACAAATTTAATGCGAAAGAATAAACTTTGAAATCAGAATGTCGGTCCCACCTCTGAAAAAGTGCCCAAAAAGGTAGTTTTCTTGGAAGTTGAAAATCGTCTGAAGGTAATTTTGTCTTAGGAAGTTTTGAGAAAAAGCTTCCGAAGCCAATTTTGGCTTCGGAAGATATTCCTAAGGTTTGTGAAAATTTTGCTTCGGAAGGAAAATACTTAGAGAATTTTCACTTTTGAGACATGTTTGGTTTCGGAAGAGATTAAGACTTAGGAGTTTTATTCTAAAGAGAATAAATCTTCCGAGATTTAAGTGCTTTTAGAAGAAAATTATCTTTCAAATACAAGTAAGTACTTAGAAGCATATTTAAGCTTCGGAAGATATCTCAGAATTTCTTCCGAAGGTAAATTTCTTATAAGTAGTTATTTGATTTGAAGACTTAATGTTCTTCCTAAGACACTTTAAAAGTCTTTCGAAAGAAAGATGTTTGGAAAAAATTTCAAAAATCTAAGGAACATCATTTTAAAGATTTTCTTCTAAAATAAACTGAACTTATGAAGGTGATAAAATAGACAACTTAGGAAACATAGGTTTTAGAAATAAAGTTGATTTAAGTTTAAGAAAATCTACTTAAAGTTAATCATCCCAATAGCTGATACAAGATATTTGAATCTCTGTTCATCAAAAGCTTTAGGGAACAGATCAACATATTGTTCATTTGTGTTAACTTTGACTAGTTTGATTAATCCCTTCTCAAAATTATCTCTAATCAAATGATACTGATGTTGATGTGTTTGGTCCTTGAGTGCTGCACAGGATTCTCTGTGATAGAGATAGCACTGTTGTTGTCTATATGAATGGGAGTCTCTTTGAAGTTGAATCCATAGTCCAGCATCTGATTCTGAATCCAAAGCACTTGAGCACAGCAGCTTGCAGCAGCAATGTATTCAGCTTTAGCAGTTGATGCAGACACACAGGATTGTTTCTTGCATTGCCAAGAGACTATCCTTCCACCAAGGAATTGACATCCCCCAGATGTAGACTTTGCAGTCATGTTGCAGCCACCATAATCACTATTTGTATAGGCATACAGATTGAAGTCAGAATTCTTTGGATATCAAAGGCCAAGCTTAGGAGTACCTTTGAGATATCTAAGAATTCTCTTGACAGCAAGCAGGTGTGACATCTTAGGGTTGGCTTGATATCTTGCACAGATGCATGTGGCAAACATGATATCAGGCCTGCTGGCTGTGAGATACATAAGAGACCCAATCATAGCCCTGTAGAGATGTTCATCCACACACTCCCCCTCAAGATCTGGTCCAAGGGAGTGGTTTCTGGCTATGGGTGTCTTTGCAACCTTACAATCAGTCATGTTAAACCTTTTAAGTATGTCTTGTACATACTTTGACTAACTTATGAAGATGCCATTGTCAACTTGCTTCACTTGAATTCCTAGAAAGAAATTGAGTTCCCCCATGGCACTCAATTCAAATCTATTCTTCATCAGCCTCTTAAAGTCTTTGTAGAGCTTTAGATTAGTTGACCCGAAGATAATGTCATCTACATATACTTGAACCAGCATTAAGTCATTCCCAGTTCCTTTGATAAAGAGAGTTCCATCTATAGTACCCCTCTTGTAGCCATGTTGACAGAGATACTAAGATAGTGTCTCAGACCACTTTCTTAGAGCTTGGTGCAGCCCATAAAGAGCTTTATCAAGCTTGCCCACATAATCAGGATGATCTGGGTCTATAATGCCAGGTGGTTGTTTGACATACACCTCTTCATCAATCACCCCATATAGGAAGCACACTTGACATCAAGTTGGTAGACCTTGAAATCCTTGGATGCAGCAAAAGCCAGGAATATTCTTACAGCTTCAAGTCTTGCCACAGGAGCAAAAACATCTGTGTAGTCAATTCCCTCTTCTTGTGTGTATCCTTGAACAACTAGTCTAGCCTTATACTTGATGACAAGTCCCCTATCATCCTTTTTGTTTCTAAAAACCCATTTAGTTCCTATGGTAGTCTTCCCTTGAGGAAGAGGACATAGATTCCAAACCTTTTGTCATTTGAATTGAAGTCGCTCCTCTTGCATTGCTTCAACCCAACTTCCATCCTTTAAAGACTCATCAACCTTCTTTGGCTCTATCTGGGACAAGAAGCAAGAGTATAGACAAACATTTTTGTCATGGGTTTGTCCTCTTGTTCTCAACCATGTATCAACATTTCCAATAATGTTTGTGGTGGGGTGTGACTTGTGGATCCTGAGTTAAGGGATCACAGCAAGGTGATTGGAAATATCTAAATTTGAGAAATTCAGATCTGGCAATGGAGTATCACCCACCACATCAGCACACTTATCAAGAGAGACTTAATCCAATTAGTGTGTGACATCATTTATGTAGTCTTCTATGGAGTGGTTATCAACATCAAGAAATTCTTGATCACTGTCACCACCTCCATTTCCTCCTATATTTGAAGTTCCTTCACTTGAGTTTTGAGCCTCTGTGCTGGAATTTATAGTCATCTGAGATGTATCAGCTGAATTTGTTATGTTTGTGCTGATAGGTTCTTCATTTGCAGGATTAGTTACCACTGGAGCTGATGTAGTATCCTTGCTTGGTCTTCTCAAGTCAAATCTTAGGTCAGGATCTCCTGTTGATAAGTTACCTATAGATCCTGAAACATTCTCACAAGATTTGCTAAAACAGTTGGAAACTAAATCAAGATCAAACAGCCAATCAGGACCAGAACCTTTCATACTAGGAGTGTGCTCATTGAAGGTCACATTGACTGACTCCTCAAATACTCTAGTTCTGAGATTGTATACTCTATAAGCCTTAGCTTAGGAAAAGTATCCAATGAAGTGTCCATCATCTGATTTCTCAGCAAATTTGGCTACTTGATCTTTGGTATTTAAGATGGTGCAAGGGCATCCAAATGACATGAGGAAACCAATAAATGGTCTTCTTTTATGCCACAGCTCATAAAGAGTCTTGCCATGAGTCTTAACCACTAAAACTTTGTTTTGCACATAGCAGACTGTGTTGACAGCTTCTACCCAGAAGGTGATGGACAGTTTAGAGTCAGAAAACATAGTTCTTGCATCCTTAAATAAGTGTCCTGTTTCTCCTCTCAGCAACACCATTTTGCTAAGGAGTCTTGGGAGCACTATATTGTCTTGTAATACCCTTTTCATCACAAAATGTATCAAGGATTTGGTTCTTAAATTATGTTCCTTGATCACATCTTTTGGTTTTGACCTTGTGATCACATTGATTCTTAATTTTCAGAATGAAGTTCTTCAAGATCTCAGGAGTCTCATCCTTAGTTTTAAGGAAAAAGACCCAAGTGAATCTTCTGAAGTCATCTATGATCACCAAACAATATCAGGTCCTTCCTAAACTCATTACACTGGTGGGGCCAAAGAGATCCATATGAAATAAGTGTAGGGGAGTAGTGATAGAGTTCTTTTCCTTTGGCTTGTGAGACACTTTGTGTTGCCTCCCTTTCAGGCTTACAACATAGTGGTCATCACTTGTAAACTCTTTTTTTGGCATTCCAGTTACCAAATCATTCTTAATTAATTTATTCATGTTTTTAAAGTTTACATGGCACATTCTTTTATTCCATAGGAAAGACTTATCACTATTTGCTTTAGATAGAAAGCAAGAAACTTCTCCTGAGGGAGATGTTTCCTGTAGGTTCGTTTTGTACATGTTCCCTTTCCTGGGGCTTTGAGTAGGATATGCTCTTAAGGAATGACCACCCTGAAGTAAAGAGCCATTGCCTGTCATGTGCCTGGAATAACCACTATCAATGATCCATACATTCCTCTTGGTCTTTAGCTATTCCTACACAAAAAGAGATGTTTAGTTACATTTGGAAACCCAAGCCTCATTGGTATTAGGCTTTTCAAAGTGATCTAAAGACAATGTAACAGTACGTGATCCTATGTTCAAGCTTTGAGGACCATTCACTGTTGTTGATGAAGAACATTCAGTCACTTGGTCTTCCTTCATCTTCCACATCATCTTTGGAAGATAAGACTTGACCTTCAACACTTCGAAAGTTTTGACAACTTTGGAAGTTTTGCATACTGATCCTTTGGAAGATCTTGCTTTCATTGCAGCAGGCTTTAGTACTTCAGAAGCATTCCTTTCTTACAAGACCAATTTTTCTTCCGAAGGCAAGTTTTCACTTGTTTTCTTCTTCACCTTGGAGCTTCCAAAAGGAAAAGATTTTCCTTCCGAAGCTAGTTTTTCTTTCTTCTTCTCAGAAGTTTTCTTTTTGATCATGTGGATAGTACTTTTAGGATTGTAGATGCAATCCTTAGCAAGATGAGAAGTACTACCACACATGATGCAATCCATTTGCTTCCTTCTAAGAGTCTTCTTTTGAGAAAGAGACTGATCTTGATCACTTTCCACTTCCATCTTCATCTTCACAAATGACCCAGCAAGCTTCTTAGGGTGAGGCTTGCTCTTAGAATTGGATGGTTCAGGCTGTGTAGCAGTGGTATATAGCTAATCAGCCTTCTTCTCTTTGCTAGAATAAGTTGGACATGAACTAGAACTCCTGGTACTAGAGTTCTTAGTTGAGTCTTCAGCCTTCACCACTTCAAACCCTGTAGAGATAAACACTTGTTTCTGCTTAGAGTTGAAAGTGACCTTGATCTCTTGAGCCTTCTTTGATTTCCTTTTGGCTTTTCTGATCAAGTTCTTCCTCTTAGATTTGGTCACTCTAGATTCTTTTCTCTCCTCGGGAGAATAATGACCCTTCTTAGGATGATCTTCTTCACTCTTCTAAGAATCATCCTTCACTATCTCCTCTTCATTCTCTTTATCAATGGGGTCTATGAGGGGAAGCTCATCTTCATAGGTTCCACACCTAGGAGATCTTACAGACAATAGAGTGTGTGGAGGAGCTATCTCAGTAGATCTCAGTCCCTGCTTATTCTGATAACAAACTTTTGCATGCAAGGATAAGGATATCATGTTCTTGAAGGTCTCTTCTTCAAGAACACATTTTTCTACCATGGCTTTGCTGATCACAAGCTCAGCCTTGCATTCAGTTAACTTAGTGATGAGATCTTTGATCTGAGTCCTGTAGTTGGTATCTTCATGCTTAAGAGTTGAAATAGTTTTCTCTAAATCTTTTATCTTAAGTTTATAATCATTTTTAGCTCTTTTAAAATCAGCTTTAAGATGTTTAAGGACTCAAGATCAAATCTCATTTCTAAGTTATAGGACCT
This sequence comes from Flaveria sonorensis, assembly GCA_025506505.1. NCBI lineage: Eukaryota > Viridiplantae > Streptophyta > Magnoliopsida > Asterales > Asteraceae > Flaveria > Flaveria sonorensis. The sequence goes on from CM046437.1 coordinate 3,442,165, forward strand.
GTATCTGTTAACTTTAGCAATACATTCAGGTGTACATAGATGTTCCAATACCTTGGCTTCTTTATGATCTGCCATTAGTGCTTGGTTTGGAGATGCATCCTCAACCTGAAAGCTCCGGTCAAAACCTCCTTCTTCAACAGCAACTGAAGCTTGCTGCTTGGGCTTCTCATTCTAGGGAGCTCCATCAGTGTAGTTTGGTCTGGCTTGTGCTTTGCCACAACTTGTTCTTGATGCCTTGCACTCTTTAGCAAAGTGTCCTATTTGGTTACAGTTGTAACACCTTACTTTGCTTTTGTCCAGCCCAAACTTTCCACTGGTTGCATTGCTAGGAAACTTCCTCCCTGTCCTCTTGTAAAACTTCTTGGCTCTATGAGTGAGAAGAACCATCTGCTGGACTATTTCCATGTACTCCAGATCATCTGGATGGATACAGTCCAGGTCTTTAAGGGTAAAGAAAAAGTTGCATGTGCTTCCATCAGTAGACACAAAGGCTTGTAAAGAGCTTGTCTCTTGGAATGGGCTTCCTTGGGTATAGCTCTCTCTTGGTGTCTCCGGGAAGGTGATGAAAAGACCCTTTTATGAGTTGTTAGGGTAGCAGATGAGATGATGTTGTGGTTCTCTGCAATCCCTCTAAACCATATGAAGGGCTGAACTCTGTTGATTGTTGGAGTTACCAGATAGATTTTGCATGTTCATCTTCATCTGGTAGCCACTAAGGATACCATACAACTCAATGAGAGTAAGTGTCTTGAGGTTCTCAGTCCTCTTAATGACCACATAATAGTGTGTCCATTGTCTAGGAAGAGAGGAAATGAACTTCCTTACAATGTCCCTGTTCTCAAAAGTTACTCCAACATCCATTAGAGTATCCATAATCTCAACATACCTGAAGTATTGTTGAGTCATGTTTTCACCTGTCTGGAAGGTGAAGTTCTCAAACTACTGCTTCAAGAGGTCCTTCTTGTTCTCTTTTGCTTCATTTGACCCCTCATACATAAGTTTCAGTGCATCCCATAGTTGCTTGGCAGTATTGCACTTCCTGAAGCCTTTGTAGATAGAGTTTCGAAGAGCAGTTAGGAGGGTGTTCATGGCTTTCTGATCTATGTCAATCTTCTTCCAGTCTTCTTCAGAATAGTCAACCACTTCCTTTGGTATCATACCACCACCAGTAGCAGCTGAAGAGGTGAATGGTACATGAGATCCAGAGACAATAGATCCCCACATCTTGGAGTCTTAAGACTTGATGAAGCCTTCCATTCTTTGGCACCAAGTATCAAAATCATCAGGAGTGATCAGTGGAGACTTTGTCATAGTACTAGTTTCCATATCAGCTTTTATGATAGCTGCCATTTCAAATGTTAAGTGTTTTGTGAAACTGAAGGGATTAAAGATGGTGAGATCTTACAATCAAGAGCCTAAAATGCTCTGATACCAATTGCATGACCGTTTAAGGGATGGTCAATACAATCGGTCTCATAATGAGTAGAGTGTTAGAACACTTAACAGATCAAATGGGGAACCAGGTTTATGAAAATGATACTAAGAACACAAGTAAAGCAATTGAGACAGAACTAAGAACAAGAACAGGAAAATATGGTTTTCAAGGATGCTATATATTGCTCTCAAGTTCTTTTACAAGTGTTATAAAGCATAAAAAGAAATACAAGGAAATGAGATACTTTATACTACATCCTACAGCTGGCCATACTTTGAAGGCCAGTTGGAAACACTAATCTAGACAACAAGATCAATGTAAAGTCAAAAGGCAGATTGCCTTTTGACTAGTGATTATGACATGCCATAGCTCAGATCCTAATACATTACAAAAAGGATAAAATGTACAAAGTAGAAAGTTACAGACTCAAGACCATAATCTACAGTTTACTAAAGCCTGGACCTTTTCACCAACTTGTATAGGTTGGTGAGTCTTCAGAGCTGCAGCGGAAAGTAAGTTAACTTTTATGTAAAAAGTACATCAGGAAAAGCATGTCTTCTCTGTCTTCAGAAGAAATCAGTCTTCACTTCATTGGCTTCTGAAGACTTCGTCTTTGAAGCTTCGAAAGACTTCATCTTTGGCTTTGAAAGATTTGGTCTTTGGCTTCATAAGATTTTACACATAGAATAATTTCTGTGATGAGTGTAAAACTTCCGAAGTAACTTCTACCTGGTACATTAGTGCATGCATGTAGGAAGCTCCTTGGTTGTTTTGGCTTCTTTGGTTGCATCAGCCTTATAATATAACTTTACAATATTTTCTTAAATTAAAACTCAATTGTGTGAAAAATTGTTACTATATATATATATATAACACATCAACACACCATTTTACCCTACCCACCACCTCTCCCTTCCCTTTCATCTTTATCTCTCTCAGCCATAACCATCGAACCCTCTAACTTCCTGGATTTGAAAATCACCACCCACTACCATCTGCTATCACCACAACTCGAACAACCAATTTAGAGCTCATAACACCACCATTGAAATTTCTAGAACCGGCCATCACATCCATCATCGATGTAGAGATATTAGTTCATAAAAGGAAGGAGATGGTGTGTTGGAGGTCTAGCATCTCGCCGTGGAGCATGTTAGTGTTTATGTAGACATGTGTGGACTGTTGATGATGCCTTGAGTGAGGATGGTCTAGGTTATAGCCATACTAGCATTATCAACACCGATGATGGAGATTATGGTGTTCTAATTGGTTAAGTCGGGGGGATGTGCCTTTAATAAGGTTTGAAGAATGATTGAGCTATGTCAAAACCCTTTAGACCTATTAAAGAAGAATGGACGGGGTGGGAAGATGATGATCTTGTTTGATGTAATCAGGTGTCTTGATGATAATAATTAGCTTATAAATTGATCTGATATAATAGAACCACCACTACCAATTAGAGAGGAAATCAATTTGCAACAGATTTGGGTGGGTAGGGGTTAACGAAGATGGTGATCGGTGGTGGTCGTTGTTTGTAGGTTATGCGTAGAAGAAATGGTGGTAGAATAAGATGATGACGCTGGTGGAATAAGATGATGATGGTGGTGAGATAAGGATGAGAAAGAGAGATAAATGTGGTGGAATACATGGTGGCAGTGGTGATGGAAGAGATGGTGGTAGGATGTTAGCAACCTTCAATGATGATGGTAAGAAGAACACATCATCTTATGACACACCCTTAAAAACCACATGCAGAGTTTTATCGCAAGGCGTGTGAACAAAATAGGATCTCAGTTATTAGTTACTATGAACAAGCTCTATATGAGTTTTCAAAACAAACATCAGAGTTTAAAATTTCTAACCTTGTGGAAGCATAAGTTTAAAAGTAAACCAATTAATGTGAAAAGTAAATACGTAAAAACACGCGCCCAAATACCAAAGTTTTAATATAAAACATAAGTAATGTTGTAAAAACATTTGTATGTTGTGTGACCAAAGCTATGCTCCTATATGCACCTGAAAGTTTAGCGACCTGAGAAAGACATACTAAAGTGTCAACACAGGGTTGGTGAGTTTATGAATTTGTAAGCAAGCAAAACAGTTGAGTTTGTATAACATTAGTAATATGTACTGAAATAGATAGCTAGTTTATAACATAAGAATAAACCATAGTCTTTTCATGATCGAAGCTGACTATGTTCGTTTTGTTTGCCTTCCATCATGACTTACCAAATCAAGCAGTGGGTATGTTATTTAGGACAATGTTTCACCCAGTTGACCTTCAGTCATACGGATGGGGCTTGTCAACCCTAGTATTACTACCCATTTCTGCTAATTTCCTTAATTAATGATTTGAAAGAGTAAGGACTTTTCAATGGTAAACTACACTATATACATGACATACACAACTAATAAAAATATAGCATTTGAAAGTATGTTTTCTCCTCCAAAAGAGCATGTAAAAGAAAGGTAGTGAATTCACCTTATGCGTATACAAAGAACAACGCAAATAAAGTGCTAGACCAAAAGACAACCCATCACAGGTTACCTAAAATATACGAATACATAAGTACATACATAAGGGGTTGGTTAGCAAACCCTAAGTGTCCAATCAATTCCATTGATTCATACATTATAGAAACATTAACCCAGTTGACCCTTCAGTGACCTATTAAATGAAATCATAAATATTTATAGTTAACAGATCAAATATTCATGAGTTTAATTCAAAAAATCCACGTATCACACATAATCAGTTATAAACTCTAACAAGATTGTCATATTAATAAAATCTACCATGCAACACATATGAGTCCATTCTTATAATCAACTTGTACATTTCAATCAGAAATTAACCAATTACTTCAGATTTCACAAAATGGTAACTACCTATGTTACTATCATGCAACCTAAGCACACAAATGGCTCAAACCACTCACCATATGCCATGCGAGGTAACTTACTACTTCACATCGCAAATCCTGCCAATCCTACTAAGTAGGGGCCTCAAATCCACATGCGTTTATGATATTCACCATTACATTCAAGGTATTCAAAGTATAACCTAAGCTAACAAGATTGTCTAGTTTTACCATATTGATCAAACACATACATATGCACAACAAGTCTCTATCATGTAAACCTAGTTACTAGCATTATTCCGATTCAATACATATCATATTAGCATCTAGTTTACATGTACACATAAACATCCAATATCCCAAATTATTACATTCAAGTTTCCAACAACATAATATAACTTATAATCTAGCATATAATCTTATATTATCATCCCAAATACCATTCTAATGTTCCTAACATTCCATGCATGTTCAAACCATTGAAATTCAAAACCACATGTAATAAGTTTTCTCATTAGGAAGATGAAAGCTAATAATTCGTATTTCAGGAAACCAACCAATAATTCTAATCAATCTAACCTATACTTATCATTACAACACAACTAGCATCACTAGGTATCAAAATCCAAAGTTCTCACAAATTAAACTTTTCATTTTGAGTAAGTTTTAAATTACATGTTAAAACCATATTTTTTGCACAATCCACATAAAACATCAATAGTAACATCAAACTAACACAACTACAACATTCAATCCATCAATTTCAAGTTTAGATTGGATGAATGAACTTATGGTTTATTCATAGACTAAATCCATGAAAAAGATGAAATTTGGTTGATAATTCTTACCTTATACGTGTATATGATCAAGAAAAAAGCTTTTTAATGCGTTGTAATGATCAAATCAAGCAACAATGTAATGGTATGTGTGTGTGAAGTCGAGATCGCAAAGGGGGGGTCGACTGTGAGTTAAGGGATTGGGTGATTAGGGTTTTGCTTTTCCTTTTTATATTTACAACATTATCATTCTAACCCTTTTAGTTTTTATAAATTTTAAAACTTCTTTTTTAGATGTTTTACAAATTATTCAATTTTCTTTTATAAAACATTCATGATTATAAACCACCCCATACAATGTTAATAATGATATATATATATATACACATATATATATATATATATTAGTAACATGCTAACACATCATAAAATAACACATAACATATTAATTTCACATAATCACAAAATAATATTGCATAATTATTAATTAGGTTAACATTGCTTAAGTCAACATTAATTTAAATCAACATTAATCATTTGTTAAGTCTACAAACGTTTAAGGACAACTTGTGTGTGATTCGTGACATGTATGCAAGATTTGATAGAACTAACAAATTGTTAATAGAAAATTACCGGATGTCACATCAAATGTAACTCACGCTGGTTGAGGTGGAGAACGAAACCTTCCTTATTTTAAGGTGAAAATCTTCTCTAGCAAGACGTGTGTTGCCTGGGCAAGGAACTTTTTGGGTGAAAACAAAATCGTGAGTTCCTATATGTGCAAGCCATCGGGGTTAATATCTTGTTATGATTTATATGGGCTGTTAAATATAGTATCATTTCTAGGGACCGAACCAGTGTGCCAGTGAGGACGATGGCTCCGTAAGGGGGTGGAGATGTAACTCCCACATCTGTTGAGGAAGAGAATAAAACCTTCTTTATAAAGAGGTGGAAATCTTCTCTACCAAGACACGTTTTTCCTGCGCGAGAAACTTGATGAGTGAAAACAAAACCTTGAGTTCCTAGATGGGTAACCCATTGGGGGCAAAGTGGATAATTTCTTGGTACGGTTTACGTGGACTGTTACATCTAGTTTTAGGTTTTTTAAATTCTTTACTATTAGGTGTATTTTAGTCTTTTTGCTCACATACAATGAAATATCCATCTCTATTATATCTTAAGATTGTGAAAAAGTTCCTGAAAAGAGATAAGATCTAAGTTGTAGTTAAGTATAACTTATCATCCTCAAATAAATGGATAGAGTGATTCCTATTCAACAATGTAAGATATATTAAAAGCCCGTGTTATCGATTTTGGAGGAATCTAAGATGATTTATTTGCCTTTAATAGAATTTTCATATAACAATACTTATTATACTAGTACTAAGATAATACTTCTTATGGCTTTATGTAAGAGAAAATATAGAACTCCTATAAGTTGGATGGACATTGGCAAAAGCTAGATTACTAGTCCTGAATTACTTCAGGAAATGACTGGTAAGATAGTTAGGATATGAGAACAACTAAAGACTGCTAAAGATCGACATAAGAGTTGTGCATATAATAAAGGAAGGTTGTTAAAGTTTAACATACGAGATAAATTCATGTTAATGTATCTCCCCGGAAGCGAGTTATCTTATTCAGAAAACGGGGAAAATTGAATTCAAGGATATGTTATCTCGAGTTAATTAGTTGCTTATCGTCTAAAGTTACTTGACAAAATAAACGGAACCCATGATACGTTTCACGTATCCACTTTAAAGGAAATGTTCGTCAGAAGTCTCTTTAGATACCTCTTGAAATTATACAAGTAAATGAAAAGTTAACATTTATGAAAAAGCCATTCCAAATGTTAGACAGACAAACCAAGAAGTAAAAGAATATACAAATCTCACTTGTGAAAGTAAACTAACATTCCAAGCATGGTCCTCAACTAACGTTATAAATAGAAGCACATATGATAGAGAAGTATCCGTATCTATTCTAATCATGAGTTTCGTCTTAAGGCGGGAGGATGAACACCACGTATTTTAATTCAAGAAAGAAAAGGAAAATTTGGTCTTATGGAGCACAAGACCAATATCTTACAACCAATAACTTGGTAACTAATGATATCCTATGGGGGTGCCACGTGTAACACATGATGAGGATGATCTTATGGACTTTAACATTAACTTTTACAATCCATAAGATCAAGGCGGTTCGAATAATCATCCTAGACGCTACATGGCAGTGACTCAGCTTATGAACCACAAGTTTCTAAGCCTTGCAGTCCGTAACATTGGCCAAAGAGGCCTATAAATAGAAAGTTGGACTTCAAACCATTTCACACCAAGTTTGAGTTCTGAACTCGTATTAAAAGTCTCTGAGAGGCATTTTCAAAGCCACGTCTAGTCTAGAATTATATGAGAATCATCAAGTAAGGTTTTGTTTAAGTTTAAGTGTGTTTAAATAATCAATCTAGTGTTAAATATTGATGATAACCTAGGCTGGTTTTATTATATAGACATTTGATTATTGTAAGCGTGGGACATTATGGATATACAATATACATGAATATTGCTACAAGATGAGTTAATAGTGTTGAGATACATATGTTTCAAAATTCAAAGATCTTGTGTTATGCTTTGCATGTGTTAATTTTAGCTTTATACATTAATTATAACGGTACCAGTGTATTCATTACGTGTTCCCTATAGTTAGTGAGTCCTGATGGGTGGAATGCTCTGGCCGCATAATGCATAAGACTTGAAAAATGGATAGCTTTGGCAATAAATAATGTAAAACTGAGATATGTATAAATGTTCAAATGTATGTTATGAGCTCATGAGTAATCAGGATAATGTTTGGGAAAAACTTTTAAAACATTATATTAGTTTACTAGCAATTCCGGTTGACATATGTTTTATGTAAATGATATATCACATGTGAAATCTTAGGAAAAAAAGGTAAGATGATGTAAGGTTGGCAAGATAGTCCTAAAGGAGATATTTGTGTTGTATGGTATGATTGTAAATCATTAGTATTTTAATAGAAAGTTTGTAATTTCATTTTCACTATTAATTTTGTTATGAACGGTTGGAATAACATTCAGGGAAGAGGCAGCTGGAAGCTTATATTGTGTTCCTAAGTCTTTTTAAAAAAAGAAATAAAAGAAAATGAATGAAAAATGAAATATAATTATGTTTCCGAGTTTTTTTATGAAGAGAGATAGAAGGCCACAAAAAAGTTTTTTGTTCTCAAGTTTTAAAAAATTAAGTGGAAATAAATAAAAGGAAAATTTCAATAATTTTTTGTTCTAACTTTCCTTTTAAAATGGAAGGAAATGAAAAGAAAAAAAATAAAACACATAAAATTTTATTTTTCCATTATATTTTTCAAACTCTGGAACACGAAATTTTGATGTTTTTTTTCTCTCTCTCCATTTCTTTTATCTCCACAACTCCCTTTCATTTCATTTCATTTTATTTCTTTTAAACTTTGAAACACAGCTTACCTTAATATTAAATTAACTAGTCTTTTTACCCGTTATGCGTTGCGGCGACATCATACACCACGTGATAAAAGTTTAGTTACAATCCACCCGACTCGTTTTCGAACTAATTTACGTCTAAACATAGAGTAACTCAAACTTATATCGATGAATGGAAATGAATTATATTTGACTAGACTTTTCTTCCAAACAAAACTTATGTCGAAACATAGGCTCACAATCGACCCGACTCGTTTCCGAACTAAATTTACGTCAAAACGTAGAGTAAATAAAAACGTATTGTATTTTATCCGATGCGTTTCCGAACAAATGTACGTCAAAACAATTTAAATAATACTATAATCAAATATTATAAATGAAGATTAGTAAATTTATAGAAATGAATTTGGAGGTGGAAATACAAATTGTTAGGACAAAAGAAAGATGATTTGGTGATTTAACAGAAGGTCTGAGAAAAAGAGGAAAAAAATTCTGTTGCATGTCTATTTCGAACTCCACCATACGTTTACAAAAGGAAGATGACTCACCAAATGATCTAGACTACCACTTTAGTTATCTTTACAAACTATTATATATATATATATATATATATATATATATATATATATATATATATATATATATATATATATACTAGCTCTAGTTACCCAGGTATTACACAGGAGGGAGAGAGTTAATTATTAAATAAGACAAATACATAAATAAAACCAAGTGTGTTATATATTAAATAAGACATAACAATTTCCGATCAAACAACTGCTCCGTATTTGTAACTGTTTTGTTTAAAAAATTAAACAATATACTAACACAAGTAAATTATTATAAATAAGATTGAAATATTAAGTTTAAAAATCCCCACCTGCACTTAATCGTCCAATAACTGCTCAGTATTTGTTTTGATGAACTTTTTAGCCTCACGTTCAAACACTGTTAAGGAAACAATGCCAGTGGAGTCTTGTACTCGTATAGGAATTTTGAACGTAAAACACACAAAAGAATATATAAAAAATTCTTGTAAGTGTATTCGACATAGGGGACCAAATTTTGTTATAGTATATGTATTATAATATAATATCTTGGAACAATCTCAATCTGTTTATCTTCAAAACACTTCGTGGGGTATCCATAAAGGATTGGTTCTTCCACTACATTTGAGCATCCCACAACAATATTGATATCGTCTAGTCTAACAACTTTTTTCATGCAATATTTGCATGATTGGTAGAACCACTCTACAACAGGAATGATGAGCTTCACATAACCAACAACAACAACAACTGACTTGACCTGATGTTTTATAAAACGACCAATAGATTATAGTTAGTTGATTTAGTTAAGTAAACAATAATAACATTCATATTTTACTATCCTTAGTGTAATGTTAAAATAAATTCACAATAAATGATAATGAGTAGGTATAGGTTTAAAACCAAATGTAACAATACCTGTAAAATGTCATTAACCTCTGCAATATTGTTAAACTCGGTTCTAATCAGAAAATCACCTTTCAGATTAACCAACAGAGATGAGGCTGGTAGACCGACAGTTAAAGAGGATTCCTTTCCATTCTTCTCCAAAATACTATTTAGATAATACAAAAATAAAAAGTATATAAGAATCAAATTGTAGTAGTTTAGCTAGATAATTAACAAACAGTAAATAACGATATAAGGTGAAAAACTAACCACTTCTTAAAGTCATTAATCTCATCTACGTCTGAGTCGATGAACAAACGGGAAACATTATATGAGTTTGAGACTGAGTAACCATCTAACAGGTGTACAAAAAAAATAATTAAAATTTTTTTATAAGCATGATTGAAATAAATGAACTATTTCTTAAAGGTTAGATCATACGATGTATTAATAATTAATGTGAATAAGTTATGATTTAACAGAAATAAAATAACAAATTCAAATTTAAATTCAAATCTATGTATATTATGCATTACCTTTGAATCTTCTAAACTTGCCAAACTGTAACACCCAAAAATTTCAATAAAAAAAGGAAAATAAAAGTATCTTGAAATAAAAGATAATGGACACAAGTGGAGGGGGGTAAAGTGTACAAACTAAAAAACACTATTATTTTATGAATAAAAGGGGTATGGCCGCCCATGCATTCCTCTTTACTTTCTGCTTTTCGACTGGAAACAAGAAAGAAGAAAGAAGAACAAAAGTTCTCTCGGTTCTAAAGAGAGAAAGAAGCTGAATTTCGAAGGTATGTATTTTCTTGCGTTTTTGGTTCGGTTTCAGCTGAATTTTCAGCTTGTGGACCGATTCTTATGTGTTTTTGTGCTTGGTTATGTGTTTTTGGTGTGTTTAGGTTGTTTGAACTCTTTGTGCCCTCAAGTTTGATAGAGTTTTGCTTGAAGGCTGCAATTGGTGAGTTCTAGATCCTCGGTTTTGTGTTTTTAAACTTCTTTGGGGCTAAAAATGCATGTAAAAATGTTTTACAACTTGTATGTATTATAACCGTATGTATGTTGTGTTTGGTTGGTTCTATTTCTTGGATTTATGCTTGTTTTAGGTGCTTAAAATGATAGATTTAAGTTATGAGCATGTTAGAATGATGTTTGAGACTGGAAATAATTTAGAAACACGTATGTCTGCTGCCCATGCGCCCAAATAGGGCTCATGCGCCTGAAATTTAGCTCAGACGCCTAAGTCTTGTCTTATGCGCCCAAACAGTACCTCATGCGCCCGAATAGTATCCATGCGCCCAGAAAATTGCTCATGCGCCTAAGTGTTTTCATGCTCCTAAATTTGGGTGCGCCCGCATAGTGCTCATGCGCCTGCATAGTGCTCATGCGCCTAAATGCCTTAGAAAAATTTCTGAGATTTTGAGAAATAGAAATTTTAAGGTTAAGCTCTGGGATGTTTTGATGGTTATATGTGTTGATGTTATGCATGATTTTGGCATGTTCTTATGTTCCATATTACGTATTATTACGTGACTTTACGTGGTGTGTTTATGATCGTATACGTAAAGTATTATCATAAATGAAGTGAAAGATGAATGATAATGAAAAGTGGACTTAACGAATGAATGAAAGTCTTGCAAGTAAAATGAAAGGAGGTTCACAGTCACGGGTTGTCAGCTCAACTGTGTGCGGGTTACCTACTCCATGAGAATGCATGCAGGGTCAATCTTTGAGATTGACAGGACCCTTGTTGCTTGCCCCAGGTACTGGAGTCAGCTTCGTGCATAATGTTCGGGGTCTATTTATAGACCTCAGGCCAAGTACCAGCGTCGTGCACAATGTTCGGGGTATTGCACATTGGTCTGGTAGAAAGTGAAAGATAATGATAAAAGTACGAAATGAATGAGATGAATGATGAAAGATAATAATGAATATTATCTTGTTGTACGTATGATGTGTGATCACGTACGGAAGTAACGGATTTATGAAAAGGGAAGTATTTTAAGAAAATGATATTTTTATATATCTAAACAAGAGATTTTAAATTCTAAAAACTAGAACTCACTCAGCAACGCTGACTTTTATGCATTTTCAGTTGGCAGGTAACTCATCGCTAAGGATGGCATGTGGGGGAAAGCTACTTGGTTGGTAAGACTGGCATCCATTCGTGCATGATAATTATGTTGTTTTGTAATGCAACTAAACGTTTCTTTTGTAACTCCTATTATACATTGATGTATTATTTGGTAACATTAAATATTAATACAATGAATGGTTTTTGGTAATCTAATCCGCTGCGATGTTTTAATTAAATGTACATAAGTTTATGTAAATAATGTTGTGGTTGACCATCTGTGAGGTTTCCGGGAATAGGGCCTTACACAAACTGCAGGATAATGACAACATTTGTTGCTTCAGGGTTACTTTGGAGATACTCAAACAGTTGCTTCGCATAACTATCCCAAAGAGTGACTGATATTTTAAGACCACTGCGTAAATAAACATTTATTTAAAGAACTTACAACAAAAGAGTAATCTATAAACTAAATAAAATAAAAAAAATTTAAGTCACCCCAATTCACGAATTTGGAAATTTAACTTGGAAGCTGGTTTTCCATTTTTCGTGACAATATCTTCCAGCTTGAAGTATCTCACAAGCATACCAATAACATCTACGATATAAGAGTATGAAAAATATTAAATACGACGGCGTGTAAAAAAATAACGATGATAAATTAAGCAGTATACAATAATAGATTACCTATGCTCCCAAACTCAGATGCCTCTCGATCTAATATTGACTGGAAATGCATAAACGAAAAACCATACAATGGACCGGTGAAGTCGGTGCATCTACTAACAGTTGTACTGAAATACAGACACACCTTCAATGGGTTATCAATGTATCGAAATGCAGCAGAATTGTCACCCAAAGTTGGTTTCTTGATAATCAAAGTCACCTTTTCGACAAGGAATCTTTCAAAATGGGTGAACCACTTGTGCAAAACACTTGCTTGAATCTTATTTCCCTGTATATTATATATGTATAAGTTGTATGAGATGATAAAAGATTGAAAAATTTAAGTGTAATATGTTACAAACCTGTTCATCGATGAGAATCATTTCAATGGAAAAAGTTTGAAAGGGATTATTGAATATGGGTTGCCTCCACAACCTGATGATACGAACTCGAAGGATATAATCATCCCTTGAAACATCCAAATCATTTATGAATGAAACAGTTGACAGCTCCATTACACTGGTGAAATAACATAAGCCCTATAATCAAATTAAAGATAAATAATTAGGAGTTAATATATGAGTATGTTAGTTATTAACAAAATGAATGAATGAGAGATCGTACCTTCATTGTTAAAGAAGTGAAATAGGTAGAAACCAGTAGTTCTTGGGGAGGAATAATTGTGAAAAGTGATGTATGAATTGAAGAGTATATATAGATATAACATAGAAGAGTATTCAATATATATAAGGCAGGTATATTTTAAAAATAATAATTTTTCCAGCAAATAAATACAAAAATCATTTCCAAAACAATTTTATGTTTACCCAAAATAAATAGTAGTTTTTTTGGTAATTATTAACGGTATATTCTTACTCTAAATAATATTACTAATTAATATTATATTAAACAATTCAATTCAAATAAATGTGGATTGATATCAAATTAAACTTGCAAAAAATGAAAATAAAATTTTCCAAAAATACATAAAACTCGTTGATAGTATGATTGTTGTAATGGGATCATAATTTAGGATAGAATTAAATGGATTATTTAACTAACCGGATGGAATTTAAAAAAAATAATTGAAATATATAATAAACACTTGCAACTTATGTTTGTGTATGAATTATTAAATCAATTTTAAATAAAGAAATCAACATAACATCAATTCAAAATAAAGTTAATTTGTAAAAAATTAAAGGAGAAAATAAAATTTGAATTTAGATACTGATAGTATGACAACTGTAATTTTAAATGTATAATAATGGTAATGGGATGGTATTTTGAACAAAAATAAAATGCTATATTGATTGATTGAAGAAATTAGGCTATTCATAGAAAAGATAGATAAATAACAAAAAAAACTACAACTAAATAAATGTAATTTGAAAATAATTAGTAAAAAAATAAATGATATAAAAAAGATTGAATTTAAAACAATCAGCATTAAAGGATTAGATTATTATTCAAAATAAGGGTGATATGTATTATATTTTAAAAAGTACGAAAAAACATAACAGAACTTATTTAGGTATTGATTTGTTATGTAGCATGTCATACAAATCTGTTTTAATCTGTTCTTTAGTTAAATATAATATATTATTTAGTTAAATATAATATATGATTTGTTATGTACCTCTATTGTTATTTAAAAATAAATTTAACATGTTTTGGTATTATAAAAGTACCTTAAAAATATAAGAATTGAACTGAAAATTACCGTGCAACCTTGATTAAAGATCCAAAATTCTCCGTGCGCTAAACTCACAAATCAAAATACTACTTGAATAAAAAGGGATGATCTGTTATGAATAAGATCACAATGATAACCAAAGACAGATTAGATGCATTGCATTTAAAATTGAGAGCAATTGTATATTTCAACCATACACGGTTATTTTATTCATAAGATGTGTGATGTTCAAACAAATTAAACATTAACAAAACCAGAAACTTTCATCATCTAATGACAAATAGAGCAAAAACATATCTTGCTATGTAAACTGTATACATATTAGATTCTAAAACTAAACAACATCTTATATATGTGTATATATGTATGTATGTATACATACATGTGTATATATATGTTGTTTTAAAGAAAGAAAAGGAAAACATATCAAAATGTACATTTGCATAAGCCTACGGTAGGGGTTAATGGGTTATTACAAAATGAGAGAATACAACATAGACAATTACCTCTTTTCAACCTTATGACCTTTCTATTCTTTGTACAATAGAAATTATTAATGTAGGAATTTTCACAAACACTTGGTGCACATCTAATAAGACCGCGGTTAAAGTTGTAGATGAAACAAATAACCATAAATGCTGGTATCTCGAAATTTGATTCATCTTTCAAAAATAGATAACGAACATACCTGTATTAGAAATCTAAAGGTAACAATAGAAACCCAAATTCACAATCACACCTAAATGGATGCAGATATGCAAAATTGACATTTAACCCACACGAACCTATAATGGCTTACAATAATTTACAATCAACATAAAAATAATTAACCAACTGTGACTCCTCAAACCACAATAATGACTTTCAAATGAAATGTACATCAAAAACTTTATGTAGCAAAATCAAAGTAAAACCAAAGATTAAAACAAAGAATAAAGCATATACAGAAACAATAACATGTAGAATTTAAATAAGCCGATAAAGAAACATCAATTCAATTAAAGAATTTGAAAGCAAAACACATTTTAAATCGCAATTTGTAGCAAAGAAAAGCAAAAAAAACATACATTTTCAAACCAAAACCATTGGAAAGAAACAAATACGGATGCATACCTGGAACAAAGAAACATCAATGATAATCATTAAATCAAGAAAATAATTCATTCTCAAGAAAGCTTGCTTTCTTAATGCACATCCAACAACAAAGCAACCAATAACTTTTATAACTTGTAAATGTCATTAGGTAGGAGTATGAAAATTTTAAACCTTTTGTTTTGTCTCTTCGTATCCAACAACATAGTAATCATCCAGTTTTGCATATGGGCCAACCAAATTACCAATAGATCTAGTAGCTGCTGAAACAAAGATTGATAAGTAAATTTACATTTCTTAATAAGGGTATTACCAATAGATCCAGTAGCTGCTGAAACAAAGATTGATAAGTAAATTTACATTTCTTAGTAAGGGTGCTGGTGTAGTATATATAGTATTCATATAAATCGGAGCAAACTTACACTGTATATAAATCAAATGGATTTGTGTTCTTGAAGTAACTATGAGAATTACCTTAAGAAAATAAGAACCCATATTAGTTATGGTTAGAAAGGACTCGAGAGTATGAAGGAGCCACAGTGTCGAAGGCTTGTCCGGCGGTGATTACGACTACAATACGCTACAAATTACGAAAGATTGCTCTAAAATAACAAAAGAACATGAAACAATCAATCCATTTTAAAAATTTTGGTAACTTTTATAAAGAACAACATATCTTTCAACCAGTATCTAGGGTTTTTTAGGTAATAAAGAGAACCGACAGAGGAGGATGAGAGAAATATTGCAAACTGTTATGAAGAACATCATACCTTTCAAATGAAAGTGAAGATGACAGAGATGTATTGAGAGAATTGACAGGGCTGCTGTATACAAACGAACCAAGAATTCCATATACAATTAGGGCTATCAAACAAGAAGCCCTAGATCTCTGAATTGGAAGCGATGAAGAAGAAATGATCGAGCAGGGCAGGAAGAGCATGAATGCGGCTGAGAGAGTCTAAGGTTTTGGAGATGATGGTACGGAGAAGAAACATACGCGATAAGTGTCACAAATATGGGGTGGTCCGACCCAGAAAAGAATCCGCGTGTAATGAAAATGGCTTGTGTAGTTTGGGCGGGAAAAAGCAACCTTAGGTGCCCTAGAAACACGCCAAGTGTCCCCCTAAGTTACCTTTATATTATAATAGGTAGATACACACACACACACACACACACACACACATATATATATATATATATATATATATATATTCTAATTACTAAGTTATATGTACATATTTCTATACACAATGTACAACCATCTAATTCTTTTACCTTTTTAAACCCAATACTTTTCATATTTTATAATTTAACTCTTGCGGTTTTTCACTTTCAACTGTGTTCCTCCGTATTTTTCATCTTTAGAAGTTTTTCGTTTCACATTTCGCTCAAAATTTTGAGAGGTAACACACCGTAAGGTGTGTGTGTGTGGTTCAACGTTGCTATGCCTATTTTTCCCGTTTAACAGGACGTGGCAACGTGTGGGTCTTGGATCGACTTATTTATTATTTTTAATGTTTTATGTTTCATGCGTGTGGTTCAATATTTTTACATTTACTTTTTGTTTGGTTTTTCTTGTTGGTCCTGGGACCAACATTTCTTTTTTTAGTTTTATTTCATTTTTAATACGAGATTTTCCAATGCCGTTGGTCACTAACGGTGATTTAACATTGGTAGTATTTGATAGGGTTTTACGCCTCCGCCGCAACACAGGGGGCTTAATTATATACCAAGTTGAAGTCATGTGGCTTATTCCGTAAGAGCATTCACAACCCATTCTTTATCCATATCCTTATAATTTACCAAAAAATAATCATCCCTTATATTTATACCTTATTTTCTAAAAGCATCTCACATTTCATTCCCTATCTTTATCTTTATATACTTTTTTTATTATTTCTTTTTCTCTCTTTTATCTACAATTTTAACTATCAACTATTTTGTCTTACTATCGTTTATTTTTAAAATTTGATTTTTAATAAATTATATAGAAGTTTGACTATCAAACTTATGCGACGTTTTGTATGGAACGGGTTTGGGTTAAGACGAGTTTGGTTACGACGGGTCCATCTAAAAATTTAGTTTGGGGACTGCTAAAATGCCATCAAAATTGCAGTTTTGAGCTGCCAAAATGCTGTCAAAAGTGTAGTTTGTGGGCTGCCAAAACAATTTTAAAAATGCAGTTTGGGGGTTGCCAAAACGCTGTCAAAACTGAAGTTTGTGAGCTACCAAAACAGTCCTAAAACTTGTGTTTGTGAGCTGCCAAAAGATCAATTTCAACAACTTATTTCTCTGCATATAAATTGAATATAATCTAACAAACACTATGATGTATTAAACATAAGAAACAGAAATAATGATTAAAGAATCTATCCTAAAGTTAATTATTGCATGTATTCTAATGCTACAAAGACCTTTATACACCCTAAAATATTTAAGGAGATTAAACAAGCAACAAGCAAATGAACTAACATAACCACTTTACCAATATGACCTAAGTCACCTAATTGCATCATGTCACTAGAAAACATCTTCTAGGCATCCAAACTTGCATCCAAAAGTTCATCATGAAGTATATATTTCTAAAACAACTTTTATTTAGCATATAGCTAAAAAATGCACCGAATCAAACTCATAAAGCCAAGAATCTTTCAATAGCTATAATTCATATCCCCAAACTATAAAATCCTTAAATTTAGCATCTAAACTAATCAATGAGATGTCAAACATACGTGTTATTATGAATTGGAAAATAAAAAATAATTTTTGAATCTTCATACAACAAGGCGGCGAGAGATGGACGGATAGCGATCCACACACCTGGAAATGCAGCTACTCTCTCCCCCGCTCAAACTGCTCCCTGGCTTAGTGTTAGACTTGTCAAAGCATTCTCCCCTCATTGTCTATTTCCAAAACAATTTAAAATACAATGCCAAATTTTGAAAACACCTCAGTAGTAATCATTTACAATTCTTGCAGGTAGTTTGCTTTTTTACATCTAATCGTATCAATACTTGATCAGTTGTTACGTATTCAAATGAATGTTATTTATGCTTTATTAACTATCATGCGTTGGAAGCTGCTCTTGTAGAAAGGGGGAATACCACCATCCTAGAGGTGCACATTTCGGGTTTTGGGCTGTACCCGGTCCCGGGTACAAACCGAGTTGGGCCCAATGGGGTTTTTTTGTACCCGGGTATTGGTGAACCCGGGTACGAACCCGGGTCGGGTTCACCATCTTAAAAACCCTACCCGATATACCCGGGTAGGGTCGAGTCGGGTCCGGGTCGGGTCTAAAACAGGGTACAATTCTGGTTTTGTTAAAAATTACAAGTGTTTAGGCGCATGGGCATCCATGCGCCTGAACAGTGCCCATGCGCCTTAACAGTGCTCATGCGCCTGAAATTTCAAGCGCATGAGAACTGTTCAGGCGCATGGGCACTGTTTAGGTGCCTGAACACTTGTGATTTTTTAAAATTCTTTTAATCAATAAAAAATGAATAAATAAAATAGCATAAATTAATTGTCATGTATTTCTATAATAATATTAAAACAACTTAAAAATACATAAAATGAATCAATAAAAAATACCATAAAACTTTTATTTAAGTTATCGTCTAATTTTATTTTCTACGAGATGCTTGATCAAATGCTAATTTTTCATCGGATATGCCAGAAGATACTCCTTCTTCTACCTCTTCATCGTGTACTTTAGCTTCGAGTGTAATTTCATCTTCGAGGCTTGTTTGGCTTGTATACGATCCATTGCGTCTAAGTGATCCTTTAAACAAATGCACATCTCCACTGCTTCCGGAGTTAGTCTTGTTCTCCGTTATGATATTACACTGCCACTAAGAGAAAAAGCAGATTCCGAATCTACCGTAGAAGCTTGGACGCTTAGTAAATCACGGGCCATAGCAGAAAGAATCGGAAATTGAGATTCTTTTCCTTTCCACCGAGCCAAAATATCGAATGCACGATAATCTTCGGTAGTCATAGTGGAAATAAAATCCGTTCCGCTATATCTACCGAGCTCACTTGTTGGGGTGTTACCCCTTTGACGTTTAGCCGTCACATCCCGAACAACATTCAATATAGTCAAAACAGGGTCTTTAACCGAGGTACTAGCACTTGAGGTTGATCCGCTTGGCATGGTTATGTTTACGTTATGCCCATATCTATTTAAATAAAAATTATAAATTGTTTTCAAACTTTCATTAAAATTTTCTTTTGCCTCGTTTGAAAAATTAGGGTTTTCGTCATGCATATCCAAATTGTCATTTATCTCATCTATCAAACATTCAACCCCCGCAACATTTAGAAATAGATTTAAAGCGGCGGCACACGTAAAAACGGGTGGTAACTCCTTAAAATATTTTTTAAACTTTTCTTTCATTGGTTCTATCATTTGATTAAACATATTATTTTTATTTTGAAAATTTTTAAAATTCAAAGACATAAAATATAATTCTTGAAGCACCGAATAACTAGTGGAATAATAAGCTCCCGATAATTTTGTTGTTGAGTTTTTAAAAACCCCCATGAAACTCGGATAGACGTTGAAGATTCTCCCAACCCGCATCCGGAAATGGGTCGGCTTCACCATTATCCTAAAGACTATTATTAAAAGCTTTCAAAGTGCCCTTTTGTTTTAAAGCACATTCAAACATGTGACAAGTCGAATTCCACCGAGTAGATACATCCCAATTAAGACCTAAAAATCTAAATTCCGTATCCTTACAAAGTTGTTTATAATCTTGATATCTTCTTCTACTTTTTTTAAAAACATCATGTAATATAAATCGAAAAGCTTTAGTAAAGTTATCAACATATTGTCCGGATAGTCCGTCTTGCACTATTAAATTATAAGGCTAAAAGAGACAAAAAAAATGGTAACAAATCGGGGCTAACGGCTAGATTTAAAAAAAAAAAGGTCAAAACCATGTCCAACCAGGGTTCAATGGGGTCGGTCCGGGTCGGGTCGGGTTCGGGTCGGGTTCTACCAAAATCTAGAAAAATATACCATGTTCCAACCCTATGTTTTTTTCGGGTCCAAACCGGATACACTCTATACCTGGTCGTACCCGTACTCAGGTCCGGGTCCGGTCGTACCCGGATATTTTGCCCACCTCTAAGTCCACCATCCTAATGTTCACAGCAGAAAGTGACTTCCGGCATTAAATTCTCCCAAATTGGGCATTATTGTTACTTAAGTTGGAAGATTTTGATTTCAAATGGATCTGAGAGACTTCGAACCCTTATTCGGTGAGCCCAAGGTCGAGTCCTCCGCTGTCGCGACGCCGGTCCGTCCGTTCTTGTTTCATGTTCATGCGCCCGACCCTTTTCAGCTCAGAGTTCACGTTACTGACTTCTTCTCAACCAGTTTTCAGGCCGTTCGATCCATTCAACAGCTCCATGATATGGTTAACTTTGTTTTACATTATACGCTATCTCTTTCTGTTCTGGGCTATCTGATTCTGAAACCTAATTATAAATCGTCTTTAGCTGATCGTTTTGTTTGGAGATATGGAAAGATGAATGGATTTCTTGTTTTTGGGTAACAGTCTTCTTTACAAAAGGGTACTGATACTTCTTGCAAACTTATTATCATGCTAATAAGTTTCATGTTCATGTTTTTTTTCTTTCTTTTTTTTAATCTAAAATTTCAGTGCCGTTATGTTTTTTCGCTCAAGTTTTACAACTAGCTACCAGAAGCCTCAGGGTTGTTATATTTGAGCATCTGGATAAAGTCATTAGGTCCTTATAAGATCTTTAGGTGATAAGAGTTCTATTTTGGTGAAAAATCTGCATTTGTTTGTATCTCTGTCTTTCTGCTCTGTGCTAACCTTTTGACAGATATTGATCTTGAATGTAATGGAAACTGATCATCATTCACTTAAACAAGCTTCTATTGGGAATTCATTGTTGCTTACTCATCCTTTAATCTATACACAGAGGGATGAGACTGGAGTTGGTGGTTCCTGGTCTGACTTTCTCGAATACCTTGTTAATTCAATAAAGTTTGGGGATGTCAAGCTTGTTTTGGAGGGGCGATCAAAATCAAGCGGTAAGTGCCTTTTGAGGCTCGTTGGCATATTACCTGGATGTACATGTATTTTAAATTATATGTTGTTTCTTTTATCTAATTTTATGCTTACATGCTTCCTGTTTGTTTATATTCTAGGTCTTATAAAAGTCCTTTACTTGCACTTTATTTGTTGCTATAAAATGTGAAATTCATGTGAAAACTTATCTTTCTTATATGCATGTGCTGCACTAAAAGAAGCAGTTCCAGGGTTGAAATATTTTAAATTGTGCATGCATCTGTATGAACTTTTAATCATTTGGTTTCTGTAGGGAAGTGGAGAGTCATTTTTTCTATGTACAGGCTGCCCAATCATACTGTTTAAATATAAAGTTGTGCACATAGTTGTCAATAGCGACCGTAGCGCGCGCTATAGCCCGCTACGTCGCGTACAGGGGAAGTGCTGCTATATGGTGGTTAGCTGCGTGATAGCAACCAGGGAGCGTTTTTTTTTTTTTTTTTTTTTTTTTTTTTTTTTTTTTTTTTTTTTTTTTTTTTTTTTTTAACACCAAATTGTGAAAATATGAGATTTAGATGATTAGTAATAGAGTGTTTTAGTTATTTTGGTGGTGTTTGCTTAAATTTTCTACTACTTTATTGCTAAACATGTTTATTTATTGAATATAAAACATTCATAAATTTTATACTACTTAATCGCTAAACACAAAATAGCGGGCGCTATTTACCGCTATTCACTACGTAGCATATAGGTGGCTTGTCGCTATTTACCGCTATTCGCTATTGACAACACTGGTTGTGCAATTTCATAATCCTAATTGTACTTGTTTGAAGGCATGATCTTTAAGATGTGTTGATGATCTGTATTGTTTTTATATCTTAAAAGAGAATATTTATAGCCTTTAAAATTGTAGAATTTGTCTACGAACGCATTTTGTGATGCTACATGGTCATTGGCCAATGATTAGTAAGACTTCATGGTTCAAATGGCTTTTTGGTGATTCTTGAGCTGTGGATCTTCACACTTGTCATGTAATTGACGTATTGTTATTTTTTAGTACCTGAATCTGCAAGACTTGTTGCTCAGAAGTCAAAAGGAATGCCCAGAATTTCTGTTTCTCTTCTCAGCCTTGCTGGTGCTGCTGCAAACGAGGCAATGGCAGGGCTTTCTGTTGATATGTACAAAGCATATAAAAGTAATCACAAGCTGCTAGTTGAAGGTGGAATTTGTATTCCTTCTACAGTTCTACTTAAAGTTTACTATTTTTCAAAGGTTTTTCTTTCTTCACATAAGTTCTATAAACCAATTTTATGTTCCAGATGGTAGATATAACTAATTCATACATCCTTTTCATTTATAACTCTGTAAGCATTGCAAAACTAAAAAACTAAGACCGATATACAAATGTTAACACTTAATCAAGAGGGGCGAAGAGTCCATCTCGACAAACATGCCAACTTAGTTATTTTCTTTCGGACATCAAATCATTACTTTCAAATGCTTTATGAACTATCTGCTAGTTAAATTTTCTGGAAAGCAGGGACCTAACTATTACCTCACTGTATATTGTTCTTAGAGCAAGAGGGTCGACAGCAGTTGACAAAATTGCTTTCAGCTGAACAGGCAGGTTATTTCTTTTCCTAGTGTTATTAAATAATAGTTTTAATTTTGTTTATTCAGTTCATTTGATGGCAGCACCTCTTTAGTAACTTGAGTGAATCCTTTAATCAACAATCATTCAGTAAAAGCATCTTTTGCTGCACTCAAAAGCATGGTAGTTTATATTTGAAGGATACAACTGATCTTGTAGCTCAACTGAAACCCCTCAAGTTGAAAAGCATCTAATTTACCTCACATGGAGATGAACTAGCATAAAGTAGGGTATAGATTTGAGCTTTTGTCTATGTTATTTATTGTTTGGTGTCTTGCTTATCATAGAATCCGTTTTGTGCTTCCATCTTCGAATTAGTAACATTTCGTTTTCTGATCTGTGTTTTTGACGTTTATCAGGAAAAAAATGAACATCTTCAGAAACAACTTGATGGGCTACTTTATTCAAATAGGCACAAGTCACAGAAGACCCATGACAATTTAACCTCAACTACTTCATTTGCTGCCACCCTCTATGATGTTTCAGGTGTGTTCTTTCTGTATGATAAGATTTTAATTTGTTTTGACCTGTATACAACCTGCTTGAAAGACACAATAATTAATAATGTAATAAATGGGAGGTATGTGATTAAAGCTTGCAGCTCGTTCTTGAAAGTGGTATGTGTTGTTGATTTAGCTGTTCACTTTGCAGTGCTTTCTGTATGATGATAGCAATCCGGAAATTGTGCATACCTTTAACATAAAACAATT
This sequence comes from Flaveria sonorensis, assembly GCA_025506505.1. NCBI lineage: Eukaryota > Viridiplantae > Streptophyta > Magnoliopsida > Asterales > Asteraceae > Flaveria > Flaveria sonorensis. The sequence continues at coordinate 3,466,086 of CM046437.1, forward strand.
CAGATAACTATTAACTAAAGAACTGAGAGAGTGCATGGTACATATTGAGCTAGAAAACACGAAGTCAGGCATATGTTTATCCCCTCAATAGTATAATAAACTATTCTCATATGGGAAAACTGTTTGGACTTTTGTACCCTGTAAAGAATGGACTTCTTGCTTGCGTATACATGACTTATGATTAAAACCCTTGTAGCACATGGATTTTGGCCCAATGGTATAATCTGGATCTCTACAACACTTTGTTTATGTGTTTTTTCCAAAAAACCATCATCTCTTTCTGTAACTACGGCATTATCACATTTTAGGTGGCAATCACTATACATATATTTATACTTTTTTGTCACAGACAAACAGTCTGAGCAGAATCCAAGCCCGATGAAGGCGTCTAAGCGTGTGGTTCCAGCACACCGCAGGTTTAAATTGAGTATACATTTTCTTAGTTAGCAAAATAGATTAAATTGTTACTTCCCAAATCCCATATCCCACATTCCTTTAAATGACGTAATGAAAAATGGTTCAATTACTTGTACCCACCACTATCACACCACTCGCATCATTTTTGTTTTAATAGATAAAAGGAGTAGAGTTATACCCCATTGATACATATGTGTACACCAATTTTTGAATTTGACCATAATGCCTGGCACCATTTATTTGTCCAAAATAAAGTAATAAGCGGTGTGTTACTTGTTAAAACAAAGAAACATGATATACATAACGCACATATGATGTTGTCTAAAGGAAATTAAGGGGAAAAGGGTGAAGCAAAAAAGAGATTTTGACCGGTCTTGACCGGTTCACAGTTCCTGTTTGTCTTGGTTTGGACAGGGTCGATATTAAGCTGTTCGGCTGCTTTTTTAAAACCGGTCTATGCGGCTGTTCCAGTCCGGTTTTCAAAACCATGATTTCTTTAATCTGTTTTGCCTTGTTTTATTTATGTATATTGACAAGCTGCAAAATTGACAATTCGCAGATCAAAGGTAAGGGGAGCTCTCCTTCAAGATACTGAAGATGATTAGGTCAGATCAGATCGTGGAAACATCAAACAACAGAAGTTATTGATTAGGCTCTTTTGAATTCTAAATCTATATGTTCATGATGTTAATTAATGTTTGACTCGGTGGTCATGGTTGATGACTAGGCAACAAGTGTTTGACCTGGTAAAATGGAAGACTAAGTTAATGGGTTGGTACTCCACTTCTAAACGTGGGAATGTGTCGGAGTAGTTTCCTATTTTCATGCAAGTTTTTGTTATTTTCTTTGAATAAATAGAGAGAGATAGAGTCATCAGTTTGTTTTCCATTTTCTTTCTACCTGTAGAACTTTTTCAAGTTTCAATATAAACCCAGAAAATTGCCCCAAAACAGTTGGCTTTTGTTCTCTTGTTTTGATTCTCTTATTGCCAACATTTGGTATTAGAGCTCTGCTCGATCTGTATATGCCAAAGTATCCTCGATTCGAATCGATGTCTACCATAGCCACCACATCAAACCCACCAAAAGAAACCAGTTCGGATTCTCTTCAGATCCCGATTTTGTCAGCAACAAATTACACCACTTGGTCAATTAAGATGGAAGCCATAATGGATGCCCAAGTGTTATGGGAGTCCATTGAAACACTGGCTGGAGTAACGATGGATGAGAAGAAGAGTAAGATGGCTTGAGCCTTCCTCTTTCAAGCGATCCCGGAGGATGTGCTGTTACAAGTGGCGAAGAAGAAGACGGCAAAGGAGGCATGGGAGTCTTTGAAGGTGAGGTACTTGGGAGCCGATAGGGTTCAAAAGGCCCGGTTGGCTACCCTCAAGAGGGAGTTTGAAGCCTTTCGTATGAAAGATGGGGAATCGATGGACGAGTATGCAGGAAAGTTGTCAGGGATGGTTTCGAAATATAATAGTCTGGGAGCAACATTAGAAGACAGTGTGTTGGTTCGAAAGCTTCTTGACACGGTTCCGGACGACTATCTTCAACTAGTTGCTTCAATAGAGCAAACCGCTGATTTGGAGACCATGGCGTTTGACGAGGCCATCGGTCGCATGGAGGCGTATGAAGATCGTTTAAAGTCTCGAAAACTTAACAAAAGTAGTGACAACAGTTTACTACTTACAAAAACAGAGAGCCACTTGAATACAAAAAGTCCAGGGAGGACTCAATTTTCTAGTGCTCGGGGCAGAAGTGACCGGGGCGGTCGAGGTGGCTCGAGGGGTCGAGGTAGTAACCGAGGCCGGGGTAACCGAGGTGGCTATCAAGACTTGGAAAACAATTCAAGGAACAAAGACAAAAGGCATGTTAAATGTTTCTAGGGTGACCAATATGGTCACTATGCATCGGAGTGCAAAGAAACAAAAGAAAAAAGGGGTGAAGCTAATTTGGCTCATGCTCAAGAAGAGGAGGCTGCTTTACTTCTAAGTGTTTATAGTGAAGAATCACCTAACATGATTCTGTTGAATGAAGATAAGGTATTTCCAAACCGAGACGAAGGACTTGATGGAGAGAATCGGGAATTGTGGTACTTAGATAATGGGGCGAGCAACCATATGACCGGTAGAAAGGAGTTGTTTGCTGTTTTAGATGAAACGGTGACGGGACGGTGCGTTTTGGAGATGGCTCAAAGGTACATATTAAAGGAAAGGGTACCATTTTATTTAAATGCAAAAATGGCGAACAACAAGTAGTTGAAGATGTTTATTTTATACCAGCTCTGCAAAACAATATTATAAGTTTAGGTCAGATGATAGAGGTTGGATACAAAGCAGAGTTGGTGGAAAATTACCTTTGGATGCGATATGAGTTTGGTCGTCTAATCATCCGGGTTCAACGGGGATCGAACCGACTTTACAAGATTACTTTGAAAGCGTCTCAACCGGTATGCTTGCTAACTAAACTTGATGATGAGGCTTGGTTATGGCACGCTAGAATGGGACACGTGAACTTTCATGTGTTAGAGGCGATGACAAAAAAGGGGCTTGTGAATGGCGTACCGGTTATCAAACACCCAAAGCAAGTTTGTGAAGGGTGTGTGGTAGCCAAACAAACTAGGAAACCATTTCCAAAAGAAACCTGTGTGGCCCAATAACACCACAAACCGAAGGAGGAAATCGGTATTTTCTATTACTTGTCGATGATTTTTCCCGTTATATGTGGGTTTATTTGATTGAATCAAAAGATGAAGCCTTTGTCATGTTCAAGAAGTTCAAAGTGCAGGTTGAACAAGAGAGTTCACACAAAGTAAAGATGTTTCGAACAGATCGCGGTGGGGAGTTTAATTCACGTTTATCTGTTGAATTCTGTGAACAAGAAGGGACTAGAAGACAACTAACTGCTCCCTACACTCCACAACAGAATGGAGTCGTGGAGCGTCGAAACCGTACTGTGCTCGGAGTGACCGGGTCAATCTTGAAAGCTTTGGAGGTACCGGAATCGTTTTGGGGGGAAGCGGTCCGTCATTCCGTTTACCTTCTTAATCGGGTGCCTACGAAGGGTGTAAGGACGGAACACCGTATGAGTATTGGAAGGGAAGAAAACCCTCACATTAGAGTGTTTGGTTGTGTCTCTCATGTGAAAAATATGAATCATGTTAAGAAGTTGGATGATAGGAGCACTGCTATGGTTCATCTGGGTAACGAAGAGTCCGAACACTAAGAAAATTACAGTGGGCTGTAACATTATTTTTGAAGAAAATAGGAAGTGGGCCTGGGAGTGGGAGGTGCCTGATAAAAGTCAGCCCACTACACGAACAAATTTCGTGACCACTAACTTGAACAATTCGTTGGGGCCCATGCATGTGAACTCAATTGGGGTTGTTGGGGAACCCCTAATTCGTCGTCGTCTTTATTTGATTTCACAGGTAATCAAGAAGGAACAAACTCAATTGCACATGTGACGAGTTCAATACAAGACTCCACAGGTTCGATTAATAGTTCGGCTTATGATCACACTCCTCCTCGTGGGTTCGGCTCTCTACACGATATTTATGAGAGGACCGATGAAATTGAAGGTGAGGAATTGTTAAGGATTGGAAAAGGGCAATGGAAGCTGAACTAGAATCAATTGAAAAGAATCACATGTGGGTTTTGGTTGATTTACATGTGATCTGGGGTTGTTGTCGTATTATCTTGGTATCAAAGTTGATCAACGGAAGGATGGGATCTCTTTGAAACAGTCCGGGTATGCCAAGAAGATCCTAAAGACAGCAGGTATGTTGGATTGCATTCCTTCAAAGTGGCCGATGGAACAAAAATTGCAATTGACAAAGGACGAGAACGGTGAACTTGTGGATCCAACAGCTTATCGTCGTGTGATAGGAAGTCTTCGTTACCTGCTCCATACACTCCCTGACTTGGGATATTCCACGGCTGTATTGAGCAGGTTCATGGAGAAACCAAGGCAGAGTCATTTTCAGGCTATGAAACAGGTCCTAAGGTATGTTAAAGGGTCTGTTGAATATGGTCTGCTGTACCGAAGAGATGGTGATGGAAAGTTAGTGGGTTACAGTGATAGTAGTCACGGGCTAGACATAGAAGACCGGAGAGGAACCACAGGTATGGTGTTTTATTACTCAAATAGTTTGATCACCTGGGCATCACAGAAACAATAAAACTATTAGTGGATAATGAGTCAGCCATAGCATTGATGAAGACCCCGTGTTTCACAAACACAGCAGGCACATAGATATTAAATATCACTTCATACGGGAGTGCATTGAAAGGGGACAGATTCATGTGCAACATGTAAGCGGAGAGCTACCAAAGGCTGACATATTGACCAAGGCGCTGCCTCGAATCAAGTTTGGGGAAATGAGAGTTTTGATGGGCATTGAAGATGTTGGAGACCCGAGTCAACATTAAGGTGGAAAATGTTAATTAATGTTTGACTCGGTGGTCATGGTTGATGACTAGGCAACAAGTGTTTGACCGGGTAAAATGGAAGACTAAGTTAATGGGTTGGTACTCCACTTCTAAACGTGGGAATGTGTCAGAGTAGTTTCCTAGTTTCATGCAAGTTTTTGTTATTTTCTTTGAATAAATTGAGAGAGAGAGAGTCATCAGTTTGTTTTCCATTTTCTTTCTACTTGTAGAACTTTTTCAAGTTTCAATATAAACCCGGAAAATTGCCTCAAAACAGTTTGCTTTTGTTCTCTTGTTTTGATTCTCTGATTGCCAACACATGAGGCTGATGTTGCTATGGAATCTCATGTATGTGACAAGGCAGGTAAATATTGGGAACCCCTTTGCTTCATTTTGTAGAATATGATTAGAATCTAATTCCCTTTGGGGGAAGGGTTGAAAATTTCGTTTAGTTTTGTGTTTCATGTTTATCAACGCCTCAGGCCGAGGATGTATGTGGCTGCCGGGAACATGCACCAGGATGTATGTGGCTTCTGGGACCATGTACCAGATGTCCAGATTGATATGTGTCTCCAATGATTTTCTTAATTAACTGTGGACGAGTGGGTTGGTTAACTAGTCAAATATGGTTTGGAATAAAGATGGTTCCTTTAATGTGGGTCGGTCAAATTTACAGATATGTTTTTGTCTATTAATGCTTCATGTTAGCAAGTATTTAATGTTTTATTAAGTGAAAACCAGTCCCGTTCCTCACAAGCAACATATAATCAAAGGGCCATTGCGGTACTAATAATACATTTAGTATGTGGTATTTCAGTTGGGAGGTTGAAATTGACGAGCTTGAACATGCCATATATTTGAGTTAAAAACATCCACCCAGACTTGCATACACTTAAACCATGTAACGTGTTGATCTATCAAGTCATACGAGTTGGGGAGTTGAAATGGTTTGAGGGTTGTAATGCGCTGTAATACAATTCTAGACTATCTAGATGGGTCAATTTTGGGTTCTAGTGAAGTTGTAAAAGTATTAAACGACTCATAAATCAAGAATTACCTTGCTTATGTTAAAGAAGAAACTTTTAGATGTTGCTTTATAAACAAAAGTATGGAGAAATAAATGACCATTGATGTCGCAGACATAATTAAATTTAATTTGAAATCCAACCCATAAGAGAGGTGAAGGATTACATGTCCACAGATATATAACCATATTCTACACTTAATCAAGAAGAATTTTTTATTCTTTGAACACTGAGAGAATTATATTAATATAAAAAGATTAGGAAAAGACTAAAAACCTTGACGCATACAAAAAACATAAAAAACTAAAAAGAGAGAAATAGACCACAATTTATCCCCCATCTATATTACCTCATAGATTTCATTCTGAAGCTTTTGCCCTCATTACCTTTGATCCACAAGGAGCCAAGAATCTTGATATCTTCAAGAATCCTCATAGGCGTAGTCATCCGATGATTAAAAACATATTCATTCCTCGCCTTTCAAATACATCAACAAGATACAAGGATGATTGCTTGGAAACCTTTACTTTTGCCTTCATTTCCTCTACTTTTGTGGAACTCCAATAAATCCTTGTACAAGAATGTATAAATTGGGAGAATATTTCACCATTGAGACTCTAATATTTAAATAATATCTATGACTCAACACGAGAGAAAAAGATGACCAATACTTTCATTTAGCTCACCACATAGCTTACTCATTTCAAGGTGCGGGAGAATACCAAACCGAACAAGCGCATCACATGAAGGTAGACATGGGCATAAAAATCGGTTTGGAAATCCAAACCGGTTCCAAAACCGGTTCTTTTTGCCCCCAAAATCGAATTGGTCCGAACCATTCGGCGTAAACCGGCCCGTCCGAACCGTAATAGGTTTGGCATTCTTGCACGTCAAACCAGTTACAAACCGGTTTTTTGAAATTTACAAAATATAGCCGTTATATAGTCATTGGAGCCTCCATCTAGGCATTTTTTTGGCATTTTTCACCAATTTAACCTCCCTACACTACTATAAATAAGTTGTAAGTGTTTTGGTTGAATCACAACAATCAAAAACTCTCTCTACACTCTAAAAACTCAAACACCCTCAATTTCTCTTCACAATAATAAAAAAAAACTCTCAAAAATGTCTTCTTCTAGTGCTCAATCTTGGATACCTCGATTAGTGAAGATAGCATCGATGACTATCCTATTGTTCATGAGTATCCTAAAGTATTACAGGATGAATTACTGGGACTACCGCCAGACCGTGAAGTAGAGTTCTCCATCGATTTTATTCCTAGCGTCGAGCCTATCTCTAAGGCACAGTATCGCATGGTAGCGTTGGAACTGAAAGAATTGAAAGAACAGATATAGGAGTTGTAAGGAACATCTGAAGATTAAAGGCTGATGCAACAAAAGGATACCAGAACAACCAAGTCTTTCAGCATGCACTAAGGAACAAGGATGAACTAGCTTCGGAAGTCTTACACTCACAAATAAGTCTAAGTGTAAGATCTTCCAAAGCCAACAGTTCAGAAGAAGTTGCTTCGGAAGTTTCACACTTATCAGAAAATATTACAAGTGTGAAATCTTCCGAAGCCAAAGACCCTTTCTTCCGAAGCCAAAGATGAAGTCTTTCGAAGCTTCACAAGACAAAGTCTTCCGAAGCCATTTTGATGAGAAGGATGATTTCTTCCGAAGACAGAGAAAATATGCTTTCTCTGAGTTACTTTTTGATAAAGCTGTTGTACCTTCCGCTGCTGCTCTGAAGACTCACCTGCTTTTCATTAGTTGGTGAAACTTTCATACTTTATCAAACTGTAGAAAAAGGTCTTTGCCTGTAACTTCCTATAATTGTTCCTGTAGACTTTTCTTATTAAGTAAAGTCAGTGAGCTATGGCATGTCATAGTCACTAGTCAAAATGCAATCTGCCTTTTGACTGTAGATTGATCTTGTTGTCTAGATTAGTCAAATCCCAACTGTCTTTTTGTATATTGACGGTTGTAGGTTGTAGTATATAAGAGTCTCAAGTTATTGTAACTAAGATATACTTAAACACACTTGTAATAGAACTAGAGAATCAATATACAACTTCCTTGAAAACTTTATATTGTGTTCTTATGATATTGTTCTTGTTTCACTTACATTACTTGTGTTGGTTTAGTATCTTCTACATAGTTACCAGTTCCCTATTTGAATTGTTAAGTGATCTAAAGTTCTCTCCTTCTGTGAAGCTAATTGCAAAGTTAAGCACCCTTAACCGATCCTGCAATTGGTATCAGAGCTTTACAGGCTCTTGATTGTAAGATCTCACCATCTTTAATCCTCTTAGCTTCACACATCACTTAACTCTTCAAATGACAGTTATCTCTAAGGATGATATGGAAACTGGAACTATAACAAAGTCCCCACTGATCACTCCTGAGGATTTTGACACTAGGTGCCAAAGAATGGAAGGCTTCATCAAGTCTCAGGATTCCAGGATGTGGGAGTCTGTTGTCAATGGACCTCATATACCATCCACCACTTCAGCTGCTGCTGGTGGTAGTATGATACTCAAAGAAAGGGCTGACTTCTCTAAAGAAGACTGAAAGAAGATTGACATTGATCAGAAAGCCATGACAGCCCTTCAGACTGCTCTTCCAAATTCCATCTACAGAGGTTTCAAGAAGTGCAATACCATAAACAACTGTGGGATGCACTGAAACTGATGTATGAGGGGTCCAATGAAGCCAAGGAAAATAAGAAGGACCTCTTGAAGCAGCAGTTTGAAAATTTCACCTTCAAGACAGGTGAAATCATGACTCAAGAATATTTCAGGTATGTTAAGATTGTGGATACTCTGGCTGATGTTGGAGTGATTATTGAGAATAGGGATATTGTTAGAAAGTTCATGTCCTCTCTTCCCAGAAAATGGACACACTATTGTGTGGTCATTAAGAGGACTAAAAATCTCAAGACCCTGACTCTTACTGAGTTATATGGAGTACTCAGTGGATACCAGATGGAGATGAACATGAAAAACCCATCTGGTAACTCCAACACTCACTAGAGTTCTGCCCTTCATGTGGGTGAAAGGGATAACAGAGAACCACAACACCATCTTATCTGCTACCCTAAAACTTCACAAAAAGGTCCTTTCATCACCTTCCCAGAGACACCCAGAGAGTGCTACATCCAAGGAAGTCCATTCCAAGAGACAAGCACCTCTCAAGCCTTTGTCTCTACTGATAAAAGTTCAGGCAACTTTCTTTTCACTCTTGAAGACCTAGATTGTATCCATCCAGATGATCTGGAATACATGGAGATAGTCCAGCAGATGGCTCTTCTTACTCACAGAGCCCAGAAGTTCTACAAGAGGACAGGGAGAAGGTTTCCCAGCAATGCTACCAGTGGTATGTTTGGACTGGACAAGAGCAAAGTAAAGTGTTACAACTGTAACCAGATGGGTCACTTTGCCAGAGAATGCAAGGCACCTAAGTCAAATGGTGGCCAAGCATCATCCAGGTCAAACTACACTAAGGGAGGGCACCAGAATGAGAAGCCAAGACAACAAGCTGTTGTTGCTGTTGAAGAAGAAGGCTTTGACTGGAGCTTTTAGGCTGAAGATGCTTCACCAAATCAAGCACTCATGGCTGACCATGATAAGGCTAAGGTACTAGAACATCTTTGCTTCCTGAATGTATTGCTAAAGTGAATACATACAGGTCCTACAACTTGGAAATGAGATCTGATATTGAGTCCTTGAATATCCTAAAAGCTGATTTTAAAAGAGCTGAAAGTGACTATAAACTTAAGATAGAAGATCTAGAGAAAACAATTTCAACTCTTAAACATAAGCAAACAAATTACAGGACTCAAATTAAAGATCTCATTATGAAGTTGACTGAATGCCAGGCTGAGCTTGTGATCAGCAAAGCCCGGGCTGAAAAATGTGTTCTTGAAGAAGAGACCTTTAAGAACATCATATCCTCATCTCTGCATGCAAAAGTTTGTTATCAGAATAAACAGGGACTGGGATCTACTAAGATAGCTCCTCCACACACTCTTTTATCTGTAAGATCTCCAAGGTGTGGAGCTGGTAAAGATGAGCTTCCACTCATAGACCCTAGTGTTGAAGAGGATGAAGAGGAGATGGTGAGGGATGACTCTGAAATGAGTGAAAAGAGTCAATCCAAAAAGGGTCACTATGCTCCTGAGGAGAGTAAGAATGCTGGTATGACAAAGACAAAGAGGAAGAACTTGATCAGAAGAGCAAAGAGAAGATCAAAGAAGGCTCAAGAGATCAAGACCACTTTTGACTCCAAGCAGAAACAAGTGTTCATCTCTGCAGGGTTTGAAGTGGTAAAGGCAGAGGAATCAACTACAAACTCTAGTACCAGGAGTTTTAGTACAGTTCCAACTCATTCCAGCAAAGAGAAGGCTAAATTGCTATGTACCACTGCTACACAGTCTGAACTATCCTCCTCCAAGAGCAAGTCTCTCCCTAAGAAGCTTACTGCATCATCTGTGAAGAAGAAGCTGGAGAAAGAAAGTGTTCAAGTTTAGTCTTGCTCTCAGAAGAAGACTCCCAGAAGGAAGCAAATGGAATGCATCATGTGTGGTAGTACTTCTCATCTGGCTAAGGATTGCATCTACAATCCCAAAAGCACTATCCATATGATCAAAGAGAAAGCTTCTGGGAATAAGAAGCAAAAGCTAACTTTGGAAGGAAGATCTGTTTCCTTCGGAAGCTCCAAAGTGAAATGGAAAACAGGTGATAAATTGCCTTCAGAAGGAAAAATGGTCTCGGAAGAAAGGAATACTTCCGAAGCACCAAAGCCAGCTGCAGTGAAAGCTAGATATTCCAAAAGGCCCAGTCTCCAAATCTTCCAAAGTTGTTAAAACTTCCGAAGCTTTGAAGGTCAAGCCCAATCTTCCGAAGGTGGTGTGGAAGATGAAGGAAGACCATATGACTGAAAGTTCATCATCAGCAACAGCAAATTATCCTCAAAGCCTGAACATAGGATCACTTACTGTTTCATTGTCTTCTATTCACTTTGATAAGCCCAAGACCAATAAGGCCCAAATGTAACTAAATCATCTCTTTCTGTGTAGGGACAGCTGAAAACCAACAGGAATGTATGGATGATTGTTAGCGGCTACTCAAGACATATGACAGGCAATGGCTCTTTGCTTCAAAACTTTGAGAAGTTTGATGGAGGGCCAGTTGCTTTTGGAGGAGATGCAGGAGGTTACATCACTGGCAGGGGCATGGTCTCAAATGGTAAGCTCAGCATTGAGAAGGTAAACTTTCTCAAGGAGCTTGGATACAATCTTTTGAGTGTGTCCCAATTTTGTGACCAAAAACATCACATGCTTTTCACTGAGCATGAGTGCATTATTCTCAAACTTGGGGTGGTTATTCCTCAGGAGTACATCCTGCTTAGAGCCCCCAGGAAGGGAAACATGTACAAGATGGATCTGCAAGAAACAACTCCCTTTGGAGAAGTGTCTTGCTTTCTATCTAAAGCAAATAGTGATGACTCTTTCCTCTGGCATAAAAGAATATGCCATGTAAACTTCAAAAACATGAATAAACTGATTAAAAATGATTTGGTAACTGGAATGCCAAAGAAAGAGTTTACAAGTGATGACCATTGTGTTGCATGCCTGAAAGGGAAGCAACACAAAGTGTCTCACAAGCCAAAGGAAACCAACTCCATCACTACTCCCCTACACTTGTTAGATATGGATCTGTTTGGCCCCACCAGTGTAATGAGTCTAGGAAGGACCTCTTAATGTTTAGTGATCACAGATGACTTCACAAGATTCACTTGGGTCTTCTTCATTAGAACTAAGGATGAGACTCCTGAGATCTTGAAGAACTTTATTTTGAAAATTTAGAATCAATGTGATCACAAGGTCAAAATCATAAGATATGATCAGGGAACAGAATTTAAAAGCCAAATCCTTGATACATTTTGTGATGAAAAGGGTATTTCAAGACAATATAGTGCTCACAGGACTCCTCAGCAAAATGGTGTTGCTGAGAGGAGAAACAGGACACTTATTGAGGCTGCTAGAACCATGTTGTCTGACTCTAAACTGCCTATCACCTTCTGGGCAGAGGCTGTGAACACAGCCTGCTATGTGCAGAACAGAGTTTTAGTAGTTAAGACTCATGGTAAGACTCCTTATGAGCTGTGGCATGAAAGGAGACCATTCATTGGTTTTCTCAGGTCATTTGGATGTCCATGCACCATCTTGAATACCAGAGATCAAGTAGCCAAGTTTGCTGAGAAATCAGATGATGGACACTTTATTGGATACTCTTCTCAAGCTAAGACTTATAGAGTATACAACCTCAGAACTAGAGTAATTGAGGAGTCAGCCAATGTGACCTTAAATGTAAACACTCCCAGTGTTAAAGGTTCTGGTCTGGATTGGTTGTTTGATCTTGATTTAGTTACCAACTGTTTTAACAAGTCTTGTGAGAATGTTTCAGGATCTACAGATAATATATCAATAGGTGATACTGACCCAAGATTTGAGTTGAGAAGACCAAACAAGAATACTACTTCAGCTCCAATGGTAACTAACCCTGCAGTGAAGCTCCTATCATTACAAGCATGACAAAAACTGCTGATTCATCTAAGATGCCTTCAAATTCTAGCTCAGAGGCTCCAAATCCAGGTGAAGGAACTTCAAATGCAAAAGGAGATGGAGGTGGTGACAGTGATCAGGAATTTCTTGATGTTGATAACCACTCCATAGAAGACAACATTAATGATGTAACACACTCATTAGATCAAGCTTCTCTTGATAAGTGTGTTGATGTGATGGGTAGCACTTCTTTGCCAGATCTAAATTTCTCTAACTTAGATCTCTCAAATCAACTTACTGTGATCCCTCAACTTAGGATCCACAAGTCACACCCCACCACAAACATCATTGGAATGTTGACACAGGGGTGAGAACAAGAGAACAAACACATAAGAGCAATGTTTTTCTGCATTCTTGTTTCTTATCCCAGATTGAGCTGAAGAAAGTTGATGAGTCTTTAAAGGATGGAAGCTAGATTGAGGCAATGCAAGAAGAGTTGCTTCAAATCAGAAGACAGAAGGTGTGGAACTTATGTCCTCTTCCTCAAGGGAAAAGTGTCATAGGAACCAAATAGGTATTCAGGAACAAGACTGATGATAGAGGGATTGTCATCAAGAACAAGGCTAGACTGGTTGTCCAGGGGTACACTCAAGAAGAAGGAATTGACTACACTAATGTCTTCGCTCCTGTAGCAAGACTTGAAGCTGTAAGAATATTCCTGGCTTATGCTGCATCCAAGGATTTCAAGGTCTACCAACTTGATGTAAAGTGTGCCTTTCTCTATGGGGTGATAGATGAAGAAGTTTATGTCAAACAACCACCTGGCTTTGCAGACCCAGATCATCCTGATTATGTCTGCAAGCTTGATAAAGCTCTATATGGACTGCATCAGGCTCCAAAAAAGTGGTATGAGACACTATCAAAGTATCTTTGTCAACATGGATACAAAAGAGGTACTATTGATGGGACTCTCTTCATCAAAGAAATAGGGAATGACATAATGCTAGTTCATATATATGTAGATGACATCATCTTTGGTTTAACTAATTCAAAGCTCTGCAAAGACTTTGAAAAGATGATGAAGGATAGATTTGAAATAAGTGCCATGGGGGAACTCAACTTCTTTCTAGGAATTCAAGTGAAACAGGTTGAAAATGGCATCTTCATTAGTCAGTCAAAGTATATACAAGGCATACTTACAAGATTCAAGATAACTGATTATAAGGTTGCAAAGACACCCATAGCCAGAAACCACTCCCTTGGTCCTGATCTTGAGGAGGAGTGTGTTGATGAACATCTCTACAGGGCTATGATTGGGTCTCTTATGTACCTCAATGCTAGTAGGCCTGATATTATGTTTGCCATATGCATATGTGCAAGATATCAAGCCAACCCCAAGATGTCACACCTAGTTACTATGAAAAGAATTCTCAAATACCTCAAAGGTGCTCCTAAACTAGGCCTTTGGTATCCAAAGAATTCATACTTTAATCTGTATGCTTATACAGATAGTGACTATGGTGGCTGCAACATGACTGTAAAGTCTACATCTGGGTGATGTCAATTGCTTTGTGGAAGGATAGTCTCTTGACAATTCAAGAAGCAATCCTATGTGTCTACATCAACTGCTGAAGCTGAATACATTGCTGCTGCAAGCTGCTGTGCTTAAGTGCTTTGGATTCAGAATCAGATGCTGGACTATGGATTCAATTTCAAGGAGACTCCTATCTACATAGACAACAACAGTGCTATCTCTATTACAGAGAATCCTGTGCAACACTCTAGGACCAAACACATTAACGTCAGGTATCATTTGATTAGAGATAATTTTGAGAAAGGATTAATCAAACTAATCAAGGTTAACACAAATGAACAATATGCTAATCTGTTCACTAAAGCTTTTGATGAACAGAGGTTTAAATATCTTATATCAGCTTTTGGGATGATTAACTTTGAATAGATTTTTCTTTAAACACTTAATCAACATTATTTCTAAAAGTTGTGTGTCCTAAGTTGTCTATATTATCACCTTCATAAGCTTAGTTCTCTTTGGAAGTAAATACATTTTTTTGGATATTCCTTAGATTTGTGAAAATTTATTATTTTGTCTCGGAAGAACTCAAATTACCTTCGGAAGAAATTTATGTCTTTAAATCATTTAACTACTCATAATAGATTACCTTCGGAAGAAATTCTTAGAATATCTTCCGAAGCTTAAAGGTGCTTATAAATACTTAAATGCATTCAAAGAACACATATCTTTCGAAAGCAATTTCGTCTCGAAAGATTTATTATCTATGGATAATAATTTTCTTAAACTTAGTTCTTCCGAAGCAAAATTTATGTCGGAAGAAATTTCTTTAAGTATATTCCTTCCGAAGCCAAATTTTCACAACTCTTTGAAATATCTTCCGAAGCAAAGTTGCCTTCGGACGCTTTTCTTAAAAAAACTTCCGAAGCAAAAATACCTTCATAAGATTTTCAACTTCCAAGAAAACTAACTTTTTGGGCGCTTTTTCAGAAGTGGGACCCACGTGTGGATTTCAAAGTTTATCTTTTTGTTCTAACTTTTTCTCAAATCCACTGCATATATCTTCTCAACGGTTCCATTTCTTCTCTCTACTCTCACAATCTTTAACCTAATTTCACCCCAAACTCACTTTCTTCTCCCTTTCTTCACTGATAAGCTTCACCAAATGGCCAACATCGATCGAAGAAACGACCTTGATTTCACCATGCACCTACACAGGCAACACAATCAAGTTGCCCCGTTGAACTCTGAGAAGGATCCAAGCTTCTCAGATGTTTGTAGGTATCTTTCTTCGTCTCATTACTTCACCTCCCTTACAATCGATCCTCCTCTCTATGAGGATCAGTTGCTTGAATTCTGTCCTACCTGTCAAGAGATCATCATGGATGGGGAGAAGGCACTGTCGGCTACGGTGCAGGGGAGGATAGTTTTCATCACTCCGGTTATCATAAACACCCACTTGCAGCTGGATGATGAAGCAAGTGAACTGTCCTTTCTAAAATCTGCTATTAACCATTCCTTCTAGCAGATGGGCTATGAAGGTGACTTCTTAGTTAAAACCTTCAGGAAGGGGAAGGTCTCATCCCAGTGGAAATACCTCCTCCATGTCATCATACACAGCTTATCTAACAAACATGGAGGATGGGATCAAGTTCCAGAAGACCTCTCCTTCATAGTCCATGGGATGGTACAAGGGGTCAAGTTCAGGTACTCTCGATTTGTTTACACAAATTTACTTGCTAACTTGGACTCCTTAGAATATTACATGTTCCCAGGTATGTTCAACACATTCTCAACTGTGAATTGGGACCACAGTGAGGGGAACAGGAAATATTCTTAAACTGGGACAAATGAGGCCTGACATTTTCAAAATCTTGAAGAAGCCAACTGTTGCCTTCTCAGGGGTAGAAACAGCCCTTGTCCCATAAATGTTTGAGCTCATTGCTCAGGGTGACTGTAACCTTTCGTATTTTCGTTAATTAATAGTTAACTCCGTTATATTCTTGTAAGGACCATTTATGTCATTTATGAAACTATATGGGTAATTTCTTTTATTTTACATTAATTTATTAATTTAAGTGTTAGTAATTTGATTTTATAAAAATAAACATAATAATAATAATAATGATAATAATAAAAATAATAAAAATAATATTAATAATAAAATAAGATAAAAATAATAATAATAGAAATAATAATTTATAAAAGTTAAATAATTAATAAGTTATAAAATAGTTAAAACTTAAAGTTTAATTAAGTTTAGGGGGCTTTACTGTCAATTTAGAAACTTTAAATATAAAGTTTGTACATAAAATAACAAGAATTGTAACTATAGGGGTTAGAAGTGTAAATTTTTAAAACCCCCCCCCCCCTCTTTCTCTCTACCCGCTTTTCCGGCCTCTCCTCTGGCCGAGCTCCGGCGAGGCCGATACCCTAGACTCTTCGGGTTTCAACAAAAAAAATCGGTTTCCAACCGTTCATGAAGAGGATTCGAACCATTTGTTGCACTTTAATTAAGTTTAGCATCGGTTACAAGAGCGTTCGAGCTCGAGTAACCGTCTATCATCAAACACCTAACGTTCGGGAATTAAAACCCAATAATAATCCAATTAATTGAACCTAAACGACCGTCTAACTATACCTAAACTATTACCAATCTCAATTTCATTCGAAACACACGAACATAGCACATTCGATTACCATCTTCATCGCGACCTGCAACCAAGGTGTTCATCACCATTCGGGCATTCTAAACTTCAATTGATAAGGGGTTTCTAGTCTACAACACTCTCTGAAGCTTCACACAAAATTAATTTAAATATCATCACCATTTACATATCAAACAAATTCAAGCTTGGTCGCGACCGTTCCATCTTCTTCCTCATCATTCTCGAACAAAATCGGGTAGGTTAAACACATCCTTACATTTGTTTAAGCATGGGGAACAAAAGCTCCATGGTTAATTTGAGTAACACATACGATTGGTACTTTAATTTGGGCAAAATCAAACTAGGGTTCATCGAGA
Source organism: Flaveria sonorensis (assembly GCA_025506505.1). Lineage (NCBI taxonomy): Eukaryota > Viridiplantae > Streptophyta > Magnoliopsida > Asterales > Asteraceae > Flaveria > Flaveria sonorensis. Next base: position 3,483,080 of record CM046437.1, read on the forward strand.
TTGGGGGATTCTTTGTAACTGTGCTTTTAAAAATTTGGAACGGGCTTCTACCAGCTTAGGCGCCCTTGCCTACTGGTTAACAACCTATGCATTCATCCTTGGGGTCCCAGGTTCGAACCCGGGCACCCCCAATATTTTTAAAAAATGTTTTTTATAAGAAATTTTAATTACAGAAAATTTTAATTATTATGGAATAACATTTTTGTAAACTTTAACAACTTCTAAGTGCACCAAATTATTTTCTACATTTTTTTTAAGTTTAAATATTAAATATTTTTTATAAAACAATATAACAAACGTCATTTTTAGTTTATTTCATATAAAATGGATTATTTTTTTTATAATAGTTTAAATTAATAAATTATTATTGGACAATACGTTGCTTATAATTATTGTTAATCATGTTATTTTAAATAATTATAAAAGTTACTCACCCGTTATATTTAAGTTTACCCGTTATTATAAATGCTTTAATTTCGTTGCTTAAATGGTGTAATTCTTTTTATAAGTAAATCTATTATTTAATTCATTTGTTTATCAAAAACCCCAAATCTCTATTGAAATCCTAGTTCACGTTAATATTACCTTTAAACCTAACCTTGAAATATATACGTTAGGTATCTTGTAAAAGGAATCGTTGGAGCACCGTTTGATTTCTTATTATCATCTTATATATATATCAAGTGAGTTTTTCATGCCCCTCTTTTACTTTATTTCACACATTTTTGGGGTGAGACATGTTAACTTTATAAACTTGCACTTGTAAACATCTTGATACTTGTAAATGACATGCAATTCATCTTTACTTTCGTCATGGTTATTTGTAATATTGTGAGTCTTATATGATGAACATTATACGTTGACAATCATTAACTATTGCTAGCCTGGCGACGTCATAGATCTATGGGCCTGACAAGCCTATTTGGTGCTAAAGCCGAGGTTATTGCCGGCTCCTGATGACGTATGCTTGTTCATCATGGGAACCAAGTACACTTAGCTAATCGTTTAATCTTGTAATCTTGTAATCTGTCAAGGTTTGATTGCAGCTATATGTTATCTATAAACTTGGTTTATTCGTAACCATTGACATGAATTGCTACTTGTAAACTTTTATAAATATATGTATGCTTAACCCATGGAAACTCACCAACTTTCAAAGTTGACCCTTTATTTTTAATATGTTTCAGGAAATGCACAAGATTGATGATTATCTTTTGAAGCATGCTTACACCTAGGATTTGGACCTAGGAAAAATAAATAAAATATCTTGAAACGTGGAAGTTGAACTTTGTTTACTTTATTTCGTTGAGACTTTTGGTTGTAATGTTTATTTCAACTTATGAATAATTATATTTACAATTTATGGTAGTGTTATGTGGCTGTGAACAATCTTAACCCTCACATCTCAACGTTTCCGCCGTTAAGGTTGGGGTGTGACAGATTGGTATCAGAGCCCATAACTATAGGGATTTAGGTTATTAGAAATGGTGACCTAGACTATAGTTGATGCATGAACCTTATAAGAAAAATCTTTATGATCTTGTAAATCTATTTGTTGCATGCTACATAATGCTACCTGTTTAGGAAGGCCTTTTTATGTGCAACATGATGCCTTTAGTTAGGATTGCCTTGTAATTGAGAAACTTGGTTGCCTTGTCTCCCCTAAAACTTATTCTTAATCCTTTATTCTCTCGACGATGAAATCTCTTAAACTTATTCCCGACGACACATGGGAACGTACGCTTTATATCGAAAGGTTCAAATCTTTAGACTTTATGTCTAATCTATAAAAATCTCATCAAGGTTTTAATTCCATGAACCTAAAGAAATATTGTGTGACACATAGACACCTGTATTCTAGATTTCCTGGAAAAAAACCTTTGGGCTAAGGTAAGCATTTCGCATAAATCCCGTGGGACTAGTTATGCTTTCCTGGGGATTTCTGGGATGAGTGATAAACTATGGTCAATATACACAAGTTTCTAAGGCAATTGGAGTTAACTCACCTTGACATGTCAACGTTTACAAATGGTAATGCGTTACCAAATGGAATCATTCCATGTGTGTTTTACAAGTCTTGAATAATCTTTGTTTGATTTATTATCTTCTACCTCCAAATTTCTGTGACTAACTTACTTTGTATCCAGCATGTCTCGTCATCATTGAAAGCGTGGTAGCTCCGACCACAAATTAGCAGCCATGATTTCCCGTCAAATGGCTGCTGTTATTCCGATAATGGTTGCCGAACTGAGTAGCACCTTGATGGCCAATGCTAGTAACAACACTAATGGCAATGGGCAAGGAGAGAATAGTGCAAATCAAGGAAGAAACAACAAAACCTGCATGTTTAAGCACTTCAACTCGTGCAAACCCACTAGCTTTAGTGGGAAGGAAGGAGCCACTGGACTTCTCGAGTGGTTTGAAAGCATGGAGAACACCTTCATCAACTGTGAGTGTCCCGAGGCACTCCAAGTCCATTATGCCACAAGTGTTCTTCAACAAAGAGCACTTACGTGGTGGAATAGCGAGAAGAGAAATAGTGGTACTGATGCGTTGTTGGCACTGACTTGGGATGAATTCAAGAACATTGCCATTCAAATGTTCTGCCCAAGAAGTGAACTGCAAAAGCTAGAGGAAGAGTTCTGGAATCTCAAGCAAGATGGTGGAGACCATTTGGCCTACTCAACTAGGCATCACGAGTTGAGCATTCTGTTGCCCCATATGGTCGACACTATTCCTCATAACATTGAAAAGTTCATTAAGGGGGTGCCACCTCAAATCCAAGATGCCGTGGTGGGAAGTAGACCCACAACTTTGGAGGATGCCATTACCATCACTGCTCAACTCACTGAAAACCATATTTGAGCGGGCACCTTGTCTGTCAAAGGTGCTAAAAAGACTGAAAAGACAGTTCCTGAAGCAACCAAGGATAGTAAGAATGAACCATCCTACAATAACAAGAAGCGCAAGTTCACACCGACCCGAAACTTTGCTGTGACTACACCCAAAGTACGACAAAGGCAACCTGCTCCTGTTGCACAAGCACCTGCTGCTAGGGCCTATGCTGGTCCTCTACCATTGTGCAATGTCTATAGGTATCATCATGCGGGTAATAACCCGTGTCGCATCTGTACACTGTGCGGTAAATATGGACACTTGGTGGCTACTTGTCACCGTGCACCAAACAATGCCGCGTTAGTTGCTAATCGTGCTTGCTACAACTGTGGGGAACCTGGTCATTTTCTCCCATAATGGCCTTGTCTTGCGGGGAATGTTCCACAAGCTCGAGGACGTGCTTTCAACATCAATGCAAACCAAGCACAAGCAAACAACGATGTGGTGAACGATATGTCGAATCCAACCTCAACCTTTATGATCTAAGTTCTTTTGTTGCTTTACCGGTATCGTTAAACATCTTTAAAACTGAACAGGTATGTTTCTTATTAATAATTCCTATGCCTACGTTCTGTTTGATTCGGGAGCCGATAAGAGTTTTGTCTTGTTAGAATTTGAGCCTATACTTTCTAAGACACATACGAAATTAGAAAGACCTCTTACTGTCGAAGTCGCCGATGGAGAACCCATCACCGTTGATGTCGTTATTCGTGATTGCATTTTGAGCCTAAACGAGCATGATTTTTTTATCGACCTTATTCCTATGAAACTTGGAAGCTTTGACGTTATCATTGTCATGGATTGGCTAGCCAAACATCATGCTGAAATTATTTGTTTCGAGAAGTGCATTCAAATTCCTTTGCCTTCGGGGGATACATTAAAAGTATTCGGCGAAAAATCCTCCAAAGGACTCAAACTCATGTCGTGTACTCAAGCCCGAAAATGCCTAAGCAAAAATTACATGGCTTTCTTGGCCTACGTGGTCAACATGAAAGTCAAAAGGAAAGACCTTAAGAATGTCCCGATTGTACGAGACTTTCCTGAAGGGTTTCCTGATGACCTTAGTGGTTTACCTCCCGTGTGAGAAGTCGAGTTTAAGATCGATTTGATTCCGAGAGCGAACCCCGTGGCTAAGTCACCATATCGACTTGCACCATCAGAAATGCAAGAGCTAGCTAGTCAACTTCAAGAACTGTCCGACAAGGGCTTTATCCATCCTAGCTCATTGCCTTGGGGTGCACCTGTTTTGTTCATAAAGAAGAAAGATGGATCGTTTCGTATGTGCATCTATTATCGTGAGCTTAACAAACTTACCATCAAGAACCGCTACCCTCTTCCTCGCATCGATGATCTTTTTGACCAACATCAAGGAGCTTCTATTTTCTTAAAGATTGACTTAAGTTCTGGCTATCATCAATTACGAGTTCATGATGATGATATCCCAAAAACTGCGTTCCGTACTCGATATGGACACTATGAATTCATGGTTATGCCCTTTGGTTTAACAAATGCTCCTGCTGTCTTTATGGATCTCATGAATCGAGTATGCAAGCCGTATCTAGACATGTTTGTGATTGTCTTTATTGATGACATACTTATCTATTCCAAGTCCAAAACTGATCACGAACTTCACTTGCGACAAGTTCTTGAGCTATTGAAGAAAGAAAAACTATACGTGAAGTTATCAAAGTACGAATTTTGGCTTGAGGAGGTCCAATTTCTAGGACACGTGGTGAATAGCCAAGGAATTCACGTTGACCCTGCAAAGGTGGAAGCTGTGAAAAATTGGTGTGTTCCTACAACCCCAACTGAAGTTCGTTCTTTCCTTGGTCTTGCTGGTTATTATCGACATTTCATTGCCAACTTCTTTAGAATTGAGAAGCCGCTTACTTCCTTGACTCAAAAGAATAAACCATTCGAGTGGGGGTCTGAACAAGAGGGAGCCTTTGAAGCATTAAAACACAAGTTGTGTAATGCTCCTATCTTGACCCTTTCCGATGGAAATGATGATTTCACCGTGTATTGTGATGCATCTAGACAAGGCCTTGGTTGTGTTCTCATGCAACGATGAAAGGTCATAGCATATGCATCGAGACAATTGAAGGTCCATGAGGTGAATTATATGACACATGATCTTTAACTTGGTGCTGTGGTTTTTGCCCTAAAGATTTGGAGACATTACCTTTATGGCACGCAATGTATAGTCTACACCGATCACAAAAGCCTTCAACACGTTTTTAATCAAAAGGATCTCAACATGAGACAACGTCATTGGGTCGAGTTGATTAGTGATTATGATTGTGACATACGTTACCACCCTGGAAAGGCAAATTCCATAGCCGACGCACAAAGTCATAAGATTCATAATAAGATGATCTCGTTTCAAGAAATTCGTGATCGACGACAATGGTTTGATACCTTGGGAGAATTTGATATTGAGATTCGTCTGGATGTTAACGAGACTTCGATGCTGCTGCAAAATTTGAGGATTGAGAATGACATCGAGACCTGTAACTTGGAGACTCCAAGCAGTTCAAGAGGAAGGTAAATTGGGAGAGGAATTGGATTACAATCTTCGAGCTCAACTGGAAACGAAACCCAATGGGTTGATGTATTTCTTGAATCGAATTTGGGTTCCAAACCGTGATAATCTTCGTACCTTTATCATGAATGAAGCTCATCAAACTCGTTACTCGATTCACCCTGGTTCCGATAAGATGTATATGGATCTACGTGGACAATACTGGTGGCCTGGAATGAAGAGAGACATCGCAAAATACGTAGCCAAGTGTCTTGCGTGTACGAAGGTTAAAGCCGAACATCAACATCCTAGTGGATTGCTTGAACAACCCGAGATTCCCATGTGAAAATGGGAACACATATCTATGGACTTCATAACCAAACTACCTCGCACCTCTCGTGGTCATGATAGAATATGGGTGATCGTTGACCGATTGACCAAGTCGACACATTTCATACCCATACGTGACACTTACAAAACATCAAGGTTAGCTCGTATATACATTGATGAGATTGTGAGCCGTCATGGCGTACCTTTGCATATCATATCTGACTGAGACGCTCGATTCACTTTGCACTTTTGGTCGTCTATGCAAGAACTCTTGGGTACTCAACTGGATTTAAGCACGGCTTACCATCCTCAAACGGATGGTCAAACCGAGCTAACCATTCAAACCATAGAGGATTTGCTACGTCTTTGTGTCCTTGACTTTGGTGGTGACTGGGATACGCATTTACCTCTCGCGGAATTTTCATATAATAATAGTTACCACTCGAGTATCAAGATGGCACCTTTCGAAGCGCTTTATGGTCGTAAATGTCGTTCCCCGATCTACTGGACTGACATTGGTGAAAATTTCATCACTGGTCCTGAACTCATACAAGAAACGACCGATTAAGTCTCCACGATTCGCAAGAACCTTGAAGTGGCTAGAAGTTGACAAAAGAGTTATGCCCATAAACGCCGTAAGCCGTTGGAATTCCAAGTTGGGGATATGGTTCTTCTTAAAGTCTCACCATGGAAGGGAGTCGTTCGCTATGGGAAGAAGGGTAAATTAGCTCCACGATTTGTAGGACCTTTCAAGATCCTGAAAAGGATTGGGAAGGTGGCTTATAAACTGGAACTACCTTTCGATCTTAGCGGGGTTCATCCTGTTTTCCATGTCTCAAATCTAAGGAAGTGTTTGGCTGACGAAAGTCTGCATGTCTCGTTAGATGACATCCAGATCGACGAGTCATTACATTTTGTTGAGAAGCCCGTTGAAGTCATGGATCGCATTATGAAGAAGACTAGGACCGCTACCACCCCAATCGTCAAGGTTCGTTGGGGGAATAAGCGTGGACCTGAGTTTACTTGGGAACGCGAGGAGCATATGAAGAAGAAATACCCGTATTTGTTTGTTTAGTTCATTCTGAATTTTGGGACGAAATTCTTAAAAGTTGGGGAGACTGTAACCTTTCGTGTTTTTGTTAATTAATAGTTAACCCCGTTATATTCTTGTAAGGACCATTTATGTCATTTATGAAACTATATGGGTAATTTCTTTTATTTTACATTAATTTATTAATTTAAGAGTTAGTAATTTGATTTTATTAAAATAAACATAATAATAATAATGGTAATAATAAAAATAATAAAAATAATATTAATAATAAAATAAGATAAAAATAATAATAATAGAAATAATAATTTATAAAAGTTAAATAATTAATAAGTTATAAAATAGTTAAAACTTAAAGTTTAATTAAGTTCAGGGGGCTTTACTGGTCAATTTAGAAACTTTAAATATAAAGTTTGTACATAAAATAACAAGAATTGTAACTATAGGGGCTAGAAGTGTAAATTTTTAAAAGAAACCCCCCCCCCCTCTTTCTCTCTACCCGCTTATCCGGCCTCTCCTCCGGCCGAGCTCCGGCGAGGCCGATACCCAAGACTCTTCGGGTTTCAACCAAAAAAAAATCGGTTTCCAACCGTTCATGAAGAGGATTCGAACCATTTGTTACACTTTAATTAAGTTTAGCATCGGTTACAAGAGCGTTCGAGCTCGAGTAACCGCCGATCATCAAACACCCAACGTTCGGGAATTAAAACCCAATAATAATGCAATTAATTGAACCTAAACGACCGTCTAACTATACCTAAACTATTACCAATCTCAATTTCGTTCGAAACACACGAACATAGCACATTCGATTACCATCTTCATCGCGACCTGCAACCAAGGTGTTCATCACCATTCGGGCATTCTGAACTTCAATTGATAAGGGGTTTCTAGTCTACAACACTCTCTGAAGCTTCACACAAAATTAATTTAGATATCATCACCATTTACATATCAAACAAATTCAAGCTTGGTCGCGACTGTTCCATCTTCTTCCTCATCATTCTTGAACAAAATCGGGTAGGTTAAACACATCCTTACATTCGTTTAAGCATGGGGAACAAAAGCCCCATGGTTAATTTGAGTAACACATACGATTGGTACTTTAATTTGGGCAAAATCAAACTAGGGTTCATCGAGATTGGGGGATTCTTTGTAACTGTGCTTTTAAAAATTTGGAACGGGCTTCTACCAGGCTTAGGCGCCCTTGCCTACTGGTTAACAACCTATGCATTCATCCTTGGGGTCCCAGGTTCGAACCCGGGCACCCCCAATATTTTTAAAAAACGTTTTTTTCAAGAAATTTTAATTACGGAAAGTTTTAATTATTATGGAATAACATTTTTGTAAACTTTAACAACTTCTAAGTGCACCAAATTATTTTATGCATTTATTTTTAAGTTTAAATATTAAATATTTTTTATAAAACAATATAACAAACGTCATTTTTAGTTTATTTCATATAAAATGGATTATTTTTTTTATAATAGTTTAAATTAATAAATTATTATTGGACAATACGTTGCTTATAAGTATTGTTAATCATGTTATTTTAAATAATTATAAAAGTTACTCACCCGTTATATTTAAGTTTACCCGTTATTATAAATGCTTTAATTTCGTTGCTTAAATGGTGTAATTCTTTTTATAAGTAAATCTATTATTTAATTCGTTTGTTTATCAAAAACCCCAAATCTCTATTGAAATCCTAGTTCACGTTAATATTACCTTTAAACCTAACCTTGAAATATATACGTTAGGTATCTTGTAAAAGGAATCGTTGGAGCACCGTTTGATTTCTTATTATCATCTTATATATATATCAAGTGAGTTTTTCATGCCCCTCTTTTACTTTATTTCACACATTTTTGGGGTGAGACATGTTAACTTTATAAACTTGCACTTGTAAACATCTTGATACTTGTAAATGCACATGCAATTCATCTTTACTTTCGTCATGGTTATTTGTAATATTGTGAGTCTTATATGATGAACATTATACGTTGACAATCATTAACTATTGCTAGCCTGGCGACGTCATAGATCTATGGGCCTGACAAGCCTATTTGGTGCTAAAGCCGAGGTTATTGCCGGCTCCTGATGACGTATGCTTGTTCATCATGGGAACCAAGTACACTTAGCTAATCGTTTAATCTTGTAATCTTGTAATCTGTCAAGGTTTGATTGCAGCTATATGTTATCTATAAACTTGCTTTATTCGTAACCATTGACATGAATTGCTACTTGTAAACTTTTATAAATATATGTATGCTTAACCCATGGAAACTCACCAACTTTCAAAGTTGACCCTTTATTTTTAATATGTTTCAGGAAATGCACAAGATTGATGATTATCTTTTGAAGCATGCTTACACCTAGGATTTGGACCTAGGAAGAATAAATAAAATATCTTGAAACGTGGAAGTTGAACTTTGTTTACTTTATTTCGTTGAGACTTTTGGTTGTAATGTTTATTTCAACTTATGAATAATTATATTTACAATTTATGGTAGTGTTATGTGGCTGTGAACAATCTTAACCCTCACATCTCAACGTTTCCGCCGTTAAGGTTGGGGTGTGACAGTGACAACCTAGCAGCACCAGCTAGTGTTGATCCCACACCCTCCACTTCTCAACCACCTCAAACAAAGCCTACCATCACCATCACCTATAAAAGAATATCCAAACGAACCCCTGTACTTGCTACTGAGCATGTGCAGGCTCCCATATCACAACCCATACAGGAGGAAGTGGAATCTCGAGCTCCCACTTCCCCTGAGGAGCAGACCACTCCCATCTTTCCAATAATCAGTTCTGAGGTTCTTCATGCTCAGGTTGATGAGCTCATTACCCAAACGGCCTCTAGCCTTCACTCTAAGTCTCTAAACTCAAGTGATCAACCTTCAGGGGACAGCTACCATCCCCAACCTCTAAATCTCAACCAACCAATACCCAGCTTAGACTTTTATGATGATGAGGACTTGGATGTCAGTGAATACCATGAGTCTCTCTTCTCCACCCCTGCTCAAAGAGAGATGAGTATTTCTGACTCACCCAGGTCTAGCCCACATCATCTACCCTCCACTGAGGTGGATGTTCCAGAACTTGTTCAGGAAATCCATATGGAAGAGGCTCTCACTTTTGCAAGTGAAAACATCAATAGGACCTCAACCATGGCAACCCGCCTCTTGACACTTCTCTGGAAGATGTCATTAGGCAGGGGAAATCCAGCAGCCAAGAACTCCATGCTGGTGATGAGGAAGAAGACTTAGGTCCAATTCTCTCATCCCCTAGTGATTCTTCAACTGAAGATGAGGGGAGTCTGAAACCAAAGGTGCACAAACTGACAAAAACATGCACGTACTTAGTTTCAAAGATAGCTCACCTGGAATCTCAGGTGACTATCTTACAGAAGAGGGTCAATGACCAGCAACTTAAGATCATCAATCTTAAGGGCCAGTTAGCTGAGAGACCAAGGAGGACAACTTAACCAGGTCCACAGGAACCTGTGGATGTCTTGCACCAATTCCCCAGCTCACCTAGTCAAGAGGGTGATGCTACCAAAAAGGGGGAGAAAGTCTTGATAGCCACAGAACCTGGGAGTTCTTCCCAGAGTATGGACATTAAGGATTCACCACCCTCTCTTGAACTTGTCCATACTCAGCAACCTCCTCATGACAGTGATCTAGACTTGCTTATCCAACAACTGTTTGAGGATGGAATACCAAGAGCAATGTTTGCCCTTCTGAGTCAGAGCATCCTGAGGGAGTGCACGAAGAGGTCTCTCAACAAACTCCAATCATAGTAGAGCCTCTTGCTACTAGAAGACAAATTCTGTCATGGACTTTTTCTGAAGATCCAGACAGATGGTATGTCATAAGAGATCAAGGAGAAAAACATGTCTACCTCACAAATGACATGCTTGAACTTTCTCTGCATGATCTCTTTGACATGAGAAGGTTCTATGTCAGTCTGAAGGATCCAGATCTTATGATGAAGAAAGGAATGCTGAAGATCCTAATGTGGACTATCAAAATCTGAAGAACTTCTCTGTTTTGGTAGCATCAGCCTAGGGGGAGTTTGTAAGGAACATCTGAAGATTAAAGGCTGATGCAACCAAAGGATACCAGAACAACCAAGTCTTCCAGCATGCACTAAGGAACAAGGATGAACTAGCTTCAAAAGTCTTACACTCACAAATAAGTCTAAGTGTAAGATCTTCCGAAGCCAACAGTTCAGAAGAAGTTGCTTCGGAAGTTTCACACTTATCAGAAATATTACAAGTGTGAAATCTTCCGAAGCCAAAGACCCTTTCTTCCGAAGCCAAAGATGAAGTCTTCCGAAGCTTCACAAGACAAAGTCTTCCGTAGCCATTTTGATGAGAAGACTAATTTCTTCCGAAGACAGAGAAAATATGCTTTCTCTGAGATACTTTTCGATAAAGCTGTTGTACCTTCCGCTGCTGCTCTGAAGACTCACCTGCTTTTCATTAGTTGGTGAAACTTCCATACTTTATCAAACTGTAGAAAAAGGTCTTTGCCTGTAACTTCCTATAATTGTTCCTGTAGACTTGTCTTATTAGATATAGTCAGTGAGCTATGGCATGTCATAGTCACTAGTCAAAAGACAATCTGCCTTTTGACTGTAGATTGATCTTGTTGTCTAGATTAGTCAAATCCCAACTATATTTTTGTATATTGATGGTTGTAAGTTGTAGTATATAAGAGTCTCAAGTTCTTGTAATGAAGATATACTTGAACACACTTGTAATATAACTAGAGAATCAATATACAACTTCCTTGAAAACTTTATATTGTGTTCTTGTGATACTGTTCTTGTTTCACTTACATTACTTGTGTTGGTTTAGTATCTTCTAAATAGTTACCAGTTCCCTATTTGAATTGTTAAGTGATCTAAAGTTTTCTCCTCCTGTGAAGCTAATTGCAAACTTAAGCACCCTTAAATGTTCCTTCAGGAGTTATTAGAGCTTGGATTTATTAGGCCAAGCGTCTCACCTTAGGGCGCACCGGTCTTATTTATAAAAAAGAAGGATGGTAGTATGCGGTTGTGTAGTGACTATCAAGAGCTAAATAAGATTACCATTCGAAACCGTTATCCTCTACCCCGTATTGATGATCTTTTTTACCAGCTTTAGGGTGCCAAATTCTTCTAAAAAATAGACCTAAGGTCTGGTTGTCATCAGTTGAAGATTAGAGAGACGGATGTGCCTAAGTCTGCCTTTCGCACTCGTTACGGTCACTATGAGTTCTTGGTCATGCCTTTTGCCTGACTAATTCACCCGCTGTATTCATGCATTTGATGAACCAAGTATTTCATGAATTTTCGGATAAATTTGTTACTATTTTATCAATGAAATTCTAGTGTATTCTAGAAGCAAGGAAGAACACGAAGAACACCTGTGTAAAGTGCTTGAGACATTACGACAAAAGAAGTTGTATGCCAGATTTTCGTAATGTGAATTTTGGTTAAGTCAAGTAGCATTCTTGGGTCATATTGTATCGGCGGAAGGAATTAAAATGGATCCAGCTAAGCTTAAGGCCATTACTAAGTGGCCTACACCTACCTCAGCCACAGAGGTCTGAAGTTTCTTAGGTTTAGCAGGCTATTGTTGAAGATTTGTGGAAGCTTTTTCTGTTATTGCCTTACCCCTCACACAACTATTAAGGAAAAGGGTGAGGTATTGTTGGAATGAAAAGCAAGAAAAGAGTTTTGAAGAACAAAAGAAAAGACTTGTATCTGCCCCGATACTCACTCTCCCATCTGGTTCTGGTGGCTTTTAGATTTATAGTGATGCCTCGAAGAAAGGGCTAGGTTGTGTGCTAAAGCAGCATGGAAAATTCATCGCCAATGCCTTCCTTCAATTGAAGCCTTATGAAGTTATTTATCTGACACATGACTTGGAGTTGGCAGCAGTGGTCTTTGCATTGAAGATTTGGTGACATTATCTGTATGGCTAGACTTGTGATATCTTTACTGATCATAAAAGCCTCAAGTATATATTTACATAGAAGGAACTAAATACGAGATAAAGGAGATGGTTGGAACTTTTGAAAGATTATGATGCTAATATCCAACACCACCCGGGGAAAGCGAATGTGGCGGCCGACGCTTTGAGTAGAAAGAATTTTGGAGTTGTATCTTATCTTCAAATTAATTTGCATATTATTTCAGACCTTGATAAGATGGGCATTGGTATTCATGTTGTTAAATCGGATGGGTACCTAGCTCGAATGAAAATCGAGCCTGACCTCATCTCATGGATTAAAGAAGCATAACAACATGATGAAGAGTTATGGGCAATAACAGAGAATATTCAGTTAGGGAAGCAGTCAGCTTTTCTTGTGGATGAGCATGGAGTAATTTGGTAGTGGGAAAAGATTATGTGTACTTGAAGATTCCACCCTCCGTGATTCATTACGAGCCGAGGCACATAGCTCGCTTTTTTCTATCCACCCAGGATCAACAAAGATGTATCATAATTTGCGTCAAAACCTTTGGTGGAATGATATAAAGGAAGATGTTGCAAGATATGTAAGTCGATGCCTCATGTTCTAGCAAGTGAAGATTGAGCACCAACGAGCCGGTGGACTCTTGCAATCGTTGGATATTGCCGCGTGGAAATGGGATGAAATATCAATGGATTTTGTTGCAAGCTTGCCCATGACATTTAAGAAGAATGATTCTATATGGATCATTATTGATAGATTATCCAAGTCAGCTCATCTCCTACCGATTCAACAAGGATTTTCAGTTAGCAAGTTATCAGAGGTGTTTCTTTAAGAGATTATTCAACTCGATGGCACTCCTTCCTCGATTGTTTCAGACAGAGATCCGCGTTTCACTTCTCAATTTCGAAAAGGATTTCAAGCAACTTGGGGTACACGATTGAAGTTTAGTACTGTATTTCATCCACAGACGGGCAATCAGAACGTATGATTTAGACTCTTGAAGATATGCTCCGTGTATGTGCACTCGAGTGGATAGGAAACTGGGATGAGTATTTATGCCTTGTCGAGTTTGCCTACAACAATAGTTGGCAGGCTAGTATCGGCATGGCTCCTTTTGAACTCTTGTATGGTCGGAAGTGTAGAGCACCGATATGTTGGGAAGATGTTGGGGAAAAACTCATCGAGGGACCCGAGTTAGTCCAAATTACAAATGAAAAGGTTATTGTCACCATAGAGAAATTAAAAGAAGCACAAAGTAGGCAAAAGAGTTATGCGGATCAACATCGTCGATCATTAGAGTTCAAAGTCGGAGATCATGTGTTTTTGAAAGTCTCACCTTGTCATGGCGTGCGCAGATTCGGGATCAAAGGAAAGCTTAGTCCTCGTTTCATTGGACCATTTGAGATTCTTGAGAGAGTTGGAGAAGTTTCTTATCGCCTAGCATTACCGCCTCAACTTTCACACGTTCGTAACGTCTTCCATGTATCCTTGCTAATATGGTATAATTATCATCCGCTCCATGTCATCAATTACCCCTTACATACGATCTAAGAAGATTTATCCTATAATGAAGAACTAGAAGTTATATTGGACCGACAAGAAAGAACCATGAGAAGAAACGTGATTCCGTTCATCAAAGTCTTATGGAAAACCACTCTTAGCTGGAAGCTACTTGGGAAACCGAAGAATCAATTCACTCAATGTATCCTGGTTTATTCGTAGAATAGTTTTTCTTGTACCGAGTAACTGTGAACCTAGTATTTTTGTTTCCGTGTGTTATGAAAGCTTCCGACATAGTTACCTTCTTAATTTCAGCTATCATTTGTGTGTTAATTATAAATTTAATTTTCAGATTGAATGTTTTTATTGTTTTTAATTCCTGGTTTTTTTAATGTTTTTAATTCTCTTTGGATGATATATTTAATTTTCAGATTGAATGTTTATCATTTATATTTTTTTAGTTTATTTTAGAATCTTTAAAAAATGATTTTTGAAAATGTTTTATATTTATATACTAGGTTATAAACCCATGTAATACACGGGTTTATGTAGTAGTTTTTATATAATTTTATAATGTATACAAAAGTTTACACATGTTGCATTACGATCTGTAAATTTTAAATATATTTATGTTCAGTTAATAATGATAATAGACCATTAGAATAAAACGCAACATAAGTTTGATACATTATATCATCAAAATAAGCTTATACATTTGTAATAGATTGCTTATAAATTAAGTTCTCTCTGAAAATCAAACTAAAAGTTGGTTATTCAAACTCATGTTATTTTATAAAAACACTTAAAAAAAGCAAATAAAATAATATGTGAAAAAAAATGAATTTAAATACATCTATATTCTTATTTATTGTTGAACTCATTTCATTTCAAAAATAGTAATAAAGGCAATATGAAAACATAATCTAAGATGTCTGAAAGCCAAGAAAATTATTAAAACAAAAAAATTATGTTTTATTCATATGCATATGAGTTGATCTTCTTTGTTCGCATTTTTGACTGCACTTCACAGTCATGTTTAAAAGCTAGAAACAAAAATGAATAAAAATAAAAAGAAATAGGATTCAACATTAGATGTGTTAAAAGAAATAACGTTAATTTGTTTGTTTATAAACGTAGTTAAGCAAAAAAAAAATCAAAAAATATTGAAAAAGTAGTTACTACACAACCGACATAGCTTATATATAATGATTAAACATTTAATTTTTTTTACATTTTAAAAACAAATTAAAAAATATTTCACAAAAACAAAAAAAAGTTCTATTTAATAAATATTTCTAAAAATTAAAGATATCATCCTTAGAAGAATAAAAAAACATTAAAGAAATAATAATAATAATAATTTTCTAAAACAATAAAGTTTTAAAACTACACTATTTTGGTAAATAATTTTCTAACTACACCATTTTGGTAAATAACTTTCTCAACTACACCATTTTAGAAAAAACTCATAATAATAATAATAATAATAATAATCTATAACATCTATTAATAAAAAGAAGTAAACACATAAAAGAAAAACCAATTATTTACCAAAATGGTGTAGTTAGAAAATTATTTACCAAAATAGTGTAGTTTTAAAACTTTATTGATTCTCTCTCTTATATTTATCGGCTATTTTCTCAAAAAAAAAACATTTAATGTTTTTTTATTCTTCTAAGGATGATATCTTTAATTTTTAGAAATATTTATTAAATAGAACTTTTTTTTTGTTTTTGTGAAATAGTTTTTAATTTATTTTTAAAATGTAAAAAAATTAAGTATTTAATCATTATGTATAAGCTATGTCGGTTGTGTAGTAACTACTTTTTCAATATTTTTTGAATTTGTTTTTGCTTAACTAAGTTTATAAACAAACAAATTAACATTATTTCTTTTAACACATCTAATGTTGAATCATATTTCTTTTTGTTTCTATTCCATTTTGTTTCTAGCTTTTAAACATGACTGTGAGGTGCAGTCAAAAATACGAACAAAGAAGATCAACTTATATGCATATGAATAAAACATAATTTTTTTGTTTTAATAATTTTCTTGGCTTTCAGACATTTTAGATTATGTTTTCATATTGTCTTTATTACTATTTTTGAAATGAATGGGTTCAACAATAAATAAGAATATAGATGTATTTAAATTCATTCTTTTTCACATATTATTTTATTTGCTTGTTTTAAGTGTTTCTATAAAATAACATGAGTTTGAATAACCAACTTTTAGTTTGATTTTCAGAGGGAACTTAATTTATAAGCAATCTATTACAAATGTATAAGCTTATCTTGATGATATAATGTATCAAACTTATGTTGCGTTTTATTCTAATGGTCTATTATCATTATTAACTGAACATAAATATATTTAAAATTTACAGATCGTAATGCAACATGTGTAAACTTTTGTATACATTATAAAATTATATAAAACTTATTACATAAACCCGTGTATTATATGGGTTTATAACCTAGTATATAAATATAAAAAATTTTCAAAAATCATTTTTTAAAGATTCTAAAATAAACTAAAAAAATATAAATGATAAACATTCAATCTAAAAATTAAATATATCATCCAAAGAGAATTAAAAACTTTAATAAAAACCTTTAGTAAAGTAGCCAATAAAAACAAGTGAGAGAATCAATAAAATTTCAAAACTACACTATTTTGGTTAATAATTTTCAAACTACACCATTTTGGTAAATAATTTTCCCACCTACACCATTTTGAGAAAAAACTCGAAATTAAGCTATAGGACTTTTGGACAGAAAAAGCTGGCCATATTTATAGCATATGCTAGTTATCTAAATTTCGCTGATTAAATAATATGTAATGAATATTTTTACCTTAGAGCTCTCAGATGTTGTTTTGGTGATATAATCCTAACGTTTCAATTATGAAATTATATCTAAGATTTTGATTACTATGATTGTAACATGTCAACCCTAATTGGGTTGGGTGTTACATCGGGTAATCTTAGAAAGTTTTCAAGCGTCGATAGTATTCAGCTAGCCCCAAAAATTGTCTAATTTCTATAGGGATCTTCGAAACTTTCCACTTTTTAACTACTTCTATCTTTGTGGGATCTACTTGTGTCCTTTTTTCACTAACGACATGCCCAAGAAATTACACTTCACGTATCCAAAATTCGTATTTTGAGAACTTAGCATAGAGTAGTTCATTCCTGAGTAACTCTAGAACATCTTTAAGTGTTGCTCGTGTTCATCTCGAGTTTTTGAGTAGATCAATGTATCATCTATGGACACAATCACAAAATTTTCTAGGTATGGTTTGCACACTCGGTTCATAAGGTCCATAAAAATAGTAGGCGCGTTTGTCAAACCAAATGGCATTACCAAAAACTCGTAGTGCATGTACCAAGTTTGGAAGGTTGTTTTGGGAATATCCTCTTCTTTGATTCTTAACTGATGGTATCCGGATCTCAAATCAATTTTGAAAAATAGTTTGACCCTTGCAGTTGATCAAATAGATGATCGATCCTAGGTAGTGGCATAAATTCTTCACTGTAAACCTATTTAAATCCTAGTAATCAAGCATATTCTCATTGTACCATCCTTCTTCTTAAAGACTAATATTGGTGCTCTATAGGGTGAGAAGCTCGGTCGAATAAAACCCTTATCCATAAGTTCCTGTAATTGAATCATGAGTTCCTGCAGTTCTGACGGTGCCAATTGATAGGGAGACTTTGTAATGAATGTTGCTCCTGGAACTAAATCAATTTGAAACTCAACTTGTCGGAGTGGCGGTAAACTAGGTAAGTCATTGGGAAATACATCGGGAAAATCTGCCACAATTGGTACATCTTCGTTCCGCCTTTCTCATGACGTACGCCAGATATGCAGTACAACCTTTCTTCATGCATTTGTTGGCCTTCATTTAAGAGATAATGTTCAAGGTTTCCTTTGATCTTTTAGCATGAACAATCAGCACATTCCCCTCCACCAATGGAATTTTAACCAACTTCTTGTCATATATAATTTCAGCTCGACTTCAGGCTAACCAATCTATACCCACAACAGCACCAAAACCTCAATCTCCTTATTGAATGGGAATCAAGTCTATAGAAAATAAATGGTCATCTAGTTCTAAGATGCAGTTGCTAATTATTTCATCAGCTTGAATGGTTTTACCATCAGCTAATTCTATGGTATAAGGATTAGATAGTTTTGAAGAATCTAAGATTATCCTTGATCTAAAGTTATTGAAGACAAAACTCTTACTTGCACCAGTATCAAATAACACAAAAGCATAATGGCTATTAATGAGAAACATACCAGTCACAACATCTGGCTCGACTCTAGCGGTGTCAGCATTCATCACAAAGGCCCTGCCTTTAAGCTTCCTAACTGTAGCCTTTTTCTCCTTCAATATCGGGTATTCTATCCTTATGTGTTCAGGACTCCCACACGCGTGACACCTAGGAGGGGCAAATGTCTTTGCTCTACAATCTACTACATAATGACCAGCACGGTTACACTTATAACACACATTCACCTTACAATTCGTATCATGATATTTGTTACACTTGTTGGAAAGTGGCTGATTCCTTCGATATGGGCTTCATTTCGCTTTTTTTTGTCTGATCTGTTGGCTTTGTTCTTTCCTCCACCTAAATTGTTGCCAAATCTTCCACCAGATTGATTTCCAAATTTACCCTAAGCTGATTTCAAAAACTTCCTCATGCATCTCTGTCATCCCAATTCCTTTTGTTTCCATAACTAGTATCATCACCTTTCAGTCTCTCACAGCAAACCACTACATCAGTTAATGTTCCCACGAGCTCCACTGTTGCTTGAAACATACTTGGTTTAGTAGACTTAACCATTCATTTGATCTGTGGTATAAACCCTAAAAACACCTACCTGTTCTTTTAGATTTACGAGTTACTAAATGAGGAACTAGACGTGCTAACTCATTGAACCTGTTTGTGTATCCCATCCAATCATAACCCTTCATTTCCAATTTCAGAAATTCTTCCTTTACTCTATCTTATTATACGGAATGTATTGATCAATCATCAACATTTTGAATGCTAAGGCTCCATCATTGAGTCAGTGACTAGCAAACCTAACCTTGTTGGGATCAGTGTAATCACTAATGCCATAAAAGACTTGTATGTACAACAAGTTCAAGAACCACCGGTTTCATTGTCATACCATCAACTCCACCCCCAATTATAATCGCATCTATATTTTCCTTATCTTTTCCACCAAGACCACTATTTCGTACCGCATTAACATATCGGGTAATGGCTGGTAAGGCATTTTCAATAGCATCAGCAACGTGTTGTTGAAGTCGGGCGTCAGGATCAGATTCAGTGCTAGCATTGGTGTACATCAGTATCTCTAAGGCTTTACCGGATGATTGAGTTCGTCTACCTAAACGGGTATTCATGCATTCTCTAGGGGTTTGGTTGTGACCTCTACCACGTCCTCTTGCCATTCTAAAATTAATCACTTGTTTATTTGTTATTTATATTATAAGTAATGGAATATGTTATCATTTACGTTGGGTATGAACAATAAACTTTATACATTTGAAATATTTAAGGCATAATTAACGGATTATGAAAAATAAATAAGACACTTCATAATAATTTCCATTAATGAATTACAAATTTTGAGGGTACATGAAAATATAAAACATTAGCTAAACAATATGTGTTGATTACAAAATTCAAATAATAGAAAATAAATAAGAGGATAGGTGGCACAAGTGACTATTTCACAAGTGCATTACAATACAATAAGAAAAATAAACAAAGTACAATCTTCAGTGGCAGTGACGACGACGAGGATGGGCGAAATAATCCAATGCACGTCTCGCTGTCGAGGCTATACGCTCCAAGGCCTTCCTAAGTCCTCTCTTTCGGGCACAAGACCCCACTTTCTTGATCATGTCCCGAGTGAGGCCCCTTTACCCATAAGATGGGTTTCCCATTAACATTGGCCCTGAGAAGTACGCGTATTCCTCGACAACAATGTTCCGTGAAGGCGTCAGATACAGATCTTAGTACATCCCAAGATACACCAGGTGGACACTATGACGGGCTCCCTCAAGTGGTTCCCCAAATGGGAATGGTACAACGAGAGCTCGAGGTGGCATATCTGGGAATAGGGGCAATCCTGCCTACTCGTGGTTCTCCCAAACGGGGCGAACCGAAATGCGCGCCGATTGGCTAACATGTGGAGCTACCCCGGTCCGTGGCTGGCTGCTCCCATCCGAAGTCCATGATAAGTAGGACTCGATCATAGGCTCAGATTCTTTTGCCTTCAGTTCTCGGGGCCTAGAAAATAGCCAATAGGTCCGCAACCTGGTGGAAAATCACGCATCACGGGCGCTAATGGTCGCCTGGAGGGGTTCGACACCCAAATCAAACGGTGTCATTGACAAATGAGTTCCTTGCCGCGTCGAGTATGTTAGGACAATCAACTGCGGGTTAGTCTTTGGCAGTCAATCACAATTGTGGCATTTCCTTTGTCATTTCTCCCTGCCATTTCTATATATAGTTTTTATTATAAATAAAATAGGGTTATTAAAGGGAGTAGCTAAATCAATTTCTAAAGTTATAATAAAGTACAACCCAATCGAAATTATTAAGAATTAAAACTAAATTAAACTAAAGGTTTCTTGCTTCGACTAGGGTTGTTCGTTCAAGTGCATAATGCGTACACGTCTCACTCTTGAATATTAATTGAAAATACATACTCAAAGTACTTCAACAATATGTTGATGAGTTCATGTGACCCCCTTTTTAAATTATTTAGTTAAACTTATTTTGGAAAAATAAGAATGCATACTCCTAAATTTTGTTGTTAATTATTAATCAAGACTTATTTAACTGCCATAAACAATCCCCGATGTTTAGCACAATCATTAACTCCATAAGCAGCCACGGGATATATGGATAGTATTATTTGGGAAAAACCCCTGCACACAGTGGACCTATTTGGGACGACCATCCACTGAATAATATATGTGTTATCTTATGTCATAGATTTGTGCTGTTTAATAAACTTATGTTGGCAGACATAAGTATGGGAGTTATTATTTTGATGTCCATGGGTCATGGGCACAGGTTTGATAGTGAAATTGTTTAATTCACACCATACTATTTATTTGTGTCTTGTGTATAAAACTCATGTTCTCATCAACATATTGTTGACGTATTTTGAGTATGTAATTTCAGGTAATATTCAAGAGTAAGACGTGTAAGCACTATGCACTTGAGAGACCAACCCTAGTCGAAATAAGAAAACTTTAGTTTAATTTAGTTCTAATACTTAATAATTTTGAGTGGGTTGTACTTTATTATTTTTTGTTTCTTTTCTCTCTCAGTATGTATTTGTAATCGGAATCGAACATTTTGTACTACAAAAATAAATATGTATTATTATTCCGCTGCGTTTGGTTGATATCATTCCTCATGCCCGGGCCCTCGGTCGGGGTGTGTGTAAGGCCCCGTTCCCTGGAACCCCACAGTTGGTCAATCACAACCTTAATTATAATAAAACACAATAAATTTCATAAAAATATTGCAGCGGATTAATTTATTAAAAACCATTGATGCATTAATATTTGATGTTGACAAATAACACATCATTGTTTTAAAAGAGTTACAAAAGAATATTTAGTTGTATTACAAAACAACAACATTATTGTGCATGAAATGGATGCCAGTCTTTGCCCGCCAAGTAGCTTCATCCTCATGCCATCCTCAGCAACAAGCTACCTGCCAACTGAAAATGCATAAAAGTCAGCGTTGCTTAGTGAGTTCTAGTTGTAAATAATAAAATACTTTACTTTTAGTAAAAACCTTTCCTTTACTTTCGTTCGTGATCACACAACATACATACATCTTGATAATATCATTATTATCTTTTATCATCATTCATAATCGTTCGTTTCGCACTTTTTTCATTATCTTTCGCTTCTATCTAGATCCTGTCATAAGCTATGCCCCATCGTTAGGCACGAAGCCACCTCAGTCTTGGGGTTAAGCGATAAGGATCCCGTTTCGCACATATGGATCAATCACCAAGACTGACCCCCCTGTGTGTACCCTTATGGGTTAGCCAAGATTGCACGCTACATCGCACACAGTTGAGCTAACAATTCTTCAATGAGTTGTGAACCTATTTAAATTTGCTTGCAAGACTTTCATTCATTCGTTATGTTCCATTTTTTATTATCTTTAATCTTTCACTTCTTTTATGATAATACTTTACGTATAAGAGCATTAACACATCATGTAAAGTCACGTAATAATACGTAATAAGGAACATCAATAATAGACCACAAACATGTGTAACATGAACAAACATAAACCACCAAAACATTCCAGGGCTTAATCATTAATTTCTATTTTCCAAGATTTTAGAAAAAAATCCTAAGTCAACTTAGGCGCATGGGCACTATACAGGCGCATGGGTACTATACAGGCGCACTGGCAGTTGGGCGCATGGGAACACTTGGGCGTATGGGAAAAACTTAGGCGCATGCGTACTATGCAGGCGCACGGGCAGTTGGGCGTATGGGAAAACTTGGGCGCATGGGAAAAACTTAGGGGCATGAAAAAAACTTAGGCGCATGGGTACTATGCAGGCGCACGGGCAGTTAGGCGTATTGGAACACTTGGCGCATGGGAAAAAATTAGGCGCATGGGCAGTTGGGCGCATGGGCAGTTTACCAGTTCTAACTTATACTAATTTCAGTCCCCATTCATCATCCTAACGTATTCTTAGCCCAAATCTATCATACTAAGCACTTAGAACAAGCATACAACCACATAACTCGGTCAAAACATTCACAAACACACACACCCACGTAAAACAGGGGTAAGCATACGGTTCCAACACACTGTGAGTTGTAAAAATGATAGTTTATATGCATTTCAGCCCCAAAACAAGTTTAAAACAGAAAAACAGGGGTCCTAAAACTCACCTACAGCAGCCTTCGAGTAAAACTCCTCCAAACTCGAGAGCACTTGGTGTTCAAACACCTAAACACACCAAAAACATACAACCGAACACAGAGAAACACATAAGACTCGGTCCAAAAGCTGAAAATCCAGCTGAAACCGAACAAAACACACGAAAAGCTTACCTTCAAGCCGATCTTCTTCTTCTTCTTCTCTCTAAAATCCAATGGAAAACTCTGTTGTTCTTCTTTATTTATTTATTTATTTATTTTTTTTGCAGTCGAAGCAGTTGGTGGAGCAGGGTAGTGGGCAGCCATGCCTACCTTTTAAACATCATAATAATAAAGTTTGCCTCTTGCACAACTTTAACCCCTTAACTTGGGTTATTTCACCTTTCTTTCTTTATACTTCTCTTTTCTTTTTTTCTTTCTTTTTTTTTTTTTGAAAATTTCCGGGTGTTACAGTGTGACAATGATGATGAGGAAGACCTCATCTAAGACTTGGATTTTGATCAATATTCATAAATGGTTTCTTTGTTTTCTTTTTGATTTGTTACTGATGTGTTGTTCGCCAATGAGCTCCGAGGGCGATGTTGAGATACCGGAGTGGTGTAGGTTGCTTAGGTGTGGTTGTCGATTATGGTTAGCAGCCGTAATCGATCACCGGTTCTAAGCCCAAGCCTAAAGTTTCAAATTGTTTTGAGTTGGTCATGCTTTCACCAAAGCTATAAAGTAGCTAACTTATCTCTAAGTCATAGGAAATAATATTTGAAAATAGTAATCAAGAGCGCATAGAGATTATTGTTCAAGCAAACATCATATAATTATTTAATATTTATTTTATTTTCATGCTTTCACCAATTCGTGCTTTCACCATTTCATTATTTCATTATTAGTAAGAAGTTATTCCTCAACACTTTGTTATCATTATTAGTTAATATTATTTAGCTCATCATCACATAAATACTTAAACTTTAACTTTAAACATCCCATTCATGGTAAGTTGTTTCCATCGGTAAAAACACACTCCTTAACATCACTCTTCATCGTAAATAGAGCTGTAAACAAACCAAGCCAAGTCAAGTCGAGCCAGAGGGAGCTCAGGCTTGGCTCATGTAAAAATTAAGTCGAGTTGGCTTGTTTATCTTACCAAGCTCAAATGTGAGTTCAGACTTAGCTCGTTTATATACCAGTCGAGCTGGCTTGCGAGCCTATTTGTTTATTTTGAAAAAAAAAATAATTTTGCTTTTTTTTTCCAATTTTTAATAGATATAGAAACAAAATATATGTTTGTATACTTGTTTATCTTAACTCGTTAAAAATAATAACACAAGATTGCTATTTCATAAACTATCTCATCTTTTTTAATTTTATACATAATTTTTTAGTAGAAAATACTAAATTGAACATATATCTATAATCTATTGAAACAATATGACATAAATTTAATCTAAAATAAACATTATAGTTTAGCATTTAATTTAAACGATCCAACACACGAGCTAGTAAACGAGCGAGCCACTAGCTGAGTTGATGTCGACTCGGGCTCGGCTCGTTTACAAACCAAGCCTAACCAAGCTGACTCGTTTACAAACCGAACTGATTTTAAGCGAACTATATTTAAATGAGTATCGAGCGAGTTTTTTAAAGAGCTTGATCCATAACCATTATGAACACTCCATTTGTAAGAACTTGTTATAAAACTTTGTGGATCACTCAAGAGAAAAAAGGAAGAAACCAGAATAGCAAATAGAGAGAATCAATGGAGCAAATTTTCTGATATATCCCTTCCAAACCCCAGGTTCACAGTTAAAAAGAAAACAATTGGAAAAGTTCAAACGACTCCAAACGTATCTAGGAAATTAACATACTGGAAACGTGGGCATACCCACGACTTCCTTTATTTTAGGAAAACCAATTCAAAGACTAACTTAAAAGACCAAATTCAAAGATACGTTAACTCTCTCCATAATTGCCATGCACTTGGACTTCAATCTTCCAGACCTCCTTTTGGGCCTTCGTTTAGGCTTTCGACCTGCTTGGCCTGCGGGTTAACCAAGGCCTTCGACACATAACAATCCACCCCACTCGAAGCCACCTTGTCCTCAAGGTGAAACTGAGGATAAGCCCGCGAAAAAAGCCATTTATTTTCCCAAGTCGCCTCCTCTCGGAGCTGATCAACCCACTTAACCAAAATTTCCGTCTTGGGCCGATATTTCCCTTTCTGAACAACTCGCTCCTCCAGCACAAGTTCCGGTTGGGGCATGGTTTGCAAGCGATCCGGTTTGTTGACGGGAGGCAGGATCAGTTCTGGAACTGGGCCTTCACTCTTCCTCAATAAACTAACATGAAACACATCATGAATTAAGGATCCCGAAGGCAATTCAAGTCAATAAGCAACCTTCCCCACCCGAGCAAGAATTTTGTAGGGACCAAAAAACCGAGGACTTAACTTAGCCGATGCTCTAGTAACCACACTGGTCTGACGATACTGCTGCAAAGTCACGTAAACATGATCCCCTACCTCAAATTCCACCTCACGCCGGTGTCGGTCAGCAAAAAGCTTCATGCGGTTTTGAGCCTTGAAGAGATTGTCTCGCAAGGATTTGAGCATCAGATCATGGTCTTGGAGATAATCTTCAACGGCTTGTACCTTGGTTGTTCCAGGAACATAGGGCAAGAGCTTAGGGGGTAACCGACCATAAACAACCTGGAAGGGTGTGAGCTTGGTGGAAGTGTGGATCGAAGTATTGTAACTGTACTCCGCCCATGGAAACCAATCCACCCACTTCTTAAGCGTATCACACACAAAACACCGCAAGTATTGTTCCAAAACCCGATTAACAACTTCCGTTTGCCCATCCGATTGCGGATGGTAGCTAGAGCTCATACATAAACTCGAACCTTGTAACTTAAATAAAGCTTGCCAAAAAGAACTGATAAAATTTTTATCACGATCACTTACAATGGTTAAAGGTACTCCATGCAAACGGACTATGTTAGCTAAAAATTCACGGGCAACGGTCGAAGTGGTAAACGGGTGATGCATCGGCACAAAATGAGCATACTTCGAGAGTCGATCCACGACTACCATCACCGCGGTAAACCCGTTAGACACTGGTAAACCTTCCACGAAATCCATACTAATGTCTTCCCATATCCGTGCTGGTATCGGAAGCGGTTGTAATAACCCGGCGGGTTGTATGCTATCCGTTTTAGCCCGTTGACATGTATGGCACTCCCTGATATATTTCTTTACCGATTCCTTCAACTCGACCCACCAGAAATTTTGCTTCACCTTCGCCAATGTCTTATGAAAGCTGAAATGTCCCCCCTCGGGAGAAGAATGACACATCTCCAAAAAAGTAGGTAGGAGAGGAGACTTGGAACTCAACAATACAACCCCTTCTTTGAACCAAACCCCATCACGTTCCACAATACTCCCCCTAGATGCAATAGGTACTGATGAAGGTAATTATGAATAAAAAGAATCAGATTGTACCTCCTTTTGAATATCCCCCCAAATGGTGGAGCACGGATGTGATATACCCAAGAAATGAATCTCCGCCTTACGTGACAGCGCATCCGCCCCTCTATTTGAACTCCCGCTTTTATACTCAATCTTATAATTGAATCCCAAAAGCTTGGGCAACCATCACGACTGAGCAGGAGTAGTGATGCGTTGTTCCATCAAATACTTGAGGCTAACATGGTCCGTTTTCACCAAAAAAGGACGACCCAATAAGTAGTGGCGCCATTTTCGGACTGCCTTCACAATCGCTAACATTTCTTTCTCGTACGTTGACCAAGACAGCATCGTACCCTTTAAAGGAGCACTAAAATAAGCCAAGGGTCGGCCCCGTTGAGTGAGAACCGCCCCAATTCCCACCCCACTCGCGTCACACTCCACCGTAAAAGGGTGGGACCAATCGGGTAAGACCAAAGTTGGGGTGGTAGTTAACGCAACCTTTAAAGCTTGAAACACAGCCTTCGCCTTCTCATCCCAATAGAAAGGAGCCTTACCAACTAGTTTGTGTAACGGAGCTGCAATACTGCCAAACCCTTTGATGAACTTCAGGTAGTAACCGGCTAACCCCAAAAACCCACGAACACCTTTCGCAGAAGACGGAGTAGGCCATGAGAGGACGACTTGTATCTTAGCCGACTCCACCTCCACCCCCCTGCCGAAATCACATGCCCCAAATAGTTGACTTGAGTAACCCCGAAACAACACTTCGTAAACTTGGCAAAAAGCTGATTAGCAATCAATAAACCCAATACAGTGCGCAAGTGATCAAGATGAGCATCTAAGGACTTTGAATAAATGAGGATATCATCAAAAAACACCAAAATGAACTTACGGAGGTACGGCTGAAAGATATCGTTCATCAAACATTGAAAGGTAGCCAGGGCGTTGGTGAGCCCGAAGGGCATGACGACAAATTCGTAATGCCCATCATGCGTCCGGAAAGCTGTTTTAGGAATGTCGGCCTCTCGAACCCGAATTTGGTGATACCCGAAACGGAGATCAAGCTTGGAAAAAATGTTAGCACCATGGAGCTCATTAAGAAGCTCATCTATCACGGGAATGGGGTATTTATCCTTGACAGTGATATCATTAAGGGCCCGATAGTCGACACAAAAATGCCACGTTCCATCGGATTTTTTAACGAGCAAGACCGGGGAAGAAAACGGGCTGTGACTGGGGCGAATCAACCCATCATGAAGCAATTCCCGGACTTGCTTTTCTATTTCTGACTTTTGCAAATAGGGTTGGCGGTACGGTCGAGCACTCACTGGCTTAGCTCTCGGTAATAAGGGAATAGCATGGTCATGAAAGCGAGCAGGGGGAAGTCCAATGGGCTCCCTGAAGACCTGCTCGAACTCAGTTAGGACCCGTTGGACAGCCGGACACGGGCCCGGATTACCCGAAGAATCGGACTGAACTTTGTGAATCTAGAAAAATAAGGCAGTACCTTGGATGCCCATGAACTCATTGGTCTTCAAGGCAGTAAGATCCGAACCCTTCAACCCCTGTAACTTGTGTGTTGATCCCGCAATACGAAACCCGAGAGTAAGGTGCTGAAAATCAATTTCAATCGGACCTAACGTCTTCAACCACCGAACACCCAGAACAATTGGGCAAGCTGCGACGGGCAGGACAAAGAAGTCTGTAGTTATCATGTATCCCTGAATAACAATAGTAAGATCATGAACTCGACCCACACAAGCCAATTTATCACGATTAGCGACCACTACTTCCAGTTTGACCCCCTTATCCACTGACAACCCTAACCGATCCACCAAGGATTGCTCGATGAAATTGTGGGTGCTACCACCATCAATTAACACAATCACATCCTTACTTTGAAGCTTAGCAGGCAATCGTAAGGTTTGGGGCAAAATTGTACCTGAAATCGCATGGAAAGAGACCTCGACCAGACCCGCTTCCGATTGAAGATCGTCGGGTTCAGTCCCGCTCTTGCTGCCATCAGAAACTTCGTCAGACTCGCTAATCATGAAGAGTTGAGGATTGCTGCACTTGTGACCAGGAAAGTAGCGATCATCACAATAGTAGCATAGCCCCTTTTCCCGTCGTTCTCATGCCTCTGCCCCTGAGATGCGTCGAACTGAACTGGGGCTTGGTAGGGCAAGAGTTTGTTTTGGATCGGGCCCTAAAATTCTAGCAGTGGGCTGGGCCTTGGAGGGTGAAGTTGAAGTGGCAGCCGATTGGGCCTGGGAGTTCGAACTAAGACTCGAAACTCTAGCAAAAGGGGAACCCCGTCGCTGCAAGTTCAATTTTTCCTCTACCAGCCGTGATAACCCCTTTGCCTCCGCCAAGGTGCGCGGTTTCTTGAGCTTGACCTCCAAACGAACTTCTTCTTTTACCCCTCCAACAAAACAACCGAGTAGAAAGGACTCCGGGAGGTTATCGATGCGATGAGATAACCGTTCGAAAGCCTCGATGTAAACCGCGACTGTAGAAATTTATTTGAGCCGGTGGAGGGATTCCGAGGGGTCATCGTATTCTGTTGGGCCGAAACGACTTAACAAAGCAGCGGTAAATTCCCTCCAGGTCATCGGACCGTGTGATTTGGCAAACCACCGATGCCACTGTAAGGCGACATCGTCAAGATGAAACGATGCCAGATTGACGCGATCTTCCTCCGCCACGTTTTGGAATTCGAAATACTGTTCAGCCTGGAATATCCATCCCGTTGGATCGTCGCCGCTGAACCGGGGAAAATGGAGTTTCAGATACGGCTTCCCATCCCTGTTGTTTGTGATCACGCCAATCGGTTTTGCCTCCTGGCGGACATTTAAGGTCTGCAACTCGCCCAGAATTTTTTCAAACAATGCATCATACTTGACAAATCGTTCGTCTACCTCGCTTTGAAATTCTGCATTAGTGCGTTTGTTAGCCATTGGACGTGGTGGATCACGATGCTCTGATACCACTGTTATAAAACTTTGTGGATCACTCAAGAGAAAAAAGGAAGAAACCAGAATAGCAAATAGAGAGAATCAATAGAGCAAATTTTCTGATATATCCCTTCCAAACCCCAGGTTCACAGTTAAAAAGAAAACAATTGGAAAAGTTCAAACGACTCCTAACGTATCTAGGAAATTAACATACTGGAAACGTGGGCATACCCACGACTTCCTTTATTTCAGGAAAACCAATTCAAAGACTAACTTAAAAGACCAAATTCAAAGATACGTTAACTCTCCCCATAATTGCCATGCACTTGGACTTCAATCTTCCAGACCTCCTTTTGGGCCTTCGTTTGGGCTTTCGACCTGCTTGGCCTGCGGGTTAACCAAGGCCTTCGACACATAACAGAACTTGCAATCAACATCAAGATCATAATGAGTAGGATCCATACTTAATGGTAAGTTCAGAAGCAACGCAGAGTAAAACACATGTTGTATGAACTTTCTCACAAGAAACATATTTTCTTATGCTTGAGAAATATTCTAAAGTTACAACTTTAGCCCTTGATGTTTAGTTATTCTAGATGCAGTCCATAAATCAACAATCCATTCAACTCGATCACCCGAGTGTCAAGAGCATCCATTTACTAAAATACAAATACATTTATTTAGAAAACAAATACGCCTGTAAATTGAGTATGAACTTGTCAAAAGAACAAATATTACACTCCACACAACTATATTTTTTATTATTATTGAACAACTATTTATAGCATAAATAAAAGGGCTTACTTTATTTATTTTAAAAAATAGAAAGAAAAGGACGAAAGAAGGTAAAAACGTCGGCATGACTCAAAATCCAAATAGGCAAATTCATTGAAATGAAGGGGTGGTCTCGGTCAACAATTTTGACCATTAATTCATTTAAAGTATAAGCAGCTTGACTTTTGTAACATACATTACAATTAACAATTAACAATTGACAATTAACATTGCATTGCGTTGCATCTTCTCCAAGAGAAGATGAAGAACAACCGAAGCGGTGGTGGGAAAGTATCACCTAAATGGATCATCGTTTTCAGCGTCTTCAGTTTCGTATGTGGCATGCTCATCACAAACAGGTATATATTCCGTTTTTGTCCTTTCAATTCAGAAATTGGGGTTTATTTTTTTATTTTTCATCGGTGATTTGGGATATTTTAGGGTGTGGATTCCACTTGAATCCGATGGAAGGATCATGAGACGGAAAGAACAAGAGATGCAAATTGTTACTCCTGATTGCGTGACAAACAAGGTACATGTTTTTGATACTTTGGGGGTTTATCACATCAAATTGTTGATTTTGTTGTTGATCGCTTTGGTTCAGGATAGTGACATATTGGGACAAGTTCATAAAACCCACGAAGCAATCAAGTGAGTAGTGTTTTGATTCATGTTGCTCAATCTGTATATGTTTTCCTGCGTTAAGAATGTCGCCAATTGGTCATTACGTTATTGGTTTTAACAGGCTTTTGGCCTCTGGAACCAAAGTCATAGGTTGCCTTTCTCACATGACACGAATTTAACAAAATATTCATGGGTTCGGGTTTAGTGTAAAGTAAACGTTCTGGGCCAGCCTTTTCGCTGATATGGCGGTTTGCGGGTTGACCCGTTCAACCCATGTCATTTTATAAACGTTTTGGAAAAATTGCTATGTTGTAATGGTCTGGTATTTTATGACAAAATTAAATGATAAACTATAATAATCATTCTTTTCATAATATAAACGTAATCGTTTTATACACATTCTCTTAGTTGTAAGTTTATAATTTTGGAGTATTATAGTTAATTAACATATAATTCAGGTTAAAAAAGTGTTGTTCGTGTCAACTCGTGAACACGTGTGTGTTGCGTTTGGGTTGATGTGTTTGACTTGATTTTAGGGATTCTGTATAATTTCTGCTTGTGTTAGGTTCGACCTGTTAACTTGCTAACATGACCCATTTAACATCCCTATTGAAGGCACTAGCCTTGGGTACACAAGGCTACCAGTATTAAGAAAACACTTGTAAAATAATATAACAGGCAATTATTGACAATATATATATATATATAGCATCTGAATAACTATTTAACAACTAACAAAACAAAAACAAACTTACCTGGTAAAATCTCACGAATAGCAAGCTATTGATAGGGTTTAAGGAGGATGAAACGAGAGCAAACCTTTCCTCTGTCACAGGATGATAACGAGAGCAAACCTTTCCTCTGTTAACTTCATCATCGAATTTGATATCGACAGACACTAGGCGAGAGATAATAGAGTTAAAGTTGTTAATGTGAGTGTTAACAGAACCACCTTCCTTCAATCTCGTGTTTACGAGTTCCCGAATCAGAAAGACCTTGTTGGCTGCGGAAGGCTTCTCGTACATGTTAGACAGTGCATCCATGACACCTTTGGCTGTCATTTCCTTCAGAATGTTAAAGGCAACATTCTTTGTCAGCGAGAGTCTAATCACAGCAACAACTTTCCTATCTAGTGCAGCCCAATCAGCATCTTTCATGCTTTCAGGTTTATCACCAAGCAGTGTTGCACTCAAATCTTTCTGAACAAGTAAGTCCTCGATCTGCATCTTCCAACATCCAAAATCGACGCCATCAAACTTCTCGATTCTCGTTTTACCCTCATCAGCCATAATACCGGAGATCAAAGGATGAGAGCAACCAAGGCTCTGATACCACTTGTTAGGCAGTACGTGTACACGGCTGACCCGAGGATTCGGATAGGGCACGGAAATCAATACAATACTACGGCTCGGGCCTTAAGAACTTTTCGGTATTTCTAATTGATTTCTAAAACGAGTGAAGAGATAACGATAGCAATAATGGTAATAACAAAAGTAACTACGCAGCGGAATAAGATCACCAAACAACCAATAACTTGAACTAATAAAACTGAACAGAATAAACACAAAACAGAACCTGTTTTGAAGGCTGTTCTTTGATCAAAACAAGACAGAAAACTGCAGCACAAACGGAACAGAACAGCAGCCTGTTCACGGCAGCAAACACAGCCCCTTTGTGGCGGCTGTGATGGCTGCTGCTGGTGGTTTATCGGCTGCAAACAGCAGCCCTTCAGAAAGGCTGTTGGCGACGGCAGAAGATAGCAGCAGTAATGCTGCTGTTCTCGGCAGAAACACACACACAATCACACGAGCAGTAATAATAATCAAAACAGTAAAGAACACGGCGATTTAACGTGGTTCGGTCAAGAATTGACCTACGTCCATGGGCTACGAACCAGGGTTTCTTTTTATTACTATCAAGACTCAAAGATTACAAGTACATATGTGGGTATTTATAATAAAAGACAATAAAAACTTAACATAAATAAGTTGAGGCAGATTAGGGTTAGGGCAGGCTGCCCTCGACCCTATTCTGCAGCATGTTTGCAGGCTGTTCCAGGGCCCGACCCAAGATGGATCGGAGCCCACAACACAACATGATTGACCTGCAAGGCTTGATTTGGTATGTTTTATAATTTTAATTGTTTGAACTTTGAACTATTTTTAAGTATTATATTCATATTGAGTATATATTTAACTTTGAAAAAGTACATATAAAAATTCCAATCCGATTAATTTTGATTAATCCTGATTAATTCTGATTAGTAACAAAAAGATATGCATTTGTTCTCGAAAAAAAGATTTTGGATAGTGTTGTACGATCTGACCTTTTTACTTAGCATAGCTGTATCCAGGTTGTGACATGCTTTCTGATTTTGTGAGGTAATTGTCGGGAGATGTCACGCAACTGTCATGCCATGTTTTTTTGTGGGTGTTTTTTTTGTCACATTCTTCGTAATTCGGGTCACGTTTGGCAACCGAAGAAGCGTCTCAGGCTAAAACCAAGTGCCTCAAGCTGCTTCATGGGATAGCATCGCTTCATATCCTCAGAAGTGTTTTTAAAAATGTCTAGCGTTTATGCCTCAAATTTGTTTTTTAAACCGATTTAGATCCTATAGCCCATATGATGAGCTAAAAATGGAATGGCTTTTTAATATGCCGTTGTACTAAAGTTCTTGAACACTTAAGAATTGGAGGGGAGTGGTTGCACTAGCTCCTTTGTCTCCGTCACTTCAAGCATACCCTGCAAAACAATAACTGTTGAAGTGCTATAAAATTTAAATGTTTATGCTTGAACTATGATTTTTTTCATTCTTGGAGGTCTATCAGGTCACTTGGAAACTCAATTTCAGAGCTGAGAGTGGAGCTCCCCAGCAATCAAACTTCATCTGAAGTTGTGAATGGTGATGATTCTCATCTTCACAAGAAAGAGGAAGACAAGAGTGAGAAAAGGAAAAAGGTGTTTATGGTTATTGGGATTAACACTGCTTTTAGTAGCAGAAGGAGGCGGGATTCGATCAGAGAAACATGGATGCCCCGGGGTACTATTGAATATTAGATATTTTTATTTGTGTTTACTGTTCATTTTCTCTCTACAAAACTGATGTTTGACCAGGTGAAAAGCTACTTCAGCTTGAGAAAGGAAAGGGCATCGTTGTTCGTTTCATGATTGGTCACACGTAATTCTTAATCTTCTCTTCTCTCTTTTATTTTTATATACTTGTTTGCTATTTAGTTGACAAACTATATGCTCTTGACTACATGTTTCATAAGCAAAGCATTCACAAAATAAGATAAAACACATGTAATAAACACAACTAAATTGTGTTCAGTTATTCTTTCTTTTCTACTTTTTTCACGTGCCAGGGATATGTAGGATGTGGTACTGTAAACTTTCTCACTTAAACTCTTTATCACTTTCCTTTATGTGGGAATGGGTTCTTACATGATCCACTATGGTTTAAGTTGTTTATAGCTAATTAGATTTGAGTTGTGGTGGTCTTTTAAGGCATAGTGGTTTGAATCAATGCTAATGATGGGAATTTTGATATCTTATCTTCAAAACTAATGAAAATGTTTAAGGGATAAGCTTGTAACAACCTGTCCCACGTAGGGGTGTTCATGGTAGGTTATTTGGTTACATTACTTGTTTAATGGACCATGTTCAAATTTCCAGTTTTGCAAATGTGCAATATCACTTTCACTCACCAAACGTAAAATGTTGGATAATTCCGGATGGTTTGAATCTTCAGCAGCAAGCTACAGCTGTATTTTGACAGCAAGCTACAGCTGCTGATTTGGGTTTATTTTTGATTGATTTGAGTCTTTATTACATTCCATAAGATAGGAGTTTTATTTTGGTCAGTAGTTTATTTCCATGTCCTGCTTTTATTATAAATAGAGATAGGTGCTTTGGTATTCTTGTATTAGTTTTTCCCTTCCTGTCTTCCATAATAAAGACTAATCTGTGCTGACCACTTCAGCATTTTTCTAGCTATTTTCTGCTAAACTCTTGTGCCAATTATACTCGATAATTGGTATCAGAGCCGTCGATTAAAACCTGTCCAAGAGGCCAATCTATTGCCTATCAAAGAATCCTACTGCTGCAGCGATTTTTCCAAGTCAAACAGCAGCATTCTCGGTTGTTTTCTGTTCAGCCTTATTATTCCTTTCAGTTTAAAGACCCAGTTCTGTTTAATGGCTGCTGTCACACCCAATAATCAGGCTGTTGTTCCAGTTAGAGAAGGGAGTTCAATATCATACCAGTGTCCGTTACTTACTGCAACGAATTACACATCTTGGGCAATCAAGATGGAATCAATCATGGATGCCCATGGAATTTGGGATGCCATCGAATCATCTGATGAAGCTGCTATGGATGCCAAGATTGGAAAGAAAGCAAAGGCTTTCATCTTCCAGGCGCTGCCGGAAGATATTCTATTGCAAGTAGCGGGACACAAGACTGCTAAGGAGGTATGGGATGCTCTCAAGACGCGGTATCTTGGAGCTGACCGGGTGCAACAAGCTAGAATTTCAACTCTAAACCGAGAGTTTGAATTGTTGAGCATGAAGGAGACAGACAACATTGATGACTTTGCAGGAAAGATTGGGGAGATTGTGTCCAAGTTTCGAACACTTGGCTCTACATTGGATGAGAAAGCCAAGGTAAAGAAGCTGTTGAACTCTGCACCAACTAGGTTCCTACCAATCGTTGCTACGATTGAACAGTATTCGGACCTAAACAATATGCCTTTTGAAGAGTTGGTCGGGCGTCTCAAGGCATACGAAGAAAGGCTCAAGCCAGCTGAACCAATTAAAGACTCGGCAGGTCAATTGTTGTTAACAAAATCAGAATGGCAGATTCGACAAAAACAGGAGTCAAGACAAGCTGGCAGGAGTAGAGGGAACAACCGTGGCCGAGGGAGAAGACACTTCACGAACAATGATCATATGGCTGAACAGGCAGATCAAAGAAGCAGAGAAACTAATCAAGAAGATCAGACGGAGAGACGAGACAGAAGGTATCTAAGGTGTTACAATTGTGACAAAATTGGCCATTTTTCGGCCGAGTGTCAAGCCCCTAGCAAAAGTGAGAATGAAGCTAATTTTATCATAGAAGATGATGAACCCACATTGCTTATGGCGAAAGCAGAAGCTGTGATGCTGAATGAAAAGAAAGTGCTTCCTAAGGTGTATGCATACTATGAGTGTGAAGATGGAATGTGGTTTTTAGACAACGGTGCAAGCAACCACATGACCGGGCATAGAAACTATTTTTCTAAACTGGATGGAAAAGTAACAGGTCATGTAAAATTTGGAGATGGCTCTACTGTCGAAATCAAAGGTAAAGGATGTGTAACCGTGAAATGCAAGAACGGTGAGAAAAGAGTATTTTCTGATGTGTTCTATATACCCGAATTGCACAATAATATAATGAGTTTAGGGCAATTGGATGAGCAAGGGTGCAAGGTAACTTTGGGAGATGGAACCCTGAAGTTATATGATCAAACTGACAACCTATTGATGAAGATTCAAAGAAGTGAAAACAGATTGTATACTATCAAACTTCAAGTATGTTTACTATCTGAAGCAAACAACTCAAAAGCTGAGAATGAACCAGTGAACTTCATTGATCAGCAACATAACACATCAGAACCTAATGTGATGATAAACTCAGCTTCTGAACCCACAAAATCAGAGCTGAATATTAGGCCAGTTGTGAAAAACAGCAATCCAATACATGTTGAGGTGAACACAGAAACGTATGACAGTCCAGTTCAGGTTGAGAAAGCCCAAACAATCCTATTTGGGAGCCCAGAAATCAAAAAGGAAAGCCCAAGAAGCCTGATTGAAGGAAGTGTTCAAGATAAGAAAATGGAAACAAGTGAAGCACCAAAGCAAGACATGGATGGATTAAATGCTCAGTTTCGAGAACCTATCAAACAGGTATGTTTCAAACAATTGAAGCGGAAGAACAAAAAGAAGAGAGGAATGCGAAAGATCGGAATTAAGGGGGTGAATGTTGGATAATTCCGGATGGTTTGAATCTTCAGCAGCAAGCTACAGCTGTATTTTGACAGCAAGCTACAGCTGCTGATTTGGGTTTATTTTTGATTGATTTGAGTCTTTATTACATTCCATAAGATAGGAGTTTTATTTTGGTCAGTAGTTTATTTCCATGTCCTGCTTTTATTATAAATAGAGATAGGTGCTTTGGTATTCTTGTATTAGTTTTTCCCTTCCTGTCTTCCATAATAAAGACTAATCTGTGCTGACCACTTCAGCATTTTTCTAGCTATTTTCTGCTAAACTCTTGTGCCAATTATACTCGATATAAAATGTCCAAAAAATAGGGAAATGGGTTCGGAGTTGCAAAACAAAGGTGGGGACTTAAAGTTCTACACGAAGTGTTTATTTAAGATAGAAAAGCCAAAAAAAAAAAGGAAAAAGGAATACACGTTCAACTCACATGTGCATTCAAAGTTTACAAACATACTAGAAATTTTGCCAAATTAAGCGGTTTTCAATTGATAAAATGTGGGTTTCCTTTTTTGAAATTCTAGATAATAAAATATTAAATATGTGCCCTAGTGGACAAGTAGATCTAGGGATGGCAATGGGTCCAAAAGTTGTCCCATATTCCATTGTAAAATCGTTTTTCATATCCATCGGGTTCATGGTTTACCCGGTGCACTCGTTTGTGATTCTATGTGGTTAAAATTTACCTATTGAGATTTTATTATCTAAATTTGATGCTAAACTCACCCAAAAACCAACTTAAAACATCAAATACTCAACTACGCCTCTAACTAGTCTATATTTTTTATATGTTCATGATTATATTATATATAATATATCCGGTTTTGATGCATGTAAACGGGTATGGGATCAGTTTTGCGTAATCGAGCGGGTATCACGTGATACCATGCTTGTCCCAAATCCACAAAACATACTTGAATACTTATCCAAATGTTTCAAGTTTCTGCGTCTTTTTCTGCCATCCTTGAGTACACCGTTGGCGCTGGATCTAGAAATTAAGAACCTAAACAAAAATTGCGAACTGATTTTTTTTGGTTCAGTATCTACACTATTAAGATATCATACAACATCTAGCAAATGGGTTCTTTATTTTTTCAAAACAAGTAATCTCTTAGTTAACTGTAACTATCAGGTTTAGTCTCAAGGGATAATTCTATTCTTACGAAAGTTCAATTTTTGAAATAACCACTATGGCACATGAAATCCAAATGTTCACATTTTTTATCATCCCATTAAGTAATTTTCAAGTCACTATTAGAAATTTTGGCAACTACTAGGAAGAAAACTGTGCTTAACTTTCTGTTTATTTTTCCTACATCGAACTCATTCTCGGTCTTTGTTTACAGCGCAACATCTAAGAGCATTCTAGATCGAGCCATTGACTCTGAGGAAGCTCAACATAAAGATTTCTTTAGGCTTGTAAGACAAACAACGAGATACCAGAAATATTTTATTGTCTTGACTTCCAACTTGAAAGAATCTGACCATATCATCATAACAGGAACATGTTGAAGGGTATCACGAGTTGACTGCAAAAACAAAAATATTCTTTTCCACAGCATTTGCCAAATGGGATGCAAAGTTCTATGTGAAGGTGGATGATGATGTTCATGTCAATCTTGGTATGATGTCTGCAACCTTTTACTCTTGAATTTCTGTATCTGTACTACTCTCTTGCTACCTTAAAAATGTAAGGAATATAACATTCTTGTAAGGCATTAAGCATAACGATATGTATTTACCATTACTCAACATTTAAAAATGGCCAGGTTGGGTAATGGGTCATAATGGGCCTTTTTTAAGTATGGATGGCGCAGATGTGGAGTCTTGACCAAAGAAGGGCTGCCGGCTCTGGCCTTGGTCAGCCCACAAGGTTTTTTTGGGCAGAAAATAAGGTTTAGTTTTAGGAGGCCCTAATTAATCAGTTAACCTTAGATTATGCTCTATAAATATTGATTGCTTGTAATTCCTTGAGCATCTTGAATAATATAAACCGTAGTGGCAATACGGTGGACCTATGTCACACCGACCGAACCACTTTTAAGTCTTGTGTTTGGTTTCTCCGTTAGATTTCTGTCTTGTTTGTGTGATTGTTTGGTTGAGATTTGTGATCCAAAGATAGCTATGAGGTCTGACTCACCAACTTTCTTTTCCCAAAAAAGGAAATTTAACAGTGATTAATACATTTTTTATGATTGTTAACTGTATTATTAAATTATTGATCTATTGTTTGTTGAATAAAACAATAACCTGTTTTCTTTGTTGTCATCTTTTATTTTAGCTGTTCACCCCAATCTATAAATTACAACTTGAATCGGCCTATCTCTATATTAATGTGCTGAAATTGCCACCTATAGCGATAGATGTGTTTGATAGTTAAAATGAACTCAAAAAAACCTGAAGTTTGACTTGAACGAATTTGAATTCTGAATTCAGTTATAAAACAATCCCAGTTCATGGAAACCAGAAATTTATTCAATGAACACCCCTACCTCTATGTTTCGTATAACAACTAAATGCCAATTGATTAGTTAAAATATCAAGCCAGATTGAACATCTATGCCCTATAATGTGGGATTATTCACGGTTATCTTATTGTTCAAATTAATCTTATATGTGGTGTGTTATTATAACCTTAGTTAAAAAAATTGATGTGTCCGGATTCCAAAAGTATTTATGGCAATATGCGATTAACTATTATCTTTTGTAGCCCTGTTACTATGAGCCAACTTTGAAACAAGCCAATATACCCGCGTTCCTTAATGCCCGGTTGGGTTATTTTCTGGTTATTACCATAATATGTTTGTTAAAATATGGGATTTTGGAAATCAAATATTGTGGACTGGTCTTCTTTTGAGTTGTTATAATTACATGTCTAAATGATCTAGAAGTAACTAGTTTCTAAAGATCTACATGAATGTGTAATGCTTTTCCAAGTACTTCTGCTTGATCTGTGCTTAGGCAGTTAAGTGCTAGAATATAATTTAATGAGCTCCTATCATCGTGTTATAAATACTAGTTTTGTCATTGTTGAAGCTACTTAGTCAGGCAGTCCAGTTAGTTGTGGATCTGAAGAGAGTGTCTTTTGAACCTATAACCTTGTAACCAATTGCCTTAAGAGGTGCAAGCTTGAATTTTTGGGTTACAATTGGAAGTGACTATGGGGTGTGCTTCATGTATGTGCTATATAGACAACTGGTGGCGAGGACAATTTGATGTGTTTTTGTGCCTAAATATTGAATTGGGTTTCAGAAATGAATAGCTTGGTTGTAGGTTGTGTAGTTTGATCTGGTCAATATTCTGTTATGACAACAATGAATAATTGATTTTGATGCAGGCATGTTAGCTACAACTCTTGGACGATATCAGTCAAAACCAAGGGTTTATACAGGATGTATGAAATCTGGGCCTGTTCTTGCGCAGAAGTAAGTTCTACCAGCACTTGCATTTCATCATGCCCTAGCCCAATGAATTCGGTCATAAATATTTATATATTGCATCACGTAGGAATGTCAAGTACCATGAACCTGAATACTGGAAGTTTGGAGAGGAAGGAAATAAATATTTCCGGCATGCAACCGGACAAATTTATGCAATCTCGAA
The DNA here is from genome assembly GCA_025506505.1 of Flaveria sonorensis. Lineage (NCBI taxonomy): Eukaryota > Viridiplantae > Streptophyta > Magnoliopsida > Asterales > Asteraceae > Flaveria > Flaveria sonorensis. Next base: position 3,523,757 of record CM046437.1, read on the forward strand.
TGATCTTGCTGCATACATCTCCACCAACCAGTAAGTCTACTTTTTATTCCTCTAAGTCAAACATAACTTTTCTAAATTCAATATTTGTACGAATTTCTTTTGTTTTCTATTTTTCCCTTCTAAAATTTTGTGGTGCCTTAAATATGGTTATGTTACTTTAATATCATGTCATAGCAACACATTTATTTATATGAAATTATGAAGTTCCTATGTTGTTTGCAACTCCAAAAGTACATCAATTTCAACACCTTCATGATATCATATCTAGGCCTATTTTGCACAAATATGCAAATGAAGATGTGTCACTTGGTTCTTGGTTTATTGGTCTTGACGTCGAGCATATTGATGATCACAACATGTGTTGTGGGACCCCCCCTGGTACGCGACCACCATTTTTTTTTCTTGTTTCCTTTCGTTGTCTAGGGGTTCTTTTGATGAATGATTTTTTATCCTAATGCGTTGTTTTGAACTGTCAAGATTGCGAGTGGAAGGCAGAAGCTGGTAGCGTGTGCATAGCGTCATTTGATTGGAGTTGCAGTGGCATTTGTAGGTCAGTGGAAAGACTGAAAGATGTTCATAAGAGATGTGGTGAAGATCCTGCTACCCTTTGGAGTGCACAATATTAAAATTCAACTAGCTCAATACTATACAAGATCCATCCTTTTGTGGCGGTTATTTTACTTGTATGTACGATGACCGCTGCAAAAGTAAAAAACAAAAATTTTGAGTTATATATATATATATATATATCAACTAGTTTACAAGTCTTAAACATATTGTGTTATATATATAAAGAGAAAAAGTAGGAAAAGCATATAAATCTTATGAAATTGTTTATGACCAGCTAAAATACATACCGTAGGTTTGATGGTATAGTCCATTAGAGCAGGCTATTTGCTTATTGCCATACATAAGCATAAATGTGACACGGTGAATGGTAGTTGTGGGTTGGTGGCAAGTATCAACACGTCCCTCCTAAAACCATGCATTCTCTTCAAGGCATAGACCCAGTGGTGGTATGCAGGTCCAAGGTGGGTCTCTCTCGGATTGATGGAGAAATTGTGGTGGTTCGTTGGTACTTTTCAGGGCGGTTGCACGGCTCGTCTTGTTTGCATTTTCATGGAATTAGCTTTTTTATGGGTATTGTGGGTGGTGGTGTGTTAGAGACCGATACAAGATGGGCAATTTTCAATAGAACCCTTTGAGCGGGTTAGACTCTAAGAAGTAGATAGTTTCATTCTTTGCATAAAGAAGACATTACAACAACGAATAAACTTAAATACTACATGCCACTAACCTACCACAAAAACACTTAAACAATCCACTACTACATGAAACCACTCACAAATCGTTATACATGAAAATAAGCATCAATACTAGTAAAATTAATAAATAAGTATATTAAATAATGCAGGTGGTAGCCCTTGAATGTGTTTGGGCACGTATCAATCCCCCAATGCTTCAAAAGTCCTCGTCTTCAAGGAAGGAAAGATAACACCATAATTGCCATCACTCACGTCTTCTGGTGGCGTTCCAGTAGTCTCCATGGGCTGCTAAGGTGGCCAGGGTGGCTGCCTGCCAGTTGGTTCGCCAGCTATGCCTTTGTTTGGAGCATCTAGGAATGGTCCTTGTAACCCAGGTAGAGGCGAATGCAACGTGTCAATAGCATATATTTGAACTGGATAGACATTGTGTCCACCAACTTGTGTTGATGAACTGATGTGAAAGGATTTAGAGATGGTGTCGAGATATAAAGAGCATTAAGCTACATAAACACTATGTACTATGTTTAGTGCTGAATCTATCTGCTATGCCGAAAGATGAGTCTATCTACTGACAAATCACACTACCTGATGAAGCACTGAACAACTGCGAACCAATATTTGTGCATATGTTGAAGTCCTGAAGATATGCTGATTCAATGTTTTTGTAGACAAGGGTGACACTGCTGAGGAGTAGTGGCGACAACATTACACTGCAATTACTGATCTTTTGTGCTGCTGATTCTTGTTTATGTTGTACATTGTTTTGTAACCAATAGTATTACACATTCGTGAAATGCCATAATATGTAGATCAATGGTTGGAACATGCCATTGATCCTAAATCTAGAATAGATGGTCAAGATTGGTTCTAGTGTTTAACTATGATACTACAAGTACTTTACACATATAGTTTTGAGGTTAGCTAGTTTCTGTTATTGCATCTTGTAATTATTAAATATAATCCAGTGAATACTTTGAAAAAACTTCTTCTTGTTGTTTTCATTTAAGTGTTACATTTGTTTTGTTAGTAAGCAGTTGGTAAGCAGTTAGTAAGCAGTTAGTGAAGATTCTACATTTACTAACTGTTTATCTCAAGAAATTCCTGTTTCATTTCACGATCCTTCAAGTGGTATTAGATCTTTGGCTTTTGATTTGTTTGAAGCTTTCTTTCAACAAATCACTTGTTTTTCTTTGTTTCACTCATACACACACACTCATACATTTCATATTCAAACCTTCCTTCAAAATGACTATTGTTGCCATGTCAACCAAGCATGACTTCGGGAACCAACGGTGACGAAGGTTACCTACTTTCGGTGGACATAGAGCTAACGAGTTCAGTCGAACAGTGTAATGAGTCTAAGGTTACAGAAGCGTTCGCCAACTTTGATAGGCATAGCATTGAAGAAATGATACTCAAACCAAACTCCAAAGTTCACCCCAAATAACTATGACACATGAAAGATTCGGATAGAAGATTTCTTGAGAAATCAAGATAAAAAACTTTAGATGTCAATACTAAATGGACCATATGTTCTAATGGTTCAAGTTGCTTGAGATGATTCTAAAAGATCCTTTAGTATATTGATAAAGATCTGAAGAAGATTGATGTAGACTCCAAAGCTTTATGGCTGGCCAGATGAGCATACCGACAACATCATTCATGGCTTTAAGAAGTTCACAACTACTTTGAAACTGTGTGAAATATTAAAGGCGAGATACAATGGAAACGAAGACATAATGAGTACAAAAAGATGTTCTAAAACAAAAGTTTGAAAACTTTGGTTTCATCAGAGCAGAAACCATGATAACTACATAGCATAGATATGTGGAGCTGATAGACTCTCTAAATGAAGCCGGTGGGAAAATGGAAAATAATGATGTTCTCAGAAAATTCTTATGGTCTTTGCCCAAATCATAGACAGTTTACATTGTATCCAGTAAAAGAACTAAGAATCTAAAAAAGAACGGTATGACATTCTGAGTGCCTATCAGATGAGATTGGATGAAGATGAAGAATCTCTAGGCAGATCACCCAACACTTCTAAGTTTTCAGCACTCATGGCCCCCATTCATGAACCCTACCAGTCTCATCAATATCATCAACTCCTTATAGTGATTCATCAAGTACCAATGATCACCTAACCTAAATCCCCAACTGTTGAATCACCACCTTTATTACCTTTTGGCAGTTGGAACTACAGGACCGTTAAAGGGTACTTAAGCTTGCACTTAGGAGGATCTTAAGATCACTTAACAATTCAAATAGGGAACTGTGAACCTTTACTGAAGATACAAGATAAACACAAGTAAAACAAGAACAAGAGCAAAAGATAAAGTTTTTAAGGAAGTTGTATATTTCTTCTCTAGTTCTATTACAAGTGTTGTATGAGTATCTTTTAAATACAAGAACCGAAGACTACTTATACTACATCCTACAACCGTTAATATGCAAAAAGATAGTTGGAAGTGACTAATCTAGACAACAAGATCAGCCTAAAGTCAAAAGGCAGATTGCCTTTTGACTAGTGACTATGACAAGCCATAGCTCACTGACTTTCCTATTACAAGAAGCCAAGAAGGAACAAAAACAGAAACTTGCAGGCGAAGACCTTATCTACTTTATCAAAAAGTATGGAAGTTTCACCAACTAGTGATAGCAGGTGAACTACCAGAGCATGCAGCGGAAAGTAGGTTGCTTTATGATAAAGTTGATGAAAAAGGTATCTTTTCTCTCTCTTCAGAGGAAAATTAGTCTTGTCTTTAAACAGCTTCGGAAGACTTTGTCTTGAGAGCTTCAGAAGACTTCATCTTTTACCTTCAGAAGAGTTGAGTCTTTGGCTTCGAAAGAATTTATACTTGGAATATTTTCCAAGTTCAGTGTAAAGCTTCCGCAGCAGTTTCTTCTGAACTTTGGCTTCGGAAGATTTTACACTTAGCATTTTTGTTGAGTGTGTAAAACTTCCGAAGCTAGTTCACCTTTGTTCCAAAGTGCATGTTGGAAGACTTGGTTGTTTTGGTATCTTTTGGTTGCATCAACCTCTTAACTTCAAAGGTTCCTACAAACTCCCCCCCAGGCTGATGCTACCAAAACAGAGAGGTTCTTCAGACTGGGATAGTCCACATGAGGATCTTCAGACTCATAAAGTACCTTCTCATGTCATAGAGATCATGCAGAGGGAGTTCAAGCATGTCACTTATGAAGTAGACATGTTCTTCTCCCTGATCTCTAGTGACATACCATATGTCTGGATCTTCAGCAAAAGTCCAGGACAAAATTTGTCTTCTAACAGAGAGAAGCTCTACTATGATAGGAGTTGGTTGAGAGTCCTCTTCATGCACTTCCTCAGGATGTTTTGACTCATTCTAAGGTTGGGAGGAGGATGCCTTTCTTCTTTTCTTCTTTGAAGATGATCTTCTTTTGGCCATCCTCTTTTTCCTCCCAGATGATTTTAACTGAGAGGGTTGGTCTTCAGTACCAGGTTCTTCAGTGGATTCCCTCTCAGTTGGGATCTCCTCTCTCCCAATTTTAGAAGGAGAGGAAGGAGAACCCTGCTGTGGGTTAGAAGATGAAGTTGGCTGTTGTGCAGCTTCAGGTGCAGGTGGTGTTGTCTTTGTAGGTTCCACCTTTACCTCAACTTCAGGTTGAGCTTGACTTGATGGTGAATGGAGGTCCACAAGCTCTCCCCTTTTTATCTTCTGCTTGATCACCCTTATGTGCTCATCTATTGTGGATAGAGACATGGGACCAAGCCTCCTTCCGGAGAACCCATACAGCTTCAAGAAGCTCACCATCCTCTGCCTATCTGCAGACTTTTTCTGACTTTTCTGGATGATGGCTCTTGATTTTGCAGCTTCTTCCTTTTGCCTCTTCTTTGCAGCTTGCCTTTCTTTCTTGGCTTGCTCTTCCAGCTGCTTATTGTATTCAAATAATATATAATCATAAGGCAAGGGAAGAAGTGAAGGTGACTGATAGAGACCTGTGGCACTCAGGTAGTTGATCATTTTTAATCTTTCTTCTTCATCAACTACCTGAGGTTGTTTAGCAGCCACAGTCTCTGACTCAGGACTTTCTTGAACTGGGGAGAGGGCAGGAATGTTTTTGTAAAGCCTTTTTCTCCTTATTTCTTCCTTATGTTTGAGGGTCAAGGCTGCATCCTCTGCTTCCTTCCTCTCCTTTGACAATTCAATGTCAGCCAGTTCATTTAACTCCTCTAAGGGGAGAGAGATGAGTTCATCTATGTTGTAGTTCCTGGTCCCCAGATAGTTAAGCCTGGCTGCCCTTAATTCATCTTCTTGAGTGTTTGGTACAGGGGCAGCCAGAATTGTAGCTTGCATGAATCCTAGGGAACCATTTGAACTCTCTCCCCTCAGCTTCCTCTTCCTCTCTCTCTTTTTTCTTCTTCAATCTCTTCAGGAGTCATCTTCCTTTTGCCTTTGTCAATTGCAGATCTTGATGACTCAGTCTGAGGAGAGCTTTGGCCTTCATTGCTTGATTCAGCAGTCAAGCTCTAACCAGAGAGAGGCTATGAAGCACCATCATCAGCTGTGCCTCACTGAGGGTATGGGGTGCTGGAGGAGATCTTGTCTCAAGGTTCACAGTCTCAGCCTCTGGGCCTTTAGTCAAGGCTTTCCCTTCGAAGCTAATCTTGGGGTCTACCTTAACATCCAGTTGACCAAAGGCTTCAACTGCTAGCCTCTATCTATATAATATAGTTCTCCTTTTGAATTCTGCCAGCACCAAGTCTTGAATTTGATTGGCTAATCTGACAGCTTGTCTGTTATTGCTTGGGTTGACAAGTGCCAGATCTACCAAGTTTATACTCTCATAGAAACTCAGGGTGGAGATGTTGAGAATTTCTTGTTAACCCTGAGCTCTAGAGATCACAAGAGCTTGGGTTGTCATACCCCCAACCCCAGATTGGGTTCTCAGATGGGGCAGACATTGCTCTTGGTATCCCCTCCTCAAATAGTTGTTGAATGAGCAGTTCCAAATCACTGTCTAGAGGAGGTTGCTGAGCATGGACAACTGCAAGATAGGATGGTGAGTCCTGTATGTCCATACTTGAGGAAGAACTCCCAGGTTCTGTGGCTGTCAGAACTTCCTCCCCTTTTTTGGTAGCATCACCCTCATGCATAGGTGAGCTGGGGAAGTGATCCATAACATCCACAGGTTCTTGTGGACCTGGATGAGTTTGTCCTATAGGTCTCTCAGCTAACTGGCCCTTGAGATCGGTGATCTCAAGTTGCTGGTCATGGACCCTCCTTTGCAAGATAGTCACCTGTGATTCAAGGTGAGCTATCTGTGAAACCAGTTGGGTGAGATGTCTTCGAGTTGGTGCACCCTGAGTTTCAGACTCCCCTCATCTTCAGTTGAAGAATCATTAGGGGATGAAGGAGGTGAACCGAGGTCTGCTCCTTCACCACCAGCATAGGGTTCTTGGCTGCTGGATTTCCCCTGCCTAATGACAGTGTCAAGAGGTTGGGCTGTCGTGGTTGAGGTCTTAAAGATGTAATCACTGGAAACAGTGAAAGCCTCTTCCACATGGATCTCCTGGACAATCACAGGAAGATCCACCTCAGTTTGGGGTGTCTGATGTGGGCTAAACATGGGTGAAGCAGGAGTACTCATCTCCCCTTGAGTGTGGGTAGAGAGGGGAGAGTCATGGTACTCACTGAAACCCAAATCTTCATCAGAGTAGAAGTCAAGGCTGGGTATGGGGCGGTTGAGATCAAGAGGCTGGGGATGGTAGCTTTCCCCTGAAGGTTGATCACTAGAGTGTTGAGACTCAGAGTGATGGCTTAAGGCTGTTTGTGGAGTTGTGAGCTTATCAGGCTGAGCATGAGAAACCCCAGCATTGATTGTTTGAAAGATGGGAGTGGTTTGCTCCTCAGGGGAAGTGGGAGCTCGAGATTCCACTTCCTCCTGTATGGGTTGTGATATGGGGGCCTGCACATGCTAGTAGCAAGTGCAGGGGTTCGCTTGGATTTTCTTTGGTAGGTGAATTTGATGGTGGGTTGTATTTGAGGTGGGTGAGAGTAGAGGGTGTTGGTTCATCACTAGCTGGGGCTGCTAGGATGTCACCCTGAGCAATGAGCTCAAACATTTTCGGGACAAGGGCTGTTTCTACCCCTGAGAACCCAACAGTTGGCTTTTTCAATATCTTGAAAATGCCGGGCCTCATATGTGCAAGTTTAAGAACATTACCTGTTCCCCTCAACTGTGGTCCCAATTCACAGTTGAGAATGTGTTGAACATACCGGGGGAACATGTAATATTCTAAGGAATCCAAATTCGCTAGTAAATTTGTAAATACAAACTGAGAGTACCTGAATTTGACCCCTTGAACCATCCCATGGACAATGAAGGAGAGGTCTTCTGGAATCTGGTCCCATCCTCCATGTTTGTTGGATAGGCTATGTATGACGACATGGAGGAGGTATTTCCATTGGAATGAGACCTTCCCCTTCCTGAAGGTTTTGACCGAAAAGTCACCTTCGTAGCCCATCTGCGCAAAGGATTGGTTGACAGCAGCTTTTGGAAAGGACAGCTCACCTGCTTCATCATCCAGCTGCAAATGGGTGTTTATAATGGCTGGAGTGATGAAAACCGTCCTCCCCTGCACTGTGGCAGACAGTGCCTTCTCCCCGTCCATGGTGACCTCTTGACAGGTCTGCCAGAACTCAAGCAACTGATTCTCATAAAGAGGAGGATCAATTGTAAGGGAGGTGAAATAGTGAGACAAAGAAAGATACCTACACACGTCTGAGAAGCTTGGATCCTTCTCAGAGTTTAACAGAGCAACTTGATTGTGTTGCCTGTGTAGGTGCATGGTGAAATTAGGGTCGTTACGATGATCAAGATTGGCCATTTGAAGAAGCTTTGTAGTGAAGGAAAGAAGAAGAAAATGAAATTAGGGGTAATTTTAGGTTAAGGAACAATGAGAGAAGTGAGATGAAATAGAACCGTTTAGAAAGATATACTCTGGATTTGAGACAAAGTTATGACAAAAAGTTAAACTTTGAAATCCGCAAGTGGGTCCTACTTCTGAAAAAGGCGCCCAAAAAGTTAGTTTTCTTGGAAGTAGAAAAAGCTTCCGAAGGCAATTTTGGTTTCGGAAGCTTTGCAATCAAAGCTTCCGAAAGCAATTTTGCTTCGGAAGATACTTCAAAGAGTTTTGAAAATTTTGGCTTTGGAAGAAATAAATGAGTCTTTCGAGACTAAATTGCTTTCGGAAGAAATTTGTTCCTAAAATGCATTTAAGTACTTATACCAAAATTTAAGCTTCGGAAGATACTTCAAGAATTTCTTCCGAAGGTAAATCTCAGATAAGCTGTTTAAACGATTTAGACATTAATTTCTTCCGAAGGCAACTTTTGCTTCTTCTGAAGGTAAATTTTCATCATTCTAAGAGATACCATTTTAAAAATTCGTTTTTCTTCCAAAGAGAACTGGGCTTATAAAGTGATCTCATAGACAACCTAGGACACACAGTTTTAAGAAATAATATTGATTAAGTTATTAAGAAAAATCTACTCAAAGTTAATCATCCCAATAGCTGATACAAGATATTTAAATCTCTGTTCATCAAACGCTTTGTGAACAGATCGGCATATTGTTCATTTGTGTTAACTTTGATTAGTTTTATCAATCCCTTTTCAAAATTATCCCTAATCAGATGATACCTGATGTTGATGTGTTTGGTCCTTGAGTGCTGCACAGGATTCTCTGTAATAGAGATGGCATGTTGTTGTCTATATGGATGGGAGTCTCTTTGAAATTGAACCCATAGTCTAGCATCTGATTCTGAATCCAAAGCACTTGAGCATAGCAGCTGGCAGCAGCGATGTATTCAGCTTCAGCAGTTGATGCAGACACACACAGGATTGCTTCTTGCATTGCCAAGAGACTATCCTTCCACCCAGGAATTGTCACCCCCCAGATGTGGACTTTGCAGTCATGTTGCAGCCACCATAATCACTATCTGTATAAGCATACAGATTGAAGTCTGAATTCTTTGGATACCAAAGGCCTAGATTTGGAGCACCTTTGAGATATCTAAGGATCCTTTTGATAGTGATTAGGTGTGACATCTTGGGGTTGGCTTGATATCTTGCACATATGTATGTGGCAAACATGATATCAGGCCTGCTAGCAGTAAGATACATAAGTGACCCAATCATAGCCCTGTAGAGATGTTCATCAACATACTCCCCCTCAAGATCAGGACCAAGGGAGTGGTTTCTGGCTATGGGTGTCTTTGCAACCTTACAGTCAGTCATCTTGAATCTTGTAAGTATGTCCTGTACATACTTTGACTGACTGATGAAGATGCCATCTTCAAGCTGCTTCACTTGAATTCCTAGAAAGAAATTGAGTTCCCCCATGGCACTCATTTCAAATCTATTCTTCATCAGCATCTTAAAGTCTTTGCAGAGCTTTGGATTAGTTGAACCAAAGATGATGTCATCCATATATCTGAACTAGCAATGTGTCATTTCCTGTTTTTTGATGAAGAGAGTCCCATCAATAGTACCTCTTTTGTATCCATGTTGACAGAGGTATGTTGATAGTGTCTCATACCACTTTCTTGGGCTTGATGCAGTCCATAAAGGGCTTTATCAAGCTTGCAGACATAATCAGGATGATCTGGGTCTGCAAAGCCAGGTGGTTGTTTAATATAAGCTTCTTCATCAATCACCCCATAGAGAAAAGAACACTTCACATCAAGCTGGTAGACCTTGAAATCCTTGGATGCAGTATAAGCCAGAAATATTCTTACAGCTTCAAGTCTTGCAACTAGAGCAAAGACATCAGTGTAATCAATTCCTTCTTCTTGAGTGTATCCTTGGACAACCAGTCTAGACTTGTTCTTGATAATGATCCCTCTATCATCTTTCTTATTCCTGAATACCCATTTGGTTCCTATGACACTCTTCCCTTGAGGAAGAGGACATATGTTCCAAACCTTCTGTCTTCGGATTTGAAGCAGCTTTAATCCAGCTTCCATCCTTCAAAGCCTCATTAACCTTCTTCGGCTCTATCTGGGATAAGAAACAAGAATGTAGACAAACATGGATGTCGTGAGCTTGTCCTCTTGTTCTTACCCATGAGTCAACATTTCCAATGATGTTTGTGGAGGGATGTGACTTGTGGATCCAAGTTGAGGGATCACAGCAAGTTGGTTAGACAGATCTAAATTGTGAGAAATTCTGATCTGGCAATGAGGTGTCTCCCACCACATCAGCACACATATCAAGAGAGACTTGATCTAATGAGTGTATAACATCATTCATTTTGTCTTCAATGGAGTGGTTTTCAGCATCAAGAAATTCTTGATCACTGTCACCACCTCCAGTTCCTCCTCCTGCATTTGAAGTTCCTTTTCCTGAATTCTGAGCCTCTGAGCTGGAATTTGAAGGCAATTCATTTGACTCAGCAGTATTTGTCATGCGAGTGCTAATGGGAGCTTTAATTGCAGGGTTAGTCACCACTGGAGCTGAAGTAGTCTTTTTGTTTGGTCTTCTCAGCTCAAATCTTTAATCAGGATCTTCTGTTGACCTGTTATCTGTAGATCCTGAAACATTCTCATAAGATTTGTTAAAACAGTTGGTAACTAAGTCAAGATCAAACAGCCAATCCGGACCAGAACCTTTTACACAGGGTGTGTGTTCATTGAAAGTCACATTGGCTGACTCCTCAATGATTCTAGTTCTGAGATTGTATACTCTATAAGCCTTAGCTTGAGAAGAGTACCCAATAAAGTGTCCATCATCTGATTTCTCAGCAAACTTGGCTATTTGATCTTTGGTATTCAAGATGGTGCAAGGAAATCCAAATGTTCTGAGAAAACCAATGAATGGTCTTCTTTTGTGCCACAGTTCATAAGGAGTCTTACCATGTGTTTTAACTACCAAAACTCTATTTTGCACATAGCAGGCTGTGTTGACAGCCTCTGCCCAGAAGGTGATGGGCAGCTTAGAGTCAGACAACATGGTTCTTGTAGCTTCAATAAGTGTCCTATTTCTCCTCTCAGCAACACCATTTTGCTGAGGAGTCCTGGGAGCACTATATTGTCTTGAAATACCCTTTTCATCACAAAATGTATCAAGGATTTGGTTTTTGAATTCGATTCCTTGATCACATCTTATGATTTTGACCTTGAGATCAGATTGATTCTCAATTTTCAGAATGAAATTCTTTAAGATTTCAGGAGTTTCATCCTTAGTTCTAAGGAAAAACACCCAAGTAAATCTTGTGAAGTCATCTGTGATCACCAAACAGTATGAGGTCCTTCCTAAACTCATTACACTGGTGGGGCCAAACGGATCCATATGTAATAAGTGTTGGGGAGTAGTGATAGAGTTCATTTCCTTTGGCTTGTGAGACACTTTGTGTTACTTCCCCTTCAGGCATGCAACACAGTGGTCATCACTTGTAAACTCTTTCTTTGGCATTCCAGTTACCAAATCATTCTTAATCAGTTTATTCATGTTCTTAAAGTTTACATGGCACATTCTTTTATGCCAAAAGAAAGACTCATCACTATTTGCTTTAGATAGAAAGCAAGAAATTTCTCCAGAGGGAGATGTTTCCTGCAAGTCCATCTTGTACATGTTCTCTTTCCTGGGGGCTCTGAGCAAAATATGCTCTTGAGGAATATCAACCCCAGGCTTGAGAACAATACACTCATGCTCAGTAAAGAGCATGTGATGTTTTTGGTCACAAAATTAGGATACACTCAAAAGATTGTATCCAAGCTCCTTGACAAAGTTTACCTTCTCAATGCTGAGCTTAGCATTTGAGACCATGCCTCTACTAGTAATGTAACATCCTGCATCTCCTCCAAAAGCAACTGGTCGTCCATCAATTCTTTCAAAGTTTTAAAGTAGGGACTCATTGCCTGTCATGTTTCTGGAGCAACCACTATCAATGATCCACACATTTCTGTTTGCCTTTGGCTGTCCCTGCACAAAAAAGATGATTTAGTTACATTTGGAAACCCAAGTATAATTAATCTTGGGCTTATAAAGTTCAGATGAAGGCAATGAAACAGTAAGTGATCCTATGTTCAGGCTTTGAGGATCATTTGCTGTTGCTGAAGAGGAGCTTTCAGTCTCAAGGTCTTCCTTCATCTTCCACATCACCTTTGGAAGATTGGGCTTGACCTTCACTACTTCGGAAGCTTTTGTAGCTTCGAAAGCTTTGGAGATGGATCCTTCGAAAGGTCTTGCTTTCACTACAGCAAGCTTCAGTGCTTCGTAAGCATTCCTTTCTTCCGAGACCAACTTTTCTTCCGAAGGCAATTTCCTACTTGTCTTCTTCTTCATTTTGGGGCTTCCGAAGGAAACAGATTTTTCTTCCGAAGCTGTTTGTTTCTTCTTCTTCTCAGAAGTTTTCTTCTTGATCATGTGGATACTACTCTTGGGATTGTATTGACAATCCTTAGCCAGATGTGAAGTACTACCACACATAACACAATCCAATTCTTTCCTTCTGAGAGCATTCTTTCCCAAAGAAGACTGAGCTTGAACACTAACCTCTTCTTTCTCTACCTTTTCAGATGATGTAGCAGGCTTCTTAGGGTGAAGCTTGCTCTTTGAAATGGATGGTTCAGGCTGTGTAGCAGTGACACACAGCTGATCAGTCTTCTTGTTGTTGCTGGAGACCAACTTTTCTTCCGAAGGCAATTTCCTACTTGTCTTCTTCTTCATTTTGGGGCTTTCGAAGGAAATAGATTTTTCTTCCTAAGTTGTTTGTTTCTTCTTCTTCTCAGAAGTTTTCTTCTTGATCATGTGGATACTACTCTTAGGATTGTATTGACAATCCTTAGCCAGATGTGAAGTACTACCACACATAACACAATCCAATTCTTTCCTTCTGAGAGCCTTCTTTCCTAAAGAAGACTGAGCTTGAACACTTTCCTCTTCTTTCTCCACCTTTTCAGATGATGCAGCAGGCTTCTTAAAGTGAAGCTTGCTCTTTGAAATGGATGGTTCAGGCTGTGTAGCAGTGACACACAGCTGATTAGTCTTCTTGTTGTTGCTGGAGTGAATTGAAGCTGAAGTAGAACTCTTGGTACTACAATTCTTGACAGGATCTTCAGCTTTGAACACCTTGAACCCTGCAGAGATAAATACTTGTTGTGTTTGGGATCAAATGTGGTCTTGATCTCTTGAGCTTTTCTGGATCTTCTCTTTGCTCTTCTGATCAAGTTCTTTCTCTTGGTTTTGCTCAAACCAGCTTCTTTTTCCTCCTTAGGAGCATGGTGACCCTTTTTGGATTGACTCTCTTCACTCATCTCAGAGTCATCCCTCATATTCTCCTCTTCATCCTCTTCATCACTGGGGTCTATAGATGGCAACTCATCTTGACCAGTTCTACACCTAGGAGATCTGACTGATAGTAAAGTGTGTGGAGGAGCTATCTCACTAGATCCCAGTCCCTGCTTATTCTGATAACATACCTTCGCATGCAGAGATAAGGATATCATGTTCTTGAAGGTCTCTTCTTCAAGAACACATTTTTCTACCCTGGCTTTGCTGATCACAAGCTCAGCCTGACATTCAGTCAACTTGGTAATGAGATCCTTAATTTGAGTCCTGTAGTTTGTCTGCTCATGTTTAAGAGTTGAAACTGTTTTCTCTAGATCTTCTATCTTAAGTTTATAGTCATTTTCAGCTCTTTTAAAATCAGCTTTTAAAATATTTAAAGACTCAATATCAGATCTCATTTCCAAGTACCTGTATCTATTTACTTTAGCAATACATTCAGGAGAGCAAAGATGTTCAAGTACCTTGGCTTCATCTTGATCAGCCATGAGTGCTTGGTTTGGAGATGCATCTTCAGCTTGAAAGCTCCAGTCAAAGCCTCCTTCTTCAACAACAACTGCAGCTTGCTGTCTTGGCCACTCATTTTGGTTCCCTCCTTCAGTGTAGTTTGGCCTGAATGAAGCTTGGCCACCATTTGACTTAGGTGCCTTGCATTCTTTAGCAAAGTGTTCCATCTGGTTACAGTTGTAACACTTGACTTTGCTCTTGTCCAGCCCAAACTTGCCACTGGCAGCATTGCTAGGAAACCTTCTTCCAGTCCTCTTGTAGAACTTCTGGGCTCTGTGAGTGAGAAGAGCCATTTGCTGGACTATCTCCATGTACTCCAGATCATCTGGATGGATACAATCCAGGTCTTCAAGAGTGAAAAGAAAGTTGCTTGTACTTCCATTAGTCTTCATCAAAAAAGTCAGCCCTCTCCTTTGGTATCATGCCACCACCAGCAGCAGCTGAAGAGGTGCATGGTACATGAGCTCCATTGACAATGGACTCCCACATCCTGGAATCTTGAGACTTGATAAAGCCTTCCATTCTTTGACACCAAGTGTCAAAATCCTCAGGAGTGATCAGTGGGGACTTTGTCATGGTTCCAGTTTCCATATCAGCTTTGGAGATAGTTGCCATTTGAAGAGTTAAGTGATGTGTGTAACTAAGAGGATTTGAAGATGGTGAGATCTTACAATCAAGAGCCTGGAATGCTCTGATACCAAATGCAGGACTGTTAAAGGGTACTTAAGCTTGCACTTAGTTAACACACTAAGGAGGATCTTAAGATCACTTAACAATTCAAATAGGGAACTGTGAACCTTTACTGAAGATACAAGATAAACACAAGTAAAACAAGAACAAGAGCACAAGATAAAGTTTTCAAGGAAGTTGTATATATCTTCTCTAGTTCTATTACAAGTGTTGTATGAGTATCTTTTAAATACAAGAACCGAAGACTACTTATACTACATCCTACAACCGTCAATATACAAAAAGACAGTTGGAAGTGACTAATCTAGACAACAGGATCAGCCTAAAGTCAAAAGGCAGATTGCCTTTTGACTGGTGACTATGACAAGCCATAGCTCACTGACTTTCCTATTACAAGAAGCCAAGAAGGAACAAAAACAGAAACTTGCAGGCGAAGACCTTATCTACTTTATCATAAAGTATGGATGTTTCACCAAGTAGTGATAGCAGGTGAACTACCAGAGCATGCAGCGGAAAGTAGGTTGCTTTATGATAAAGTTGATGGAAAAGGTATCTTTTCTCTCTCTTCAGAGGAAAATCAGTCTTGTCTTTAAACAGCTTCGAAAGACTTTGTCTTGAGAGCTTCAGAAGACTTCATCTTTTACCTTCGGAAGAGTTGAGTCTTTGGCTTCGGAAGACTTTATACTTGGAATATTTTCCAAGTTCAGTGTAAAGCTTCTGCAGCAGTTTTTTCTGAACTTTGGCTTCGGAAGATTTTACACTTAGTATTTTGGTTGAGTGTGTAAAACTTCCGAAGCTAGTTCACCTTTGTTCCAAAGTGGATGTTGGAAGACTTGGTTGTTTTGGTATCTTTTGGTTGCATCAGCCTCTTAACTTCAGAGGTTTCTACAGGAACCAACACTCATTGGCTCCAACTTTTCTTTCCAACCACTCAAACTCAACATTTGAGACATCAAGCCAACTTCTTCTAACTATCTGAAAAAGACTTTGGAATGCATACACCAAGATGATCTTGAAGAACTTGACATCAACTACCAGATAACCATGATCGTTTTTAGAGCTAAGCACTTTCAACAGAGAACTAGAAGAAAGTTTCAAAAACAAAGAAGATTTGGTTTTCAAATAGACAAGAGCAAAGTCAAATGCTTCAAATACAATTGCAGGACCGGGTAAGGGTGCCTAACACAATCAGTTTCACAATGAGGAGAGACTTGGAACACTTAACAGTTCAAATAAGGAACCGGGTTTTATTATGAGGATACTACAAACACAAGTAAGTAATGAGATAGAACAAGCAACAATAACACAGAAATATGGTTTTCAAGGAGTGTTGTATATTGCTCTCAAGTTCTATTACAAGTGTTACAAAGCATATCTAAATTACAAGAACTTGAGACTCTTTATACTACATCCTACAACTGTCAATACTTAGAAGGACAGTTGGAATTGACTAATCTAGAAAACAAGATCAATCTAAAGTCAAAAGGCAGATTGCCTTTTGACTAGTGACTATGACATGCCATAGCTCACATACTTTTTTATTACAAAAAGGTTTACAGGTACAAAAGTAGGAAGTTACAGACAAAGACCTTAATCTACAGTTTACAAAAGCATAGACTTTTCACCAACTCATACAAGTTGGTGAGTCTTCAGAGTTGCAGCAGAAAGTATGTCAGCTTTATGTAAAGTAAATCAGAGAAAGCATGTCTTTCTCTATCTTCGGAAGAAATCAGTCTTCACAGCAAAAGTGCTTCGAAAGACTTTGTCTCTGAAGCTTCGGAAGACTTCATCTTTGGCTTTGAAAGATTTGGACTTTGGCTTCGGAAGATTTGACACTTAGTATTTTCTGATGTAGTGTGTAAAACATCCGAAGCACTTCTACCTTTGTACGTCTAGTGCATGCATACAGGAAGACCTTTGGTTGTTTTGGCTTCTTTGGTTGCATCAGCCTTATAATCTTCTGATATTACTTTAGAAACTCCCCCTAGGCTGATGCTACCAAAATAGAAAAGTACTTCAGATATTGATAGTCCTCATTAGGATCAAGACCAAGCCTCTCTTCATCATCATGTCATAGAGATCATATAGAGGAAGATCAAGCATGTCTTGCTAGAAGTAGACATCTTGACCTCCTTAATCTCTGATGACATACCATCTGTCCGGATTGGTAGCAAAACTCCAGGACAAGATGGGTCTTCCAATGGCAAGAGGCTCTACTTGAATAGGAGTTGGTTGAGCAGCCTCTTCATGCACTTCCTCAGGATGCTCTGACTCATCCTGAGGTGTGAAGGTGGATGCCTTGGTTTTCTTCTTCTTTGAAACACTTTTTCTAGCCATCATTTTCATCCTCTTTAAAGTTTTCAACTGAGATGACTGGTCTTCAGCACCAGATTGTTCCGTTGTGTCCCTCTCAGTTGGGATCTCTTTTCTCACAGGTTCAGATGGAGAGAGAGGAGAATCCTGCTATGGATCAGAAGATGAAGTTGGCTGAGATGCAGCTCTAGGATCAGGTTGTGTTGTCTTAGGGGGTTCAACCTTCACCTCAACTTCAGGTTGAGCTAGACTTTGTGGAGAATGCAAATCTACAAGCTCTCCCCTTTTAATCTTCTGCTTGATCACTCTTATATGCTCATCCATGGTGGATAGAGACATAGGACCAAGCCTCCTTTCAAAGAATTCGTACAGCTTCAAGAAGCTCATCATCCTTTGTCTATCTTCAGACTTCTTTTGGCTTTTGTGGTTGATGGACCTTGATCTTGCAGCTTCTTCCCTTAACTTTCTCATAGCAGCTTTTCTTTCTTTTATGGCTTGTTCCTCCAGCTGCTTGAGATATTCAAACTCTATGTATTCAAAGGATAAGGGAGAAGTGCAGTTGCCTGATAAAGTCTTGTGGCACTCAGGTAGTTGATCATATTCATTCTTTCAGCTTCCCTATCTACCTGAGGTTGTGCATGTGCCATAGTCTTTGTCTTAGGACTTTCTTGAATTGGGGAGAGGACAGGAGCATGTTTGTAGAGCCTTTTTAGTCTTTTTTCTTCCTTAATCTTAAGGAGCAATGCTGCATCCTCTGCCTCCCTCCTCTCCTTTGACAGCTCAGTGTCTGCCAGCTCATTCAACTCTTCTAAGGGGAGAGATATGAGTTCATCAACATTATAGTTCCTGGTCTCCAGGTAGTTTAGCCTAGCTGCCCTCAACTCATCATCTTGAGTGTTTGGCCTGGGGGCAGCTCTGATAGCAGCTTGCATGAAGCCTGAGGACCCTCCTGAACTCTCTTCCCTTAACTTCCTCTTCCTCTCTCTCTTCTCATCCTCTAACTCCTCGGAGGTCATTTTCCTCTTCCTTTTGTCATGCACAGGCCTTGGTGACTTAGGGTGGAGAGAGCTTTGGCCTTCATTGCTTGGTTCAGTAGTCAAGCTCTGGCCAGAGAGAGGTTGTGGAGCACCATCACCAGCTGGTGCTTCACTGAGGGTACCGGGTGCAGAAGGAGATCCTATCTCAAGGTTCACAGGCTCAACCTCTGGGCCTTCAGTCAAGGTTTTCCCTTTGAAGCTAATCTTAGGGTCCACCTTAACATCCATTTGACCAAAGATCTCACCTGCTATCCTCTGTCTATATAATCTTGATCTCATCCTGAGCTCTTCTAGCACCCTTTCTTGTATCCAGTCTGCTAGTCTTCCAGCTTGTCTGTTTTGGCTTAGGTTGACAAGTGGAAGATCACCAGATTTATGCACTCATAGAAACTTAGGTTTGAAAAGTTGAAAGTTTCTTGTTGACCCTGAGTTCTAGAGATGATGAGAGCTCTTCTTTCTGTGTCATACCTCCATCCTATGATTGGGTTCTCAGAGTGGGGAGATGGGGTAGATATGGCTCTGGGTATACCCTCCTCAAATAGACATTGAATGAGAGAGTCTACATCCATGTAGACTTGAGGAGGTTGCTGAGTATGGACTATTGCAAGAGAGGGTGGTGAATCCTCTATGTCCATACTCTGAGAGGAACTCCCAGGTTCTATGACTGTTTGGACTTTCTCCCCCTTTTTGGTAGCATCACCTTCTTGCATAAGTGAGTTGGGGGTTGAGTCTGTCACATTCACAGGTTCTTGTGGACCTGGTTGAGTTCCTCTTGGTGGTCTCCCAGCTAGCTGGCCCTTGAGATCGGTGATCTCAAGTTGCTGGTCATTGACCCTTCTTTCTATGACAGTCACCTGAGATTCCAGGTGACTATTCTTTGAAACTAAATAGGTGCATATTTGAGTCAGTTTTTGCACCTTTAGTTTCAGACTCCCCTCATCTTCATTAGAAGAATCACAGGGGGATGAGAGAATTGGACCAAGATCCTCCTCCTCATCACCAGCATATTGTTCTTGGCTGCTGGATTTCCCCTGCCTTATGACAGCTTCAAGAGAAGTGTCAAAAGGCCTGGTTGCCATGATTGAGGTCTTAAAGATGTAATCACTTGCTAAAGTGAGAGCCTCTTCTATATGGATCTCTTGAACAGGTTCAGGGAGATCCACCTCAGTGATAGGTGAATGATGTGGGATAGACATGGGTGAGACAGGAGTACTCATCTCTCCTTGAGTAGGTGTGGAGAAGAGAGACTCATGGTACTCGCTGAATGCCATGTCTTTATTATCATAGAAGTCAAGGCTGGGAATTGGTTGGTTTAGATCCAGCGGCTAGGGATGGTAACTTTCCTCAGAAGGTTGTTCACTAGAGTGTGGAGACTTTGAGTGAAGGCTTAAGGCTGTTTGGGGTGTGAGCTCATCAGGCTGAGCATGAGGAACCTCAACACTGATCATATGAGAGATGGGAGTGGTTTGCTCCTCAGGGGAAGTAGGAGCTCTAGTGTCCACTTCCTCCTGTAAGGTTGGTGATATGGGGGCCTGCATAAGCTGAATAGCATGTGCAGGGGTTCGTTTGGTTTTTCTCTGGTAGGTGATGGTTATTATGGGCTGTATGTGTAGTTGAGAGATAGAAGGTGTGGGTTCAACACTAGCTAGTGCTGCTAGGTTGCCACCTTGAGCAATGCTCAAACATTTTTGGGGCAAGGGCTGTTTCTACCCCAGAGAAGCCAACAGTTGGCTTTCTTATTATTTTGAAGATGCCGGGCTTCATTTGTCCCAATTTAAGAATATTACCTATTCCCCTCAATTGTGTGCCCAGTTCACAATTGAGAATGTGCTGGACATATCTAGGGAACATGTAATACTTTAATGAGTCCAAGTTAGCAAGCAAAATTGGTATATACAAATTGAGAATACCTGAACTTGACCCCCTGAATCATTTCATGGACTATGAAGGAGAGGTCTTCTGGAATCTGATCCCATCCTCCATGCTTGTTTGACAAGCTGTGTATGACAACATGAAGGAGGTACTTCCATTAGGATAAGACCTTCCCCTTCCTGAAGGTTTTGACTGAAAAGTCACCCTCATAGCCCATCTGCTCAAAGGAGTTGTTGACTGCAGCTTTGGGGAAGGACAAGTCACCTTCTACATCATCCAGCTGAAGATGTGTGTTTATGATGGCCGGAGTGATGAAGATTGTCCTCCCCTGCACTATGACAGACAGTGCCTTCTCCTTGTCCATGGTGACCTCTTCTTAGGTCCGCCAGAACTCCAAAAATGATCCTCATAGAGAGGAGGATCAATGGTGAGGGAGGTTAAGTAGTTGGTCGAAGAAACGTAATGACAAACCTCTGAGAAACTTGGATCTTTCTCAGAGTCTAACAGAGCAACTTGATTATGTTGCCTATGAAGATGCATGGAAAAATTGTGTTGATTTCTGCGGTCAAGGTTGGCCATTTGAAGTAGATTTTTGGTGAAGAAAGATAAGAACAAAGGCGGTTTGTAGGTGAATTTAGGTTAGAGAACAATGTAGATGAAGAGGAGAGTGAGAAGAGGGGGAACCGTTTGAGAATATATATGAAATGGATTTGAAACAAAGTTAATGCAAAAGGATAAACTTTGAAATCCGAAAGTAGGTCCCACCTCTGAAAAAGTGCCCAAAAAGGTAGTTATTTTGGAAGTTGAAAATCTTCCGAAGGTAATTTAGCTTCGGAAGTTTTTAAGAAAAAGCTTCGGAAGATATTTGTCCTTCAAATACATGTAAGTACTTAGAAGCATATTCAAGCTTTGGAAGATATTCTCAGAATTTCTTCCGAATTTAATTTTTTTATAAGTAGTTAGTTGATTTGAAGACATAAATTTCTTCCGAAGTCAACTTGAAATCTTCAGATGGAAAATATGTTTGAAAAAATTTCAAAAATCTAAGGAATATCATAATTTTTTTTTCCCAAAATAATCTGGGCTTATGAAGGTGATAAAATAGACAACTTAGGACACCAGGTTTAAGAAATAAAGTTGATTTAAGTTTTTAAGAAAATCTACTCAAAGTTAATCATCCCAATAGCTGATACAAGATATTTGAATCTCTATTCATCAAAAGCTTTAGTGAATAGATTAGCATATTATTCATTTGAGTTAACTTTGACTAATTTGATTAATCCCTTCTCAAAATTATCTCTAATCAAATGATACCTGATGTTGATGTGTTTGGTCCTTGAGTGCTACACTGGATTCTCTGTAATGGAGATAGCACTGTTGTTGTCTATGTGAATGGGAGTCTCTTTGAAGTTGAATCCATAGTCCAGCATCTAATTCTGAATCCAAAGCACTTGAGTACAACAACTTGCAGCAGCAATGTATTCAACCTCAGCAGTTGATGCAGAGACACAAGATTGTTTCTTGCATTGCCATGTGACAATCCTTCCACCAAGGAATTGACATCCCCCAGATGTAGACTTTGCAGTCATGTTGCAACCACCATAGTCACTATCTGTATAAGCACACAGATTGAAGTCAGAACTCTTTGGATACCAAAGGCCAAGTTTGGGAGCACTTTTGAGATATCTAAGAATCCTCTTGATAGCAACCAGGTGTGACATCTTGGGGTTAGCTTGATATCTTGCATAGATGCATGTGGCAAACATGATATCAAGCCTGCTGGCTGTTAAGTACATAAGAGACCTAATCATAGCCTTGTAAAAATGTTCATCCACACACTCCCCCTCAAGATCAGGTCTTAAGGAGTGGTTTCTGGCTATGGGTGTCTTAGCAACCTTACATTCAGTCATGTTAAATCTTGTAAGTATGTCTTGTACATACTTTGAATGACTTATGAAGATGCCAGTGTCAACTTGCTTCACTTGAATTCCCAGAAAAAAATTTAGTTCCCCCATAGTACTCATTTCAAATCTGTTCTTCATCATCCTCTCAAAGTCTTTGTAGAGCTTTAGATTAGTTGACCCGAAGATAATGTCATCCACATATACTTGAACCAGCATTAAGTCATTCCCTGTCCCTTTTATGAAGATTGTTCCATCTATAGTACCCCTCTTGTAACCATGTTGACAGAGATACTGAGATAGTGTTTCATACCACTTCCTTAGAGCTTGGTGTAGCCCATAAAGAGCTTTATCAAGCTTGCAGACATAATCAGGATGATCTGGGTAAGCAAAGCTAGGTGGTTGTTTGACATAAACCTCTTCATCAATCACCCCATATAGAAAAGCACACTTGACATCAAGTTGGTAGACCTTGAAATCCTTGGATGCAGCAAAAGCCAGGAATATTCTTACAGCTTCAAGTCTTGCCACAGGAGCAAAAACATCTGTGTAATCAATTCCCACTTCTTGTGTGTACCCTTGAACAACTAGTTTTGCCTTGTTCTTGATGACAAGTCCTCTATCATCCTTCTTGTTCCTAAAAACCCACTTGGTTCCTATGACAGTCTTCCCATGAGGAAAAGGACATAGGTTCCAAACCTTTTGTCTTTTGAATTGAAGCAGCTCCTCTTGCATTGCTTCCACCCAACTTCCATCTTTCAAAGCCTCATCAACTCTCTTTGGCTCTACTTGGGACAAGAAGCAAGAATATAGACAAACATTTTTGTCATGGGTTTGTCCTCTTGTTCTCACCCTTGTATCAACACTTCCAATAATGTTTGTGGTGGGGTGTGACTTGTGGATCCTGAGTTGAGGGATCACAACAAGTTGATTTGAAAGATCTAGATTAGAAAAATTTAGTTCTAGCAATGGAGTGTCACCCACCACATCAGCACACTTATCAAGTGAGACTTGATCCAATGAGTGTGTGACATCATTTATGTTTTCTTCTATGGAGTGGTTATCAGCATCAAGAAATTCTTGAGCACTATCACCACCTCCATTTCCTCCTACATTTGAAGCTCTTTCACCAGAGTTTTGAAACTCTGAGCTGGAATTTGAAGGCATCTCAAATGTATCAGCTGAAATTGTCATGTTTGTGCTGATAGGATCTTCATTTGCAGGGTTAGTCACCAAAGGAGCTGAAGTAGAAATCTTTCTTGGTCTTCTTAGCTCAAATCTTGGGTTGGGATCTCCTGTTGATATGTCATCTGTAGATCCTGAAACATTCTCACAAGACTTGTAAAAACAGTTGGTAACTAAGTCAAGATCAAATAGCCAATCCGGACCAAAACCTTTCACAATTAAAGGTCACATTGGCCGACTTCTCAATGACTCTAGTTCTGAGATTGTATACTCTATAAGCCTTAGCTTGGGAAGAATATCCAATAAAGTGTCCATCATCTGACTTCTTTGGCTACTTGATCTTTGGTATTCAAGATGGTGCAAGAACATCCAAATGACCTGAGAAAACCAATAAATGGTCTCCTTTTGTGCCACAGCTCATAAGGAGTCTTACCATGAGTCTTAACCACTAAAACTCTGTTTTGCACATAGCAGGCTATGTTAACAGCCTCTGCCCAGAAGGTGATGGGCAGTTTAGAGTCAGACAACATGGTTCTTGCAGCTTCAATAAGTGTCATGTTTCTCCTCTCAGCAACACCATTTTGCTGAGGAGTCCTGGTAGCTCTATATTGTCTTGTAATACCCTTTTCATCACAAAATGTATCAAGGATTTGGTTCTTAAATTCTGTTCCTTGATCACATCTTATGGTCTTGACCTTATGATCAGATTGATTCTCAATTTTCAGAATGAAGTTCTTTAAGATCTCAAGAGTCTCATCCTTAGTTCTAAGGAAAAAGACCCAAGTGAATCTTGTGAAATCATTTGTGATCACTAAACAATATGAGGTCCTTCCTAAACTCATTACACCGGTGGGGCCAAAGAGATCCATGTGTAATAAGTGTAGGGGAGTAGTGATAGAGTTGTTTTCCTTTGGCTTGTGAGACACTTTGTGTTGCTTCCCTTTCAGGCATGCAATAAAATGATCATCACTTGTAAACTCTTTCTTTGGCATTCCAGTTACCAAATCATTCTTAATTAATTTATTCATGTTCTTAAAGTTTACATGGTACATTGTTTTATGCCATAGGAAAAACTCATCACTATTTGCTTTAGATAGAAAGCAAGAAACCTCTCCTGAGGGAGATGTTTTCTGCAAGTCCATCGTGTACATGTTCCCTTTCTTGGGGGCTCTGAGCAAGATATGCTCTTGAGGAATAACCACCCCGGGCTTGAGAACAATGCACTCATGCTCAGTAAAGAGCATGTTGTGTCTCTGATCACAAAATGAGGATACACTCAGTAGATTGTATCCAAGCTCTTTAACAAAATTTACCATCTCAATGGTGAGCTTACCATTTGTGACCATACCCCTTCCAGTGATGTAACCACCCGCATATCCTCCGAACGCAACTGGTCCTCCATCAATTTTCTCAAAATTGTGAAGCAAAGAACTGTTGGGTCTGAAAAATAGTCCAATATTATCAACGCAGTCAAAGTCAACAAAAGTCAACGCAAAAGTCAAGACGACACGTTCGGAACGAATATTAGTAGTGAGTTATTGAAGATACAAAGAACACGAGTCTTAGAGTTAATACATATTTTGTTGTCAACAAAATATATATTTAATCTTTATTTGTCTAGTTTATGTCTTAATTGTAATTTCATAATTGTCATGTTTTAATCATTGTCTAGGGGGCT
Organism: Flaveria sonorensis; assembly: GCA_025506505.1. Classification (NCBI taxonomy): domain Eukaryota; kingdom Viridiplantae; phylum Streptophyta; class Magnoliopsida; order Asterales; family Asteraceae; genus Flaveria; species Flaveria sonorensis. The sequence goes on from CM046437.1 coordinate 3,548,537, forward strand.
AAATGTCATTAAGTCTAATTGTCATTAGACTATATATAGCTAGAGTTATTAGAGTGTTGAAGAGATTGAAGGAGCTAGATTTGAGGGTTTCCATGTAAACAATATCTTATGCAAATCAATATAGATCAAACAAGGGTTTTATTGAATGTTCTTGAGGTGTTCATCTTGTTCATCCTTATTTTATAGTGTTTGATCTATTTTGTACACAAATATCATTGATATTTGTGTTATCAGTGGGATTTGTTTGTGTTTGTCAATCAAGTGCACTGTATCAACGATCAAGTGGACCAACAATATGGTATCAGAGCCATTGTGCTCTTGATTATTTGAGTTTTGTTTGGTTTTCTATTTCTAAGTCACTATTCCATTCATTTTCGATCTGATCTGAGTGGTTTTGATATGGAAATTGATTGAGGATTGCTTGATTTTGTTGTGGGAAGCTATAGGAATCATCAGATCTCAAATCCATTGAGATTTGGATGAGTTTAAGCTGATTTCATGCTGAAAAAGGCTGTCCAGATACGTCGGGCGAATTTATAGCTCGTCCAGCAAAGCTACAGCATCTTCCAGCGAAACTACATAGTTAGCGAAACTAGGGATCCGTCAGCGAAACTAAGCTGTTCTTGGTTTTTGGATCTGGTTTCCTTGATCTAGCAAAAGTACATGTGTTGAATGAAAGTTCATAGTGTTTGTGTGCCAATCCCAGCGAAATTGCTGCCAAATTGTTCTCTGAATGAAAGTTCAACTAGTTTCGGGCGAAACTACCCTGCGAAACTAGCATCAGCTTGCCACTGCTGGGCGAAACTGCTGTCGAAATTACTGGCGAAACTACTAGCGAACTTGACCCCAGTTGCTTAGAAACCATTTAGTTGACATTAAAAGTATTTTTTTCGGGGGGGGGGGGGGGGGAGAATATCATTCAACAATTTTTGGAAAAATAATTTTAGTTTTGGGTGTTAAAGTGAATTTTAATATTTTAAAAGAAAATATCGTTTTCTGCCGATTTCGAATCAGACAACGCCAAAATGGCACAAAGTCGGTTTGATTCTTTTGCAGCCATGAAAGTTGAAAAGATATCTGATGTTGTTGATCGATTTCTGATGGTGGCAAACAGCCTTAAGAAGTATGATGACCAGCTGGGAAACCTTCCTCCATAGTGGAGTCCACAAGTTAGGTTGTTAAAACACGAAAGAAATTCTGCTAGCTACAAACTCATGGAAGTTATCAATAAGTTGAAGTCATTTGATTTGGATATAAAAAGAAAAGAGTACAGTCAATTCATGTATGGTGGTGTATCTTCAAGTGTTGAGATCAAAGAAACTAAAGAAGAAGTCAACCATGTATTGATGGCTGAGGTGGTAAACAGTGATGAGAATTATGTTGAGGTTTTTGATCCTTTCAAAGAATTCAGCTATGATTGATGATCTACATAGGTTGGACTCACTATAGCTGATAGGTTTATTTTGCTTTGTAATAGGTTAATTGTTAGTTTCTTATTTGTAATTTGTCTTTTTATGTAATTTTTGTATTGCAGCGAAACTACGGGCGAAACTATAGTTTCGCCCGGAGTCAGCTGCTTATGATCACCCGGCGAATCTGTAGTTCGCTACAGGGTGAATCTAGTAGTTAGACATGCAGTTTCTCTAGTCAGCGAAACTACCAGCGAATCTAGGTTACTTATATATTGTAAGTTTTCTATCTTTGTAAAAGACAATTGGCAAAACCCTAATACGAAAATATCATTGTTGCAATTGTGTGTGTGCGGCTGGAAGCTTATTATCTTTATTATTGAGCCTTTTGTTTGATTGTCATTGTTTAGATTCTAAATTATTCATTGTGTTATTGGGTATATTGAGTTAAATCAGTGGGAAATCATTGTTATACATCAAGTGCACTATTGAATCGATCAAGTGGACCAACAATATGGTATTAGAGCCATTGTGCTCTTGATTAGGTTGTTTTTGGTCATTTTTTGAAAAAGTTACTGTTCCATCTATTTTAGAATTTGTTTTGGGTGTTTCTGTTATGGAAATCGATCGAGGATGGTGTGTTTTTGATGTACGAAGCTACTGTAACCATCAGATTCCAAATTCAGTGTGTTTTGAATGAGTTTGGGTTGATTCGGTTATGAAAAGGAGTTTCAGATTCATCTTGCGAAACTATTGTTCTTCCAGCGAATTTACCAGCGAAACTGCTGGATTTGATGATTTCAAATTCGAGTGCTATTGTCAGCGAAAGTAGTCCGTCTTTGAACGAAAGTTCAACTATCTGCTAGTCACTACGAGCGAAAGTGCTGGCGAATCTATTTTAGAACGAAAGTTCTACTAGTCTCAGCGAAACTATCGCTGAAACTAGAGTTTTGGATCATTGATTCAAGCGAAACTACTGCTTGTATTCCAGCGAATCTTCTAGCGAATCTACCAGCGAAGTTACCAGCGAAATTAGCTGTTTGTCAGGGAAATTATCCTCTTTTAGTTAATGATGTCCACCAATATTACCATATCTAACTTGGAGAGTGTTGCTCCTAGTAGGCCACCGAGGCTTATAAATGGTGATAACTTTGAGGACTGGAAAAGATGCTTGAAAGCCTTCTTTTACTACACCAATCACAATCAATGGGAATCAATTGTAAATGGTCCTCATACCCCAACTGTCACTGTCGGTCAAGTCACCTCTCCAAACACCGATCCATCTACATTCACGGAAAGAGATTTGAAGTTAATTGATCGTGATCAGAAAGCTTTTGGAGCTTTAACTCTCTGTTTATCTCAAGACATCTATAACAGATTTGCTGAACACAAGAATGCAAAATCTTTATATGACTCCTTGTGTGAATTCTATGATGGAAATGAAGATCTAAGGAAAGACAGGAAAGCTCAAGCTGAAAAGGAGTTCAATTCTTTTGTAAGACACAAAAATGAAAGCCTTACTGATATAACAAATCCATTTTTTTCCATCTCAAGCACCTTAAAGAAATATGATGAGCAGTTGGGAAATCATGAACAAGTCTCTAAACTCTTGGACTCACTCCCACCTCAATGGAGCCTGCAAGTTAGGATGTTGAAGCAAGAAAGAAACTTTGCTGATTACAAACTTATGGATGTAATCAACAAACTGAGATCTTTTGATTTGGATTTAAAGAGAATAGAATACAATCAATCCATGATGCCAGCCACTATATATCCACAAAATGCTGCATTAATGTCATCCGCTGCAAACTAATCTATGTATGGTTCAGCTTATGGTGGTTCTATAGGATTTGGTGCTTCAAATATGTCCAGTGGGGGGTCTACAGGTGTTAGTTCAAGCTCAAAACCTTCTGTCACTGCTCAGATTCCATCAGATACTATGGCATTATTTGGGATGTTCGTGCACAGTTATGAAGCTTTAGTTGCGGGGGAGTTAAAGGGAAAAGGAATGACAGTTGAAGATATGTATCAAGTTGATCCAGATGATTTAGAAGAAACAGACATCCAATGGCAAATGGCCATGCTCACACTGCGTGCAAGAAGATTCATGGAATGAACTGGTAGAAGGAGCTTCGAAAATCAGAATCAGAATTCTAAGCTTGGGTTTGATAAGTCGAAATTGAGATGCTTCAACTGCAAGCAGTTGGGGCATTTCAAAAGAGAATGTCCCAATCATGTCATTACTGAACCAGGAACTTCTGGAACTTTTAAAGTTATCCCAATTACTAACAAGGAGGAAGTCAAGGCAAAGAAGAAAATAGCTCTCATCTCAAATTTTGATTGGAGCGCAAAAATTAAGGAAACTGAGGAAGAAATCAATCATGCACTTGTGGCTGAGTTAGTGGACAGTGAAGTGGAATCTATTAATGACTTTAATACTTTTAGAGAGCTCAATGTTGAGAATCAAGAGGTTAATGGTGAAAGCAGCAAGGAAAGGGTTCAGGATGAAGAGAAAAAGGTTGAGAAAACTGAAGTTGAAGAGAGTGAATGTAAGAAAGCAGGTATTGAAGATGAAAAGAAGATGGGTGAGTCAAAAGAAAATTTGAAAGAGGACAGTAAAGCTGAGAAGGATAGCGGGAATGCAATGGAGGATGTAGCTGACAAGAAGAATACTCCGGTCTGTCAGTGTGACAAGGCCCTTGTTGCTGAAAAGGTAGTTATGGGTCTCCCTTATGAGGTAATTCAAGACATGTGCTCTCCTCCTTGCAAGATCCGTTTATTTGGGGTTTACAAGGCAAACAGATTGTTGTTGGAAAATGAAAAGGAATTGAAACAAATTAATAAGGAACTTAAAACTAATGAGTCTAAATATTTTGTTAAGTTAAATGAAGTATTAAAAGAAAATGAGCATTTAAAAAGAAATCTTTTGGAAAGAAATGTTGAAATAAATGCTTTAACTGAACGTGTGGCACTTGCTGAATTTGAAACAAGCAAATTAAAAACCAAAATTGAAAAATGGATAATTTATGGGATGAAACTTGAGAAGCTTTGCATGAATCAAAGGGGGGCTAGAATCAAGACTGGTTTGAGAAGCAAAGAAACCACTCATGTTTATCCTCCACCTAGCACTTATTGTTATTCTCCTATGCCTACTCCTCATCCAACTAATGAATTAATTCTAAAAGATACTGACAGTTTGTATGCAGGTTTAGAAGGAGTAAATCATAAGGAGATTCGAGAGGAATATGATTATGGTGCAAGTAGTAGTCTGGGCAGCTCTAGTTTTAATGTTTCAGATTCCAAAAAGTCTTCTATAGACAGTAGCTTAAGTAGATTTGTGTCACAAAAGTCTGTCACAGACAGTAGTTCATGTAGCCCTAGTTCTAGTTCATCTTGTTTATCCTCTGATGTCAATGAATCTAATGATGATGTTTCAAATTCACATGATTATAGTTATGATAATTGTTTACCTAATGCTTCAAACATACGTTCACACCCAAATTATTTTGAAAAGTTTCTTTCTCATCCTATCCCATCTTTCACACCCAGTCGGATTTCAAATCTTAAAGATATTGAGGCAACTTCCTCAAATGTTAACAATATTAATGAAAATGAATCTGGATTTGCTAAAATGAAAGTTACAAAGGAAATATTAAAAGAATCACATGACTCATGTAGCAATTTGAATTCTTACACGTCTGAAGGTGAGGAAGAAATCTTAACTGATCAAGCATCTGTTTTAAGATGTAACAAGAAAAGATTGAAAGTCCCGATGTTTTAGATGTGGAAAGGATGATCATGTTCTTAAAACTTGTCCTACATTTGTTAATAGAAATATAAATCATAGTTCCTTTGGAAGTAGATTAAATCATTTTGTAAATAATTTCTTTTGTAAAAAGTCTTTCGTTTCAACGCCTAAGTCAGTCAAGACTTGGGTCCCTATTTCCAAGTCTTAATAAATTTTTGTTTATGCCAGGAACATTCCAGAAGAGCTATCAATAGTTTTTGACATGTTGACAGCGGATGTTCAAGGCACATGACCGGGTTGAAAGACTTACTCATAAATTATCGAATAATTGATGGAGGATATGTCGCTTTTGCTGGAGATAAGAAAGGTGGAAAAATGATTGGTCAGGGAGAAGTCTCAAACAGTTCATTAACTCTGGAGAAAGTAAATTATGTTCCCGAATTAGCATGCAATCTGCTAAGCGTGTCACAAATTTATGATAAAGATATTCCAGTGCTGTTTATGTCAAATGAATGCTTGTTTCTTAAACCATAGTTCATTATTTCAGAAGATCTAGTGATCATGCGTGCTCCAAGAAAGAATGATACCTATCTTCTTGATATGGGATCATAAGAGTCTACATCCACTGTGACATGTCTTCTGTCCAAAGCCTCTTCTTCCGAATCCTTCTTGTGGCATCATTGATTAGGACATGTATAAATAAATTAGTTAAGAACAATCTTGTGAGGGGACTACCATTTAAAGATTTTTCAGTGGTAGAAAAATGCATGGCTTGTGCTCAAGGCAAATAGCACAAAAAGCCACACAAGTTTAAGCTTGAAAACACAATTTCAAAACCCCTCGAATTGTTACATAGTGATTTATTTGGTCCTATCAGTGTTAAGTCGATTGCTAAGAAATCTTATTGTTTGGTTGTTACAGATGATTTTTCCAGATATTCATGGGTGAGATTTCTAGCAAGCAAGGGAGATACTGCCGAAGAGCTTCAAAAGCTGATCCTTTCAATTGAGACTGTCAACAAGAAGAACGTTATAGCAATCCAAAGCGATAACAGTACTGAATTCAGAAATCATATCTTTAACTCATTCTATGCAAGCAAGGGCATTCTCAGACAATTCAGTGCTGCTAGGACACCTCAGCAAAACGGTGTCGCTGAGAGAAAGAATAGGATGCTTATCGAAGCAGCTAGAACTATGCTGATTGAGTCAAAGCTTCCAATAATTTTCTAGGCTGAAGCAATCAACTGTGCTTCTTATGTACTTAACAGGGTCCTTATTGTGAAAGACAAAATGAAGACTCCCTATAAGCTTCTACATAAACGAAAACTCTTGATTAACTTCTTTCGTCCATTTGGTTGCTCATGTACCTTGCTGAACACTCAAGCTCAGAAGTCAAAGTTCGGTGTAGTTTTTGATAAATGTTTTTTCGTTGGCTATTCCTCCTCACAAAAAGCATATCGGGTGTACAACAAAAGAATGCGTATTGTGCAGGAATCATTTTATGTTGATTGGCAAAAATTAAATTCTCCTAACATGGGATCTGATCCTGCATGGTTCTATGACTCAAATACAGTCTTCAACTCTTTCAATCTTCCTGTTTTTGATGATGATGTGGTTCCTCAAACCAATGTAGAAATCATACTTTCAACTGAACCTCTTCCACCTATACCATAACCACCTGCACCCCATCCACAACCACTAATAGACCATCACCCTCAGCCTCCATTTGATGTACCACCTACACCTCCACCACAATCATCTTCTCCAAACCAACCTCCCACTTCCCCATCACAGTCTTCACAACCACTTCCTCATCACAGCCTTCACAACCATCACAAACCACCTCCTTATCTTCAACAAATCCAATAACCCTTAACACTAATTTTAAAACTTTAAAAGACCACCCACACGATTACATCATTGGTTCTATTACTGATGGAGTGAGGACACGGAGTCAATTTGGATTGATAAATGAATGCCTCTATGCTTGTTTCTTATCTCAAAGAGTTCCCAAAAATGTCTCAGCAGCACTTCAAGACCCAAGTTGGGTTGAATCTATGCAAATGGAGGTTTAGCATTTCAGGAAATTGAAAGTTTGGCAATTAGTTGATCTTCCTCAAAAAAAGTTTCCTATTGGTACTAAATAGGTATTCCGAAACAAACCAGATGATCGGGGAGTAATAATTCGTAACAAATCCAGGTTGGTTGTTCAAGGTTTTGCTCAGGAGGAAGGAATTGACTATACTGAAGTGTTTGCTCCAGTTGCTCAAATTGAAGCCATCCGAATCTTTCTTGCTCATGCAGCTCACAAAAACTTTAAAGTCTTTCAGATGGACGTGAAATGCGCATTTCTCTATGGGAATATTGATGAGGAGATTTATGTTTGTCAACCTCCAGGTTTCGAGGATCCAGATTTTCCAGACAAAGTGTATAAACTTAACATATCCTTATATGGACTACATCAAGCCCCTCGAATCTGGTATGAAACTCTAACTCAGTATCTGCTGAGTAAAGGTTTCTCTCATGGTTCGATAGATATGACTCTGTTCAAGAAAGAAGTTGATGGTGAAATGTTGATTGTTCAAGTGTATGTTGATGACATTATTTTCAGGTCAACAAATGAGAAACTATATAGAGAATTTGAAGAGGTCATGAAGGATCAGTTTGAAATGAGCATGATGGGGGAGTTATGCTTTTTCTTGGGATTACAAGTTGAACAAAAGCAGTCTGGTATTTTGATTCATCAGGAAAAGTACATTCTGGAGATTCTCAAAAAGTTCAACATGGATGATTCTTCTCCAGAACTCACTCCATTCACTGCTCAGACGTGCTTAACTCCAGATGATAATGGGAAATCCGTAGATGCTCATCGCTATCGTTCTATGATCGGATCCCTCATGTATCTTACAGCCAGTCGTCCTGATATTACATTCGCTGTGTGCTATTGTGCTCGTTTTCAGGCCAACCCAAAAGAATCCCATGAAAAAGTTGTTAAAAGAATATTTTGTTATTTAAAGGGTTCCTCTCGTTTGGGTCTTTGGTACCCAAAAGGAGGTAACTTTGACTTACATGCATATTCTGATAGTGATCATGGTGGTTGCAGAGTCAATCGGAAATCCGTCACTGGTGGATGTCAATATCTAGGAGATTGTGTCGTTTCATGGCAGAGTAAGAAGCAAACTACAGTATCTCTGTCTACAGGAGAAGCTGAATATGTTGCTGCCTCCAGTTGCTGTTGCCAAGTGCTGTGGATACAACATCAAATGATGGATTACGGGATAAATTTTCTTCATACACCACTTTTCTGTGATAATGAAGCTGCTATTGGGATTGCCAAAAACCCAATTCATCATACTCGCACCAAGCACATTGAAACGAGAATTCATGCTATTTGGGACGCTTAGGAAAAGGGTTTTATAGATATTATTCTGATTGACACAAAAAATCAATGAGCGGATCTTTTCACAAAAACTTTTGATAAACCGCGTTTTTATGAATTGATCTCCATGTTGGGTTTAATATCTTTTTAAAACCTCTTTCTTATCTTAATATGAATCATTCTGTAAATAACTCTTTTTGTTTATAAACTTTTTGATAAACTTCTGTGTCCCATATGTCTTCACATCTTTATTTTGTTTGTTTCAACTTATATTAATATTTTTTTTGTTTGTTTCGCGGCTGCTAAAAAGAAATTTTGGGGAATTAAATTTTTTTTGTCTTTTCAGGAACTTCATGTAAAAGAAGTTTGAAGGAGAATCAATAGCATTGTTTGGGATATGCATGGTAGGCTCAACCCGATATCAAAGTAAACAGTGATCGTGTAGCCTAATTAAAGTTTAAGAACTCGATGATAAGGATTATCCATATGATATTTCAGCCTGCACAAAGATACAAGGCCTTTCTAAAAAGGGTTGAGAGTTTCAAATCTTTTCTTGTTGCAAATATTTTAAAATAAAATGGGTGACATATCTCGTGCTTATCTCCTTTGCTATGTGTGAACATTGACCTGGAGTGATGATCTCCTCTGTTATACGTAAGTATAGACCTAGAGCTCTCATCGGCACATTCTGATGAACTTTTCTGTTATACGTAAGTATAGACCTGAAGCTCTCATCAGCGAGATAAAATGATTGTCTCCTTTGTTATATGTAAGTATAGACCTGGAGCTCTTATCATCTGTCCCTATAATAAAGACACAACGATTCTTAGAAATTCAGAATCATCGTTGAAATATATAAGAATTCAAGTAAAGTGAATTATATTGCTCAATAAACCATGAAGAACAAGATTATACTTTGCTGAATATCTGTGGGATCCAAGTCATCTGAGTTTTTCAACGAATCCAAAACATGATAAAACAGCTGCAGATTACTTGTTGAAAACAGGAAAGCATGAGTTTAAAAGGACAAACATATTAGCAATCCCGCAAATCTTTGATTCTCCGGATCAATTTCTTGAAAAAGAAGTCTCTATATCATTTTATTTTTCTTTCATTTGTTTTCTATTTGTTTTTAAAAAAATTCTTTGTTTTGTGCTGATGTTGTGGGACAAAGAAGTCATTTACATTTAATTTTTTTTAAGTTTTTGGTTGCAGCGAATCTACAGTTTCGCCTGCAGGTTCGCCCAGCGAATCTATAGTTTCTCCCGGCAGTATCGATGTTCACCTAACACTGATTTCTTTTGTGATGCCGAGAGAAACTACAGTTTCGCTACCAGCGAAACTAGGTTATATATATAGCACAGTGTGTTCATCAGTTCACACTATATCGTGCGAATTTAGCCCTAGTTTCTCTCCGGGCGAATCTATTTGACCCAATTTTTCATCATTTCCGTCGAGATTGTTTGTTTCTAAACCCTTTTGGTAGGTATTGCGTCTATGTATTTGCGGTTTAATCTTGGTTTTATGGCCTAATCGATTGCTTAGGGTTGATTCGCTGGTTCGAAACTTTGCCTGTTTCGTCCAGCAAATCTACCAAATTCATCTAGTGAAACTGAACGAAAGTTTAGTGTTGCGAGCGAATCCATCTGGTTATGTTGTCCAAGCATACCTGACAGTTTTGCTCGACCGTTTCTAGCGAAACTATACTTTCGCCCTGCACATAATCTGCTCTGTTGGGATCAGCGAACCTACAACTTCGCTGTTGTCTGATTCATAAGTTTGTCCTCAGTGAAAGTGTAGAATTGCTCAAGCTCATGGTCTAGGGCTGAGTTATAACGAATCTACACTTTTGTTGCTCAGAACTTATGACCAATTAACAGCGAAACTATGTGTTGTGCCTAGCAAAACTATAGCTTCGCCGGTTAGCGAAACTATTGAACTTAGTTTCAAAAACTTCAGCGAAGCTGTCTTGCTTTGTCTGGCGAAATTACAGTTTCGCCACTTCAGCAAAACTATTTTAAATTTTTTTCAAGTTGGTTCATTATTTTTTTATTACATCTTACTTACCTATGTTTATATTTTGCAGTTCATGGCAAACTTAAAGTTTAATGAGAAGACTAATATTGTGGCACTCCTAGACGACAGTAATCCAAAGACTATTGGATTTAGAGATTGCATTAGATGGCTGAAACAGTCTTCTATTCACTATACCATTTCTCATTTACCCACGATTTACGACATCCATATTAGAGATTTCTGGGTTAATGCTGAATGTGACTTGGGATCTACTCCACAAAGGATTACTTCAAGAGTTCTTGGAGAAGACTTGGTTATTAATGCTAAAACAGTTGCGAGGGTATTAAGGTTGGAAGATGATTGTGGAGATAAGGTTAGTATGTCAGATGCTGAAGTCCTTAATGCTTATCGAAGCATTGGGTATGAAGGACCATCTTTTGGGTCAAAGAAGGAAATTAAGAAGTCGTTCTTGTCCAAGGAATGAAGATACATTGCCCACGTGTTCATTATGTGTTTAGATCACCAAAAGGGGGGATCAGATGGTTTGAATGCATAGCGGGCAAAGGCCATGATTATCTTCTGTAGAGGACAAAAGGCCAATCTTGAAAGGCTAATATTTGATTGTATGACTGAAAATGTCATGGCCTTAAAGAAAGACAAGTGGATGTTATATCCAAGGTTTATCCAGATGATCATAAATGCAGAGAAGCCTAATTTGCCAAGACATGGGGAAGTTAAGAGGCTGATGCAAATGAATACAAGAATATTTGCAGACTGCTCAGCTATTAGGCATGACTTCAGCGGTAAAATAACATACTTACTTGAAAACATGTATCATGCTGAGAGATGGAGCTACATAAGAAGGTTGATTGAAAATGAAATAAAAAATGCTGAAGAAAATCGGGATAAACAAGCTAAAGCTATAAAGAAAAGGAAGAGGTATGCTAAAGAGAAAGAATATGATCTAGATGCTGAGATTGTTGAAGTTGAAGAAGAGCTGCGGGCTCAAAGAGAGAGGAGGACCAAAAAGAAGGCTGATCAAGGGGAACCGGCTCACGAAACCGAAAGGAGATCTAAGCATAAGCAGCCGGTGTTCGAAGAAAGGAGGGATCCTCGATCTGAACTAGATCAAGATGTGATTAGAAATGTAAACACTTCATTGGCTAATGAATTGAGCATGATTGAAACCAAGTTGGTTAATAAGGAGTTGAGAGAGAAGGAGAAAGATGAGCAGATAGAAAGTATGAAGGTTATGATGATGGATCAGCAGGAACTAATCAAAAGGCAGAAGTGAATGAGCTCAAAGGCTAAGTTGGTGACACAAACCAACTATCACAAGAGAAGCTGGATGATCTGACTGATACATCAAAGTATTCATTCTTGAAAGTGGGGAGGTCATCTGGTACTGGTGGAGAAGCAAGCATGGCTGGTGGCGGTGCAAGTGGAAGTGGTGGAGTAGGTGAAAAGGTTGTTGAGAAAGAAGCTGAAAAGAGAGTAGATGAAGGAGGAGATGTGAGAGAGGAGCCTGTAATTGTTGAGGCTGAATTTGTTGATTTGGGATTAGACATAGATGTAGATTTGACGGGGGCTGAGGTGATTAGAGAAGAAACCACAAGAGGAAATAAGGAAGATACTGAGAAGAGACTCGTTGATGAAGAGGAAGAATATGAAGAATAACTGGTGGATTATGACTCGGAGCCTGAGTATTATGAAGTGGAGGAGCGCCCAATGACATATGTTGCTCAAAGGGGTACAGAAGAAGGTGATGTTTTTGAGCTGAGCAAGGAGGACTGGTTCATGAAAGAAAAAGAACCAGAAGAATTAACTCCTCTATTCCAAAACATAAGTGAACCGAGCAAGAAGAAAAGTGATAAGAAGATAGTGAGCTGGAAGTACAACTCGAAATTGAAAATGTTTATGATCAAAAGGAGAAGTGGTGAAATTTCATATATGCATAAAAGGAAGGCGTTCAAGACCTTGCCCAGATGGGATTTGAGAAGGTTAGCTGAAATTCCACTATTGGATGCCCACCTGAGTGAACGTGCTACATTCTTAGAAAAGGAGATTAAGGCGGGAATGAATGATAATTTTAAAGCTTTTGGGTATATTAAGACTGAGAGGAGGAGATCGAAGATAGACTTGGATTGGGCCACCGGAAAAGGAAAGATTGTGCTGAAGCTGAAGCCAGCCAAAACTGTTAACAGATTAAGGGTGCCCAATCCACTTCCCCCTAGACTGCAAAAGTTCGAAAAATGGTTTTATGACAACAATACTAGGGAAGCTGTCATTAGGTTGAAAGGTGGTGGTGAGATAAAATGTTTGATCCAATGGAAGTATTTTCTTTTTGTGACGAAGACCTTGTAACTCTTTGTGAAAAGCATATCAAGGCCGGAGCTGGAGATGAAACAAGAAGAGAAGCCAGTCTGTTTATGTAGGTGGCAAATAAAGCTCAAGGTGTAAGGGCAGAGGTCAGGGAGCTAGCAGAGAAAGTATCCAAGGCTGACGAGTTAAGGATGGACATGCAGGATCTTACCAGACAATTTGCTAGAGCTAGTGCAAGAGCTGAAGAGGAGAGGGCAGCAGGAGCAGAACCAGAAGCATCAGATAAAGCTGAAGAAGGTGCAAGAGAAGAGCAAGAAGATTGAGAGTGAGGTCCAACCTAGGGGGAGAATTGATGATCTACATAGGTTGGACTCACTATAGTTGATAGGTTTATTTTGCTTTGTAATAGGTTAATTGTTAGTTTCTTATTTGTAATTTGTCTTTTTATGTAATTTTTGTATTGCAGCGAAACTACGGGGCCCGGAGTCAGCTGCTTCTGATCACCCGGCGAATCTGTAGTTCGCTGCCGGGTGAATCTAGTAGTCAAACATGCAGTTCGTTAGTCAGCGAAACTACCAGCGAATCTAGGTTACTTTATATTGTAAGTTTTCTATCTTTGTAAAAGACAATTGGCAAAACCCTTATACGAAAATATCATTATTGCAATTGTGTGTGTGCAGCTGGAAGCTTCTTATCATTATTATTGAGCCTTTTGTTTGATTGTCATTGTTTAGATTCTAAATTGTTCATTATGTTATTGGGTATATTGTGTTAAATCAGTGGGAAATCATTTTTATACATCAAGTGCACTATTGAATCGATCAAGTGGACCAACAGTGATACTCAAGGTGAGAGTGTTGGTGATGTTGATGCCTGTGCAAGCGGGTGTAAAATTCAGAAGCTACAGGGTAGTGAAACAGATGAAGTGAAGCAGGAGGTTCAGGTGAAGGAAATCCAGAGGGAGATGAAGCTGAGTAAGCTAAGAAGAGAGCTGCTAAGGAGGAAGAGTACAAAAAGAACACTCCCGTATGTCAATGTGAAAAAGCTCTAGCTGTTGAAAAGATAGTTTTAGGACTCCCCTATGAGATAGTTCAAGACATGTGTTCTCCTCCCTGCAAAATTCGTTTATTCGGGGTTTATAAAGCTAACAGATTATTGTTAGAAAATGAAAATGAATTAAAACGAATAAACAAAGAACTTAAAATCAATGAGTCCAAATATTTTATTAAACTAAGAGAAGCTTTAAAAGAAAATGATCTTTCAAAGAGAAATCTTTTAGAAAAGAATGTCGAGATTAATGTTTTGAGCGAACGAGTCACATTAGCAGAAATTGAGACTAGCAAACTTAAAACTAAACTTGATAAATGGACGATATCAGGGATGAAACAGGAAGAACTATTCTCTAAGCAAAGGGGAGCTAGAATCAAAACGGGTGTGGGATGTGATGAGACTTCATATGTTTATCCTCCTCCTAGCACTTACTGTTACTCTCCTATGCCTCACCTCATCCATCTAATGATTTAATTAAAGCTGCAGATACTAATAGTTTACATGCAGGTTTAAGCAGCGTTAATCACAAAGAGATTCGAGATGAATATGATTTTCCTGCAGGTTTGGGGCTCATCAAGCAAGGATCTGATCTGCAAAATGATAATTCTACCTCTGATGCTTCAAAACCAGTATCAGTTGTTTCCAGTAACTTCTTTAACAAATTCAAGACATGTAACATCCCTTCATTTGTTCCTGTCAAGTTTGTCAAAGAAGGAACAACTGTGGAATCATCAAGCAATAGAACTCAACAACACAAACCGACACAACAAGAGTCATCAATCAAGATCCATTGGAAGCTGACTTGTGTATACAGGACTGGACAAGTTCTGATGGTGAACCAGAGATCATCAATCACCTGAAGTTATCATGTGTCAAAAGCTTCCGACAGTTGAATCAAGACCTATACGGATCTTATCTCCAACTGCTAAGCAAATCAACAGTTCCTCCAAAGCTCAACAGAAGCACTCACCATCTTCATCTGCTATCCATCAAGCTCGCCATAAATCTGCCTCCAAGTCTACCAAATCACCAGTCATACAAAAGTGTACTCAGAAGAATGTTAAGATCTCAGCTCCCGGAACATCGTAAATCAACTCACAGCCCAGTTCGAAATCCACATTGACAAAGCCTTAAAAGGTTCAATTTCCATATATCCAAAAAAAGAAGCATCATGGTTGTCAACAAGCTGCATCAACCTCAAAGCAGGCTCCACCCTCTCCTGCTATCCACGGGACTTCAAAGAAACAAAAGCCTTTCAAGGCTTGCTTTAGATGTGGAAAGGAAGGTCACGTGCTAAAGAAGTGCCCTCAGGTTCAAAGGCAAGCTTCGGGAGGTAAAGATAACACAGGTTGCTTCTCGGGTTCAAAAGGTAAAAAGCACATATCTTTGAATGGTTGGATGAAGAACAATCTATCCAAACCTTCTCATGTGAAGCCGGTTTCACATGATTCAAAGATGAAAAAGACCAACGTTTCAAAATTAAAATCTCTTTCTTCGGGTCTTAAACAGAAAATGATTTCCAAATTCAATTCTTTCAAATCAAAAGTAATTGAATAGAAACAAATTTGGAAAGTAAAACAAAAAGAAAAGGATAAGAAATAAATGATTTTTCAAAAGAGTGTGTGCTTAAATAGGTTACATACACTGATGAAAAAGGAACTCCCAGGACCACGATGGCTTGGGTCCCCCTCTCTAACTAATCTGTTTATAAGTGCAGGAACAATTCAAGAGGCCTATCCGTAATCTGGTTTACTGACTGGGATTGTTCCTAATTAAAATTTGAGGCGGAACAAACAGGTTATGGTATATCATCCACATTTTGGATTCTTATCTACCATTCACAATAACTGCATTTTTCTTGTTACTTTATTTCTCATGTTTTTGCTAGTATAATTTGGATGACTTTCTTTAGTAAAATTCTTTTTTCAATTCCTTTTATTATATATTAAAAAAAAATATAAAAGATAAAAAATAAAAAAGGGGGAAATTTCTTTTTTTTTTGTTTCATGGCAATTAAAAAAAATTCGGGGGAGAATAAAAATTTCATGGGAACTAAGAACTTGATTTGGGATGACTGAAAAATGATAGTATGTCTTCTTGTTATGCTTATTTGCATGACTTGTACTTTGTGAGAAATGATAGTAACTGATGTAGATGTCTGTATCACTTAATATTCTAAAATCTGAAAAGACAATTTCATTATATGATATGCTTGGTAGGCTCAGCCTGAAAATGAAGTAAATAGTGATTCTGTAGCCTAACTAAAGCTTTAGAGCTCGATGATAAGGATTATTCTCCTGACATTTCGGTCTGCACAAAGTTACATGTCCTGTCAAAAATGGGTTGAGAGTTTAAAATCTCTGCTTTGACATTTTCAAAATCTCCCTATCCCTAAGTCCTGAATGTAGCTTCTCGTTAGCTCTTCAGATGTATATTTCGTGCTTATCTCCTCTACTATGCAGAAGCATTGACCTAGAGCGATGATCTTCTCTGTTATACGTGAGTATAGACCTGAAGCTCTCATCAGCACACTTAGATGATCATCTCCTCTGTTATACGTAAGTATAGACCTGGAGCTCTCATCATCTGTTCCCTAAAATAAAGGCAAAGTGATTCTTAAATTAAGATCATTGTTGAAAACTTAAAAAAAATCAAGCAGAGTTAATCATATTACTCAATAAGCCCTGATGATAGGATAAGTTCTTTGCCGGATGTCTATGGGAACCAAATCACCTGAGCTTCTCTAATTAAATCTAAAACATGATAAAATCAATTGCAGATCACTTGTTGAAAATGATAAGACATGGGTTTAAATTGGACAAATATACCCACAATCATTTTTGAACTGTTTTTGGCTTTCAAAAACTTAAAATTATGATGAGATTCTGTATCAGTGTGATCTCACTAACTTGTCGATGTTCAAATAAATCTTTGTGCTTTCATATATCTTGAGGATGTGATCTCATGATCAAATTAGTTCTTGGTGTAATATGATAAAACAAAATAAAATAAAATATTCATTTCAAATCATTTTTCAAGTCTTCCATATTATGCTATTAAAATGTTATCATTTTCACATGCATTTCATGGGAAATTGCACATTCAGATAAACACGAGTTTATTTGTATTGTTGAAATGATCTAACAAGAATTGTGTAGAATGTGTTTGTAATTATGTTATAGATTCTTGTTGCAATTGATGGCCGATCATCAACTGAACAAAGTACCATACCAGAGAACCTGTTCCTCAAGTTTGCAGAGGATACCGAGCTAGGATTCCTCCTGCTACATCTTCTGAAGCACTCAAGAATAAAGAGTTTGAAAAGTTGTTCCTGATCATTCTCAAAGAATGCACACGAATAGGGGGAGAGATGAAAGATTGTTAGTACCAGATCATCAATCTAGGGGGAGATTGAAGATCATTATATAGTTGACTTATCGGTGCTGATCACGATGAAAGACGTTGATAATAATAGACTAAGGGGGAGTATTATTGGGTCTGAAAAATATTCTAATATTATCAAAGCACTCAAAGTCAACAAAAGTCAATGCAAAAGTCAAGATGACACGTTCGGAATGATTATTAGTAGTGAGTCGTTGAAGATACAAAGAACACGGGTCTTAGAGTTAATATATATTTTGTTGTCAACAAAATATATATTTAATCTTTATTTGTCTAGTTTGTGTCTTAATTGTAATTTCATAATTGTCATGTTTTAATCATTGTCTAGGGGGCTAAATGTCATTAAGTCTAATGTCATTAGACTATATATAGCTAGAGTTATTAGAGTGTTGAAGAGCCTGAAGGAGCTAGATTTGAGGGTTTCCATGTAAACAATATCTTACGCAAATCAATATAGATCAAACAAGGATTTTATTGAATGTTCTTGAGGTGTCCATCTTGTTCATCCTTATTTTATAGTGTTTGATCCATTTTGTACACAAATATCATTGATATTTGTGTTATCAGTGGGATTTGTTTGTGTTTGTCAATCAAGTGCACTGTATCAACGATCAAGTGAACCAACAAGAACCATTGCTAGTCATGTGCCTGGAACAGCCACTATCAATGATCCACACATTTTCCCTAGTCTTTAGCTGTTCCTGCATAAAAAAAAAGTGGTTAGTTACACTTGGAAACCCAAGCCTCATTGGTCTTGGGCTTTTCAAAGTGATCTGAAGATAATGTAACAGTAACAGATCCTATATTCAAGCTTTGAGGATCATTAGTTGCTGTTGATGAAGAACTCTCAATCACCAGGTCTTTCTTCATCTTCCACACCATCTTTGGAAGATTGGACTTGACCTTCAACACCTCGAAAGTTTCAATAACTTCTGAGGTTTTGGATACTGGACCTTCGGAAGATCTTGCTTTCACTACAGCATGCTTTAGTACTTCGAAAGCATTCATATCTTCCGAGACCGAAATTTCTTCCGAAGGCAAGTTCTCACTTGTCTTCTTCTTCACTTTGGAGCTTCCGAAGGAAACAAATTTTCCCTTCCAAGCTTGCTTTTCCTTCTTCTTCCCAGAAGCTTTTTCTTTGACCATGTGGAAAGTGCTTTTAGGATTGTAGATGCAATCCTTAGCCAGATGAGAGGTACTACCACACATGATACAATCCATTTGCTTCCTTCTGGGAGTCTTCTTTTGAGAGTAAGACTGATTTTGATCACTTTCCTTCTCCATCTTCATCTTCACAGATGATACAACAAGCTTCTTAGGGAGAGGCTTGCTCTTGGAGCTGGATGGTTCAGGCTGTGTAGCAGTGGTACACAGCTGGTCAGTCTTCTTCTTATTACTAGAATGGTTTGGAACTAAACTAGAACTCCGGGTACTAGAGTTCATAGTTGAGTCTTCAACCTTTACCACTTCAAACCCTATAGAAATGAACACTTGTTTCTGCTTAGAGTCAAAAGTGGCTTTGATTTCTTGAGCCTTCTTTGATCTTCTCTTAGCTCTTCTGATCAAGTTCTTTCTCTTTGACTTGGTCATTCCAAACTCTTTCCTTTCCTCAGGAGAATAATGACCCTTCTTAGGATGATCTTCCTCACTTTTCTTAGAGTCATCCTTCATTATCTCCTCTTCATCCTCTTCAACAATGGGGTCAATGAGGGGAAGCTCATCTTCACAAGTTCCACACCTTGGAGATCTTACAGACAATAGAGTGTGTGGAGGAGCTATCTCAGTAGATCCCAGTCCCTGCTTATTCTGATAACAAACTTTTGTATGTAGGGATGAGGATATTATGTTCTTGAAGGTCTCTTCTTCAAGAACACATTTTTCTGCCCTGGCTTTGCTGATCACAAGCTCAGCCTGTAATTCAGTTAACTTTGAGATGAGATCTTTGATTTGAGTCCTGTAGTTAGTGTGCTCATGCTTAAGAGTTGAAATAGTTTTCTCTAGATCTTCTATCTTAAGTTTATAATCATTTTAGCTCTTTTAAAATCAGCTTTTATTATATTTAAGAACTCAAGATCAGATATCATCTCTAAGTTATAGGACCCGTATCTATTAACTTTAGCAATACATTCAGGTGTACAGAGATGTTCCAATACCTTGGCTTCATCATGATCTGCCATCAACGCTTGTTTGGAGATGCATCTTCCACCTGAAAGCTCCAGTCAAAGCCTCCTTCTTCAATAGCAACTGTGGCTTGCTGTCTTGGCTTCTCATTCTGGTGAGCTCCTTTAGTGTAGTTTGGCCTTGTTTGTGCTTGCCCACCATTTGACCTTGGTGCCTTGCACTCTCTGGCAAAGTGTCCCATTTGGTTACAGTTGTAACACTTCACTTTGCTTTTATCAAGCCCAAACTTTCCACTGGCTGCATTGCTAGGAAACTTCCTTCTAGTCCTTTTGTTGAATTTGTTGGCTTTGTGAGTGAGAAGAGCCATCTGCTGGACTATTTCCATATACTCTAGATCATCTGGATGGATACAATCAAGATCTTCAAGGGTGAAGAGAAAATTGCCTGAACTTTCATCAGAAGACACAAAAGCTTGTGAAGAACTTGTCTCCTGTAATGGGCTTCCAGGGATGTAGCCTTCCTTTGGTGTCTCCGGAAAGGTGATGAAAGGACCCTTTTGATTTGTCCGGGTAGCAGATGAGATGGTGCTATGGTTCTCTGTAATCCCTTTCAACCACATGAAGGGCTGAACTCTGTTGGTTGTTAGAGTTACTAGATGGATTTTGCATGTCCATCTCCATCTGGTAGCCACTGAGGATACCATACAACTCTGTGAGAGTAAGGGTCTTGAGATTCTCAGTCCTCTTGATGACCATATAATAGTGTGTCCATTGTCTGGGAAGAGAGGACATGAACTTCCTCACAATGTCCCTGTTCTCAAGAGTTACTCCAACATCTGCAAGAGTATCCATAATCTCAACATACCTAAAGTATTGTTGAGTCATGGTTTCACCTGTCTTGAAGGTGAAGTTCTCAAACTGCTGCTTCAAGAGGTCTTTCTTGTTTTCTTTTGCATCATCAGACTCCTCATACATCAGCTTCAGTGCATCCCAGAGTTGCTTGGCAGTCTTGCACTTCTTGAAGCCTCTGTAGATAGAGTTTGGAAAAGTAGTTTGGAGGGTGGTCATGGCTTTCTAATCAATATCAATCTTCTTTCCAGTCTTCATCAGAATAGTCAGCCACTTCCTTTGGTATCATACCACTACCAGCAGCAGCTGAAGAGGTGGATGGTACATGAAGTCCATCGACAACAGACCCCCACATCCTAGAGTCTTGAGACTTGATAAAGCCTTCCATTATTTGACACCAAGTATCAAAGTCTTCAGGAGTGATCAGTGGGGACTTTGTCATTTTACCGGTTTCCATATCAGCCTTTGTGTTAGTTGCCATTTGATATGTTAAGTGAACTTTGAAACTGAGAGGATTAAAGATGGTGAGATCTTACAATCAAGAGCCTGAAATACTCTGATACCAATTGCAGGACCAGGTAAGGGTGCCTAACACAATCAGTTTCACAATGACGAGAGACTTGGAACACTTAACAGTTCAAATAGGGAACCGGGTTTTATTATGAGGATACTACGCACACAAGTAAGTAATGAGACAGAACAAGCAAAAATAACACAGAAATATGGTTTTCAAGAAGTGTTGTATATTGATCTCAAGTTCTATTACAAGTGTTACAAAGCATATCTAAATTACAAGAACTTGAGACTCTTTATACTACATCCTACAACTATCAATACTTAGAAGGACAGTTGGAATTGACTAATCTAGACAACAAGATCAATCTAAAGTCAAAAGGAATATTGCCTTTTGACTAGTGACTATGACATGCCATAGCTCACATCCTTTTCTATTACAAAAAGGTTTATAGGTACAAAAGTAGGAAGTTACAGACAAAGACCTTAATCTACAGTTTACAAAAGCATAGACTTTTCACCAACTCATACAAGTTGGTGAGTCTTCAGAGTTGCAGCAAAAAGTATGTCAGCTTTATGTAAAGTAGATCAGAGAAAGCATGTCTTTCTCTGTCTTCGGAAGAAATCAGTCTTCACAGCGAAAGTGCTTCAGAAGACTTTGTCTCTGAAGCTTCGAAAGACTTCATCTTTGGCTTCGGAAGATTTGGACTTTGGCTACAGAAGATTTTACACTTAGAGTATTTTCTAATGTAGTGTGTAAAACATTCGAAGCACTTCTACCTTTGTACATCCAGTGCATGCATGCAGGAAGACCTTTGGTTGTTTTGGCTTCTTTGGTTGCATCAGCATTACAATCTTTTGATATTACCTTACAACAATCAACTTGGTATTTTTCCAAGGAATGCAAAGATCCTAAGTCTAATCCATCCTCATCAAGCAATTCAGGTATCAAGCAACACTCAAGCTTTCAAACTCCTGTTTCTTCAGCTATATAAAGACACACTACTGTAGCCACTGATGAAGATTCCATTGATTGGAGTTTTCAAATAGAAGATCTTTCTCCAATCAATAATGCATTAATGGCTAGTAGAGTAACCTCTTCAGCCTAGATAACTTTTGAACCCTATTGTACACCTGACTGTATTGCAAAGGAAAACATGTATAGAAATCACAATCTGGATCTCATGAATGATATGGAATCAATTAATATTCTTAGAAGTGATTTTAATAAAACCGATCAAGCTTAAAAGGAAAAGATAAATAAGCTTGAGAAAGTTGTTTCAACATTAAAATATGAGCAAACTAATATAGAAACCTAGATGGATGATCTTTTAGATAGATTGAAATATGTATAATATGATTTGGCAATAGCCAAGACATATGTAGAAAAATACAATTTCCAATCTGAAATGTTTGAAAAATTACTTGCTTTCACTGAGAACTCCTAAAAGTTGTATAAAATCAAAATAGGTTTGGGGTACAATGCTATAAAGCCACCAATGGTATACATTCCAACATACACTCCTAGGTGCAACTTGGGAGTGAAAGAGCAAGTATCCATTGTTCCAATCTGTGTAAAGTTAGTTGCTAATAAATCTAAAAAGAAAAAAGTTTGAAGAGAAAGAGAAAGTGATGAGAAAATGGAAAATGTTCTAACAAGGGAAAAAAATTTAGCATGTGAAGTTTGTTAAAAAAAGTAAATAAACAAAGGGGAATCAATCATTATCCTCTAAATAATATCATAGCTGCTCATCAAGGTTAGTCTTACCCAAGAGATCTAAAGCTCAAGTGAAGAAGGTCTACACTAAGAAGATGCATTATGACGGCTGTTGTGCTAGCACTTCTAAAAACTCTCATGAGACACCTCAACCTTACATTCGAAAATCAATTATTGAAGCCATGAAGATTCATAACAAAGAATTTTCAAGGAAGAAGATTTATCTCACTATACATGCTAATTACAAGCTCAGAAAAAGGATGTTTAGTGAAGGAGAGAAGAAGAAAAATGAGAATGATAAACATAAGTGGATGAAGTCCCCAAGAAAGAAAGTGACTCTTGAAGATTCTATTGATTCTGAGCTTATTGAAAGAGGAAGTAAAGAGTAGATAAAGAAAGAGCTTAACAATCTGGCAAAGGATTGTCACTACAATCCAATGTCATTAAAGGGAAAATTCATAAATCCATCTGAAGCATCAAGGTCACTAAATAATCACTCAACTATTGACAAACACCAGAAGGAGAAGTGGTACATCAGAGGCTATTCAGGAGCAAGCAAAGTTAAGTGCTAACAAATTGAAAAAATTAGCATCAAAGAAGAATCTCCTAAACCAATTAGCAGTGAACAAATCATCTATCAGCAAATCATCTGTAAAGAAAATAAAAATCAGCAGATCCTCCAATTAATCGATTGATAATATAAAAGAGATATCTGCTGAAAGAAAACTAATGAAATTTTCAGATGAGTAGAAGAAGAAAAATGTCAAATCATCCAACCATTCTAAAACACCAATAACCAAGAAAGTCTGGAAACTAAAGACATCTGCTGACTATGATGAAAATTCATTCGATCCAAGACCCTAAACCAAACATTCAACACAACATCTTAATGAGTCAAATATATTATTAAAAGCTAGAAGACCCAAGACTAAACAAGCTTAGGTCCCCCATTCATCAGTAATCCATTTATTCATGTGCAGGAACATCTATAGACCAAAAACAACTTATGGATTATGGATAGTGGATGCTCTTGACACATGATAGGTGATAGATCATGTCTGCTGAATTTTGAACCATATGATGGCAGAGCTATTGCTTTTGGAAGTGATACTAGGGGTGGATACATTATTAGAAGAGGCACCCTTAGTAATGGGAAGGTAAGATTTGATTAGATGAACTATGTGAAAGAGTTGAATTATAATTTGTTGAGTGTATCTCAACTATATGATAAAAAACACAACTCTTTTCTTAGAGCATGAATGTATTGTTCTCTCACCTAGGTTTGTCATTCCAAATGATAAAATCCTATAAGGAGTTCCTAGGAGAGACAATATGTACATGCTAAACATGCAAAATACATCACTACAGAACTGTTGAAGGGTGTCAATGTAACAATTTTATAAGGTGGAGAGATTTAGAACACTTAGCATATCAAATAGGAAACTGGTTAGGATGATGAAACAATAAACACAAGTAACAAGAACAATAAAACAAGAACACTCAAATATGGTTTTCAAGAATGATGTATATTATTCTCAAGTTCTTACAAGTGTTACAAAGCTTACATACAAAATACAAGTACTTGAGACATTTTATACTACATCTTGCAGCTGGCCATACTTTGAAGACTAGCCGGAAACACTAATCTAGACAACAACATCAATGTAAAGTCAAAAGGCAGATTGCCTTTTTACTAGTGACTATGACATGCCATAGTTCATATCTTAATATATTACAAAAAGGATAAAAGTACATTGTTAGAAAGTTATAGACAAAAGACCTTAATCTACAGTTGACAAAAGCATTGACTTTTCATTAACTCATATAAGTTGGTGAGTTTTCAGAAGTGGCAGCGTAAAGTTGTTTAGCTTTTGTCAAAATATGATTTAGAAAAAGCATGTCTTCTTTGTTTTTGGAAAAAATCAGTCTTTGGCTTCGGAAGACTTTGTCTTTGAAGCTTCGGAAGACTTCATCTTTGGCTTCAGAATATTTCATATTTTTTCTTTGGAAGATTTGATACTTAGTATAATTCATTGAGTTATATCAAATCTTCAGAAGTAACTTCCTTGTACTTCACATGTGTATGCTGAGAGCTCTTTGGTTGTTATTTGTTTGCATCAGTCTCTAAGTGTATTCCTTAGAAACTCTCCCTAGGCTGATGCTACCAAAACTGAAGAGTCCTTTAAGTTGTGATCTTTATATGTTGATAGTACTCATCTGAATCAAGACCATTCCCTTTATCATCAATTGGTCAGGATTCCTTAGACTCTCAAAGTATCTCCTCATGTCATAGAGATCATGTAGAGGGAGGTCAAGTATGTTTTTCTAGAAGTATATGTCTTAACCCCCTTGATCTCTAATGACATACCATCTTTCTGGATTGGTGGAAAACATCCAAGACACGATGGCTTTCTCAGTAGCAAGTGGCTCTACTTGAATATGAGTTGGATGAGCAGCCTCTTCTTGATCACCCTTAGGATGTTCTGACCCATCCTAAGGTGTTGAGGTGGATGCCTTGGACTTCTTCTTTTTCTTTTTGTCCCTTGTTATGTCCATCCTTTTCCTCTTTATATACTTTAATTGAGAAGACTGGCCTGCAATACCAGATTGCTCTTGCTTGTCTTCCTTAGTTGGGTCCTTGTCCTTTACAAGTTTAGAAAGAAAAGGATCAAGACCCTGCTGTGATTGAAAAATGAAGCTGGCTATGATGGTGGCTCTTGACCTTGCAGCCTCCCGGGGTTTCACCTTAACCTCAGCTTCAGGTGCAGCCTGACTTGGTGGAGAATGCAAGTCAACCAGCTCACCCCTTTTGATCTTTTGCTTGATCACTCTAATGCACTCATCCATGGTGAATAGAGACATTGGATAAAGTCTCCTTTTGGAGTATCCATACAGTTTCAAAAAGCTCACCATCTTCTGTCTATCAGGAGATTTCTTTAAATTTGCTCTGATCGTGGCTCTTGACCTTGCAGCCTCTTCTCTCATCTTCCTCTTTGCAGCCTTTTCCTCTTTTTACACTTGTTGCTCAAGCTTCTTGAGGTATTCAAATTCAATGTAATCATATGGTAAGGAAAGAAGGTCTGCTTCCTGATAGAAACCTGTGGCACTCAGGTAGGTTATCATGTTTTGCATGTCTTGTTCCCTAACTACATGAGTTTGTTGCTTAGTATCCACAGTCTCTTTCTCAGGGCTTTCTTGAACTAGGGAGAGAGTAGGAGCTTTGTATAGTCTTTTCCTCCTTCTTTCTTCCTTGATCTTGAGAAGCAATTCTACATTCTCAGCTTCCTTACTCTTATTTGACACTTTCATGTCAGCCAGTTCATTTAATTTCTACAAGGGGAGAGAGATGGGTTCATCAATATTGTAGTTCCTGGACCCTAAATAGTTCAATCTGGCTGCCCTTGTCTTATCATCTTGAGTGCTTGCCCTGGGGGTAGCCCTAATTGCAGCTTTCATGAAGCCATGGGTCCTATTTGAACTCTCTCCCCTTGCCTTCCTCTTCCTCTCTCTCTCTTCTCCTCCTCAATCTCCTTAGAGATCATTTTCCTCTTCCTTTTATTACTCACAGGCCTTTGTGACTCAGGGTGGAGAGAGTTTTAGAATTCATTGCTGGGTGCTGTACTTGAGCTCTGGCTAGAGAGAGGCTGTGAGACACCTTCACCAGCTGGTGCCTCACTGAGGGTAATGCGTTCTGAAGCAATTCTTGTCTCAAGGTTCACAGGCTCAACTGTTGGTCCTTCAGCCAAGGTTTCCCCTTCGAAACTAATCTTAGGGTCCACCTTAACATCCAGTTGACTAACAGTCTTGCCTGCTGGCCTCTGTCTATATAATCTAGTTCTCAGCTTGAACTCTTCAAGCACCCTTTGTTGAATCCTATCAGCTAACCTTAGAGCTTGCCTGTTTTAAATTAGGTTGGTAATTGAGAGGTCAACTAGATAGGTGCTCTCATAGTATCTTAGGTTGTAGACGTTGAACTCATTTGATCATCATACCTCCATCTCACTATTAGGTTCATAGTAGGGTGAGATGGAGTAGGCATAGCCCTTGGTATACCGTACCCAAACAAACTTGAATGAGTGACTCCACATCAATATGGAACTGAGGAGGTTGTTGAGCATGGAGAACTACAAGTGAGGTTGGTAAGTCCTTCATGTCCATACTCTGAGAGGAACTCCTAAGTTTTATGATTGTAAGTAAGACTTCCCCCCCTTTTTGGTAGCATCACCCTCTTACATAGGGGAGCTAGGAGGTAGGTCCACCATATCCATAGGTTCTTGTGGGCCTGGTTGAGTCCTCTGGATGGTCTCTCAGCTAACTTGCCTTTGCGATCGGTGATCTCAAGTTGTTGATCATTGACCCTTCTTTGTAAGGTAGTCACCTGATATTTCTAGGTGACTAACCTTGAAAACTAAATAGGTGCAAAGTTTGGACAGTATGCGCACCTTTTCTTGCAGACTGTCTTCATCTTCATCAGAAGATTCATGGGGGAATGGGAGAATTAGACCAAGGTCTTCTTCCTCATCACCAACTTGTGTTTTTTGGCTGCTGGATTTCCCCTACACACTAACAGCTTCAAAGGAAGTGTCAATGGGCTGGGTTGCCATGTTTGAGGTCTTAATAATGTAATCATTTGCAAAAGTAAAAGGTTTTTCCATATGTGCCTCCTGAACAGGTTCAGGAAGGTCCACCTCAGTTGTGGGTGGATGATGTGGGCTAGATATTGGTGATTCAGGAGCACTAATCTCTTCTTGAGTAAGGGTGGAGAAGAGAGACTTATGGTACTCACTGAAGCCAATATCTTCATCATCATAGAATTCAAGGTTTGGGATTGGTTGTTTGAGGTCAAACGGCTAGGGATGGTAACTTTCCCTTGAAGGTTGACCACTAGAGTTTTGAGACTCTGAGTGAAGGCTTTAGCTGGGTTTGTATGCTAATCAGGCTGAGCATGATAAACCTCAACAGTGATTAAGAAAATGATGGGAGTGGTCTGCTCCTCAAGAGAAGTGGGAGCTCCAGTGTCCACTTCCTCCTACATGGTTGGTAATTTGGGGGCCTGTTCAACCTGAGTAGACTGAGTAAGGGTTCGTTTGGATTTTTTTTGCTAGGTGATGGTGATTTGTGACTGTGTGGGTGGTGCAGATGTAGAAGGTGTGGGTTTAACATTGGCTCGTGCTGCCAAGTTATCACCTTGAGCAATAAGCTCTAACATTTTTGTGACCAGGGCTGTTTCTACCCCTTAGAAGCCAATAGTGGGTTTCTCAGTGTTTTGAAGATGTCGGGCTTCAACTATTCCAGTTTAAGAATATTACCTGTTCCTCTTAACTGTGAGCCCGGTTCACAGTTAAGAATATATTGAACATATCTAGAAAACATATAATATTCTAAGGAGTTTAAGTTTGCAAGTAAGTTTGTATAAACAAATTAAGAGTACCTAAACTTGACCCCTTGTACCATCCCATGGACTATATAGGAAAGGTCCTTAGGAATTTGGTCACAACCTCCATGTTTGTTAGACAAAGAATGGACGACCACATGGAGAAGGTACTTCCATTTGGATAAGACCTTACCTTTTTTAAGGTTCTTACAAAGTAGTCCCTTTTATAGCCCATCTGTCGGAATGAGTTGTTCACAACAGATTTGGAAAGGACAAATCACCTTTTTTGTCATCCAGCCTTAGATGAGAGTTGATGGTGGCTAAAGTGATGAATATTGTCCTCCCCTACACTGTGGTAGACAGTGCCTTTCCACCGTCCAAGATGACCTCTTGGCAGGTACTTAAGAACTCTAAAAGTTGATCTTCATACAATGGAGGGTCTATTGTGAGGGCGGTGAGGTAGTTAGATAAAGATAAGAAGCGGCAAACACCTGAGCAACCGGGATCTTTCTCAGATGTTAATAGAGCAACTTGATTGTATTGCCTGTGTAACTGCATAGAAAAATCGGGTTGGTTTCAGGGATCAGTGTTGGCCATTTTGAGTAGGTTTGAAGTGAAGAAAGGTAAGAACAAAATTGCTTTGTGTGAATTTAGGGTTTGAATTTTTTACAGATGAAGGAGAAAGTGAAAGAGGGAGAACCGTCGTACGAATATATATAAGCTATGGATTTGAGACAAAGTTAATGGAAAAGGATAAACTTTAAAATCTTGATGTCGGTCCCACCTCTGAAAAAGTAGCCAAAAAGGTAGTTTTCTTGGAAGTCTAAAATCTTCCGAAGGTAATTTTTCGTTGTATGTTTTTGAGAAAAACTTCCAAAGCCAATTTGACTTCGAAAGATATTCCTTAGTTTTTCAAGTAATTGGCTTCGGATGAAAAATACTTAGAGTATTTTTACTTCCTAGAAAAATTTCGCTTCGGAAGATATAAAATATCAAGAATTTTATTCAAAGAGAGAATAAAACTTCCGAGACTTAATTGCTTTCGAAAGAAAATAGTCCTTCAATACATGTAAGTACTTGGTGACAAATATAACCTTCGGAAGATATATCATAATTTCTTACGAAGGTTAATGTCTCAAAAGTACTTATTTGTTTTGAAGACATAATTTTCTTCTAAAGACAACTTGATGTCTTCCGAAAGAAAATTTATTCAAAATTCTGAAAATTCTAAGGGTTACCAGTTTGAAAAGTTTCTTCCAAAGTAAACTAGGCTTATATGGTGATGATATCGACAACTTAAGACACACATATTATTAAAAATAATCTTGAGTTTAGTTTAAGAAAAATCTACTCAAAGTTAATCATCCTAATAACTTATACAAGATATTTAAATATCTGCTAATCAAAAGCTTTTGTGAACAGATCAGCATATTATTCATTTGTGTTAACTTTGACTAGTTTTATCAATCCTTTTTTAAAATTATCTTTAATCAAATGATACCTGATGTTGATGTGCTTTGTCTTTGAGTGTTGTACAGAATTCTTTGTAATAAAGATAGCACTGTTGTTGTCTATGTGGATAGGAGTCTCATTGAAGTTGAATCCATAGTTTAGCATCTGATTTTGAATCCAGAGCACTTGAGCACAACAGTTTGTAGCAGCAATGTATTCAGCTTTAGTAGTTGATGCAAAAAAAAAGAATTGTTTCTTGCGAGACTATCCTTCCACCAAGATATTGACATCCCCCAGATGTAGACTTTGCAGTCATATTGCAGCCACCATAGTCACTATCTATATAGGCATACATATTGAAGTTAGTATTATTTGGATACCAAAGGCTCAGGTTGGGAGTACCTTTAAGATATTTGAGAATTCTCTTGACAGCAACCATGTGTGACATCTTGGGGTTGGCTTGATATCTTGCACAAATACATGTAGCAAACTTGATATCAGGCCTGCTGGCTGTGAGGTACTTAAGAGACCCAATCATAGCCCTGTATAGATGTTCATCAACACACTCCCCCTCAAGATCTGGTCCTAAGGAGTGGTTTCTGGCTATGTCTTGTTCTTGATGACAAGTACTCTATCATCTTTCTTGTTCCTAAATACCAACTTGTTACCTATGGTAGTCTTCTCTTTTGGAAGAGGACATAGATTCCAAACCTTTTGTCTCTTGAATTGAAGCAGTTCCTCCTGCATTGCTTCAACCCAACATTCATCCTTCAGAGCCCCATCAACCTTTTTAGGCTCAATCTGAGACAAGAAACAAGAGTGAAGATAAATATTTTGGTCATGGATTTGTCCTCTTGTTCTCACCCTTGTCTTAACATCTCCAATGAT
This sequence comes from Flaveria sonorensis, assembly GCA_025506505.1. Lineage (NCBI taxonomy): Eukaryota > Viridiplantae > Streptophyta > Magnoliopsida > Asterales > Asteraceae > Flaveria > Flaveria sonorensis. The sequence goes on from CM046437.1 coordinate 3,578,775, forward strand.
GTTTATGGTGGGATGTGACTTGTGGATTCTTAGTTGAGCAATCAAAACAAGTTAGTTGGATAGATCTAAATTTGTGAAATTTAGATCTGGTGCTTGAGTATCATCCAACACATCAACACAATTATCAAGAGAAACTTGATCCAATGAGTGTGTCCCATCATTGATGTTGTCTTCTACGGAGTGGTTATTAGCATAAAGAAATTCTTGATCATTATCACCACCTCCATCTCCATCTACATTGGAAATTCCTTCATTTGAGTTCTGTGCCTCTTTGCTGGAATTTATAGGCACCTTAGATGTATCAGCTGAAAATTTGTCTTGCTTGTGCTGACAGGATTTTCGACTGCATGACTAGTTACCACTGGAGCTGAAGTAGTTTGAACACTTGGTCTTCTCAGTTCAAATCTTGTATTAGAATCTCCTGTTGATAAGGTACCCTATAGATCCTGAAACATCTTCACAAGATTTGTTAAAACAGTTGGTAACTAAGTCAAGATCAAATAGCTAATCAAGACCATAACCTTTCATATTAGGTGTATGCTCATTGAAAGTTATATTGGTTGACTGCTCAACTACTCTAGTTCTGAGATTGTATACTCTATAAGTCTTAGCTTGGGAAGAGTATCCAATAAAATGTCCATCATCTGATTTATTAGCAAATTTGGCTATTTAATCCTTTTTATTCAAGATAGTGTAAGGACATCTAAATGATCTGAGAAAACCAATGAAAGGTCTCCTTTTATGCCACAGTTCATAAGGAGTCTTACCATAAGTCTTGACTACTAAAACTCTATCCTGCATATAGCAGGTAGTGTTGACTGCCTCTACCCAAAAGGTGATGGCCAGTTTAGAATCAGATAACATGGTTATTTTAGCTTCAATAAATGTCCTGTTTCTGATCACAACAACACCTTTTGCCGAGGAGTACTGGAGCACTATATTGTCTGGTAATACCCTTTTCATCACAAAATCCATCAGGGATTTGGTTTTTGAATTTAGTTCCTTGATCACATCTTATGAACTTGACCTTGTGATCACATTGATTCACAAGTTTCAGAATGAAATTCTTCAGATATCAGGAGTCTCATCCTTAGTTCTAAGGAAAAAGACCCAAGTATATTTTATGAAGTCATCTGTGATCACCAAGCAATAAAAGGTCCTTCCTAGACTCATTACACTGGTGGGGCTAAAGAGATCCAATAAGTGTAGGGGAGTAGTGATGGAGTTCATTTCCTTTGACTTGTGAGACACCTTGTGTTGCTTCCCTTTTAGGCATGCAACATAATGGTCATCACTTGTAAACTCTTTCTTTGGCATTCTAGTTACCAAATCATTCTTAATTAATTATCTCATGTTCTTAAATTTTACATGGTACATTCTTTTACGCTAGAGGAAAAACTCATCACTATTGGCTTTAGATAGAAAGCATGAAACTTCTCCTGAAGGAGATGTTTCCTACAAATTCATCTTGTACATATTCCCTTTTCTAAGGGCTCTAAGCAGGATATGTTCTTGAGGAATAACCACCCCAGACTTGAGAACAATGTACTCATGCTCAGTAAAGAGCATGTTGTGTCTCTGATCACAAAATTAGGATACACTTAAGAGATTGTACCCAAGCTCTTTAACAAAATTTACCTTCTCAATGCTGAGCTTACCATTTGTGACCCTGCCCCTTCCAGTAATGTAACCACATGATTCTCCTCCAAAAGCAATTGGCCCTCTATTAATTTTCTCAAAGTTTTGAAGCAAAGGGGCATTGCCTGTCATGTGCCTAGAACAACCATTGTCAATGATCCATACATTCCCTTTGGTCTTTAGCTGTTCCTGCACATAAAGAAATGGTTAGTTACATTTGGAAACCCAAGCCTCATTAGTCTTGGGCTTGTCAAAGTGTCTAGTAGATAATGCAATAGTAATTGATCCTATATGCAAGTTCTGGGGATCATTTGCTGTTGTCGATGAAGAACTTTTAGTCACATGGCCTTCTTTCATCTTCCACACCATCTTTGGAAGACTAGAATTGGCCTTCAATACTTCGAAAGTTTTGACGACTTTGGAAGTTTCAAAGACTGGACCTTTGGAAGCTTTTGCATCCACTATAGTTGACTTCAGTACTTCAGAAGCATTCCTTTCTTCCAAGACCAAATTTTCTCCCGAAGGTAAGTTTTCACTTATCTTTTTCTGAAAGGAGCTTCTGAAGGTAAGTTGAATTTAGTACTTTGGAAGCATTCCTTTCTTCCAAGACCAAATGAAAACCTATTTTTGCTTGGAGTTAAAGATGACCTTGATCTCTTGGGCTTTCTTGAACTTTCTTTTGGCTGCCCTGATCAAGTTTTTCCTTGCAAACTTGGTCATCCTTGGTTCTTTCATCTCTCTAGAAGAATAATGTCCCATCTTAGGATAACCCTTGTCACTCATCTCAGGTTCATCCTTCACCATCTTCTCTTCATCTTCATCCTACTCTTGGATAGGATCAATAGAAGGCAACTCATCTTGATAAGTTTCACACCTTTGAGATCTAACAGATAGGAGTGTGTGTGGAGGAGCTATCTCACTTGATCCTAGTCCCTACCTGTTTTGGTAGTAAATTTGGCATGCAAAGATGAGGATATTATGTTCTTGAAGATTTTCTCTTCAAGAACACATTTTTCTGCCTTGGCTTTGCTGATCACAAGCTCAGCCTGGCATTTAGTTAACTTGGTTATGAGATCTTTGATTTGAGTCCTGTAGTTTGTGTGTTCATGCTTAAGAGTTGAAATGGTTTTCTCTAAATCTTCTATTCTAAGTTTATAGTCACTTTCAACTCTTTTAAAGTCAGCTTTTAAAATATTTAAGGACTCAAGATCAGATCTCACATCCAAGTTATAGGACCTGTACATGTTAACTTTAGCAATGAATTCAGGAGTACAAAGATATTCTAATACCTTGGCTTCTTCATAATCAGCCATCAGTGCCTGGTTTAGAGAAATATATTCTACTTGAAAGCTCCAGTCAAAGCCTCTTTCTTCAACAACAATAGCATCCTGTTGTTTTGGTTGGCTTGGCTTCTCAGTTCTGGGAGCTACATCAGTGTAGTTTGATCTGGATTGTGCTTGGCCACCATTTTTCCTTGGTGCCTTGCACTCTCTAGCAAAATGTCCAATTTGGTTATAGTTTTAACACTTCACTTTGCTTTTATCCAGGCCAAACTTTCCACAAGCCATATTGCTTGGAAACTTCCTTCTTGTTCTTTTAGAAAATTTCTTGGCTCTATTAGTGAGGAGAGCAATCTATTGAACTATCTCCATGTACTCCAGATCATCTAGATGGATGCAGTCTAAGTCTTCAAGAGTGAAGAGAAAGTTACAACAACTTTTATTAGCAGACACAAAGGTTTGAGTAGAGCTTGTCTCTTGGAATGGGCTTCCTTGGATATAGCTCTCCCTTGGTGTCTCAGTGAAGGTGATGAAAGAACCCTTTTATGAGCTTTCAGGGAAGCAGATGAGATGATGTTGTGGTTCTCTACTATCCCATTCAACCACATGAAGCGCTGAACTCTTCTGATTGTTGGAAGAACTTCTTGATGGATTTTGCAAGTTCATCTCCATCTGGTAGCCACTAAGGATACCATACAGCTTTGTGAGAGTAAGAGTAGAGATGTTCTCAGTTCTCTTGATGGCCATATAGTAGTGAGTCCATCGTCTGGGAACAGAGAACATGAACTTCCTCACTATGTCCTTATTCTCTAGCTTGACTCCAACATCCATTAGAGTATTCATAATCTCAACATACCTGAAGTATTATTGAGTCATAGTTTCACCTGTTTTGTAGGTGAAGTTCTCAAACTATTGCTCAAACTACTGCTTCATGATATCTTTCTTATTTTCCTTAGCTTCCTCAGACCCCACATACATGAGCTTTGGTGCATCCCAGAGCTGCTTAGCAGTCTTGCACTTCTTGAAGTCTCTATATATGGAGTTTGGAAGAGCAGTTTAAAAAACGGTCATGGCTTTCTGATCTACATCTATTTTCTTCCAGTCTTCTTCAGAGTAGTCAGCCATTTCCTTGGGTATCATCCCACCTCCAGCAGTGGCTGAAAAGGTTCTTAGGATGTGAGGTCCTTCAAAAACAGTCTCCACATCCTGTTGTCTTAAGACTTGATAAACCCTTCTATATGTTGGTACCAAGTATCAAAGTCATCAGGAGTGATCAGTAGATACTTTGTCATATTACTGGTTTTCATATCAGCCTTAGAGATAGCTGCCATTTGAGTTAATAAGTGTTTTTATGAAACTAAAGGGATTTAAGATGGTGAGATCTTACAATCAAGAGCCTAAAATGCTCTGATACCAATTGCCGGACTATTGAAGGGTGGTCAATACAACAGTTTCACAAGGTGGAGAGATTTAGAATACTTGGAAAATCAAATAGGGAACCCATTAGGATGATGAAACAATGAACACAAGTAACAAGAACAATAAAACAAAAACACTCAAATATGCTTTTCAAGAATGATGTATATTGCTCTCAATTTCTTACAAGTGTTACAAAGCTTACATACAGAATACAAGTATTTGAGACACTTTGTACTACATCCTACAGCCGACCATACTTTGAAGGCCAGCTGAAAACACTAATCTAGACAACAAGATCAATGTAAAGTCAAAAGGAAGATTGCCTTTTGACTAGTGACTATGACATGCCATAGCTCACATCCTAATATATTATAAAAAGGATAAATGTACATAGTTGGAAAGTTACAGACAAAAGTCCTTAATCTACAGTTGATAAAAGCATGGACTTTTCACCAACTCATATAAGTTGGTGAGTCTTCAGAAGTGGTAGTGGAAAGTTGTTCAGCTTTTTTCAAAAGGTGATTCAGAAAAAGAATGTTTTCTCTGTCTTTAGAAAAAATCAGTCTTTGGCTTTGGAAGACTTTGTCTTTGAAGCTTCAGAAGATTTCATCTTTGGCTTCAGAAGATTTGGTCTTTTGGCTTCGAAAGATTTGATACATAGTATTATTCATTGAGTTATATAAAATCTTTCGAAGTAACTTCCTTGTACTTCACATCTACATGCTGAGAGCTCTTTGGTTGTTCTTTGGTTGCATTAGACTCTAAGTGTATTCTTTACAATCACCTTCAAAAAATGTTTCCTATTTTATTTCCAAAGTTTCATTGAATGAATCATCTCTTTGGTACAAAAGACTAGCACATGTAAACCTTAAGAACATAAACAAATTGGTTAAAAATGATTTAGTCAAATGGCTGCCGAATAAAAAGTTTTCATGTGCTAATTACTATGGTGCTTGTCTAAAGGGAAAGCAACACAAGTCCTCTCATAAGTACAAAGAAATTAATTCAGTCATAACTCTTTTACACTTATCACATATGGATCCTTTGGGTCCACCATGTGTCTTTTGGGTAGAAAGTCCTACTACTTGGTTATAATAGACGACTTTACCAGATTCACTTTAGTTTTCTTGAGAACCAAATTGACCAAAAAGTTAAAATCGTTAGATGTGATCAGGATACTAAATTCAAAGACTACACTCTTGATTCTTTTTATAAATCCAAAGGTATTGAGGTTGCAAGGACCATGTTGAATAAAGAAATATGACACTTATTGAGGCTGCAAGGACCATGTTGTCAGACTCCAAACTTTCTGTAACATTCAAGGCTAAAGTAGTGAGCACTGCATGCAATGTTCAGAACAAAATGTTAATAGTCAAGATTCATAGGAAAACTACTTATGAACTATGGCATAAGAGAAAAACATTCATTGGGTTTTTTAAGACCATCTAGATGTCCTTGCACTCTCCTCAATACCAAGGATCATTTGTTCAAATTTTGTTGAGATCGGTAAATAGGTATTTTGTTGGATACTCATCACAAGCTAAAGTATACAGAGTATACAATAGACTAGATCACATTATTACAGAATTTGAATATGTGATTTTCAATGAAAGCTCCTCAAATAGTATTGGTTGTACTCCTAGTTTGATGTTTGATCTAAATTAATTCACAGACGCTTTTAACCATGTACCTGAAAATGTTTATGGAGATTCAGTAGAAAGATCATTAGATGTTCATGCCATGAGTACTATACACTACAGAGTTGATATTCCCTTGACATCTACTCAATGAGCAATAAATGCTGATCTAACATAGCTGTAGTCAGCAGATTATATGCTAGCACCACAAATATGATTCATCAGCCATCAAACATTCATGATGACTAATCAAATGAAGAGTCACATGTAGATGAACATATAGATACTAGGCAACCTGCACCTGCCTAAGAAGGTGGTAGTTTAGCAGTTGCGCCATTTTCTAAACATCTTGAAACATTTATCATCAATTTGGATTTATCTCAACAACTTCAAGTGATTCCAAGACTAAGAATTCATATAGAACATCTAGTTGAAAATGTCATCGGTGATGTTGATGTTGATGTCAGGACAAGAAGCAAGACACATGAAGCAAATATTTGCCAATTCTTATACTTCTTGTGTCAACTGGAACGAAAGAAGGCTGATGAAGCCTTAAGAGAGAACCATAGGTTAAAGCTATGTAGAAAGAGCTTCTACAGTTTGAAAGACAGAAAGTTTAGAAGCTATGTGCACTTCCTTAAGGGAAGATAGCAATAGGAACCAAATGGGTGTTCGAAAATAAGAAATATCATAAAGGAATAGTCATCAAGGACAAAGCAAAACTTGATGTACAATGGTGTACATAAGAGGAAGGAATAGACTATGATGAAGTCTTTGCTCCTGTAGCAAGACTTAAGGTAATAAGGATCTTCCTTGCTTTTGCTACCTCAAGAAATTTTTAAGTTTTTCAAATGGACGTGAAGAGTGCTTTTCTCTATGGTGAAATAGATAAGGAAGTATATGTATGCCAACCACCTGGTTTTGAGGATCCCAAGTTTCTAGACCATGTGTGTAAACTTGATAAAGCATTGTATGGGTTATAGCAAGCTCCAAGGTAATGGTATGTGACTCTATCTATTTTTTTCTTATAAGAAATGGTTATACAAGAGGCTCCATAAATAAGACTCTTTTCATTAAGGAAGTAGGAACAGACATCATGTTAGTACAAGTGAATGTAGATGAAATCATATTTGGGTCTATAAATGAAAAGTTTTGAAAAGATTTGGAACTCCTCATAAAATTATAATCTGAAATGAGTTCAATAGAAGAACTCAATTTCTTTCTTGGGTTTCTAGTCAAGCAAACTGCTAATGACATCTTCATTAATGAGTATAAGTATGTAAAAGACATCTTAGTTAGGTTTCCAGCTACTGATGCTAAAGATGCAAAGACACAGATCTCCAAGGCATGTACATTAACTCCTGAACTTAAGGGGGAAAAGTTGATTAGTAGCAATATCGAGCCATCATTTGATCTTTCATGTATCTTACAGCCATTATATTAGATATTATGTTTTCCACATGTTTGTGTTCAAGATTTTAAACAGCTCTTAAAGTGTCACACATGATTATTGCCAAGTGAATCCTGTAGTATCTTAAAAAGGAACCTAAATTGGGATTATGGTATCCTAAGAGTGCTGACATCAATCTCTATGGATATATTGATAGTGAGTATGGAGGTTGCAACATCAACAAGAAGTCTACCTTAGGGGGTTGTTAATTTCTAGGAGGAAGATTGGGTTATTGGCAATGCAAGAAACAAACATGTGTTTCTACATTAACTGCCAAAACAGAATACACTGTTGCATCTAGTTGTTGTGCTCAGCTGCTATGGATTCAAACTCAATTAAGAAATTATGGTGTTAACTTCATGGCACTCCCATTCACATTGACAACAATAATGATATATCAATTACCATCAATCCAGTTTAGCACTTAAAGACAAAGCACATTGATATTAGGTATCAATATATGCAAGATTATGCAGCAAAAATATGCAGATCTCTTTAAAATGTATTTGATGAAACAATATTTAAATATCTTATATATGCTATTAGGATAATGAACTTTGAATAACTCATAATCCCTCAAAATGTCCTTAAAATAAAATTCATTTGAAAAATTGTGAAAACTTGATTTCTTGTTAGAATACATTTTATCTGCCAATCATAGTAGTTTGACAGATAGATGATTTCAACACTAAGAAACAAAAGGACCTGGTAGGGCCCAGATCTATCTTCTGAGAAGTAGTAGTGTCGTACTTCACCTTTAAAGACTGTTCCATCATTACATAAACTATTAAAAATTCACTTTACGATAGTAAGATTTTCAAAATCATACTATTTTATATTATTCAATAATTGTAATTATTCGATTTTCTCTTTCTTTCCCACTATTCTCTATCATCATCTTCACCTCTAAAAATACTTTTAACATTTATCAGCCCTAAGATCCTTCTTTTCTCACAAATGGCCACCCAAAACCTTGAATTCAGACTTAACCACAATATCTCTGCTTTTCTTGATCCCACTAGAAACAAAGTGTATGACCTTGTGCTAAACTGTCTTCGCAATCGCAACTATGCTTTTGCTATCACTATCAAACATTCATCTATGCTTCGCACATTTGACAATTCTAAAATACATGTTCTATTTATAGAGAACATGGGAGTAAAGTGTGAACTGCCACCACACAAGGGCACAAAGTCACCATTTCAATAATAAAGATTCGGACTCATCTACAACTAAAGGATGCTGAAGGCCAATCCTCATTCTCAAAAGGAGTGGTGAGTGAAACTTTTAAAGAAATAGGATATGAAGGCATATTTAGTGCCTTAACATTTTCCAAATCACTAGTATATCACAACTGGTGAATCGTTCTTCATATCGTAGTCCATTGTCTTTCTAACAAATTGGGAGGTTGGGATCAAGTCCTATTGGATTTAGTTGGGGTTATCCATGGACATGTAAAATAGTAGAGTCACATTTTTTCGAACTTCATTTTCTAAAACCTTTGTATGAAGGTAACTACTGCTAAGAAATTCAATTTCTTATGTACATAAGGTTTTTACAAGAAATTTTACATGAAAGTTTGGGTAGTAAGCTTAAGCTTGAGGGGATGTGCATTCTTTTGCACCTCTGAGCAAGGAAATCTTTACAAAATTTATAGCAACCATAAAGGCTTTTTTAGGTAAAGAGTCCATATTGTTTGCTAGCGTACTGGAGGTCACTAAGCCTTAGGGTGATAGCGTTGCTACACCCTCCACTACTAATTTTACAGCCCGCACTTCAAAGCCTAAAACATACAAATCCAGAAAGATATGAACCTTGCATCTTTTACTAAGAATATGAAGGCTCCCAAATCTCATCCTCTCAAAAAGGCAAGGTTGAAAACTAGGGTCCCAACTAATTTAAAGGTATTAACCACACCTAAATCAAGCTCAAAGAAGATGATTTTTTTCCTTCTTCTAAGCAGACCCACACCCAACCTATTAGCACTCAATTAGAGTCACAACACTCTATTAAGAAAACTCAAAGGGGTACCCATATCTTCGAGGAAGTTTCTGAAGAAGCAACCTTATTAACAACTAGTTCACATCCCAGACCAATAGACACAAATCCACAAATATTAAGTCACATGTCTATTACTCATGATGAAGATGTCTATACTACCTTTTAGCATGATACACTGTCTCCCCAAAGCCACACTGTATAGATAATGGGGACTGAATTGTATGTCGATACATCTACCCCACATCCATCAATGCAAAAGATTGATCCTAGGGCAGAAAAGGTCAATGTGGAAAAGACTATCTCTACTTCTGATCCATCAATTGATCAGCAGGACAAAGACAACATATCTAAGACCTTAACCATGATAACTTACTTTGAGAATGTTTCTTAGGTGACATCTCTTGAAGAGAGAAATCTAGGGCGTCAAGAAACCACATTTGGTGGTGAGGGTGTAGAGGCTAGGCCTAGGGCCTTATCGAGTCCTAAGGATTTCATAATTATGGATGAGGGAAGATGCAACATAAATATGAATTGAGGGCCACCAATATTACAAGGGTATGCTAAACGAGCAATAGTTCTTGAATTTGATAACTGTCTTTTGAATGCTTCAGTAGATAGAGCTATTGATCTTGAGAATCAGGTCAAAAATCTACAAGATCATGCTACAAGAGTTATCGAGTTAGAATCACAAGTAAGCACTATTCAATAGTTAGCATGTAGAGTAATTGACCTTGAATATAAGGTAGATATTATTTAATAGACCATTAACATTCAGCAGTCCATCATTCTCAGTCTTCAAGAGTCACCAGCACCACAAGAACCTTTGGATGTGCTGTGATTCAAAGCATTAGTGTTATTTAAATGAATCTCAGATAATAATATCAAAAAAGGAGAAGATGAGCCCAAAGAAGCTAATGATCTTCTTCAGGTGGCTAAGGAAGTAGTTAGTAGTCTTCAAAATATTTCATTCTCCTTAACATGGAATAAAGATTATGAGCTAATATCCAAAGCTGAAGTCAAACTAAATACTTTATAGAATGAGCATAGATATGATACCTTTGAGGAGAAGAGGATGAAATTCTGAAAGACTATGAGTAGATTAAACAAGAAAGTTCAACTTGGTAAAAAGAAAATGACTTAACTCAAAAAGTCAGGTGCTTCTTTCTCTCTGATAAGAAAAAGGATGGATGAGTCAGCATCAAAGAGAGAAGTAGTACTAGGACTTGAGGACATTTAAAATCATCTGCTGAGGAAGAAACCCCCTATGCTTATGGTTCTATCTGAGGCTACTAAGGTAGTTGAGAAATCTGTTGAAAAGACAACTGCTGATTCCATTTGTTAGGAGATTTAGTCAGCAACTGGATCTACGGGTCACATTATTGTCAATACAAGAGATCCCAAACAATGGAAGATGATATGGAAAGACATGAGACTACCCTTGAAGAAGAGACAACTCAACATCAAAGAGATGAAATGCATACACCAGAGTCTGAATTCAAGAAATCAGCTGAGGTGATATTTGGTCAATTGAATGTAGCGACTAAAATCGTAGTTATCTATAAGGTGAATGTTGAAATAGATGTCCCATAAGTCACCAATCAAGCTTAGAGAGCTCAAAAAACTACCAATGAACCCACTACAACTAGTGAGGCCATAGGTAGTACATCTATTTAACTTCTTGCAATCAGACATACTGCACCCTCTTCTTCCATTGTCTCTATAGACAAAAAAGAGACCTATGACTACTAAGGAAGAACTAGAGGCTGAGGCTTAGGATCAAAAGAAGAGATTCTTAATAACCAAAATCATAGAGCTCTCACCAAAAAAGGTACAAAGAGAAATAGTATACTTGCATCCTGGTGAAGCTTAAGCAGCTTTAGTAAAATAAAACATTAAAACTCTAATCAAACAAGCCCAATCATCTAGTGCTATAAGGATGAGAACAAGAATCACTTGTAGAGGGGACTCTAGCAAGTCAAAATCTACAGCTTCATCAAAAGAATAAGCAAATGCAATCAAGAAAGTACTCTTCAAGTCCATTCATCCATCTCCAAAGAGTGCTACTCAAATAAGTGTCACCCATCAGCTCCTCTAACAACCACCACTACTGATCCTACGCAAATGATTCAACCTTAGAGTTCAAAAAAGAAGGATAAGGATTCACAAAAAATAAAGATTAATAGTTCAACTTAATCAAAAAGACTTTAACTTCAAGGAGGTTATTAGCTGGAATTTAGGTGTGCTCAAATCAAAATTGATAGTTGTAACTCATGCTAAAATGGAGAGATCAGCTAAGTTAGCTAGAAAAAAAGAGTTGAATCTGAAAGAAAGAAGGTATAAAGATTCAAAAAGGAGGTAGGTGACAAACAACATATAAAAATGCATCTTAAATACTATGGTTTGTTTGGAAAACAAGTAAGACTAATGAGTATGTCTACTCTTGATCTGAACATTAGATAAATTAGGAAAAAAGTTGCAGCTTGTGAGCTTCCAAGTTTTGAGGAAGCCAAGGAAGCATGGGAGATGGAACAAGGAAAGATTAAGAGAACTACACAAAGAACCACATGTCTACTAACTGAAGTACCAACATCTCCTCCTTTTGAAACAACCATTTCAGATGATGACCAACCTCTATTATTAGTCATACCTATAAAGAAAGTTCAACCCAAAAGGATTGGTCAAGTAGTTAAAGAGAGTTCCATTAAAGGAACCAAAGTGCTTGGTGCAGTATATATAGAGGAAATGAAGAAATATAGAATGAGGAGGGCAAATAGAGTCATCAACTACAATGACACTAAGAATGATATTCTTGATTTGCCTTTAGACATTTTAGAGTAGATTGTAGAAGTTCTCAAGATATTTAGAAGCAACCATGTAAAGAAAAAACTTTTGCTTCAAAAATTAGTGTTGATAGTTCACTTTGAATTTGATGAAGATATTCCTGAGTCTCCCTTATCAACTCCATATCAGTTTCCCTTATCAACAGTAGATCATCAGCTAAGAGTAGCTTATTTAAAAGATCAAGTTATTTTTTTTAGTAGATTTGATTGAGCTGACTTAACCAGTTTGAGGCTCATAAACCCACACAATGACTTTGAAGCCAAAGAGGTGGAAAGAGTACTTATAAGAATATACAGATCACATCTTGAGAAGACAAGGTAGGATTCTAAACAAAAATAAAGATAAAGGAAGCTAAAACTATTTAAATTCCTTTATCTGTTGAACCACCATCCTATGCTGATCAACAAGCTAAATCACAACCATTTCTTCCTTAAGCCCAATCAATTAGTTTGCAGATCAATTGGCTATGCACTCTACTCCTTCTATCCAACAACCACCTTTAGCAGATAAACCCCCACAAGAAATTTAGTTTGCTGCTTCAGTAGAAGAAACAGAGTATCCTTCGGTAGCTAAAAGGATTAGAAGATATTAGAGCAATTTAGAGTAAACTTTTGAAAGTAAGTCCTCATAAAATAAAGATGAAAAATCATAAGAAAGTGGCCAAGTGCACATCACGCTGAGGATATGATTTTATATATGAAAGATACTTCATTGAGAGAATTGATTGCTCCAAATCCTAATTGGAAGTTCTTAAGCTCAACCAAGATGATCTAGATAAAATGCACTCTCTCATAAGATAAAACGAAGTTATGCAAGACAAATACAAATCAATGGAATTTATTCTAAAGGTGAAGATTGGTCAAAGGGTTGATGCAGAACCACATGGAAGTGGTGAAGAAGATGTCTTATATGTTACTCCTCCGAATGTGCATGACCCAATTACTACATGGAGTTTTGATTCGACAACCAATTATTTCTACTTAACTTTTGCTTATGCCTGATAATTAGGGTGAGTGAATTTGATCTACTCAGATTGTTTCGACACAACATGAGAGATTTGGTGGTGATCCTCTTGGTAATCAAATAAGGGATCCTAAGGGCTAAATGTATGAGATCCTCTTGATGAGAATGCTTGAAGGATAGAACATAATTTTAGTAGCATCATCCTAGGTGGAATTTATTACGATATAATAAGAATGAAACTACACAAATACTATGTACCATGTTCAATGCAGTATCTATTTGCTATGCCAAAAGATGAGTCTTTCTGCTGACGGATCACATCAACCTGATAAAGTACTAAATAACTATGAATCATCATTTTTGAATTTGCTAAAGTCCTGAAGATCTGCTTATTCAATGTTTTTTTAGACAGGGTGATAGTGTTGAAGAGTAGCGGCAGCAACATTTAACTACAACTGTTGATCTTCTGTGCTGCTAGTTCTTATCTATGTTGTATATTGTTTTGTAACCAATAGTATTACATACTCATGGAATGACATAATGTGTAGATCAATGGCTGCATGCTATTGATCCTAAACCTAGAATAGATGGTTAAGATTTGTTCTAGTGTTTAAGTTTTATTATATAAATACCTCACACTTGTATAGTTTTATGGTTAGCTAGTTTTACCCACTTGTTTCCTATTATGGCAATTTTTAATCAATGAATATAATCAAGTGAATAATTTAAAATAAAATTTTTTGTTGTTTTCATCAAGTATTACATTTGTGTTTGTTAGTAAGCAGTTGGTCAAGATTTCATATTTATGAACTGCCAATCTCAAGAAAAGTCTTATTTCATTTCACAATCCTATAGATGGTAATTACCAACTTGGGTCACTTCATACATGTTAGTAGTGGTTCTGGCAGGTGTGTTGGTGCAGTAAATTAGTGGTGGTTCGGGGTTACGGTAGATGTCATAGAAGGTGGAGTTTTGGTGGCGCGATGGTTGTGGAGACTGATCTGGAGTCTTTATAAGAATTTGGTTCATTTGGTTGAAGGATTTGACAAGGGTAGTGATGATCTTATTCATGGTGGTAGTGAGTGAGGAAAAATGGCGGCAATGGTTTTCTTGGTGGGTGAGTAGCCAATCGATTCAATCAACCAAGGCTATTATGGCTTTATTTTAAAGTGAAGTATGAGGTTGCATCGTAGTTGGTGGAGGTATGAAGATTGAGAACGAGAGCATCAAATTTTAGAGACCGATTCGAGATGGTCCATATCCTAATAGGACCCTTTGGGTGGGTTAGTCGCCAAGAAGTAGATAGGGAAGAAAATTACAAATTCTTACTTCATACATTTTTTTTCCATAAAGAAAGCATTACAACTACGAATAAACTTAAATATTACAATCTACTAACTTACCACTAAAACACTTAAACAACCCACTACTCCATGAAACTGTGACTCACATACTATTATAAATGAATACAATCACTCATACCAACACAATTAATAACTAAGAATATTAAATAATGAAGTTGGTAACCCTTGAATGTGCTTAGGCACATATCAATTCTTCACCACTACAAAAAGTCCTTGTCCTCTAGGATGGAAAGATAAAACGATGGCTATCGGTGCTCATGTTTTCCAATGGCATTCGGGATATCACTACAAAAAATGTGATCAATAGACGCGACATCATTAGTGGCGACAGGGGTCATTAGCGGAGACACTATTAGCAGCGACACCATTAGCAGCGACATGTCGTCGCTATTGACTTATAATTCGTTTTGTAAGCATCCAAACCATATATGGCCATTGATCAGCATTCAGATCTGACGAGTGTTATTTAATCGTACTAAACCTTTAGCGGCGACATCAATAGCAGCGACAAGTCGTCGCTAAAAGCCTGCCCTAAAAACCACGCATCTTCCCTCCATAAAAACCCACCTGCACTTTACCCTCACTCTTTTTCTCTCTCTAAAACCCACGATTCAGCTACCTCCGGCCAACGCCTCACCACCGACCATCATTCTCATCACTGCGGCTGCCATTCATCCCACGGAGACCCGCCCACCCTCACAACGGATCTTCTTTTCCCACTACAGCCGATCGCCACTGCTTCCTCAGTTAGCGTCGCACCTGCTGCTACTCCACCGTCGTCGCTACTGCTCTCCATAGCCATCATCACCCTATATCTGCTCGTTAGTCTCCAATTGAGGTATTTTTTTAAGATTTCGGTTTGTAATAGATTATTTATGATATTACTAGACAAGTCTTGTTATGATATTAAGTTATTTAGGATGTTGCTTGAGTTTAGTTTATTTGAGAGCAAAATTTGTGTAATTTCTAGGTTTTAAGTAAAATTTTATAAGGTGATGAATGTATGAGATAACGTATAATTTATGCTTAGTTGATAAATATATTTATATATTTTATAGGGTTGAACTAAATGTATTTAGGTATTTTGATTTTTAGTTGGTTAAAAATTAGTTGGAAACTTGTTAAAGATGTCTTTTTAATTATTTAGGCATTTAGTTGAAAAATTAGTTGTTTGAAAATTGATCTGAGTATACTACTTGTTTAGGTGGTTGAAAAATATTTAGATTGTGATATTTAGTTGGTTAATTAGAGGCAAATTTGCTCATAAACGCACAGATTGATTTTCAATTTGAAGTGAGTTTAAATGATAAAATTTAGTTGGTTAAAAATTGATTGAAATTTTTTTACATATCTTTTAAAGTATTTGAGAATTTAGTGATTAATTCGAGACCGATTACGTAAATATTGTCGATTAAATTTCAATTTGTATTATGAAAAATATAGTATTAGCGGCGACAGTGTCGCAGCTAATAGTGCTTCCCGGAAAATTTTTGATAGACATATAGAGGCGACGACATCACCGCGATTAGTATTAATAGCGGCGACATATTAGCGGCGATATATCAACCATTAGAGACGAATTATTATCGGCGACTTAATAGCGGCGACCAGTCGCCTCTGATAGTAATTGCGGCGCCAAACCCGGTTATCGGCGGCGATAAATTTCGCCTCTAATGCCCTTCTTCTTTGTAGTGATAGTCTCCATGTACCACTAAGGTGGCCATGGTGGCCGCCACTCTGTTTGGCCAACTAGACCTTGTTTTGGGGCCTTTAAGAATGGTCCTTGTAACCCATGTAGTAGTGAATGAAGTTTGTCAAAACCATATATTATAACTGGATAAACATTGTGTGGACCAACTTATGTTGATGAACTGGTGTGGAAGAATTTAGAGATGTCAACTTATGTTGGTAGGTATGTGTGGCGGTATTGGTAGGTGTGTTGGTGTAGTGGATGGTGGTTGAAACCAATCATGGTTTGGGGTTATGGTAGATGTCACAGAAGGTGAAAGCGGTAGTGATGGTTCTAGCTTTCGTATGTAACGAAGTATGTCAAAGGTGGCTAGGTTGATTTTTGGTAGCGTGGATGGTTATGGAGACTAATCTAGAGCGTTAGTCGAAATTAGGGTCATTTGGTTGAAAGCGCTGACAAGGGTAGCGGTGATCTTGTTCATGGTGGTGGCGAGTGAGGCAAAGTGAGCAGCTTGTTGGGCGACAATGGTTGCTTGCTGGGTGAGTAGCCGATTGATTCAGTTGACCTAGGGCATGATGGCTTCATTAGAAAGTGAAGTACGTTGTTGCATCGTGGTTATTGGAGGTATGAAGATTGAGAACAAGAGCACCAAATGTTATAGACTGATTTTCAGATGGTCAATCTCCATATAGGACTCTTTGAGGTGGTTAGACTCAAAGAAGTAGATAGAGAAGAGAACTTATAAAACTTGATTCATTCCTTCGTTGCAAAAAGAATACATTACATCTACTAATAATCTTAAATACTATAATATGTTAACTTACCACTAAAACAAGTAAATGACCCACTACTGCATGAAACCATAATTCACAATCCGTTATACATAAAAAAATTACCAATACTAATACAATTAATAATTAAAAATATTAAATAATACATTTTGTAACCCTTGATTATGCTTGGGCATGTATCGGTTTGGAATGGGTAGCTAACAATGGTTGGATCAATTATGGGTTGGGTGGTTGTTCAATGATCCTGGTGTTGATTTTATCTTGAATTAGCCTAGCTAAGCCTTCGGTTTGATGAAGGTTACTTCAACTCATTTGGCGGTAAAATCAAGTCGGTAATATCAAATCGTGTGAAATCAAGAGCTGCGGTGGGTGGAGCTGAGGAAGTATCATTACTTCAAATCAACTGGTATTATTTTAATTCTGATTAGGTATTTCGTAGCATAACCGACTACGTGGATGAGTGTTCTGATGGACTGAAATTGGTGTGTTAATATCATGAAATTGATGATGTCATTTTATTAGTTCTTTTCACCTTATTTGATCTTCACCATCTTTAGATTCTTTTTCGACTTTGGTTCTTCATTTATCTTCCATCATCTTCATTGATTTGAGGGTCGAGGATATCTAATCATCGGTGGTCGATTTAGCTGTCATTTTTGGTTGGAGAAATGATTTATTGTTATTGGTTGCAAAACAAAGTTGATCATTATTGATGATAGTAAATGGAATGCTTTGCATACCCCAACAAAGAGGGTGCAAGGATATATATATATATACTAACACTTACAATAATTACACACTAATAATACAAACAAATAATAAATGTCTTGAGATAATCTAGTGGTTAACATCCCCCCTCAAGCGAGACGGTGGCGGTCGAACAGTGAGCTGATCTCGAAAGAACTCGAACTGACTGCGAGCAAGGCTTTTAGTGAAAATATCTGCAACCTGGAGCTTGGATGGAACAAAGGCAGTACGATGTTTGCCAGAGGTGACAAGTTCTTGTATAAAATGGTAGTCAAGATCAATGTGTTTGGAGCGTTTGTTGCAGACCGGATTCTAAGTAAAAAATATAGCACTTTTGTTGTCACATATTATGGTCGGTCTGAGCGGTGGCAGAGCATGAAGTTCCCGAAGAAGATGAGTCAACCAGACAATTTTTGCAGCCGCACTAGCCATAGTTCGAAACTTGGATTCACAACTTGACCGAGCAACAAAGGGTTGCTTCTTAGCACTCCACAAAACTAGATTACCCCCCAAGAACACAGAGTAACCGTAGGTGGAGTAGCGTGTATCAATGCAGCGAGCCCAGTCGGCATCAGAATAACCCAAGAGAGTATTTTTGACTGGTTGACTAAAAGTGAGGCCATACTCAACAGTACCTTTGATGTAATGCAATATCCTTTTTACACTTTAAAAATGTGTTGTTATTGGTGATTTTAAGAATTGACTCACTTGATTCACAGCATATGAGATATCTGGCCT
The DNA here is from genome assembly GCA_025506505.1 of Flaveria sonorensis. NCBI lineage: Eukaryota > Viridiplantae > Streptophyta > Magnoliopsida > Asterales > Asteraceae > Flaveria > Flaveria sonorensis. The sequence goes on from CM046437.1 coordinate 3,597,334, forward strand.
CGTAATGGTTAAGTATTACAAAGCACCAACCAATGAACGATAGTACGTGGGATCCTTGTACGGCTTGCCATGTGTAGTAAATGACTCATTAGGTGAAAGAGGTGTGTGAACTGGTTTGCTATGAAGGAGGCTAGCACGATCAAGAATGTCACGCGCATACTTAGCTTGACTTAGAAATAAACCATCAGAGGTATATGTTACCTCAAGACCAAGGAAATAATTTAGACGGCCAATGTCTTTTATTGCAAAATCCTTATGTAACCGAGCAATAAACTTAGTCATGATATGTTCTTGATTTTCGGTCAAGATCAGGTCGTCAATATAGACGAGAAGGTACATGATACAAGCATCACGTTTGAACACAAATAAAGATGTGTCCACATGACTACATATGAAACCGTAGAGAGCCTTGTTCAGCTTACAAACATGATTATGAAACTTTTGGTCGAGAAAGCCTGGTGGTTGCTCCATGAATATTTGCTCGGTGAGATGGCCATGTAAAAACGCATTGTTGACTTCAAGTTGATGGAGATGCCAATTGTGTAACATGGCCAACAAAAGAATGATGCGAACCGTTGAAGCCTTCACAACGAGACTGAAGGTGAGGAATAGTCTAGACCTGGAAGTTGGCTAAACCCCTGAGCAACAAGTCCGGCTTTGTACCGATCAATGGACCCATCCGCCTTATATTTTGTACGAAATAGCCACTTACAACCAACCACGTTTTGATCAACTGGGTGAGGAACCAGAGTCCAAGTTGCATTATTGTGTAAGGCCGAGAGTTCTCTGTTCATGGCCTCAACCCAATGAGGGTGTTTTAGGGTAGTTTTGACACCCTTAGGCTCAATAGAAAAGAACAAGGCATGATGTAAAGGATGAGATGTTATGTGAGTGAAATGAGATTGATACTTGGGTTTAAATATGCCATCTTTAGTGGGGGTGATCATGGGATGAGATGGAGGGATGACGGGGTTATGGGCTGACGGTGCATTGGTAGGGGCTGTGGAGTGAAGCACATTGGGTGGAACTTGGTCGGTGGTTTCGAGTGAGGTTGAGGAGGGGGTTTGAGTGGTTATAGTTGCGGACGGGTGTTGAGCAGTTTCGGAATCAACCGGGGTGGTATTGACGGGGAGTGCTTCAGGTGCAGGTGGAGTGGTGTCGGATTCGAGAACGGTTGTAGGACCAATGGGGGGACATGGGTCAGAGGCCATTGTGGAAGGGCTATTGTCCGGTGGATCACAACAGTGAACACAAGGTTCAACAGTTGTAGTAGGAGGGTTAGGTGGTGGGGAAGTTGGATGAGACACAGGAACATCTTCCATAAAAGTGTGCCAAGGCAGATCGAGCATGGAAATGGGTGGATTCGTGGACTTAAATAGGAAGTTTTGTTCATCAAAGTGAGCATGACGAGTGATATAAAAACGGGAAGATGATAGATTAAGACACTTGTATTCTTTGTGTTGCTGACTATACCCTAAGAAGATGTACATTAAGCTTCGAGGGGAGAACTTATTTGTTGAATAGTCTCGAAGGTAGGGATAAACCCTACAACCAAAAGGACGAAAATTAGCATCGATTGGTTTTTTTGAGTATAGTTGTTCAAATGGTGACTTATTTCCTAGGACTTTTGTGGGAATCCGGTTAATTATATACACTGTGGTACAAAAAGCATCCACCCAATAAGACGGAGAGACATTACTGTTAAATAAAAGTGCCAAACTGGTTTCAACAATATGTTTATGTTTTCTTTCAGCCCGCCTGTTTTTTGAGGTGTATAAGGGCACGAAAGCCGGTGGAAGGTACCATTATCATTTAGTAATTGCTTGACCCGGTGGTTTACAAATTCTGTACCACCATCACTTTGAAAAATCTTGATTTTTCTAGAAAGTTGAGTTTGAACAAACCGAAGAAACGTCGTAAAGATAGTTACAAATTCACTTTTAGTTTTCAACAGGTAGAACCATATGAATCTAGTCAAGTCTTCGACAAAAATGGCATAATATCGTTAGCCATTAGCAGAGACAACTGGAGAAGGCCCCCAAAGGTCACAGTGTACCAAATCAAGTGGGTTAGAAGCCCATTTTTCATTAACATTAAAAGGCAAACGGTGCCCTTTAGACATCTCACAAGAAGTACAAATAACCGGCTTTGGTAATAGAGATGTAAGTTAAAGACAACCAAGTTTATTTAAAAGCATAATCGTATCAAATGATATGTGTCCCAATCTAAGATGCCATAACTCAAATGAAGCCTTGAGAGAGTGTCGCGAATCCGCAACAAAGGCTTTCGGTTCCGTGCCTAAAACATATAACCCATCCTTACACCAACCTTGGGCGAGCACCTGTTTTGTGAACCGGTCCTGAATATAAAAATTTGGGTGAGAAAACAAAACGTCCAAAGAGTTGTCATTCGTTAGTTTGCTAATTGACAATAGATTATTCATGAGATTAGGAACAACCAAAACATCTTTTAAATGAAGAGAGGGAGAAATAGTTGCTTCACCAATATGAGATACCGGAAGAGATTTACCATTTCCAAACGTAACTGTTGCATCGCCCGGAGAAGGCGATGGATTAGAGATGTTGGCAGTGGAGTTGGTCATATGATCTGTGGCCCTTGAATCCACAAACCAATCCGGAGATGACGACCTAATGTGGCAGCGGGATTGAAAAGATTTGACAAGAGCAGCATCCGAAGCGTCATATTGTGAAGAAAAGTATGGGAGAGTGGCACATTGGTTGGCAAAGTGACCAGTAGTATGACATAGTTAGGAATAGGGAGGGCGTCGGCCCAGACCCCAACCAGCACCTACCCATGGAGCGTGCGAGTGGCCCCCCGACCCCGGGATAAAGCCGAAGAACAAGTAGACTGGGAGTTGAAGGCAACAGTGGGGGTGGCGGTCTCATCGTGAATAGACCGGAGAAATAATTCATGACTTTCAGCTTGTGTGAGAAGAACTCGAAACACCAGCGTGTAAGGATATATATATATATACTAACAGTTATAATAATTACACATTAATAATACAAACAAATAATAAATATCTAAAGATAATGCTAGTGGTTAACAATTGAGAAAGCATTCATTTTTTTAGCTTTTATGGGATAAACTTCATGCGACGAAAGAAGAAATTTCTTTCAATGCTTGGATGTGAGTTATGTAGATGCACCCAATTTTTGATTAACACAATTGTTTAAATTCGAAAGGAATATCATATTATGTACTCTATCAAAAACCATGGTATGCGTCGAGGCACATATTTAATATTTATCGTTCACCGTTATATAAGTTTTGAAGCATTATGTATAACAATATGAAGTGTGAGAGATTATAACCCAGAACACACCAATATCTAGAAAACGAGCACAAAAAAATAAAGTAGAAGGAAATTATTTAATGAAAACATCATGATCTAATCTATTTTTTCTAAACTGGAAAAACCATGTGCTTTAATTACAATGTGTGACACAACTTAAATAACTCACAGAAAACATATAATTACTCAAACTTCTTACTAGATAAAGCTAATATTAGGCTTAATTACACGGGTGGTTCATATGATTAGGCCTGATTTCACTTTTGGTCCCTAACTCTCTAAAATTACAAGGTTGGTCCAAAACTTTGCACAAACGAATGAACGTTAACTTTGATTGTTAAAATTTTTAAAATGACTAAAATATCCTGGTATTTAAAAGATGGTCCCCACCTGGATCATCATCTTCCCAGCCCACCTGCCACTACCTTCATTAACCACCATCACCGGCGAACACTACCAAATCGGCCGGTACCTTCACCGGTGACCTGTCACTATCATACTTCCTTTCTCCCACCCGTCTCCCTTTACTACCACTCTCGCTCAACCCATCTGCCAACATCACCGTCACCATCACCGTCGCACCACCACATCGCACCCCTCTACCCTCGTTGACAACCCTTCAAGAATAACGAACCAGATCTGCTTGTGCTATAGTATACGATGGTGGTTATTTTGTATTCTTCCAGAGTCATCTTCATTTCCTGGAGAAGATGATCTGATAAAGTGAGTTGGTGAACTTTCGAGGAAGACAAATAGGAAAAGACGGTGTTACGTGGGTGGTATGGTGCTTGTGGTGACGGTGGTGATGGTGATGGTAGTGAAAGGTGGTATTGGTGGTTGAAGGTTGATGATGCTAGTGGTTGAAGGTTGAAGGTGGTGCTAGTGGCGGTTGATGAAAGTGGTGCTGGTGGTGATAGTGGTTGAATGTGGTGATGGTGGTGGTTGAAGGTGGAAGCTTTGATGGTAGTATGAGATAGTAGTCTCGATACTGAAGAAGAAAGGTGAAAGGGGGTTGGTTGTGGTAGGCCCGTAAAGTCAGTTTAATTTAATTTTTAGTTTATAGTACTAAGTGTATTTTTGTCATTTCACAGGCACTTAATTACAATAATTAACGTCCATCCATTTCAAGGACCATCGTTGTTACGTTTGTGTAAAGTTTTGGACCAACCTTGTAGTTTTAGAGAGTTAGGGAACAAAAGTGAAATCATGCGTAACCATAGGGACTACCCGTGTAATTAAGTATAATATTTTTTTAAAAGATAAACATACCAATTAAATATTAAATACTTTTTAATAAAGCTAATAAACTTCTAAAAGTCTACCGAGTATTCTTTAATTATATGTCGGCCCCCATTAAAAGTCTCAACCCAATCAATTGAACTAAACTTCTTCATTTTAACCCCATAAGTTTCAAATTGACCATTTTAGAATTAAATTTAACAGTCGTCTTTGATCCTAATACCAACTCATTATTCTTCGCAACGATGATCTCTACTCATATTAAGCAAGATGAGCTTGAGATCTGCAGAGTGTTTGTTTTTTGGATGACTTTTCATTACAAAAGGTCTACGTGAGGTTTTGCATGGTGAAGACTTGGCACAACCATTTCTAAAGTCTTCTAAAGTCTACAGAGGATTAAACACTGTAACACCCCGAATTTTATTAAAAAGAAAACGAAAAGAAAAGAATTCAGAAAGAAAAGTAAATAGGCACAAGATGAGGGGTGTAAGGTGTAAAAGTCCCAAAACTCATTATTTTAATATAAATGAGGGTATGGCCGCCCCATAAAGCAGCAGATCTGCTTTTTGGCCTCGGCTAAAGAAGAAGAAGAGCAAGAAATCGGGTTTTTGGAGAAGAAGAAGGAAGAAGAAGCTGCAAAAAGGTTAGTTCTCGGGTTTATGTTCGATTTTAGCTTAGTTTGCATCTTGTAACATAAGCTCTCGATGTTTTAGAAGATTGTTCTCAGGATTTTGCAGCTGAAATCGCAAGTGGAAGTGTTTAGTTTGAAGAGCTACTTCACGTGAGTTTCTAGAACCCCTCTTTTATAGATTTTAAAGTGTTTGGGGCCATTATGCATACTGGGTAAAAGGTTTTTAAAGATAACCGTATGTTTCAGCTTTTTGTTCGATGTATGTGCTATGGTTGTATGTTCTAGGCTTGTTATGGGTTAGTATGGTGCTTGGTAAGTTTTAGATGCCCTTAGTATGCTAGATCTATGTTTGGATGGTGTTAGAATGGTGTTCGGGTGAATTTGGTAGTGTTAGACATATTTCAGAATGTTCCCATGCGCCTAACTAATATGACCAAGTGTCCTCATACGCCCAGGGACATGCGCCCCAACAGGGGACATGCGCCCAAACAGTACCCTCATGAGCCCAGAAGGGTGCTTAAATGACTAAGTGTTGGTCATGGGCCCAAATGACCTAATGCGCCCAAAGGTGGTGCGCCCAAATAGTGCTAATGCGCCTGCATAGTGCCATGAGCCCAGGAAGTGTGAAATTGGGTAATGGTGGGTCATGCGCCTGAACAGTGGTTCATGCCCCCAGAAAGTGAAATTGGCTAAGTGTGGGCCATGCGCCTGCATAGTGCCGTGCGCCCAGGAAGTGTGAAAATGGCTAAGTGTGGGCAATGCGCCTGCATAGTGCCCATGCTCCCAGAATTGTTTCATTGGCTAAGTGTTGGGACGCCCGAACAGGGCTCACGCGCCCAAATAGTACTGATACGCCCAAAGGTTTTTATACTTAGAATTTTTCTGCTGATGTGCATGTTATATGGCTTGTGTGCTTTTGTGTAGATTTAGATACTGATGTAGTCAGGATAGGAAATGCTTGGGGAAATGAAGAGTAAAGTAAGTGGCTAAACACAACTGGCCACTATTATTAGGGACTTACTATACTTGACATAACTCTAGCTATTACCTTGATTGACCGTGTTGGTGTTTGAATCTTGTAGTGTTTTAGACGGCTAGCGGTGGTTCTTCTAAGGCTTCGCGTGGTGGAGGTCATGATGGACGTGGTGTTAGGCCACGTGTCACGAGGAGTAGAGCTAAGACTGCTGAGACGGCTCCTGATGAGCCAGCGCTTCGTCACCAGGACGGTGAGGACGAGAGTGCTAATCTGAGAGCCTCAATGAAGGAGGCAGTAGCAGAGGAAGTCCAACAGGTTATGCAGACGATTCTGCCGACTGTAGTAACCGATGTCATTAGAGCTATGAAGGAGGATGAGAAGAAGGAGAGTGAGAAGAGGAGAACTGCACGACGAGGAGGTGAAGTCGGAGGTTCTAGGGATATGGAGCAACCCGATGCTGGCATTGTTGTCTCAAGTGATGACGAGGAGGACGAGGAAGCTGTGGAGGAGACTGGGAAGGGATGCAGCTATGGAGCATTCCAAAGGTGTAGGCCTCATGTGTTTGATGGAAATAGGAGTGCTGCTGCTGCACAATGTTAGTGAGAGAGATGGAAGCGGTACTTGATATCAGCGAGTGCCGTGAGGATCAGAAGGTGAAGTTTGCTACCCACTTATTTGTGGATTCAGCCTTGTGCTGGTGGGACAACATTGTCCAGGTTGAGGGCACCAGAGCAATCGGGAGGATGAGGTGGATGGAGCTGAAAAGGTTGGTGATTGAGGAGTTTTGCCCTCATAGAGAACTTGACAAAGTTGAGAGGGAGTTCCTGTAGCTGGAGGCGGGGACGATGACTCACCAATAGTACACCACAAAGTTCAACGACATGGCAAGACTGGTGCAAGATCAGGTGACACCTGTGTCACGAAAGATTAAAACTTATATTCAAGGTCTGCCGGTAGATATCCGCAGGCATCTGGTCGTTGCCCGGCCAAGCACGTTTAGGTCGGCGGTCGATTTGGCGGGGAGGCTGTATGACGAGCGAGAGGCGGTGGCGATGATGGATGAGGAGGAAGAGCATAGTTATGTTAAGAGTGGGAACGGAAGGCGGGATGATGATGATGGTGAATTTGAGGCGGGTGGTAAGAAGGTAAGGATGGATGATCCGAGGATGTTAACAAAGGAAGCGAGGGCATGCAAGAAATGTGGGAAGGAGCATGCAGAAGTATGTAAGCGGGGATCGAATCTCTGTTTTCAGTGTGGAAAGGAGGGCCACTTGGCGAGGGATTGTCGTGTAATAAGATGTTACAGGTGTGGTGAGAATGGACACAGGAGTAGAGACTGCAAGAAGTCAAGGGCAGAGAGCTCCGATGCAAGGAAGGAGAACAGAGGATGAAGGTCAGAGCATTCGCTATGACCAGGAGGAGGCTAGTACGGACTTCAACTTGATGTCAGGTATGTTTCTGGTAATTTAAATTTGTGCCTTGTGCTTTGATTCTGGTGCTAGTAGTAGTTTCATTCCTGCTGCCTTCTGTGATAAGTGCACGTTAGGAGTAGGAAGATCGATGCGTCCTTCAATGTAGAAATTGCTATTAGTAAGTCCCCTAAGTTACCGGATGCCCTAGAAGATTGCGCGATAGTATTGAGAGAGCACGTGTTTCCTGCTAGTCTGTTCAGGACAGACATGGATGGATAGACGTGCGCCTTCGGAAGGATTGGCTAGCAGCCTATGAGGCAAACACCAAGTGTTGCAACAAGGTGGTTTGAACAGCCGTGCCCGACAAGAGTTCGGTGCTGACCTACGGCGATGGAGTAATGATGAAGGCCTCGTTTTGGGAGAGAAGATCACCTGATTTCGAAAGTGAGTGAAGCTAATACTAAGGTGTAAAGAACTAATCTGAATTGTTGCTCAGGTAAGAGAAGTGGCATGTCAACTGGAGCTACTCGACGTGTTAAGTGAACTTATCCGACATTTCATGTATCTCGTCTAAGAAAGTGCTCAATCAGTGAGGATACGATTGTGCCACTTGAGAATGCCGAGATGGATGAGGGATTCAACTACGTGGAGCTGAGGGTCATTCATGATAGAAGGAAAAGAAGGGCTAAGGAGAACGGTGGTTCCACTTGTGCAAGTAAAATGGAGCCTAGAAGGGGACTAAGCCTACATGTAAGATCAATGAAGAGGTGAGACAACGTTAACCGTGACTGTTTGAGAAGCTACAGGTTTCGGGGACGAAACCTATATAAGGGGGTGGACTTGTAACACCCCGAATTTTATTAAAAAGAAAACAAAAAGAAAAGAATTCAGAAAGAAAAGTAAATGGGCACAAGATGAGGGGTGTAAGGTGTAAAAGTGCCAAAACTCATTATTTTAATATAAATGAGGGTATGGCCGCCCCATAAAGCAGCAGATCTGCCTTTTGGCCTAGGCTGAAGAAGAAGAAGAGCAAGAAATCGGGTTTTTGGAGAAGAAGAAGGAAGAAGAAGCTACAAAAAGGTTACTTCTCGGGTTTATGTTCGGTTTTAGATTAGTTTGCAGCTTGTAACCGAAGCTCTCAATGTTTTAGAATGTTGTTCTTGGGATTTTGATGCTGAAATCGCAGGTGGAAGTGTTTAGTTTGAAGAGCTGCTTCAGGTAAGTTTCTAGAACCCCTCTTTTATAGATTTTAAAGTGTTTGGGGCTATTATGCATACCGGGTAAAAGGTTTTTAAAGATAACCGTATGTTTCAGCTTTTTGTTCGATGTATGTGCTGTGGTTGTATGTTCTAGGCTTGTTATGGGTTAGTATGGTGCTTGGTAAGTTTTAGATGCCCTTAGTATGTTAGATCTATGTTTGGATGGTGTTAGAATAGTGTTCGGGTGAATTTGGCAGTGTTAGACATATTTCAGAATGTTTCCATGCGCCTAACTGATATGACCAAGTGTCCTCATATGCCCAGGGACATGCGCCCCAACAAGGGACATACGCCCAAACAGTACCCTCATGCGCCCAGAAGGGTGCTTAAATGACTAAGTGTTGGTCATGCGCCCTAATGACCTAATGCGCCCAAAGGTGGTGCGTCAAATAGTGCTAATGCGCCTGCATAGTGCCAAGCGCCCAGGAAGTGTGAAATTGGCTAAAGGTGGGTCATGCGCCTGAACAGTGGTTCATGCGTCCAAAAAGTGAAATTGGCTAAGTGTGGGCCATGCGCCTGCATAGTGTCGTGCGCCCAGGAAGTGTGAAAACGGCTAAGTGTGGGCCATGCGCCTGCATAGTGCCCATGCGCCCAGAATTGTTTCTGTGGCTAAGTGTTGGGACGCCCGAACAGGGCTCATGCGCCCAAATAGTACTGATACGCCCAAAGGCTTTTATACTTAGAATTTTTCTGCTGATGCGCCTAGAATGTTTTATGTGCCTCGTTTTAGACTTAGGGCTTTCTTAAGGGATTTAAGAAGTGATGTTTGAGATAGGTCCCGTTGGGATGTGTTGGCTTATGTTTGATGTGTGCATGATGGTGTGATGATGTTTATGATGTATGGGTGTATGTGTTATCTTTGTTCGTTTAACGGTTTTCAAAACGTATGTATTATGTTTTATAATACGTTATGTATGATGTATGACTTTACGTGGTTTGATGTATGGTTATGAATGAACGTAAAGTATTATATAATGAAGTGAAAGATAACGATAATAAAAAGTGGAACGTAAGGAACGAAGGGAGTCTTTGTGGCTCGAAGGGAGTCCTTGTGGCTCGAAGGGAGTCCTTGTGTCCTTGTGGCTCGAAGGGAGTCCTTGTGGCTCGAAGGGAGTCCTTGTGGCTCGAAGGGAGTCTTTGTGGCTCGAAGGGAGTCTTTGTGACTCGAAGGGAGTCTTTGTGACTCGAAGGGAGTCCTTGTGGCTCAAAGGGAGTCCGTGTGGCTAGAAGGGAGTCCGTGTGGCTCGAAGGGAGTCCTTGTGGCTCGAAGGGAGTCCTTGTGGCTCGAAGGGAGTCTTTGTGGCTCGAAGGGAGTGTTTGTGACTCGAAGGGGATTCTTGTCGCGTACCCCGGTACTGTAGGTCTTCGGACATGAGTCGGGTATTGCATGAGACAGGATCCATATTGAAGTGAAAGATAATGATGAAATGTACGGAATGAAAGTAATGGATGGTAATGGAAGATAATAATGATATTATCTATGTGTACGTATGTTGTATGATCGTTTATGAAAGTAAAGAATGGTTTTAAACGAAAGAAAAGTATTTTATTTTATAAAACTAGAACTCACTCAGCGTCGCTGACTTTTTGTATGCATAATAGTTGGCAGGGATTTTGTTGATGCTGAGGAGTTGCAGGCATGGATACATATGCTACTGGGGACGTTTTGAGACTGGCATCCACATTTTGGACATGTTATTGTATTTTGAAATGTAAATAATTTATGTAATGAGATAACATGTTCTAATTATAAATGAAAGTTATTAATTTCCGCTGCAAAGAAATGAGTATTTTAAATAATTTATGCGATGACAGTCCAGCTGTAAGCGTCCTGGGAACGGGGCCTTACAAACACCAACACCCACCACCACCCATGTCCACCACCACCACCGTCCACCACCACCACCGTCCGCCACCACCACCGTCCGCCTCCACCCACCGCTCGCCACCACCACCACCCACCGTCCACCACCACCCACCATCTACCATCACCACCACCATCCAGCACCGTCGTATACCACCACCGGTTGATTTTAACAGTCTACAGATGTTAAAAAACAGACACTCTTCTTGTTGTAGACTTCAAAGATTTGGTCCACCTCTTCTCGTGCAGATGTCTGCAGATGTGATCAGCAGACTACAGATATTTTTCTGTAGAAAAAACAAAGAGCACCTTGGTGTCAGAACCCAATCTGCCTAGAAACGAAAGGGTAAGCCCCCTTTAAACAAGAAAGATCTAGCAACATTAAATAAATATCTATACTTTCTTTCTACCATGCAATTACGCTGTGGGGTATAAGCGCAAGTCGTTTGATAAATTACCCCATTTTGAAGACAAAACTGATTCATTTGATGATTTACAAACTCAATTTTATTGTCACTTCTAAGAACTTTTATTATGGTTTCAAATTGAAGTTTAACTAAATTCAAAAAATTAATTTGTTTCAAACTCATCATTTTGTTTCATTAGATATACCCACACAACCCTAGAGAAGTTATTAACAATGGTTAAGAAATATATAAACCCTTCTCTTCTTTAAACTGTATATGGCATCAGACATCTAGATGGATAACTTCTATTAATCTTGTTGATTTATGATCACTTAATGGGAAAGGTTCATGATGCTGTTTTGCGTTATGACACTAATCACATGCTTTTCTCTAGAGTCCAGTTTTAAGTTTAATTTTTATTTAGCACAATAAGAACTTAACAAGATGGGTATCCTAATCTAGAATGCCACAAGTTTGTTTGAACACTACTAGAAATCACACCTTTAATGACTTAGATGAGTCACCACAAAAATAAAGAACATCAAGCTATTTACCAATCACCAAGGACCTCTTTGTGAACGATACCTAGATCAAACACTTGTGTTCATCAAACTAGAATTAAAGTTTGCTATCATTAGCTAACTTATATACAAACATCAAATTAATATAGTAGCCATGGGCAACAAGCACATCATACAGAATGACCTTATGATTAACTTGTGTTTAGTATGTTAGTGACTAAATTAGGCACTTGGCCCATGTTTAACTTTTATATTAAATTTTTAAACATTATAGGGTTCATGATCTATTTGTCATTTTTAATCATATGTTGATTAGCATCGGAATCAATTATCATCTAGATACGTTTAAGGAATTAGTAAAGTTTGAAAAACAAAACAATTTCCAATAATATATTAAAACTACAGGAGTTCATCCAATTACCTGAGATGTTGAAACCTTGATTGTCCATCACTTGATTTTTCACTAATTAGAACTAACAGTAGTAAGTGAATTAACTTTTCTAGATGAAGAAGGATTTGACTTACTACAAACAAAGTTGTTAGAAGAACAAAATTTATTACACCGAGACCCCTTAAAGCACCTCTTAATAATGTGTCTCACCTTCTTAAAGTGAAAACATTTGAGATTAGGGTTTCGACCCCTATTAACTTTTTTTTATGATATCAACTCATTGATTAAAGTTGTCAAAGTTAGAGTATTTTTTTGTTATAAAACCAACAATTTGATTTTTAGGCAAAGAAAAGAAATTTCTATAAGATTCCTCCCAAGAAATTCTAGAAAGGCTTCTATAACATTGGGTAAATGGTCTCTCAATAATAGATTCGATGTAAGAGATTAATAAACACTATCTAGACCCATAAGAAACGACATAAGTTTAATAAGATGAACAAAAATAATTAAATTGTTTTAATGATTAGAAGGTACAAGAAGGTGACAAAGGATTTGATCAAAGTTTTTCCACATAGTGTTTAGTTTATTAAAGTATTCAAAAACTGATGTACCAGTTCGAGAAAATAAATTAACTTTTTGATACAAACTGAAAACCACAAAACCATTAGTTTTGTCATTGGTTTCCTTAAGATCCTTCTAGACATTAGATGAAAGCTTCCAACATATATTTCATTAGAAATATAAATTAAAACTTATTGAGTTCGTTAAAGATTATGCATGCCAAAACCAATTTATTTATAAGTTTAAGTTGTTAAAGTCAACTTGTGGTCAAAGTTGTCTCATTTGGTGCGTCATCATCCATTTTGGTTAAGTATATATTTCATTGCAGATGAAATATATGATCCACATTAGGGTCAATGTGAATGGAACGACGTTATAATGCGGGTGACAAGTTACGAACCAATGGGATTGAACTTATGATTCGATGCAGATGATTATGGTTCTATACGGATGTTATTTTTGCAATGAGAATGATCTAAAAGTCTAGTACGGATGAATAATGTGAAGTTTAGTTTGTGAAGTTTGGTTATGGTCAAGGGCTAATGCGATTGAATTATGTTATGCAATGCTGATGGATTATACGGTGATGCGAGAAAAATAATATAAGATGAATAGAAGTCAATGCGACGTCTTATATGGGTGCTGCAGATGAAGAAGAAAAACACGTAAGCATGCAACGCAACAAATAATTTATTTCAAGAACCAATGAAATAAATTATTATCCACTAATATTGAAAGAATCAAGATGATATCACAGTAAACACATAAACTCACACCTTTATTCATAGATCAACTGGCTATATATATAGCCTACATCCAACGATAAAAATCAGAAAATACGGAACGAACCCTAAAACTCGCTCAAAGGCGATAGACTCGATCAAATCTAAACAACCATGGAATACTAAAAACAAACGTAGGTGAAAACCCATTATTGGACTGGACTACCACTAAACCCATAACATAACTTGAACCCAAAACAAAACATAATAAAATAAACCCATCAAATATCACATATGATTGGTCCTTTATATAAAACATTTTAGGTATGTATGCATAATGATATAATCGAACATGCATACAGATTCAAAGTAAGATATGAAATGTTCACAGAATGCTTCATGAATTAATATGATGACCAATGAGAAAATTTATAACTGGCCACTTATCTTTACCATTGGTCACTCGTTAATTTGATTAATATGGATCTCTTGGTCAATGCGGATACTCAAATATCATACACGGATGAACATACTATCCAGAAACTTGAATTAATATTTCACATTCAAATGAGAAATATTAATTTAGTTTAAGCTTGGTTGAAGCCAAATCTTGGTCTAGCAATCAATGAATACTACGAACGAGTAAACGACCAAGTGTGCATTGTTGAGCAAGTGCAGGTGAAGATGTTTTTATTATTTTTTACTTAGAGAATTATAGACTAATTGTAGGGGCATCATCTTCTATGTATTTCTATTATGCCTATAAATAGGTATAGTTGGTTTGTAAGGGTAACAAGCATGATGTAACTTTTCTTGTTGGACACTGAAAACATCATACATGCCAATTCAAGTAGTGATGGAATTTGTTCTGATTGAAATATTACAAGTGTTGATGAATACGAATGAAGTGGGAAGAAATATGGACATAAGAATAGGCTAAATATTGTTCAGCCGTGTTAGTCTTTGTAGGTGAACAAAGACAAATGCGGATGAGCATTTGCTACCCTCAAAGACTAATACGGATGAATAAAAAAAGTATTTATGCCTAGGTTAACAAATACGGTCAAGACTTTGTACATTCGCAAAGAAAAATGTGGATGTATCAACAAAAAATTGCGGCTGAAGAAAAACAAATGCGGATACTGTTATTTTGTACATTGTACTTAGTATTCCTAGATTCTTTGTTAGGGTAGTTAACTTATTATATAGGTCATTGTATCTGACCTATAAATGGATAAAGTTTTTCACATTTTTGTACCCTGATTACACAAAAAACCCTAATTGTACTGTTGAATGCTATTATCAATATATAACCAACATTATGAGTATTTCTGCTTGTTTTGATCATTGATTATTGCATTTCCGCTACAATCATCATAGAAATCCATCAATATTCGATCTTCATTGATTCTAACCTAGTCAATTGGTATCAGAGCTTTGACTCTAGAAATCAAGCAGAAATCTACTGTTTCTTCATGATTATCAGTCGAACTATTGATTGATTTGCTTATTATTATGTTTTGCACAATCTATTAGTCATCAAAACAAAATTACTCTTTGTTTGAAACAATGTACACTTCAAATTCATCATGAATTGAAGATACTATTACATTGATTAAACTTACATCAGACACGAACCTGAATCATCAAATTACCAAGTGACTATGAGAAAAATGACCTGAGATTAGTTGAAAATTCCTAATCGAATGGTTTTACAACAAATTTGAGTGAGAACATCAAAGAAATTCATCAAAATCAGAAAAACAAAATGAAATACTATTCATCACATTTATCGCATTCATCGTAATAGTATCAAACACTTGACAATTATTTGAACTTTGAACTGATTGAACATTTGGACTTAAATTTACCTTAAAATTAATTCATTAAGTCTAAAATCAATCTAATTTTATCAAAACCAAATTAAAATCAAGACACAATCATGAATACACTAAGTTCAGTTGAACTTGGGCACAACCTTAAACCACCAATGTTGAAACATAAGTTTAAATTTAAACTGTGGAAAAGTAGATTCAGGAATTATGTCACTTGTGTTGATGCAGATTACTAGATCTCAATTTGCAAAGGTTCTCATATTCCTACTACATTCGATGCTGATCAATATAAGAATGCAAAGATCCCTATTGAAGATCCAACCATAGTTCTTGATCTAGAAGACTACAAGAAAATCAAGATTGATATAAAGGCTTACTCCCTATTCACTCAAGCACTGAAGGTGGATGTGCTGGAAAGGCTTGAGAATAACACAACTACAAAAAGGAGTGTGGGAGGAACTCAACATTATAGGTGAGTGAAGTAGTGAAGTCACTAAGATCAACAAGGATAAACTGATCATTTAGTATGAGACTTTCCATCACATCAAGGGTGAATCAACCTTAAAACGGCTACATAGGTCTGTGTAGTTGGTTAATGATCTTGAGATTATGGGTGTCAGTCACAAGGAAAAGGATTTGAACAAGAAGATACTTCATTCTTTGCCTGAGAGTTAGAAGCAGAGTGTCACAATACTGAAGAACACTCTTAACCTTGATAGCACCAATCTAAACACTATGGTTGCTAAGATTGAAGCTCTAGAACTTGATGAAATATCAAGAAATCTGGGTGGTCCTCAGGTCATAAAGGCATATCAATTTCATGCTAAAAGTCATTTAATGGAAAATGCCTTTGTGGAGTCAGACATTCATATCATGAAATCACACAAATGATGAACAGAAAGCTACTTATAATGCTTTTGTGTTAAGTTTTGAGGCCTACCTTGGTGGAAGACTCACAGCTGCTCATGTGATTCAAGATGATCTAAAAGAGGTGGATCCTAATGATGTTGAAGAAATGGATCTACAATGGAAAATAACCATGAACGCTCTGAGAGCAAAGAAATTCTTCAGGAAAGGAAAGAAGCTGAGCCTGAATGAGAACACTAAACTTGGATTTGACAAAACCAAGGTTAAGTGCTACAACTGTGGTATGAATGGGCACTTCTCAAGGGAATGCAATAAACAAAGGAGCAGCAACAACAAATTTTCAATAGATTCTTATCCTTCATCAAGTTAAAGCTCTCATTCACATCAAGGCAATCAAGGATCTCATCATCCATCCTTACACCATCAAGCACACCATGAGATTACATATCATTAACAAGCTTGATAATCATCTCAACCTCCCTCTAATGAACTCGTCATCAGACAAGATAGGGTATGTGATTAGAGCATGTATACGGAGGAGGCCAAGCCTAGCTATTAAAACTATGCTCTTATGGCCTACATCAATGACCCTCCTACTAAAATGCCAGAAGAGGTAACGGCCGATCTCTATGGTAAAAAATGAAACAATGAGGTGCAAGGCTTTAGAGAACAAAATCATAAACAAGCCTTAATGGTAAAAGATAAAAAGGCTGAGTCTGAAATGCTAAAACAAGAAATGACAGGTTTTGAAACTAAAATTAAATTTCTTCTTGTAGACATTGAAAAAACTTCATCGAGAGAAGTATACCCTTGAAGCTCAGGTTGAGAATTTGACTGAACTATTAACAAAGTCAAAAGCTGATCACTCAACTACAGAAGTCAAATTGGGGAAATTCTAATTCTTATCAACCAAGCTTCAAGAGTTACTTGATGCATAAAAATATCCAAAGGATATGAATGGAAAAGGCTATAATGCATGTCCTCCACCATACAATGACAACTACACTTTCATGCCTGAGTCTTTGACAAAACCAGATGTAACAGATATTAAAGTTTTTGAAATTAAATCTGGCACATTTTATCAAACAACAAATCCACAAAATAAACATCAAGTTTATATGGAAACTAACCTTGAAATGATTAAAAATGGTCACATAATTAAGATCAGAGAGTGCTCAGACAAACCAATGTATGTTGCAAAGCCTAAAAGTCTAGTCAAAGCAATCATACCCCTTGTGAAATTTACTCTAGCAAGAATCTTTACTGATAAGGATGCTAAACCAAAGAGAAATCACCTGAAAGCAAATCTGATAATGAGGCTAAAGCTCATAATAATTTAAACAAATCAGATTATGATTCATCTAAGGGAAAAGTACAAGCATCCTCATCATTCATGAGAAAAGCAAAAGCTGAAACATCCCCAAAGTTAAAACCATAATCAAAAGCACATGTGTCAAAAGGAAAACAAGTGGTGTTTGATATTTTCTCAAAGACTATATTAACAAGCTTGAAAAGGAAGGTAACAAGTCAGTAAGGAAACAAAGACAATCGTCTAAACTTCCAATAAGTAGAGTTGTATTAAAATCTACTGAGGTTAAGAAGACTGAGATTCCTTCCTCGTCTAAACAACAGTTAAAAAAGCAAAACACAATGAAAGCTTCAACATCTCAACCTAAGAACAATCATAATTTTTACGACAAGTGTCACATGAACAATCACTCTATATCTGAATGATACTTCATTGAGTACTATTCAGTTTGTAAAATGCATAATCATTCTACTAAAGATTGTTATAATAATAAATATTATGCATTGAGTGAAATGAATAATCATAACACTACTGACTGTTTTTTCGGAATGAAAAGGTTAAGATCATAATAGCAAAGCAAGTTTCACCTATCTTACTTAAATTTAAAAATCATGAAAGTCCATTCAGGAATCTAGGAAAGATTTCTAAAAATGATGATGAACTTCATGATACTTGGCATCCTAAGGCTTTTAGAGTATAATAAAAGAAAATCGTTGATTTTAAAAGAAATTTGAATCCGACCATTAGGACTCAACACAAACAAGATTCATAAACAAGCTAGATTTCTGTATAACAATAGAGATAAACGTTTTGATTACACATCTGATAGTTCTTCTAATGAAGAGATACTGACACACAAACACAATTCATCTAGATTTATCAAACCACATAAGGCAAAGTCCTTTAATAATGAACTTCGAGCTAGGTTTTCTAAACCTAAGTTTGATGAATATGTTGAATCAATAATTAGAGGCTCATATCATAAAGACGCAGTTGTTGATAGAAATGGGAAACCTAAGACCATCTTAGCTTGGGTTTCACATTCTAACTAATTTGTTTGCGCATGCAGGGTCATCCTAAAGGTCCAACAACATTTTGTATGTGGACAATGGATGTTCTCTACACATGACAAGATATTGTTCCATTTCGCATGACTTCAAGCACATATGTCCGTAACCTCAATTCTGTCAAACCTCAGAAGAAACGTGTCTCCTTTCAAAAGCATCTTTTAAAGAGTCATAATTATGGCATAGGCGTTTAGGTCACAAAATATTCAAAAAACATGAACAGATTGGTCAAAGGAAATCATATCATTGGTTTACCTATAAAAAAATTTCATTCTGTTGACCTTTGTTTAGCATGTCTCACAGGGAAGCAACACAAAACTTCCCATAAACCTAAGCTTGTGAACACAAACAGTACTCCATTAAAGTTACTTCATATGGATCTTTTTGGCCCTACTCACATAACGAGTATAGGCAAAAAATAATATTGTTTGGTTATCATAGATGAATTTTCAAGGTTCATATGGGTCTTCTTTCTACGTCACAATAGCGAATCATCATAAATTATCAAAGACTTTATCACTAAGATTGAAAACCAACTGGATTTAAAAGTAAAATCAATCCGAAGTGATAATGACATAGAATTCAAGAATGATGATTTAAGTTCATTTTGTATACATAAAGGTATTGCTCATTAACTCAGTGCAACTAGAACTCCATACTAAAATGGAATAGCTGAAAGGACGAACATACCACTAATTAAGGCAGCAAGAACCATGTTAGCTGATGCTAAATTATTAATTATCTTTTAGGCAGAAGCAGTTAACACAGCTTGCTATGTACAAAATAAAACTTTAATAGCCAAAGAGACTAACAGAACACCATATGAACTACTTTTTCAAAGAAAACCATTCATTGGTTTATTTAAATCTTTTGGTAGTCATGTCTTAATATTAAGCACCAAAGACCATTTAGGAAAGTTTGCTCCTAAATCTAATGGATGATTCTTTGTTGGATATTTATCTACTTCTAAAGCATTTAGAGTGTTTAATCATAGATTAAACATCATTAATGAATCAAAAAATGTTGAATTCAATGAGCATTCATTTTCTAAGTCCTCTAGTGGTCCTGATTTTTTTTTGATATTGACTTTTTTACGAAATCATTTAATCAATACAATATGTCAACTGCAGATAATCTGCAAGGAACTACAAATGACATGTCCAAAGTTGTACAAGATGATTTCCTAATGCTTCTTCCATCATCTACTCATGTACAAGCTCAAGAAGTTCCCCTATAAGTCGATCCAATTAGACAACAACATATTAAATGTACATCAATTGAGGCTTGACCAAGTTCATTGCCAACTTCTCTAGATACATCACCCAAAGTGCAACAACATGATCTATCCCAACAAATGTTGATGGTGTGGTGAATCCAATAGAGGAAACCTATCAAAGTGCTTTTGATTCTGACATTTAACATAAAGAAGCATATGATTCTTTCCATGACTCTCCCACCCATTTTAATCCACAAGAAGATGCTACACACCAACCTAATATGAATGTTTCCACTCTGGATGTATCAATCCTAGTAGATTCCATTCCTACTTCAAGGATACATAGAAATCATATAATGTCAAACATCATTGGTGACTTTGATGTACGAGTGGCAAGATGCAAGCCAATCACAACAAACATTTGTCTCTTTTCATGTTTTCTTTGTCAAACAGTGCCAAAGAACATCAAGGAAGCTCTTCAAGACAATAGTTGGATTGAGGCAATACAAGAAGAGTTGCTTCAATTCAAAAAATAGAAAGTATCATAATTGGTTGACCTTCCCAAAGGACAATATCCTATTGGAACAAGGAAACTATATAGGAACAAGACCGATGATAGAGGCATTATCATAAGAAAGAAAGCAAGATTGATAGCCCAGGGGTATATGCAAGAAGAGGGAATAGATTATGAAGAAGTGTTTGCACCTATTGCTCGACTGAAAGCAATCAGATTATTTCTTGCCTACTTTGCATCTGTGAAGTTCATGATGTACTGAATGGATGTGAAGTGTGCATTCCTATACAAGAAAATTTCTTAAGAAGTTTATGTCAGTCAGCAACCAGGCTTTGAAGACCTGGATTTCCTTTACAGGGTATACAAGCTTGATAAAGCTTTCTATGGTATTCATCAAGCCCCATGGAAGTGGTATGAGACATTGTTATCTTTTTTTCTTGAACACGAGTACGAGAGAGGAAAGATTGACCAAACCATATTTAGAAAGAAGAAAGGTCATGAGCTACTTTTGGTTCAGATGTATGTGGATGATATCATATTCGGCTCAATAAACAAACAACTCTACAAGGAATTTGAAGACCTCTTACATTCTAAATTTCAAATGAGTGCTATGGGAGAATTGACTTTCTTCTTTGGGTTGCAAGTACAACAAATAGAGGATAGAATCTTCATGAACCAGTAAAATTATGTGCATCTAATGTTGAAAAAGTTCCATTTCTCAGATCGTAAATCTATTCGTACGCCTGTAGATACAAAAATGAAGATTGCTCCTGATCCAAATGGCAAGTCTATTGATCAAACACACTATCGATCAATGATAGAATCACTCATGTATCTGACAACAAGTAGAAAAGATATCATGTTTGGAGTATGCGTTTATGCAAGATATCAAGCAGATCCCAAAGAGTTTCATGATAATGCTATAAAGAGAATATTCAAATATCTCAAGAGCAAACCTGCACTTGGCTTATGGTATCCAAAGGAAGGAAACTTCAACTTATATGCATACATAGACTATGACTATGGGGGATGAAACTTCAATCGAAAGTCCACATCTGGTGGTTGTCAATTAATTGGTCCAAGACTAGTGTCAAGGCAGTGCAAGAAGCAGACAAGCATGTCAGTTTCCAGTGGAGAAACTGAATACATCATAGCATCCACTTGTTGTTCTCAAGTTTTATTGATTTAAAACCAGATGCTTGACTATGGTTTTAGCTTGTTACACACACCAATACATATTAACAACATAGCTACAATGTTTATCACAAACAATCTAGTTTATGTAAGGCACCGATTCTCGAAAACCCCACAGTTGGTCATTCATAGCACTTTTCATAATAAAACACATTCAGATTCATCAAAACAAGATAACTTTTTAGCGAAATAATTTAATAAAAACCATAACATTCATTTTCCATTACTTTTGTCCAAAAATACATTGTTATGCTAGTTACAAAAGAACATCTAGTAGCATTTTAAAACAAAATAAATTTTCAACGTGCCATGGATGCTAGTCTTTATTTGCCAGGTAACTTCAATCTCGTGCCATCCCCAGCAACTCCATTACCTGCCAACTGATAAGCATATAAAAAGTCAGCGTTGCTGAGTGAGTTCTAGTTTAATAATATAGAAAAATACACTTTTGTAAACTTCACTTGGTGATCATTCATCAATATACATAATCAATCATTAATAGATTCTTTATTCATTATCTTTCTCTTTCATTAACTAGGATTGCACAAAGCAAGACCCTACATCATTGGTTGGCAACAGATGCGAACCCTTGTCGGCAAACGTTTATGATGGTAGCTAACCCATCGACAGTTGACCCATACTGCTAGGCACGAAGCCTGCTCATGAATACGGGTCCCATTCATCATACATTGGTCAATCACAAGGATTAGACCCCAGATGTGCATCCTCATAGGCTATACAGCCGCACATCAGTTGAGCTAATGGCAACAAGGTCGTGCACCTCCATTCATTGTGTTTGCAAGGCTTTTCATTCATCGTAAGGGCCCGGGGGTAACATTCATTAGGTTACACTGTCTCTTTTATTTCTTTGTGTCCACTTGGTTAGGAATAATACTTTGAAAATGTTCATTGTTTTTAATAACCACATACCATGAAACGTAATAAATATCATCCATAACCATAGGCCATAAGAAGAGAAATAAACATAAGAAACATTAAACAAGCATAATCTTTCCTTATTCACCAATACATAACACTTAGATTCTATTTCAAAAATTTTAGAATAATTCTGTCCCCAAAGAAATGCGGATGGAACAAGTGCGGATGAACTGTAGCTAATGCGGGTGAAAGTCTTAAGAAAATATCCTAAGTGTCCAAAGAAATGCTGGTGGAACAAATGCGGATGAGCATAAACAAATACGGATGAAGACTTGGTATATGCGGATGAACACTTAGCAAATGAGAATGAACACTTTGCAAATGTGGATGAAGACTTAGCAAATGCAGATGAAGACTTAGCAAATGTGGATGAAGACTTAGCAAATGCGGATGAAGACTTAGCAAATGCGAATAAAGACTTAGCAAATACAGATGAACACAAAAACTAACCTGCAATGCAACTTATGCCATTACCAATTCCCAATCATCCTTCTAACATGAACACAGCTTAGATCTATCAGTCTAACACTTAGAACATCATAAACATTAAAGGATCATCAAGAGAATCACATAACATAACTATATCATCAAAATCGTCCGTAACATACATGAAAAACCATAACTTGTTTCGAAAACACCAGTTAAATATGCATACCAGCCCCAGATAAGCAGAAAACATTTAAAAGAGGGAATCTAGAACTCACCTCTCGAATAATACTCCTCCAAACCCAAGAGCAACCTGGAGTTCTAACATTCAAACACACAAAACAAGCTGCCAAACACAAAGAACACGTAAAGATCGGTCCAGAAGCTCAACCCAACTGAAAACTAAATAGAAAACACAAGAAAACCTCACCTCGAGGAGAATTCAGCTTCTCACGCATAAAAACCCAGTTAAAGTTTCTGTTCTTCCTCTTGCAGCTGAGTTCAGTTGGTGAAATGGGGTGTGGGTGACCATGCTTCTTTTTAAATCCCATAATGGGAAAGTTTGTCACTTGCACAACTTCAACCCCTTGACTTGGAATATTTCACCTTTCTTTCTTTTTCTTTTCTTTTGCTGAAATTCTTTTTTTTTCCGGGTGTTACAAGTCCACCCCCCTTAAATGGGTTTCATCCCCGAAACCTATCACTCCTCAAACAGATGCGGGTAATTTTATCTCATTTCCTCCTCAGTCTCCCACGTAGACTCGGATCCCTTCCTGTGCCTCCACTGTACTCGCACGAGTGGAATCACTTTATTCTGTAGCCTCTTCTCTTTTCTGTCAATGATGGCCACTGGCTGTTCCACATAATTGAGCCGTTCATCCACCTCGATATCCTTCAGTGGCACGATCATTCTTCATTGGCTATACACTTTATTAGATGAGATATATGAAATGTTGGATGAATCCCACTTAACTCATCGGGTAACTCCAGTCGATAGGCCACGTCTCCTACTCGGGCAATGTTTCGAAAAGGCCCTATGTACCTCGAACTTAACTTTCCCCGCTTCCTAAACCAGATGATCCTTTTCCAAGGCAAGACCTTCAGCATAACTCTGTCACCCACCTTGAATTCAATTGGTCTACGTCTCTTGTTGGCGTACGACTTCTCTCTATTTTTTGCCGCCTTCATAAAGGCCTTAATCTTTTCCAACTTTTCAATCGTAGCCTCGATCACCTCGATGCTCCCTGTTTCCATCTGCCCGATGTCACGCCAACATATAGGCGTCCTACACTTCCTTCCATATAGCATCTCATATGGAGGCAAACCAATGGTGGCATGATAACTGTTGTTATATGAGAATTCGGCTAATGGTAAGTGTTTGTCCTAACCTCCTTTGAAATCAATGACACCTGCTCGTAGCATATCCTCTAGCGTCTGAATTGTCCTCTCCGACTGACCGTCTATCTGAGGATGGTAAGCCGTAGTGATATGTTAGCTCGTCCCCATCGCGTTGTGAAATCTTTTCCAAAACTTAGATGTAAACCAAGTGTCACGATCAGACACGATAGACACCGATACACCATGATGAGTCACTACCTCATTGATGAAAATATCCGCCAACCTCTCAGATGAATACGTCTCGCGGATTGGTAGAAAGTGAGCACTCTTCGTCAGACGATCAACTATCACTCATATGGCATCGTATCCCCTTGCCGTACGTGGTAACTTCATATGAAGTCCGGGGTGATGTGCTCCCATTTCCACTTTGGTATATCCAAGGGTTGGATCTTCTCGTATGGCTTCTAGTGCTCTGCCTTCACTTGTAAACACGTAAGGCACTTACTCACATACCCCGCCACATCACACTTCATTCCAGGCCACCAGTAATCTTTCTTCATATCATGATACATCTTTGTAGCACCTAGATGAATTGTGTATCGAGTCTTGTGAACCTCATTCATGATTTTCTCACGCCAACCCCCATAACAAGGAATCCACATCCGCCCCGATCGAGTACGGACACCAAGAGTGTTCTCCCCCAACTCGGCGACTAGACCTTTCATCCTTTCAGAGTCAATCTGATCTTCTTTCAGTGCTTCATCTTGAAATTCCTTAATCTGCTTCATCACATCGGAGGTCATAACCAACTGATAAGCTTTCACCCGGATCGGCTAAGGGCATCCGCCACCACGTTGGCCTTGCCCGGATGGTAATGGATCTCACAATCATAGTCTTTGATCAACTCTAACCACCTCCTCTGCCTCATGTTGAGATCCTTCTCCTCGAAGAAGTACTTCAAACTTTTGTAATCAGTGAAGATGGTGCACTTCAACCCGTACAGGTAGTACCTCCAAATCTTTAATGTAAAGACTATAGCCGCCAACTCCATGCCATGAGTAGGGTAGTTAGCCTCATGAATCTTCAACTGTCGGGATGCATAGGCTATAACCCTTCCTCGTTGCATCAGCACACAACCCAATCCTGAATAAGAAGCATCTGAATAGACCACCAAGTCTTTATTTCCTTCGGGTAACATCAAGACAGGAGCTTGAGTCAATCTTGTCTTTAATTCTCAGAGAGCATTCTTCTTCGCTTGACCTCATACGAACTTCACATCCTTGCGGGTCAATTTGGTCAATGGTAAAGCTATCTTGGAGAAGTCTTGGATGAACCTTCTGTAGTAGCCCGCCAACCCTAAGAAACTGCGGATCTCGGACGGCGTCTTTGGAGTCTTCCATTGCATAACCACCTCCACCTTTGCCGGGTCCACCATAATCCCTTCATAATTAACCACATGACCCAAAAACTAAACTTCCCGAAACCAGAATGCGCATTTGGAGAACTTAGCATACAGCTTCTCTCTTTTAAGCGTCTCCAATACCTCGTGAATATGACCGGCGTGCTCTTCGTCACTCTTTGAATAAGTAAGGATATCATTGATAAACACAATCATTGATTTATCCAACATTGGCCGACACACCCGATTCATCAAATCCATAAAAGCAGCTGGTGCGTTGGTTAAACCGAAAGACATAATGAGGAATTCGTAATGCCCATATCATGTTCAGAATGCGGTCTTCGGGATATCGTGTTCTTTAACTTTTAGCTAATGATAACCAGATCAGAGGTCTATTCTTGAGAACTAGTTGGCGCCTTGGAGCTGAACAAACAAGTCATCAATCCTAGGTAGTGGGTACCTATTCTTCACCGTCAACTTGTTCAACTCACGGTAGTCGATGCACATCCTCTTGCTACCGTCCTTCTTTACAAACAAGACCGGAGCACCCCTGGGAGAGATACTCGGTCGGATGAACCCCTAATCTAACAACTCTTACAACTGGGTCATTAATTCCTTCATCTCGGAGGGAGCGAGTCGATACGGCGCCTTTGCAACAGGTTTGTTGGTCCTGATGATTGATTCAATAGTGCACTTGATGTATGACAATGATTTCCCACTGATTTAACATAATGAACTCAGTAACACAATGAAGTATTTTGAATCTAAACAATAATAATCAAGTAATAGGATCAATGATGATGAAAATAAGCTTCCATCCCCACACACTCAATTGCAACAATGATATTTCCTATTAAGGTTTTGCAATCGGTCACTTACAAAGATAGAAAAATTACAATATATAAGCAACCTTAGATTCGCTGGCAGTTTCGCTGACTAGCAAAACTGCCTGTCTAACTACTAGATTCACCCGACAGCGAACTACAGATTCACCGGGTGATAAGAAGCAGCTGACTCCGGGCCAAACTATAGTTTCACCCGTAGTTTCGCTGAAATACAAAAATACATAAGAAATACAAATTAAAAGATAAAACTAACATTTAGCCTATTACATAATGAAGTAAACCTATCAACTATAGTCAGTCCAACCTATGTAATATTATCAATTCTCCTCCTAGGTTGGACCACACTCTCGGTCTTCTGGCTCTTCTCTTCCTCCCTCTTCAGCTTTATCAGATGTTTCTTGTTCTGCTCCTGCTGCACTCTCCTCTTTAGCCCTTGCACTTGCCCTTGCGAACTGTGGTGTGAGATCCTGCATGTCCAACCTTAACTCGTCAGCCTTGGATACTTTCTCAGCTAGCTCCCTGACCTCTGTTGACTTTGACTGTGTTGATAATATAGACTATCCTTATCTGACCCAACAATACTCCCTCTTAGTCTATCATTATCAACGTCTTGTGTCATGATCAGCAACAATAAGTCAACCATATTATGATCTTCAATCTCCCCTAAGATTGATGATCTGGTAATAAAGATCTTTCATCTTACAGGCTCCCCTTTTTGTATGCTCCCCCTCTTCATGTGCATTCTTTGTGAATGATCAGGAACAGCTTTTGCAACTCTTTATTCTTGAGTGCTTCAGAAGATGTAGGAGGAGGAATCCTAGCTAGGTATCTTCTAGAAACTTGAAGAACAAGTTCTCTGGTTAGGTACTTTGCTTAGCTGATGATTGGCCATCATTTGCAGCAAAAAATCTGCAACACAATCACAAACACATTCTACACATTTCTCGTTAGATTATTTCAACAATACAAATAAACTTGTGTTTATCTGTGTGTGCAATTTCCCATGAAATGCATGTGAAAATAATAACATTTTAATAGTATAATGTGGAAGACTAGAAATAATTTGACATGAAAAACCCTTTTTTTATATATATTTTTAATCACCTTACACCAAGAACTAATTCGATTTTGAGATCACATCCTCAAGATATACTTAAGCACAAGGATGTATTTAAACATCGTCAAATTAGTGAGATCACACTGAAGCAGAGTCTGATCATGATTTTAAAATTTTGATAGCCAAAAACTGTTCAAGAATGATTGTTGGTATATTTGTCCAATTTAAACCCATGTCTTATTCTTTTCAATGAGTGACCTGCAACTGATTTTATCATGTTTTAGGTTCGATTAGAGAAGCTCAGGTAACTTGGTTTCCATAGACAACCGGCAAAGAACTTATCCCATCATCAGGGCTTATTGAGTAATATGATTAACTTTTCTTGATTTTCTTTTAAGTTTTCAACAATGATCTTAATTTAAGAATCACTGTGCATTTATTTAGGGAATAGATGATGAGAGCTCCAGGTCTATACTTACGTATAAGAGACGAGATGATCATCTGAGCATGCTGATGAGAGCTTCATGTCTATACTCATGTATAACAGAGAAGATCATCACTCCAGGTCAATGCTTCCGCATAGCAGAGGAGATAAGCACAAAAAGGATTCTGAAGGGCTTACAAGAAGCATCAATTCAGAAGCAAGGGTGAGGGAATTTGGGAATCGAAGTAATCAAGGCAGAAGTCAAGTACTCTCAACCCATTTTTGACGAGACTTATAACTTTGTGCAGGCCGAAATGTCAGGAGAATAATCCTTATCATCAAGTTCTAAAGCTTTAGTTAGGCTACAGAATCACTGTTTACTTCGTTTTCAAGCTGAGCCTACCAAGCATATCATATAATCAAACTGTCTTTTTCAGATTTTAGAATATTAAGTGATACAGACATCTACATCAGTTACTATCATTTCTCACAAAGTACAAGTCATGCAAATAAGCATACCAAGAATACATACTATCATTTCTCGGTCATCCCAAATCAAGTTCTTAGTTCCCGTGAAATTTTTTTATTCTCCCTCAAAATTTCTTTTTAACTACCCTGAAAAAAAAGAAATTTCCCCCTTTTTTTAAGTATATAATAAACGGAATTGAAAAAAAGAATTTTACTAAAGAAAGTCTTCAAAATTATACTAGCAAAAACATGAGATAAGAAGTACCAAGAAAAATGCAGTGATTGTGAATGGTAGATAAGAATCCAAAATGTGGATAAGATACCATAACCATAACCTGTTTGTTCCGCCTCAAATTAGAATTAGAAACAATCCTAGTCAGTAAACCGGATTACTGATAGGCCACCTGAATTGTTCTTCCACTCATAAACAGATTAATTAGAGAGGGGGACCCAGGCCATCGTGGTCCTGGGAGTTCCTTTTGCATTAGTGTACATAACCTACTTAAGCACACACCCTTTTGAAAAATCATTTATCTCTTTAACTTGTTGTTTTACTTTCCAAATTTGTTTCTATTCAATTACTTTTATTTTGAAAGAATTGAATTTGAAAATCATTTTCTTTTTAAGACCCGAAGGAAGAGATTTTGATTTTGAAACATTGGTCCTTTTCATCTTTGAATCATGTGAAACTGGCTTCACATGAGAAGGTTTGGATAGATTGTTCTTCATCCAACCATTCAAAGATATGTGCTTTTTACTTTTTGAACTCGAGAAGCAACTTATGTTATCTTTACCTCCCGCAGCTTGCCTTTGAACCTGAGGGCACTTATTTAGCACATGACCTTTTTTTCCACATCTTATATGACAGTTCATAAGGGCTAGTGCAAGGGCTGAAGAGGAGAGTGCAGCAGGAGCAGAACAAGAAACATCTGATAAAGCTGAAGATGGAGCAAGAGAAGAGCCAGAAGACCGAGAGTGAGGTCCAACCTAGGGGGAGAATTGATAATCTTACATAGGTTGGACTCACTATAGTTGATAGGTTTACTTCGTTATGTAATAGGCGAAATGTTAGTTTTATCTTGTAATTTGTATTTCTTATGTATTTTTGTATTTCAGCAAAACTACAGGCGAAACTATAGTTTCGCCCGGAGTCAGCTGCTTCTGATCACCCGGCGAATCTGTAGTTCACTGCCGGGTGAATCTAGTAGTTAGACATGCAGTTTCGCTAGGTAGCGAAACTGCCAGCGAATCTAAGGTTGCTTATATATTGTAATTTTTCTATCTTTGTAAGTGACCGATTGCAAAACCCTAATAGGAAATATCATTGTTGCAATTGTGTGTATGGGGCTGGAAGCTTATTTTCATCATCATTGAGCCTATTACTTGAGTATTATTGATTAGATTCAAAATTGTTCATTGTGTTACAGAGTTCATTGTGTTAAATCAGTGGCAAATCATTGTTATACATCAAGTGCACTGTCGAATCGATCATCAGGACCAACAAGGTTGG
Source organism: Flaveria sonorensis (assembly GCA_025506505.1). Lineage (NCBI taxonomy): Eukaryota > Viridiplantae > Streptophyta > Magnoliopsida > Asterales > Asteraceae > Flaveria > Flaveria sonorensis. The sequence goes on from CM046437.1 coordinate 3,627,041, forward strand.
GCACCTGGTATTAGATCAATCTGGAACTCGATCTCGTAGTTAGGTGGTACCCTTGGTAGGTCTTTGGGAAACACATCAGGGAAATTGCATACTACTGGCACGCCTGATAGTTAGGGCATGGTAGCATCCACATCATTCTTATATGCCAGGTAAGCACCACACCCTCGTCTCATAAACTTCTCTGCTGTGATCATCGAGATCACTCGCGGTGTAATGCACTAACCAAACTACCATCGGGCGCAGTCAGACAAATCATCTTCTTTCGGCACACGATGTTTGCTTCATAGGCCGCCAACCAATCCATCCTTAACACCACATCAAAACCTCCTAGGGCCATCACATACAATCTAGCGGGAAACTTAAGACCGTCCAACTCTACGAGGCAATCGTCAGACACTTTGGTAGACTTTCCTATTGTTGTCTCTACATAGAAGGGCACGTCTATCTTCTTACTCTTACCAAGCATTTCACGACAAAAGGTAGCAGATACAAAACTTCTACTAGCACCCGAATCAAAGAGCACAGAAGCATACAATTGGTTTACCAAAAACATACCTGAAACTACTTCAGGGTCCACTTTGGCTTCTTCCCGGGTCATGTTAAATGCCTTTGTCTTGGCTTTGGTGCTCTCACTTCACCCTTTCTCACCTATAGTATGGATCCTTGAGCTCCCTGCACCACCCTTCTTGCAATCTCGGCCCAAGTGGCCTACCTCCCCTCACTGATAACATCGCGGTACCCTGCACTCTTTAGCATAGGGCCTTCACCTCCATATTTAAAACACCGATTATTCCCCACTCTACACTTACCCATGTGAACCTTCCTACACTTCTTACATTCCCTCCTGTTATTCCCCTTACTCAATCCTGGGTGGAGATCATCAATCCTCATCTTCTTTTCCCCGATCCCATAGTGGTCACCCCTGAATCTCTTCCCATTACCGTTCTTGTTCCAACTCTTCTCAACCTTCCTCTGAATTGGCACCAGATCCCTCTCATCATACAACTTCCTGGCCAAATCTACTACAGACCTGAAAGTGCTCAGTCTAGCGGCTATCATGTTTCTCCTGATATCCACGGGCAGACCCTGCATGTACCTCTTAATCTTCTTGGACTCTGGGGTTACTAGATCTGGCACAAGTCTTGCAAGCTCATTGAACTTGGAGGTATACTCTTGATGAGTCATGTTTCCAGCCTCCAAATGCAAGAACTCCTTCTTAATTTTGTCCAACTCCTGATGTGGACAATACTCCTCCAATACCAGTTCCCTCAAATCCGACCACTTCATCCTTGCAACAGACCGTTTCCCCTCGGCTTGGACAATGTTGTACCACCAGCATAATGCTGAGTCAATGAGAGAATAGGAGGCAAACTTTACCTTTTGATCCTCCCAGCACTCACTGATGTCTAGAACTTCCTCCGTCTCTCGAACCCAATGATGAGCAGCAGTAGCATTGCCATTACCGTCAAAGGTCGGGGGTTTGCACCTCTGAAACGCCCCATAGGTGCACCCCTTAGCGGTCTCCTTCTCCCCTTCGCTATCATCATCATGAATTACCACCCTTGGGCTAGATGGCTCTTCCTCTATTTTCTCCTTCTTCCCAGCATCATCAGTTCTTTCACCCTCCTTTACTGCCCTTAACACTTCGGTCACTACTGAGGGCAACACAATTTGCATGACGTTGTAGACCTCGTCAGCAAAAGCTTCCTTTATCGTGGACTTGAGGGTAGCTGATCCTGCACCCTCTTGGTGGCTATGGAGGTATGTGTCCTCATGAGTCGTCTTAGGAGCATTAGCCTTGCTCCTGGTGACATGTGGCCCAGTAGTACCCCCGCCACGAGTACCGCCTAGGGTTGCCTTCCCAAATTTCCTACTCGTCATATGATCTACCTCCTATAAGATTCAAACACTAACAAGATCATTCAAGGTAATAGCTTAGATTATGTCAAGTATAGTAAGTCCCTAATTACAGTGGCCAATTATGATTAACCACTTAATTTACTCTTCATCCCCCAAGCATTCCCTATCCAGACTATATCAATGTCCAAATCTACTAAGAACATAAATCAAATAGCACACGCACGTAATACAGATTAACTTATGAAAATTACCTGATGGCACGTAGCTACCTGGGCTGGCATCCCTCCATTAGGTCCCATTATCAGTTTAAGTTTAGGTTTTGTGAAAGAATTTACCCAATTCTCTTAAACTTTGGCTTTGATACCAACTTGTAAGGCCCCGATTCCTGGAAACCCCACAGTTGGTCATTCATAGCACTTTTCATAATAAAACACATTCAGATTCATCAAAACAAGATAACTTTGCAGCGGAATAATTTAATAAAAACCATAAAATTCATTATCCATTACTTTTGTCCAAAATTACATTGTTATGGTAGTTACAAAAGAACATCTAGTAGCATTTTGAAACAAAATAACTTTTCAACGTGCCATGGATGCCAGTCTTTATTTGCCAGGTAGCTTCAATCCCATGCCATCCCCAGTAACTCCATTACCTGCCAATAAATAAGCATATAAAAAGTCAGCGTTGCTGACTGAGTTCTAGTTTAATAATATAGAAAAATAACTTTTGAAAACTTCACATGTTGATCATTCATCAATATATATAATCAATCATTAAGAGATTCTTTATCTTTCTTTCTTTCATTATCTTTCTCTTTCATTAACTAGGATTGCACAAAGCAAGAGCCTACATTATTGGTTGGCAACAGATGCCGAACCCCTGTCTAGAAACGTTTATCATGGTAGCTAACCCATTGACAGTTGACCCACACTGCTAGGCACGAAGCCTGCTCATGAATACGGGTTCCATTCATCAGACATTGGTCAATCACAAGGATTAGACCCCAGATGTGCATCCTCATGGCCTATACAGCCGCACATCAGTTGAGCTAATGACAACAAGGTCGTGTACCTGCATTCATTATGCTTGCAAGGCTTTTCATTCATCATAAGGGCCCGGGGGTAACATTCATTAGGTTACACTGTCTCTTTTATTTCTTTGTGTCCACTTGGTTAGGAATAATACTTTGAAAATATTCATTGTTTTTAATAACCAAATACCATGAAACATAATAAATATCATCCGTAACCGCAGGCCATAAGAAGAGAAATAAACATAAGAAACATTAAACAAGCATAATCTTTCCTTATTCACCAATACTTAACACTTAGAATCTATTCCCAAAATTTCAGAATAATTCTGTCCCCAAAGAAATGTGGATGGAACTTGTGCAGATGAACTGTAGCTAATACGGGTGAAAGTCTTACAAAAATATCCTAAGTGTCCAAAGAAATGCTGGTGGAACAAATGCAGTTGAGCATAAACAAATGCTGATGAATACTTGGTATATGCGGATGAACACTTAGCAAATGCGAATGAACACTTGGCAAATGCAGATGAAAACTTAGCAAATACGGATGAAGACTTAGCAAATGCGGATGAAGACTTAGCAAATGCGGATGAAGACTTAGCAAATGCACATGAACACAAAACTAACCTGCAATGGAACTTATGCCATTAGCAGTTCCCAATCATCCTTCTAACATGAACACAACTTAGATCTATCAGTCTAACACTTAGAACATCATAAACATTAAACGATCATCAAGAGAATCACATAACATAACTATATCATCAAAATCATCCATAACATACATGAAAAACCATAACTTGTTTCGAAAACACCAGTTAAATATGCATACCAGCTCCAAATAAGCAGAAAACATTAAAAGAGGGGATCTAGAACTCACCTCTAACTGCTTTGAGTAATACTCCTCCAAACCCAAGAGCAACCTGGAGTTCTAACACTCAAACACACAAACCATGCTTCCAAACACAAAGAACACGTAAAGATCGGTCTAGAAGCTCAACCCAACTGAAAACCAAACAGAAAACACAAGAAAACCTCACCTTGAGGAGAATTCAGCTTCTCACGCACAAAAAACCAGTTAAAGTTTCGGTTCTTCCTCTTGCAGCCGAATTCAGTTGGTGAAATGGGGTGTGGGCGACCATGCTTCTTTTTAAATCCCATAATGGGCAAGTTTGCCACTTGCACAACTTTAACCCCTTGACTTGGAATATTTCACCTTTCTTTCTTTTTCTTTTCTTTTGCTGAAATTCTTTTTTCCAGGTGTTACAGTTTAGCACTTAAAAACAAAACATATTGAGATAAGATATCATTTTTTGAGGGACTGAGCTGAAAAAAGTTTAATCAAGTTGACACAAGTACACACAGATAATCAACTGGCTGACTTGTTTACTAAGGCATTTAAACCTAGCCAGTTTGTGTTCTTAGTTAAAGCAATAGGTATGATTAACCTTGAATAGCAATTAAATACGATATCAAAAGGCAATAACATTTTAAAACAACTAAAGATGCAAAAATATGCATTTCTTTTGACAATATGAAAAAGATAAAAACAATGGCAAATCAAGAAAAATATCAAAAATAGGACTTTACAATCCAATAATATAGAATATACCATGAGAAATGATATAACTATAGTCGGTATATCATTAGCAATACAATTCATAATTTATCAAATACTGGCATACCTTATTTGATATGTGGGTAGGCTCAGCTTGTAATTGAAAATATATTCTTTTGTGGCAAAGTAAAGATCCGCATTCCATTGTGAAGCTATCACCTTAGGGTATGGGTAACCATTAACTTATTCAAGTGGGTGTGTGTGTAGTAACCTAAACACACCAGGTAATGATACTTTATGAATCTCATTCACCCATATTAGTTTCTCCTATGTTTTGCTATGCAAAGAACTGGAGTAAACAAAGCACAAAGTATTGATGTGCATGATCCGCAAAGATTCCCAACTCCAATGAGGAAAACATTCCAAAGTGAATGAACAATAAAATCCATCTTAGATTATGTCAAAAGAATCCCATAAAGGATCAACTTCAAAATGGACCATATAAAAGGTTCACAAAAATCCCAAAGGGATCCCCCTCACCTATAATAACATGATATTTCATAGCTTAAATGCCCTGGTCATGTAAGTTGTAACAAAGTTCTTCCATACATTTCATATGGGTGGTTGATCTATATATGCTTATGAGTGTGAGGTAGATAATGATCAACAAACACAATACATGATAAACTTCACAAACTATAAACAATATATAAACCATTACTTGAGTTTAAGAGGATAAACATACATACAATCAATATGTGTGTGACTATGTCTAATTTCCTAATAATGTTAGTAGTTGTGAAGGTAGACTATTATGATCTCAACAAAGGTATCATTCTATACTCATGTATAGAAAATATCCAAAATAAAAAAATTATTTGATTGCATTTTGTGTTTTTAATGGTGTCATTAACATTTTCTTATTTTTAAATCTTTAAAGTATTTATCTTTGCGGGATATAAACTTTAAGGGGAGTAATTAAGAATTTTAAAAAATTATCTCTCAAAAATATTCAAAAATGATCAAAAACACAAAAATATCTGATTTTATGTTTGTACAACTGATTGAGTTTTCAAAAATTTTAAAAACACAAAAATATGAAAAACAACTGTGTTGTTATGTAAAATTTATGAAATCACAAGTGTATTTCAGTCAATGTAGGTTTTCAAATGCACAACATGCCATAAACCAATCAAAATGAAAATTTATATCACACCGATGAAAAAATCATTACAAACAATAATTGACAACATCAGTATAAAAGATTCAAAAAGTCAAAGTCAATGGAACAGTAATAGTGCAAACCACATCAGATATCATATATCCAAAATATCAAATTTTGACAAGTTCAAAATTTAATACGGGTAACATTATTGGTTAATGCGGGTGAAGGTAACCCAAGCATTAAACCAATGTGGGTAGTCAATTTTCAGTCAATAAGTACATCCGAAAAAGAAATGCGAGTAACAGTGTTTACTCAAATACGATTGACCAAAAATACTTATGCGGGTAAGTATTGTTCATCCATATTTGTTTTTGCGGTAAACAGTGTTACTAGTATTCAAACAAAGTTTTTATTAAGTGTTAAAAGTATTAGTGAACACTAATGAACAAATGTGAAGCACAGTACTAGGTACTGATTTGTTCATCAGTACTTATCTAATGAGGACAGCAAAAATTTATGTGGTTTACTAAGTTAAACAAATGCGGACAACACTATTCATCCCATTTGGTATTGAGAGTGAAGTACTGTTTAGCGCATTTGTTTTATGCTGATAACAATTTATATCTTTTTCTCCAACCGTATTAGTTTTTGTGGGTAACAATAACATTGAGGATAAGGCATTTGTTCATCCGCATTTGTTTTTGCGGTGAACAATAAACAAACGCGGTTCAATATTTTTAACTCACATTTGTTTTGTCCCACACTTATGAAATTCGAAAACATTAACACTCTGTCTATTTAAACTCAAATTCAGACCATATTTAATACTTTTCAAATTTGAGAGACCATATAGTGCGACGAGTGTTCATATCATCAGAACTTCAAAATCATCCATTGTTCTTTGATTCAAACCAAGAATTTGACACTTTATCTTCATATATCGATCATCTGCAACAGTAGTATCAATTGAAAGGTGAATCCCTACTCTTGCTCAATCGAACCAATCCTAATGACAAACCGATGATGAACCCTAGGTTTATAATCGAAAAATATGAACATTAATCAAATGATATCTATTCGGACCATAATAAACATCTTTATATGATTATTAACTTGATTTATTCAAAGATCAGATTTAATGAACCTTTGATGAACAGGGGTTTATATTCGAAAAGATCTGAACATGAATTCAAGTGTAATAATGGTTAAGAAAGTTGTTATGAACATTATATGATAGAATAACTTAATTACCACATAAAAGAATAAAAAAAATTCAGTTTGATTCAAATGCATGTAATAGAATATTGAGTTACAAAAATAATTTTGAGTTTTGAAAAGTCAAACTTTGACTTATATGTTCAAAGTCAAACTTTGACTTATATGTTCAAAGTCAAACTGATTAAACACAAATTATCATAATCATGTTATCTTACACATATGTCTCTTGTGCAGATAATAGCTAATCTCCCCTGGAGTAAAGAGCAAAACGTCAGTGTTTTTTGTTACCCTGATGTGCCTGAAGCCATTGATCTTAAACTATGATCAGATTTATTCTAACTACAAGGGTAGCTTATGCCATCACTGTGAGGCCGGTGATCTATTAAAGCTTCATAAGATCATTTTGGAGAATTGCCAAAGTCAACATGGTAGATGTTATACCAACTCTTAATAGATGACCAACTAGCATGTTCTTTCTATCACTGAACAAACTGTGAGACAATGTCTACAATTTGGGGATGATGCATGCTAACCACATGAGATCAATGAAGATGAATTATTTACCTTCTTTGCTAATATTGGAGATGAAGATGGATTCAAAGGGAAGCAGATAGCCAAACGCCAAATGGACTTACAATGTAGATTTTTAGTCCATTACTATCAACACTACTTGTTAAAGAGGAAGACTGGTTGGAATGACATTCCTCTCACCACTTCATCTACTATATGTGCCTTATGCACTAAAAGACCATTCAGGATGTCTGCTTATGTGTTTAATGACATGTTGTCCAACATTGGAGAAGGAAGAAGAACTATGTTCCCTATGTATCCAAGATTCATCTAGTGCCTGATCAACCAAGCCTTTCTTGATCTAGTAGGCACAGGACCTGTGATGAATCTAAGTCATCATAATGCCAAGTCTTATGGATACATCAAGAAGAAAGACCCCAGGAGTTATGATAGTGGTTACTTCTATCCACTATTGCCTTGGATGCTTAAACATATTGGTCAAAGCAATGCTGAAGGTGGAGAGGAACAACAACAAGAAGAAGAGAAATAATAAGAAGAACGACAAAGGAAGAATAGGCTGAAGAAGCTGTTCAAGCCCAAGAAGCTTTACAAGAAATGGCTAAGATTGAAGAACAAGAAGTCTTTGTTGAAGGTCGGGGAGCATTGTCACCACATGTTGATGAAGGTAGTGATCTTCATATTGCCTCTCTTGATCATGCACCATCTCCTATTACATCACCAGTTCCTTCTCCATTTTGTGTATCTCCTATTGGTGCTGCTAAACAAGCTAGTGCTAATGAATCTACTAGTTCTACTGATAATTTTGAATCATCTTCATATGAGGAGGAACAACCAATCATTCCATAATAAGCAGCAGGACAACAAACTTCTAAATACTTACCATCTGAAGCTATTCAAGAATCAGTTGGTCAAGTACAAACGAGGCAATCCAGTGAGTCTGATAGAGGTGAGATTATATCTGAGCTACAGTCCAAGATCAATAGGATGGAGAAGATCATAAGAAGAAAGGAGAAAGTGATAGCATACAGGACTGACAGATTGATCTTAATTGACAATAAGATCAAGGAGTTGGAGTCCACTGTTGAGAAGATGAGAGATGAAATTGATGATCATGTTGAGAATGCCAACATCCAAACCATTGTCATGGATGATCAAAATAGACTTATCAATGCATAATTTGAGAAGCTAGTTGAGTTAGAGAAGTAAGTGGATGATCTAACTTAATGACTTAGTCTACTTGAAGACATGCTTATCAAGAAAGAGAAAGATGAAGAAGAAAAGATAAAGATGTTGACAAAGATGAGTTTGATGACATATTTTATTTAGATGATGATGATAATGGTGGTGGCGATGAAGGAGGTGATGAGAGATCACCTAAGAGGCAAAAGACAAAACAACCAAAAGATATGTCTATAGAAAAGCCAAGTACATCTTGGAAGCCTTTAGAGGAAGAAATATTAGCTATGGTTCCTTATATGGCACCTACCTCTCATCAAATAGAAAAGGAGGTTGCCATGAGCACATTGATTGAAGAACTTGATGCTTATTCTTCTTGTGATTTCTTCATTGATGAAGATATTCTAAAGATCATCAGAGACGCAAGTGTTCCTCTAGAGCCATTTAGGTTCATTCCTTAACAACCTATCATCTTTGAAAAAGAGCTTCAATGCAAATGATTCATGTTGTCACTCTCACTGAGGAGAAAAAGGAAGTCATTCAAAAGTTGTCAGAGGAATTCACAACCAGAACATAAGAAGAAGAAAGAGTAGTGTGTGAGACTACTAAACCTGGTAAGGTTATTGAGTCTGGTTCATCTGAACTGCAAACTTACTCCAGAAGAAGGAAGTACTTAGCTGAGAAGGAAAAGGGAAAGCAGCCTATGATTGAAGAGGAAGCCACTAAGCCTAAAAAGATGAAAAGAGAAGATAAACTAATCATGCCTGTTGTTGCATAGTTTATGGAAGAACATACTCAAGCAACTGAGCAACAACCCATTCAACAACAAATCATCAGTTTAGAAGGAGAGATTGAGGGAGGCTACACTCTTGAGGAAGGCATGTATGATAAGGCTGAATTCCAAGAGAGTCCTCCTAGACAAGAATCAACAGTAGAAGAAATGGTGACAAAGGCCCAGACAGAGAATGTGATGGTCAAATCCATGATCCTTATTCAAAAGGGATATGATGCTAAACATGTTTTTAGCATGACATCTTAGGCAATGACTAAAGAAATCAAAAGGATGGCAAGATTACTTAATCCTACAATAGAAACAGAGTGTGAGTTAAGGAAAACTAAAGAAACCAAGAAGGGCAAAGCTAAAGCTACTTCTTCCTCTACTACCACACCTGATGGAAATGATCTGCCAAAAATACATATTGAATTGATGTGGCTAGTATGTCATGATCCAAGTCGGGTCATACCCAATAACAAGCTAGACAAACACCAAAGATATTTGTTTTATGATATGATCATATAAATAAATATTAACACTTAGAATATTTGGAAATTGGGTTTCCAAACATTTACACTTATGTTGTATATAAATTATATGGATAATTTATTTCAAAGAGAGAATATTAATTCATCCGCATTCATTATACACCGCCGCATTTGATGTGGTTGAACAAATGCGGATGATGTTTACTCATCCGCATTTACAAATGAGGGTGAACAAACCTGTCCTCATTTGTTTTGGAACAAATGTGGATGAGCATTTCTGGAAATGCTGATGGAAACATACATCCGCATTAACTAATGCGGATGACCATTTGCAAATGCGGACGAATTACTTCACCCGCATTTTCAAATGCGGGAGAACAACTTCATCCGCATTAACTAATGCGGATGTTGTTCTAAGAAATGCGGATGGGTTAAGGGGCTGGGCCCCACCCACTTTTCTCTCTCCTAAACTTTATGTTTTCAAGGACATGCAATATAAGATTGCTTGTAGATCTCTCTAAACGCACGACTGGAGAACACGAAAAGTGTAAGAACCCTTTTTCTCTCGATCGGTTTAGAGAAACATAAAAAAGAGTTGTATAAGTGAAAATCCTAGCAATCGGTGTTCTTGTTGGTGGCTTGTGGGTAGACCAGCTTGAGGCTTCTTGCTTTAGGAGCTTCCATCCTCGTTCACCTCCTGCCGACCTCATTATTGAAGGTAGTTCTTTGTACCTTCTATGGTTGTTTGTAAGCATGATTTCATATATCGATCCATATGGGTTTTGACTGATTTTATATAAAAATGTTTTATACATATATTAGCTCACTGTAACAAGTTTAAAGTTATATATTCCGCTGCGTTCTTCTATTTTATAAGGATAAAATAGATCTGTTTAACTTGTGAAAACCCAATAATGGCATCAAGAGCTGGTTATATGGATACATGCTTCATTTGGACTGAAAATTCGGTTTCTTGGTGATGATTCACTAAAAGCCGAGAGGCTTCAGCCCTAGTATCCCCTATTTTTCAAGATTTATTTAGACATGCATATAGGTATCTTGGAAAATTTATATCATTTGGATGATTTTGTTTTGGAAATAAAACCATGGTTCTCGGCTGTTTATGCTTCAGCCGAGAATCTATGGTTCAAGGGGATGCTTTTGGATTTTGCTTACATATGTGGATATGTATTTTATTTGTTCATAACCAAAGCCGAGACCTATGGATGATGTGTTGTGATTTGTTTTAATTATTCAAATGGTTTGTATAATTAAACATGTTTATTCTTCCTGTTGGGTATGTAATTTATTTATTTTTCATTTGGTATGTAAATAAATAGGCTAGTTGCACTTTAATTTTACTAGAAAAATTGTATTTAGAATATGTTTTGTAAAAGAAGCTGCAACAAGACTATCTTTCTCAGTTTTAACCGAAAGGAGAAAATGAAGGCCCAAAGGAGTTTGGTGCTGAAGTCAAAGCCTAAATGGAGACCCAAATGGATTGGAAGAGTCATAACACAAGGTGGACACTTGAAGCATTTGGATGAGGGATCAAGTGGGAGTTCACCGGCACAAATGTTGTGTCATTTTCACCCTTAGAAACGACTTTATTAACTCACTTGTTTCGGTCAACAAGTGATGTTAAGCTTAGATGGCTATGGTTATGGACTCATGTGATGCTTGTGTGGTTGTTTTATTATTGTTTTGTGATATATGGATATGCATGTTTAAAAAGTTTAAAATCAACAACAAGCATAAAATTGGTTCTTATAAAACATTAACGTGGGTAATAAAAGGTTTATTAAAAGTTAATGTGTCCACAATAAAATTGGTTTTATTGAAAGAACCTTGAAAATTGTTTCACACTGGTACCACACATTTGAATGCATGCAAATGTTAGGTGCAAAATAGTTTTCAAAACTAGAAATAATGAAAACTTAAATCCCTTTTGAAACAAGTTTAACACCATCCTTTTACACAACACTCGAATCACCTGGAAACTATTTATGGGATAAAGCTCACCTAACCACTCTTAGGGAACTTGTGTGTTTGAGGTGGGGTTAACATATTTGTGGGATAAAGGTCACCTAACCATTTGTATGTGAACTCACACGTGTGTGTAAGTAGGACAACTTGAGTTGGAAACCATGTGAATAGGGTCACCGAAGCATGGTGTACAATGGTGTTGATGGGATTAAACATGCCAACTAAACATAAAGATGTTTAACCGATCCCATAAAACTAGAAGTTGCAAAGGGTTGCAATTGTCAAGTGTTGACTACCTTGTTAATTTAAATGATGGGATAAAGGTCACCTAACCATTATTTAAATGTAACGTTGGATTCTAGATTTTAATTATTAATTGTCTATTAGACGTGAAAGGGGTATAAATAATTAAAGTTTTATTTTCGGAAATACTAAAAATGAACTTTGGTTGTAGTAATGGCCGCCAACAACAACGCTCCCACCCCGACCGTCCATAACCTATCACTAAGAACTATATTAGAAAGGGATCGTCTTAAACATAATAATTTTATGGATTGGTTTCGTAACTTGAGAATCGTTCTCAAGCAAGAAAAGAAATCTTACATACTAGACGATCCCATTCCCGACGAACCCGATGTTGATGATGTTGAGGCCTATAATGATTGGGTTAAGCACACTGAGGATTCTGTGCAGGTTTCTTCCTTATGTTGGGAACTATGATTCTCGAGCTCCAAAAGGATTTAGAGCATCATGGGGCATACGACATGATTACCCAGTTGAAGGAAATGTTCCTTCAACAAGCAAGGGTAGAACGCTTCGAAACGGTTCGAGCGCTTCATGCATGTCGCATGGAAGAAACTCAATCGGTTTCATCTTATGTACTTAAGATGAAGAGCCATATTGATCGCCTTGAAAGGCTAAATTGTCCCGTCTCAAAAGAGTTGGCCACGGATTTGATCCTTAATGGCCTAACTAAAAGGTTTGAGACGTTCATCATGAATTATAACATGAACGGGTGGGACAAGAGCATTGGTGAGCTTCACGCAATGCTCAAAACGGCTGAGGCGGGGATGGGTAAAAGGGTTTTACCCATCCTCACGATCAATGAAGGAGGCAACAAGAAAAGGCAACACCCCGATCCCAAGGCAAATGTTGCTAAAGGAAAGGGATACATCAAAGGAAAGGGTAAGGAAAAGGCAAGAACTGAACCTCCAAAACCAAAGCTTAAGAAGCCTACGGTAACGGAGAACGATCCATGCTTTGAGTGTGGTGAGATAGGACATTGGAAGAGGAATTGTCCAACCTATCTCAAAGAGTTGAGAAACAAGAGGGATGCTGGGCAGACCTCAGGTACAACTTTCATGATTCATATTGAATTGAATGTTATTTCTTCAAACACATGGGTATTGGATACCGGATGTGGAACTCATATTTGCAATTTGTTGCAGGGGTTCAAAAGAAATAAGCATTTCAAGAAGGGAGACACAAGTCTCTACATGGGCAACGGAGCAAAAGTTGATGTTGAAGCCCAAGGAGACTATGTTTTGAAGCTTCCAAATGGTTTGGAAGTTGTCTTGAAAAACATCTTGTATGCTCCCAGTTTCACTAGGAACATAATTTATGTTTCCCTTTTAAAACAATATGGCTATGTATTAATGTTTGTAAACAATGGTATTTGTGTTTTTATGGATGATGTATTTTATTTTGAGGCTATGCCTTATAATGGTACCTATGAATTGGTTCATGATAACTCATCTTTTAGTAACTCGTTATACCAAACAAGAACCAAGAAACTTAAAATGGGTTTAAGTGATTTATATCTTTGGTATTGTTGTCTTGGGCATATAAACAAGAATCGGATTCAAACACTTCCAAAGAATGGTCTTTTGGAAACAAATGAAAATGGTTCATTTAACAAAAGTGAATCTTGTTTACAAGGAAAGATGACCAAGTTGCCCTTTAGTGGTACTAATGAAAGGGCAAAGGATTCATTAGGAGTCATACATTTGGATGTATGTGGTCCTTTTAAGACAATGACAAGGAATGGTGGGAGATACTTCATTACCTTTATCGACGATTATAGTCGTTATGGTTATGTGTACTTGTTGACACACAAATATGAAGCTTTTGAAATGTTCAAAATCTTTAAGAATGAAGTAGAAAATCAACTCAATAAAACAATCAAAGTTCTTTGTTCAGATAGAAGAGGTGAATACCTGAGTGATGCTTTTCAAGATCATCTTATGAGTTGTGGGATTGTCTCACAACTTACTCCACCCGGAACACCGCAACATAATGGTGTGTCTGGAAGGAGAAACCGAACCTTATTGGATATGGTTCGATCTATGATGGCTAGAAGCTCACTACCTCTATCATTTTGGGGTTTCTCATTGCTCTCCGCGGCTCGTATTTTGAATATGGTCCCAACCAAGAAAGTGGATACGGCACCTTTTGAAATATGGCATGGAAGAGTTCCATCACTATCATATTTAAAGGTATGGAGTTGTGAAGCTTATGTGAAGCAGAACACCCAAAACAAGTTAGAAAGTCGATCCATTAAGTGTATATTTGTTGGATATCCCAAAGACTGTATGGGATATTACTTCTTTAATCCAACCGAGCAAAAAGTATTTATTGCTAGAAAGGCTGAGTTCTTAGAAACTAAGTTTTTTATGGAAGAAACAACGTATAGAACAGTGGAAATTGATGAGGATCAAGAACCACAAGCCAATACACGTTTGGTTGAAATTAGCAATCAACAGAGGTTGTTGATAATGATCAAATGGTTGATCAATACACACAAAACGTTTGCAGATCTGGTAGAATTAGCATTCCACCTGAAAGATATGGAATTTTCATGAATGGATGCTATGTGGTTGACTCGGATGAACCAACTACATACCATGATGCAATGTCCAATTCTGATTGTGACAAATGGCTAGAAGCCATGAACATTGAGATGCAATCCATGTATGACAATCAAGTATGGGAATTGGTTGAACCACCACTTAACTCCAAATTGGTTGGATGTAAGTGGGTTTTCAAGAAGAAAACCGATATGCATGGAAACTTGGATACTTATAAAGCAAGACTTGTAGCAAAAGGTTTCACTCAAACTCAAGGGGTTGATTATGATGAAACATTCTCGCCTGTGGCAATGCTAAAGTCAATTAGGATATTATTTGCCATAGCTGCATATTATGACTATGAGATTTGGCAAATGGATGTCAAAACCGCTTTCCTTAATGGACATCTCGAAGAGACTGTCTATATAGTTCAGCTTGATGGTTTTGTCGACCCAAAACATCCTAATAAAGTATGCAAGTTAAAGAAATCAATCTACGGTTTGAAACAAGCATCGAGAAGTTGGAATCAACATTTTGATGAAGAGATCAAGAAATTTGGATTCATCAAGAACGCTGATGAAGCTTGTGTGTATAAAAAGGCTAGTGGGAGCATTATCACATTCTTAGTATTGTATGTTGATGACATACTACTATTTGGAAATGATGTTCCAACCATGGAAGGTGTTAAAGCCTGGCTTGGAAGTTGCTTTTCCATAAAAGATCTTGGTGAAGCCGCCTATATTTTGGGAATAAAGATCTGTAGGGATAGATCAAGACGGTTGATAGGTTTAAACCAAAGTGCATACATTGAAAAAATCTTGAAAAGGTTCAAGATGGAAAACTCTAAGAAAGGTATGGTACCTATTCAAAGAGGGAAAATATTGAGTACATCTCAATGTCCGAACTCAAAGGATGAGCAAGAAAGAATGAAGGAAATCCCATATGCATCTGCTATAGGATCCATCATGTATGCAATGATATGCACTAGACCAGACGTGTCATGCGCATTAAGCATGACAAGTAGATATCAACAGAATCCAGGTAATAGCCATTGGATGGCTGTTAAAAGTATATTGAAATACCTTTGGAGGACTAAGGATATGTTTCTCATATATGGATCTGGTGAGGAGGAGCTCATTGTAAAAGTTTACATGGATGCGAGTTTCCAGACTGATCGAGATGATTCTCGATCACAATCGGGGTATGTCTTCATTATGAATGGAGGGGCAGTGTCCTGGAAGAGCTCGAAGCAGGACGTGGTAGCATTGTCCACTATAGAATTCGAATACACCGCCGCTTCATTGGCAGCTCAAGAAGCTGCATGGTTAAAGAAATTCATTGCCGATCTAGGGGTAGTCTTTACCATTCAAGACCCCCTAGAGATCTTTTGTGATAACGATGTTGCGATTGCTCAAATCAAGGAACCCCGTGCACATCAAAAGACAAGGCACATTGAGCGGAGATTCAACTACATAAGGGATGAAATTGAAAAGGGAAAGATATGTATTCGCAAAGTTCACACAGATCAAAATATTACGGATCCACTCACGAAGCTCCTTGAAAGAGCAAAGCATGAGAGTCATACTTGTGCCTTAGGACTTCGATATTCTAGTGGTTGGATTTGATCTGTTTTGTATTTTAATTTTGGAATGAAAGTAATACTAACTCTTTGTATAAATTATGACATTTTGAGTTATGTTCCATTTTAGCATGTTTACATCCATGAATATGTTTATTATTCTAAATGTCCGTAGTCGGTTATATTTGTGGGAACAAATATGAATGTAAGACTATTATGAACATGGATTGGTAGATATTCATAAGGTATGAATATAGAGTAAAAGGTTGCTACCAAGGTTCATAGATATTTGTGGGATACAAATATTGGACTGACCCGCTCTCAAATGTTACTGCATGGAATTTTATAATTGATCATAAGTAAATTTGAGTAAAGGTGAATATCATAGTGTCCTCTGACCTGAGATACATATTGGGTTTTGATATTCACCAAATATTATACCTTGATCTAGTTCTTCACTGTTCTAAAATAATGGACAATACACAAGGCTATGTTTAGGTGTGATACAAGGTGATTGTGATAAACGTATGTAGTCAAGATGGGATTTGTTCCTCTTATTCGTTGAGAGTATGATGTCTAAGGCCTGATAAAGTTAAATCAACAGGGAATGATCATTTTATGTCCTTGGATTTAACATGACATCTGAAACAAAAGGATATATGATTGGATTCACCTAAATCAGTTCAAGTAAGGGACTTGAAAGGAATGATGTTATTGAATGGCACTTAGTCATGCATATTAGGGGTAGTAAACCAATGTTAGGCGGTATTTGCTACTTGCATCAATCCTCTATGTATCTTGTGCAAGTGGAAGATTGATGGAAATGATCTTCCCAAAATACATATTGAATTGATGTGACTAGTATGTCATGATCCAAGTCGGGTCATACCCAATAACGAGCTAGACAAACACCAAAGATATTTGTTTTATGATATGATCATATAAATAAATATTAACACTTAGAATATTTGGAAATTGGGTTTCCAAACATTTACACTTG
Organism: Flaveria sonorensis; assembly: GCA_025506505.1. Classification (NCBI taxonomy): domain Eukaryota; kingdom Viridiplantae; phylum Streptophyta; class Magnoliopsida; order Asterales; family Asteraceae; genus Flaveria; species Flaveria sonorensis. Next base: position 3,644,256 of record CM046437.1, read on the forward strand.
TGTTGTATATAAATTATATGGATAATTTATTTCAAAGAGAGAATATTAATTCATCAGCATTCGTTTTACACTGCCGCATTTGATGTGGTTGAACAAATGCGGATGATGTTTACTCATCCGCATTTACAAATGCGGGTGTACAAACCTGTCCGCATTTGTTTTGGAACAAATGCGGATGAGCATTTCTGGAAATGCTGATGGAAACATACATCCGCATTAACTAATGCGGATGACCATTTGCAAATGCGGACGAATTACTTCTCCCGCATTTACAAATGCGGGAGAACAACTTCATCCGCATTAACTAATGCGGATGTTGTTCTGAGAAATGCGGATGGGTTAAGGGGCTGGGCCCCACCCACTTTTCTCTCTCCTGAACTTTATGTTTCCAAAAACATGCAATATAAGATTGCTTGTAGATCTCTCTAAACGCACGACTGGAGAACAAGAAAAGTGTAAGAACCCTTTTTCTCTCGATCGGTCTAGAGAAACATAAAAAAGAGTTGTATAAGTGAAAATCCTAGCAATCGGTGTTCTTGTTGGTGGCTCGTGGGTAGACCAGCTTGAGGCTTCTTGCTTTAGGAGCTTCCATCCTCGTTCACCTCCTGCCAACCTCATTATTGAAGGTAGTTCTTTGTACCTTCTATGGTTGTTTGTAAGCATGATTTCATATATCGATCCATATGGGTTTTGACTGATTTTATATAAAAATGTTTTATACATATATTAGCTCACTGTAACAAGTTTAAAATTATATATTCTGCTGCGTTCTTCTATTTTATAAGGATAAAATAGATCTGTTTAACTTGTGAAAACCCAACAGCACCACCTTATTCAAGTCAGCCACTAGTACAGTATCCTTTTCCTGATCCCTACAAGATGACTGATAGGGAAATAAAGGACTTTCTTGGAAGGAATAGATTCAGGATGAGAAATTTGGCTCCAATGAAGACCAACTCTCTTAGAGCTTCAATACTTAGAATCATTAATGACCTTAAAGAAAAGATGAAAGCTGTCAAAGAAGAGGTTGTCTAAAGTCAGCCTAGTCAAGGAAAATCAGTCCAACAAGTACAAGTTACTAGTGAAGATCATGATTCATTGGCACCTCTGTTGAGCAAACAGTCAGAGTGGTTCAAGCAGCTGTCTCAGTTGTAATTACAAGAAGGATTGACCACTTTTGAAATGCTCTATGGTGTTCCAGCTCCTAAAGGCAAGGTTGATGTGAAGATTATTGCCTGGGAGTATAAGTTAGACTGGAACATGTTGATGGTCAAAAGAATCTCAAGGCTAGTTCAATTCTTCATAGAATATACTGATTTAGTCAACACCCTGAAGATTCATGATCTCAAAAAACTTGTTGACTTAGAACTAATCAACCATGCTGTTATGTCAATGGAATATCAATTTAAGGATATTTTGAAGATGTTCAAAATGACAAACAACTTCAAATCCATTAAAGAGATATGTATTAGAAAAGACAGATCATTCAAAAATCCCTTTAAACATAAGAAAAAGAAGAAGAAGAAGAAGAAGAAGAAGAAGAAAAAGAAGAAGAAGAAGAAGAAGAAAAAGAAGGCAATTGAAGAGTTGGTAGTCCCAAAAGGGAGCATAAATCCAAATACGGAGTTGAAGAGGAAGAGAGTAACTGGTACTCATTAATCAATGCCAATCTCAAATGTCAAGTATGATGAAGAAACATATGAGTTGTTGATTGAGAGAGGTTCGAAAGGGAAAGTTGGCCTAGATATAAGACTATATAGTGCTTATGAAGTGTGGCTGCTAGATGAATCTAAATTTACTATATGTTCACTAGGCACTTTGAAATCCCACCCACAAGCTCATATAGGATGATCTACTATTGTTCGTGAAGTGCATAAGGATTCTTAAGATTGCCTATGACAGGATTAATAGAAAGACAAAAGCCAAGAGAAGAAGAAGGGTACCTATCAACTTTGCTAACATAGTAAAGTTAGAGACCAATACTGCAGAAGAATTTGTCATTTATAGCGATAGTTTGTCTACCATAGCTATGTATAATCCTTAGTCATTGAAGCAAGTCCCAATTGATGCTCTTTAGAGGATGAGAGAACTTACTTTTAATGTACTTGACCGAAGTAGGATATTGAGTCCAGACAGTTTCAGACTACGATCAACTTTCTGTTGGATCCTACTAATCCTAAATTCCATTATTATCCTATTGAAGAAGCAACTCAAGCAGCTCAGACAATAATAAGAACAACAACAACTCGAACAACAACAACAACAACAAAAACAACAACAACAAAAACAACAACATTAAAATCTACGGTAGGCCCATTAATAGTACAAGCAACAATATCAACTACATTAGCTTCAACCTCCACAACAGTCCAAGCATCCACATCACAACAACAACAAGCAATAGCAGAAAATCTACCAGAATCTTCACAAATCTATCACCTAAACTTACTTGAAGTGCTCAGGCTCTTGTTTTTAGATCTAACAAAAAATCAATCTGAATATTAATTGATCTACTAGTGTAATCAATCCAACATATATCAAATTCTACAAGTTTTGTTCAAAATTCATCATGAATTGAACCTATACACTGTTCAATTGACATATTGGTTCTAGTCATCGAAATTAACCATCTAAAATGTATGATCTATGTGTTGGACTACAACAAGTATATTGAAGGATAATGCTTGCCTTAATCAAACAAACAAGTTCTAACATTAAAACAATCATATACTATCATTTAAACATAATTATTTTCCAAGCATAACACTAATCATTATTTATAAGTCTTTTTTACAGGATTTGCAAATAGAAGAAATTTTGCACAAGTGTTGGCAGCGGATGAAGAATTGTTCACAACAGATGCACAAGAATCCACAATGGATGAAGTCAATCAAGAAATGTTCAAGTGGTGATAGCAGAGACACAGTCATACAAAGTTGATGAAAAGTCCACAACGGATGACCAACACTCACAACGGACAACATCAAACATATTAAGTGTCCACAATAGATGACTAACAATCACAATGGACAACCAAGTCAATCATCCACAGCAGACATTCAAGTATCCACAGTGGGCACTTTGTCATCCATAACGGACAAGACTTTAGACTTAAGATTATTATGTAATTTTTGTTTACATAAGGGTATTATTGTAATTGTACATAGCTTGTACCTAGGTTATCAATAGCCGTTTACCCTAATGGTTTGTAAGCTTTTGAACAATCATTAATCAAGCAAACATTTTGAGAATTTACGAATCATTCAATCACACAATCACATAATCACACAAACATACACACTAGAGATGATATTATTTATCATGGGTTTTCACACCATGATGATTGATTATTGATACTGTTGAGAGATTGAAAAGGTCCTAGAAGGATCATTAAAAAAGGAAGTAGGTGATTCTATCAGGTGGTATTAGAGCCTTGGCTCAAATCATACACTAGTTTTTGATCCTCTCAATCAAATAATGATATCTACTATTCATTAGCTTCAAAAAATCCACATTAAGCATAAAACCACACAAGAACACTCTTCTATATTTCTATTCATCAAATAGTTCGACAACATGTCTTAATTGGTTGTTTTGGTTCTTATTCAAGAAGATAGTGTGTTATTGTTGGTAATAAAACTCTCAAAAACATTCACAAACAAAGTTTAAACAAAATCATCTTAATCTCACAAAACCAAGGCACTTTTAAGAAGATTTTTTATATAACCGTACACGGGTACTGTTCTATCAATTTTCAGCATTCAAACATTATTTCAGTTTATTTCAACCCACAAATCATATTATAACATCTTATACCAGTAGTTTTAAGCTCAAATAAATTATAAATTATCATCAAAATGACCTTAATCGTCAGTTTTAACACAAAGTTCCTCGGGCACAACTGTTCTAGGATAAACCCTAGTTCATCATCATCATATCTTCAAAATCTTCGGTGATTTTATTGATATCATCATCAAACAACTAAAAAAACCGTTCTTCATTTGAATTTTCACAAAAATCATCAAGAGCATCTTTTTAATCCAAACAGCCGACACGTTTATTGTGTTTTAAGGTTTATAGGGTTTTTACTTTCATTGACCAAATTTAAAGGGTTTTTGCCTGTTATTGACCAAATATTCCTTGTTTTAAATGTTTGACCTTTTGACCGGCTCATTTAAAGGCCATTGACCGCTGTTGACTGACATTACCTAGGAAACAATTAATTAAATTAGTATTTAAAATAAATATTTAATTTCCTTTATTTGGTAACTAAGTCTAAAATTCAATGAAACAAATCATAGTGACAATTTTGGACGTGGACAAATATCACCATAGGATGAATTAAATTAGCGTCATGCTAAAAATCAATCAAATTAACTTAAACTGTTAAGTTAATCAACCATCAACATGTCTGATGAATTTTCTGGATCAAATAGTGGCCTTAAACCACCAAGATTGAAGAACAAAGTAGACTTGAGGCATTGAAAGATCATTTTCAGAAACTAGATTATCTTTTATGACCCTGATCTATGGACTTCAATCATTGAGGGGCCATATATTTCAGTTGCTTTGGGTCCTGATTACACACATAAGCTAGTTAGCCTCAAGATTGTAGCTGGTGATGACTTGAAAAGAGTCAAAACAGACATGAAAGCATACATTATCCAGGCAATGACACTTCCTTTAGAAATACTGACCATGGTAGAAAACTTTAAACAGCCAATGAACTTTGGAAAGTTCTTCACACCATGTGTGAAGGAAGTGATTAAATCAGAGCAATCAAAAAGGAGAAGCTCAAAACATAATATGAAACATTTCATCATATCCAAGGTGAATGAATACCACAACAACTCAATAGATTTGTATAATTTGGTAATGAAATGATTATGTATGGACTAAAGTATGAATCAGTGGAGATCAACAAGAAAATTCTTCATAGACTGCCAGAGAGCTAGACACAATCAGTTTCTCTGATGAAAGCAACACTTAATCTTGAAGCACTATCACTAGATGCTTTAGTTGCTAAAGTGGAAGCATTAGATCTTGATGAAAGATCAAGAAACAATCATACTATGAGGCATGTTGAATCATACAAATTGAAGGAGATGCAATCAACAGATAATGCATTCCTAACATGCACTGGGAAGGATGAAGATGAACAATTTATTGACTCTAGTGAAACATCATTCTTCTCAGCTCCAGAATCATCCAAATAAAGATAAAAGTCAAAAAAGACTGTTGTTCATGCTTCCCCTAAAGCAACACCTTAAAGCAAAAATCACCATCAATATCAACATCAAACTCAACAAGCCTCATGTTCAACCAAACACCAACAAGATTTGGATGAACTTACACCAGACATGGTAGAAGAAATGGATCTTTAATGGTCCATGGCTATGATTGCCTACAGATCCAAAAGATTCCTTTAAAGAAATAGGGGTCTAACCATGGATAAGAAGACCAAAATTGATTTTGACAAATCAAAGGTGATGTGTTACAACTGTCAATTACATGGACACTTCTCAAGGGAATATCAATAACCAAGAACACTCAGAGATAATCAACGACCACAATCATCTAGTGTATACCAATCAAACAGACAAATTCCACCATCAACCAGCATACCAATTGCTGCAGCACCACCTCAAATCACTCACTACAGTCCAAATCATCATCCTAAATCATCAACAATGATCATCAAACAGCATGGTGAGTGTGATTAGAGCATGTATGAAAAAGAGATCAAATCTCCAGATCATGCCCTCATGGCACAACTTGAAGAAAAACTCACAGAGATCCTGAAAGACGTTAAAGACAATCAATGTACTCAAGCATGCATAGATGAGGTTACAAGTAACAGAGGGCATGCTGATCAACTTTCTAGGAAAGTGATTAAAACAACCATTTAAATTACAATCTTAAAACTGAATAAAATCAATATGTAATTAAGATTTTATCACTTAAGAATGATTTAGACAAGTTGTTGTCTAAAAAGCTCATACTAACAACATAAGTTGAGCACCTCTCTGAATCCTTAACTCAATCAAAACAACAAAAGCTGAAATAGAAGTCAAACTTCAAAAGTTTAAAGTAAGCAATCAAAAGTTTGAAGAACTTCTGGCTCATCAAAGGTCTTTTTAAAACCCTTCAGGCATTGGGTACAAAAAAGTTAACCCATCATACAATGACAACTATGTGCCATTGCCTGAATCAATGACAAACAATCATGGGGATTCACTTGATCCTTATGATAGAACCGATGACTCAAAACCTACAACATCATCGTCAAAGTCACATTTAATTAAGTTTTTTAAAAGTAAAAATTCACCTAAAATTAAATCAACAGATTTTTACCAAGGTGAAAACAATGACTTTGATGTACATACAATTGATGATGATGATGATGAGGATCTTTTGGAGTTTGAGAATGTTCAGTGATCCTCTGAAACTACATAAGTTTCAAATGTGTTAGAAACTGTTGTACCATCACCCAAATAAACAAAACAAAAGCAAACATTTGACATTTGCTCAGGTGGAAGAAATGCTGAATCATCCACTACCCCTTTTAAAATAATAACTAAAGGAAAGGGCAAAACAACCACTTAACCAAAGCAACAAACAGTTACTTTTGATGTACCATCGAAACCATCTCTTAAATCAAAAGTTGCTATCAGCCTAAATACCTGCAATTTACCTTATTGTGAATGGTGTAATCAATACAGTCACAGTACTAAAAAATGTAAATTTGGAAAGTATTATAAGAACTATGACATGAATAACTACAGTACTAAAACATGTTATTTTAACAAAAACTATTCAATTTATGATAGAAACAATCATAACACTGCAAAATGCTTTTTCAGTAAAAAGAGTAAGAAGCAAAACAATCAACTTCAGACTGAGAAACCAACTGAGAAATAACCAATTGTTCCTAGCAAGAAAAAAGGTGGTGCCCTTAGACATACTCCACACATAAAAGTTGTCTTAAATTTTGATAAAACCTTTTATGACAATATAAAACAAACAAATAGGAGACACAAGTCTCAAACAAGGCAACAACATGACCTTAACAACAAAGGAGAACAACTTAAAGCACTTCTCCTGAAAGAGTTATGACCAACCAAAGGAATATAATGTACCTAGAATTCCAAAACTAGCAGAAAATGCAGCTCTTGAAGAGATTGTGTTTTAGGGAAAGACGGAAATCCCAAGGCCATCTTGGCTTGGGTTGCACCCGCACCCTCTAACTAAGTTTATTGTCTGTGTAAGGACATTAAATATAGAATTAATAACATTGGTATGTTGACAGTTGATGCTCCCGCCATATGATTGGAAAATGTTTCCTCCTTCAAGATTTTAAGAGCAAACATGGAGGCAATGTAGCATTTGGAGGAGATGTAATATGAGGAAAGATTACTGGTGAAGGAAGAGTTGTATCTAATGGATTGATAAGCTTTGAAAATGTCAACTATTGCTCCAACCTCCAGTTCAATCCGTTGAGTGTATCCCAAATTTATGACAAGGGACATGCCACACTCTTTGACTCCAACAACTGCTACATACTCAAGGGTTTACACATTCTAGAAGATTATATCCTTTTGAAAACTTCTCATCAAAACAACACATATATGGTTGATATGAATACAATTTCAACTTCAAAATCTAAAACTTGTTTATTATCAAAAGAAACAGAAGATGTTTCTTAATTATGGCACAGAACATTGGGACACTCTAATTTTAATAGAATAAATCAATTAGTCAAAGGTGACCTAGTAATAGGTTTACCTCAAAAAGAATTTTTCTATACATACCACTACACTGTATGTTTGAAAGGCAAATAACATAGAGTGTCTCATTGTTCTAAATTGGTAAACTCTAATCAAACACCAATCAAATTGCTTCACATGGACCTATTTGGACCAACAAACATTTTAAGTATTGGTAAGAAGAAATATTTTCTAGTGATAGTATATGATTACTCAAGATTTACATGGGTATTCTTTCTACTACACAAGTAAGAAACACAAGAAATTATCAAATCCTTTATCACTAAGATAGAAAACCAGCTTGGTCTTAAAGTAACTTTAAGAAGTGATCATGGAACTAAATTTTAAGATTGACATCATTTCTACTTTCTGCACAGAAAAAGAAATAAGTCAATAATTCAGTGTAGCAAGAACACCTTAGAAGAATGGAGTAGCTAAAAGGAGAAACAAAACATTAATAGAGGCTGTAAGATCTATGCTAGCAGACTCTCTATTACACATATCCTTTTTGCAAGAAAAAAAAATCAATATAGCTTGATGCATTCAAGAAAAAACATTAATCATTAAAAACATACAAAAACACCTTATGAACTTATGTTTAAAACAAAACCATTTATAGATTTCTTAAGGCGTTTGGATGTTCTTTGTCTATATTAAACACCAGAGAACATCTATCAATGTTTGCTCCTAAAGCAAATGATGGATTCTTTGTTAGAGACTCTGGAAACTTAAAAAGCTTTTAGAGTATACAACCCAGGACTTAACATAGTGTAAGAAACAACTGATGTTGTTTTTATTGAACATTCCTTCACTAAGAAAGTCATTGGATAGAACTGGTTGTTTAATGTAGATGCATTAATAAAGTCATTTTACACATCTTACTTTGATGTTTCAAGTACTAAAGAAGATGTTCCAGCAAAAAGCATAGTATTCCATTAACATCAGATCTAACAAGGAGAACAACAACTCCATCAAGCACAACTGTTACAACTCCTCCCGATGAAATAAACTCATTAAAAGGAATATCATCATAAACACCATCAGGACCAAATGTTGGAGAAAACTAAACATCATCATTTACTCTGGTGATCAATGATGCAAAAGATCAAGTTGATCCTTAACCAAGCAAGCAGACCAAGTCAAGTCAATATGAAGCTGCAGATGAAGATGATGATCACCATTTTCTTCCAGATACACATTATGAAGATGAAATCTTAGATTTTTTCCATGATTCACAAATATCATCTAATAGAGAACATTATAGGTGACCTAAATGTCAGATTGACAAGGAGTCAATCTGATGCAGCAAACATTTGCTTGTTCTCTTGCTTCTTATCTCTTACTCTCCCAAAGAACATCACTAAGACATTAAATGGTAATAGTTGGATAGAAACCATGCAAGAAGAACTACAACAATTCAGAAAGCAAGAGGTATGGTAGTTGGTTGATCTACCTGAAGGTCAATATGAAATTGGAGCCAGATGGCTTTATCGAAACAAAGTAGATGATAGAAGAATTGTCATAAGAAACAAAGCAAGGCTTAGAGCATAAGGATACACTTAGGAGGAAGGCATTGACTATGATGATGTCTTTGCTCCAGTGGCAAGCTTTGAAGCAATATGAGTGTTCCTTGCATATGCTTCTTCAAAGAAGTTCACTGTCTTCCATATGGATGTGAAATATGCATCCTTATATGGAAAGATAGATGAAGAAGTATATGTTGCTCAATATCCAAAATTCCCTCATAGAGTATACAAGTTAGACAAAGCTCTATATAGTCTTCATAAAGCACCCAGGAAGTGGTATGAAACACTGTCCAAGTTTCTACTACAAAATAGTTACATAAAATGCAAGATTGAACAAACATTGTTCTTGAAAAATCAAGGAAAAGACTTGTTACTTGTTCAAGTATATATGAATGACATAAACTTTGGATACACAAACATTCAACTATGCAGAGACTTTGAAACCTTTATGCAATCAAAGTTTCAGATGAGTTCAATGGTAGAACTCAACATTCTTCCTTGGGCTTCAAGTTTAGCAATTACTAGAAGGGATCTTCATCAATCAAAGCAAATATGCCAATCAGATTTTGAAGAAATATAACATGTGTGATTGTACTTGAAGCAAAACACCATTTGCCATAAGTTTAAAGTTTGGACCAGATCAAGAAGGAACATCAGTACATCAAAAGTTATACAGATCAATGATTGTATCTCTGATGTATCTCACTACAAGCAGACCAGACATAATGTATGCAGTATGAATGTATGAAAGAGATCAAGCAGACCCCAAAGAGTCACACATCAATGTAGTCAAGAGTATCTTTAGATATCTGACAGGTAAACCAGATCTTGGTCTTTGGTATCCAACAAATGGGGATTTTACACTGTATGCATACACAGATAGTGATTATGATGGATGTAACAACAACTGAAAATCAACCATAGGAGGATGTCAATTTCTTAGATCAAGATTGTTCTCCTAGCAATGCAAGAAACAAACAAATATCTCTATGTCAACTGCTAAAGTAGAATAAATAGCTTCTTCATCTTGTTGTTCTTAAGTGCTTTGGATTCAAAACCAAATGCCTGACTATGGTTACAATTTTCTAAAACCACCCATATATATAGATAATTCTACTACCATGTTTACAACTGATAATCATGTCCAACATTCAATAACCAAACACATAGACATCATATACCATTTTCTGAGAGATTGCTCAGAAAAGGGTATGATCAAATTGATCAAAGTCCATATAGACAATCAATTGGCTGACCTCTTTACAAAACCATTTGATTTAACAAGATTTGAATTTTTAACTCACTAATTTGGTATGATCAATTATGAACCACATAAGTAACAGTTTCAAAACATTAACATCATCTAAACTTGATTTTGTCAAAGTTCAAACTTCATGGCCATCATTCAATCTTTTCAAAATCAAGAAATCTATCAAACATTCATGATTTCAATCAAATCAAACATTTTTGAATCAGACATTGCACAAACATGAGAAATGATAGTACACTAGTTTGATTTCTTCACTTGAGTTATTTTCCACCAATAAAGACTAACAAACTTTGTTTAATGTGTGGATAGGCTCTGCATGGAACACATAACATCACATTAAATAGTGAAGAACTTAAATTCTCATGATTATGTGTAAGCCTAACACCCATCTTGGTATAAGGTAAGTTTTGATCTAACCAATATAGATTGCTTGTAAAGTAACTCATATACATCAAGTGAAATAGTTTATAAACTGCTCAATCAACCATAAGTGTCTCCTTTGTTATGATAAACATAGACCTGGAGTTCACTAAGTCATCCTTTGTTGCACTAAGCATAGACCTGGATGACCTGCTCTATAAGTGCATATATCATGATCCAAAAAGATTCCTAATGAGGAACACATCTATCTTGGATAAAACATAAATAAATTTTATTCTAGAATACATTCCTTGAGAATGAATCAAAAGAATCCCAAAGAGGATCACCTTTAAAAGTAAGTGCAAAACAATCCTAATATGGATCACCCAATAAGGATCAATCAAAAGAATCCTATAGTGGATCAAATTAAGTACTCCTAAGTAACTAGGTTCAAAGTTATTGAAAGTTATTTCTTACATATCTTGAGGAGGGTTGATCTTAACATATAACCAGGTGTGGGGTACATACATATCATCTAATCATACACAAAATAATGTTTAAGTGGAAAACAATATCTGCAATCAACTTTGTATTAGTCTATGTCTATTCTCAAAAACACTAACTCATCTCAGTGAAGATGATTCATGTAAAGGCAATTCAACTCATTCATTCTTTAGGTAGATGGAGTGTCATCTTTCAAATGGTAACCATACATCTTGCAGGCAAATAGTTTGCCCTTTTGATAATTTCCATTTGACAACCTAGATTTTTTGGCCCAGAAAATTTTGTTTTACAAACCATAGTGGGCCACACAATGATCAATCGAAGCCGATATGATAGGCCCAACAAGATCAAACTCCTGGACATGGATATTCACACAAACCCTAATGGGCCTAGGCATATCAAACTTTGAATTGGTCATTTGGCCATAGCGATAAGTGGGCTTGACATACAAGACCTTAATGGGCTAATGGGCCATGTGATGAGATTGTTCGTGAGCTACCAACCCTAGTGGGCCTTAGGCCGAATGTCCTAGTGAAACATTGTGCCACTTAAATCTAATAAACAAAAACTACAAAAATAATCGTAAGACTTTAAGTCATCCGCATTTGTTAATTCTTCATCCGCATTTGTTAATTCTTCATCCGTATTTGTAAACTCTTCATCCGCATTTGTTAATTCTTCATCTGCATTTCTTCATCCCCATTTGTTAATTCTTCATCCGCATTTGTTAATTCTTCATCCGCATTTGTAAACTCTTCATCTGCATTTGTTAATTCTTCATCCGCATTTGTTAATTCATCATCCACATTTGTAAACTCTTCATCTGCATTTGTAAACTCTTCATCCATATTTGTTGACTTTTCATCCGCATTTGTTTACTGCATAGGCGCATGAGCACTGTACAGGCACATGAGCACTGTGCAGCCGCATTTCAATCTTATGAAGCCAAAACCCAATGTTCCGAAGCCAAGACTTAGAACTTCCGAAGCCAAATTCAAATCTTCCAAAATTTCAAAGGATATACATTATAACGCCTGGAATTATTCTGAAACTTTAAATATAGAAATTAAATACTTTTAATTATTAAATCGCAAACCAAAAATATAAAATCCTTCACAAGCTGTTATAATGATAGTAATAATAATACAAACCAACATGATACTATCACATATAAATTTAAAAACAAACATGCAGTGAATAATAAATAATAAAGGAAATCCATAAATTATAAAATGCATGCACCCATATGAATTATATTCTAGAAGGAAGTTGACTTGTCTAATCACTACCCAAACCACCCAATGCATGGCTTAGCTTTTTAACCCATGCTAACTTATCTCACTAACCAAAATCTCCCCTTAACCAAGAAAATCCTGCAATTAAGAAGTGGGACCCGAACCCCCTTCCCAACACCTCGGCCGAACCTCATCAAAACCACCACCCCCACTATAAATAGCAAACTTTCTCTACAAAACACTTCTTTGTTTCTCACTCTCTTGTGCTCTTTTAGCATTTCACACCAGCCCTCTCGAAGCCAGCCTGCATCGAGCTCCAAAACATTAAGGTAAACATCCCTTTGAACTTACAAATTCACTCACATATCTTCTTTCTCACATATTCATTTCCATTAATTCTACAACCTGAACTAATCTGCCATATCTAGCAGCCTTCTCTCACCCATCAAAAGCTTCCTGACAGCCCCCGCTTTCATTACGTCCACCTCACAAGGTAACCGTCACTACCCGAAAACTCACGGTATTTTATGTATCGTCTTGTTAGTGACACAAACAACCCTATGTCACCCCCAACATCTTAAACACATAAGTTACCATATATTCCAGTAACCAAAGAATGTAAAATCTACAAAAAGAACGATTTTTATAAATCTAACATACACGAAAATTCAGATTTCTTAAAAATATAAAAAGAATGTGATCAACGTAACTTACTGGAAATATGGGTTGACAGGATCAGCGATCTAAGTTTGATCAATTAGAGTTGAATTGCAGCGGAATTAGAACAAGAATTAGACAAATATAGCAAGAACACAATAGATATTCAATGGAACAGTACACGGTTATAGAGAAAGAGGGTTTTCTGTAAAAGGGATAATATCATTCATGCACAAATGCTTCGGTATGTCAGCCTCTAAGCTTCGCACCTTACAATTAGGTCAACATTCCTTATATAAAGGAATGTGACGTCTGCTGATGTCACTTGATAGTGACATTTAACAGAATTATTACAAACAACTGAAAGTAAGCACACTACTGAGAATGTTCACAACATCTGAGAATATCTCAGAGTATGCTAAGTACAAGATGAAACTAAAACTACTGAAACTACAAGTACTGATTACAAGAAACATAAAACTACTGATTACAAAAGAACTGAAAGGAAAATATAACTACTGAAAGGAAATCATCACAACTATTGAAGAGGTCTTCTTCAGCTGTTGTGACAACATCTGAAACTTGGTCTTCAGTCTTTGTCTTCAGCTTTTGTCTTCAGACTTTGTCTTCAGTTCTTTAGCTTCAGACTTTGTCTTCAGCTTTTTCCCTTCAGACTTTGTCTTCAGCTCTTCCACTTCAGACTTTGTCTTCAGACCTTGTTATCAGTTGATGTCTTCAGCTGTTGCAGACTACTTCAGTTTTTGTAATGTCTATGGGACTTAAAGGTTTTTCTGATCAGGCTCATTGGTTCTTTTGGTCCAACAAACTCCCCCTGAACCAATGCAGCCAAAACCTTTAAGCTTATTGAGGTCCCACTTATTCTTGGCAGAAATACTCTCTTGATCAGCTTCAGAGATATCAGATAAGCACAGGCCAGGGAACAGGTTTCAGTAGATGTGAATGTCAAAGGATGGAAGGGAACTCTGTCTTGGGGAACTGGACACAGAGCTGTTATCCCAACCATGAAACCTACTTCCCATTGATGAGTCTATAAGACTCTCTGACGTAGGCCTCAAGGAGAACAACTTGTTCCTCCTTAGTGAGTTCTTCTGCTTCTCCTTCGAAGAAGAACTCTGGGCCATAGTACTCTGATAGGTACTTTACTGTCTTTCCATTTTTCAACTCAACAGTTGTTATCTCTCTGTAAGCAAATTCATCTGGGTGAGTCCCTTCTAATAACAACTGGAGTTCATTTTTCTTGATCTCTTCAAGCCTCTTGTATAACAACCCCTTCTTGACCATTTTGTTCTCCATTAGAGTTTGAGGGGTCATCTTTGACTTGTAGGCTCTCTTGAAGTCTTCAAGTATCTCCCAGGGTGAGACTACAATGGCCAACATAATAACAGCATCTATGGTCTTTCTCACTTGGCCATTGTATCTACTTGGTATGGATTTCTTATGAATTCTAGAACTAACCCTGGGGTCTGGCCAAATCCTTACTCTCTCCTTTTGATATTGAAAGGTATGCCTGAGAGCATACAGCCTTTGAGCGTGTTTCTTCATGGCTTGTATAGATGATGACTGAGGAAACTCTTTGTCAACCATCTTCAAAAGTTGCTCATCGTGCTGTTTCTGCTGTTCTTCTTCTTCAATCTTAACTTTCACCATTTGCCTCTGAAAGTCTGGTGTGATCATTTGTTGACTTCTGGGCTCAGGTATTTTTAGAACAGCAGAGATTGGCAGACTGTCTTCTTCATCATCTTCTTCTTCTTCTTCTTCCATCCTCAACACCCTTCTCCTCCTTCTGGGTGCATCATTGGATGTGGTTTGAGGTGGTTTTTGGGGTAAGGGAGTTGGTTTTGAGGGTTGAGTTGGTTTAAGTTTAGGTTTAGGGATTGGTTTGGAGAGTTGTGGGGTTGGTTGTTTTTGAGTGGGAGTTTGGGAAGGCTGATCTAGCATTTTTGTGGTAAGTTTGGCTTTGGAAAGCTTGGCCATATCAGTTCTCTTCCCAGCACCTGCTTCATCTAAGGCTTCGATAATCAACCCCTTATTGAATGCTTCAGAAGCACAGATTCTGGTGGTTATTGCCAGAATACTGTCTCTGGTCCATGATTTAATCTCAATTAATGATCTTCCCAAGTATTTTGCAATAAACCTGATCATTATCTCCAACCTCTCCCTTTCCATCACACTGTAACTGGCCCATCTCTCTTGTATCTCTTTAATCTCCAGCCTTCTGATCTCAGTGTCTAATGTAGCTGTATCAAAGCCTGTCTGAAGAGTTGGTCTATTATTCTGTCCATTGATCTGCTGTGAGCTTCATCAGCTTCTTTAACCAGATCTTCCAATGATTTCTCTTCATCAGGCTTTTGAGTTTCAGCACTTTTCTTTCTCTTGTATGTGATCAGCTGTTTTTCCTTTTCTAACTCCTTTTCTTTCTCTTGTTGTTTCTCATCTTCCACTCTCTTTCTCTTTCTTTCTTTCACTGCCTTAGACTCCCCCTTTTTGGGTGCATTGGGTTCAGGGGTTTGAATGGCAGAAAGCTTCTTTTGCACAGCATCATCAACAAGTGTTTGTAGATTTGAGGAGATCCTCTCATCAATGGCTTTATGCACAATCTCATTGATGATGGGAGTGATGAGAGGTAAGGAATGTTGAAAGGTAGCAACCATCTGCTCAGAGGGGTTCTGTCCCTGAGAGGTGGTGCCAAAAGCAGTGGCTGGTGGCTCAGTTGAGTGTAGTGGCTGAGTGTTTGGTGAACCTTCAGATGAAGGTGCCATCTGTGGGTTTATTGGGGCAGATGGACTTTGATCCTGAGACATTTTGGCAAGCAGTTCTTTGAGTCTGCTCACCTCAGCCTCAAGGATTGTGTTATGGGCTAAGACATCGAAGAAAAAGCCCAGGTCATCATCAGTCTTTGCTGAATCACCTGACCTCCTGATTGAATCAGGATGTACATGCCCTGAGTGTAGATCAGTTGTAGCATGTGCCCCTTGTTCTTGGTTCTGGGGACTTCCTGCCTCAGGACTGAGTCCTTCATCGGCAGTTGCCTCTGGTGAGGTCTTAGAGATGTTACCAACTGCATCCTGTTCATTTGCTGAATCAGTAGAAGTGGCAGCCTCACCAGATGTTCTAACCTCCTCCTCTACACGGGGAGATTGAACATTATAACCCCTGTGCTGTGGGTTATCAGCAGCATTTTGGTCCTCTTCCTCAGCTGTTGAGGTTCTCCCCATTGTAATTGGTTTCTGGGGAGGAGGAGAGGAATGCAGCTGACTCAGCACTTGTGCAACTATAATGGTTGGGCTTTGAGGGGCGGTTGCATTTGGAGATAGGTTTGAAGCAGATTGCACCCGGGGTGACTGGTGCTCTTCAATGGTAACCTTCTCAATTGAGATAGGTTCCAGCATTGTGGTATCCCCAATTATGGTTGCATCAGGATCCTGTTGAGAGGATGCCTGAGCGGCTAGGGCTGGTGGAGTCTTTGACACTACTGGGGGGTTAGAACCAGTAAGTGTTTCCTGTATTGGTGGTACAGGGGCATCCTCAGGGGACTCATCTCCCTGAGTAGCCTTTTTGGGCTTTTTGGTGTTGGGTTTGGTGGGGACTTTGGATCTGGAAGTGGAGGCTGTGGGTTCCCGCTGCTTGGGTTTTAGCAGCCGGGCAGCCCCTTTCAGTGTAGGGTCAGAGTTGTGCCTGGAGTATACTTCAGGCAATACAGCCGGAGCAGGGACTCCAAGGCCAACAAGGCCGTCTGATTTTAGCTGATTTAAAATTATGGCCATGAGAAACCTGGGATATAATATCCATCTGTTTGCCACAGGTTTCAAAGCCAGATCCTTTAGTTCCATGA